>CM077156.1:113643172-114243172 GCA_039583875.1 Platanthera guangdongensis
CGCTCCCATGTTAGCTCCTCATGGCCACAGTTGTCCCATCGGACCTTGACCATCCTGATTGTCTTGTTCCACAACTGTTTATCGGCTCTATCCTCGATCCAAATGGGCCTAACATTCGTCGTTAGCACATACTCAACCGGCACATGATCGTTCTCAATCACTTGAGCTGGATCTTTGACGGCTTTCCGAAGCACAGATATGTGAAACACATCATGTAATCCACTCAATTCTGCTGAAAGTGCTAGCCGATAGGCAGCTTCCCCAACTCGCTCCACCACTTCAAACGGACCAAGATATCTTGGACTTAACTTTTTTAGATGTCGAATCCTGGACACGCCTTTGAAGGGTTTAAAATTCAAATATACCCAATCGCCCACCGCGAACTCCATGTTCTGATGCTTGGCGTTGTAGTATTTTGCTTGATGATCCTGGGCTATCAGTAGACTCTCCCGAATAGAGCGTATCGTCGAGTTAGCTTCTTCGACTTATTTAAGCTTATATAGTTTGGATTCGCCTGCTTCTGCCCAAGCTAATGGTGTACGACATTTATGACCATACAAAGCTTCAAACAGTGTCATACTGATGCTCGCTTGGTAGTTATTATTATAGTAAAACTCCACCATATAGAGATGTTCTTCCCATCTCTTACCAAAATCTAGGGCGCACATTCAGAGCATATCCTCCATTGTTCTGTTAGTCGTCTAAGTCTGGCCATCCGTTTGGGGATGAAAGGTCGTACTGAATGTTAACTTCGTTCCCAACAATTGATGGATTAACCTCCAATCATTCGATTTGAATTGCCCATCACGGTCACTCACGATGTTACGGGGAACACCGTGCAATCGTACAATCTGCTCCACATAGAGTTTTGCCAAAATTTCCACTGAATCATCCCTCTTGTTCGGAAGGAAGTGAGGCACTTTAGTCAACCAGTCTACAATCACCCGGATTGAATCATTCTCACGTTGAGATCTCGCCAACCCGTGCACGAAATCCATTGAAATATCATCAAACTTCCATTCCGGAATAGGTAACGACTTCAAGAAACCTCCAGGCTTCTGGCATTCGGCTTTCACCAAAGCACAAGTTTGGCATTTAGTCACATAATGAGCTATGTCTTTCTTTAGTCCTGGCCACTAGAGCAACTTTTTCATGTCCTTGAATATCTTTGTGCTCCCAGGGTGAATTGAGTATTTTGTAAAATGAGCTTCATACATTAATTCTTCTCTCAACTTACCCATACTCGGGACACACAAATGACCCCCTTTACACAAAAGGCCATCATCCCAGGAGAATTGGCCATCTAGCACATCCCTTGTATAACGTTGGAGAATTTCATCCAGCTCTGTTGCTCGTCGAACCATGTTCGCAAGGTCGTATTGTACCTCCGTCCAGTTTAAGCATGCATCGATTGTGGAATTCTTGTCAACACAAGAAATCTCTAATGCTTCCAACTCCTGGATCATACACTCATCATGCATTTGCAACCAATTTACCCTTGACGGAGTCCTACGACTCAAGGCATCTGCGACCACATTTCCCTCCCGGGAATATAATGAATATCAAAAGGTGTAGTCCCCAAGGAACTCCATCCACCTTCGTTGTCACATATTGAGATCTTTCTGATCCAACAGATACTTTAGGCTCTTATGGTCCGTAAAGATATCCACTTTTACGCCATATAGATAATGCTGCCATAATTTAAGTGCAAAGATCACCGCCGCCAACTCCAAGTCGTGGATGGGATAATTTCACTCATGCAGTTTCAACTGGCGTGAGCCATAAGCAATCACCTTTCCAAACTGCAGAAGAACGCAGCCTAAGCCGCTCCCTGATGCATCACTATAGATCTCATAGCCGTCTATACCACATGACGATGTTAAAGCAAGCGCCGTGGTCAAACGACTCTTTAGATCTTCAAAAGCTCGCACGCACTCTGCCGTCCAAACGAACTTTTGATCTTTCTGCGTTAATATGGTAAGAGGCAAAGCGATCCGTGAGAAGTTTTCATCAAAATGTTTGTAGTAGCCTGCCAGTCCAAGGAAACTTCTGACCTCGGCCACCGAAGACAACACCGGCCACTCATGTATGGATTTTATCTTTGACGGATCCACTGCTATGCCCTCTCCACTTTCCACATGGCCAAGAAAAGCCACCGACGACAGCCAAAACTCACACTTTGTGAACTTGGCATAGAGCCTATTCCTCTACAAGGTATGCAACACCAATCGCAAATGGTTTGCATGATCATCTTCAGATTGAAGGTACACCAAGATATCATCAATAAATGCAATCACAAACAGATCCAAGTACTCTCGGAACGTTCGGTGCATTAGGTCCATGAACACTGATGGTGCATTACATAGCCCAAACGGAATTACAGTGAACTCATAATGACCATATTGTGTTCCAAATGCTGTTTTGGGAATATCACCTTCCCAAATCCTCAATTGGTAATATCCAGATTTCAAATCCAATTTGGAATAGACGGTTGATCACACTAGCTGATTGAACAATTCATCTATCCGTGGAATCAGATACTTGTTCTTCTCTGTCAGCTTATTCAATTCATGATAGTCATTACATAACCGCAAACTACCGTCCTTCTTTTTCACAAAAAGAACAGGTGCGCTCCAAGGTGACATACTTGGGTGTATGTACCCTTGTTCCAACAACTCTTGCAATTGGACTTTCAATTCAGTCATTTCCTTTGGCGCGACGCGTTATGGCGAGCGGGCCACCAGTTTCGCACATAGCACCAACTCAATAATGAAGTCGATCTCCCGCTGGGGTGGTAGCCCAGGAAGATCCTTAGGAAACACATTAGCAAACTCTGATACAATCAGAACATCACTCACACTGGCCTTTGGCTCAACAGCCTGAATCAGCGTAAAGAAGAACTCTGCGCCCTTCCAAATGGCATTGACGACTTGGAGTGTAGACCTCAAGGTCCTGCTCACCCCTCGCATACCAGCGAACTTTGTCTCAAGCTCAAAATTCTGGCATAGTGTGATCTCCTTTGAATTGTAATCAATAAAGGCATGCTGCTCCGAGAACCAGTCCATACCAAAGATCACATCAAACTCCGATATCGGCAGCACAAATGCGTTCAAACAAAAATCCAGACTTCCTATTTGTACTTCCACATTGCAATCCCTATCCGCAAGCATTATACATCCATTCGATAATACCACCTTTATGCTATCTGTCGTCACATGACTAGGTACTCCAATTCGAGCTACAAGTCCTTAGACAGAAATGAATGCGAAGCACCCGTATCAAACAGTGCTCTTGCCGGATTATTCCGAATCAAAACAAAGCATGTGGCAAATACATCACACACAAGCTACATACAAGGCATGCAATATATAAAGAAATCAATATCTTAAATCATACCTGTGACGATGTCACTTTGCTTTTATGGCCTCCTGCTGGCCAAGATTATAGACTCGGGGCTACGCCTGGGATGCAGAGGACTCCACCACTGCCTTTACCCTATCAGCATAAGACGCTCCCGTCTTCTTGTCACACTTTGGTGGATCACTCTGACAGTTACGGGCTATATGCCCCACTTTACCACAAGTATAATAGGTACGAGTCTCCTGCTTCGAAGTTGCTCCCGACGCAACCATAGAAGGAGTCTGTCCAGACGACTTAGATCTCTTGTCCCATCTCTTTGGGTGGTACGATTTCAAAGGTCAGGCGCTTTGAACTTTGGCTTTGTCACAGCTAAGGCCCTTTTTTCCTTGCACCCGCTTCATATCTTTCTCCAGCGCACAAGCAGTATCGACCAATGCCTGAAACCCTTGGTTTATCGAACTCGATAGCAGGAATCACAACGCATCCCGAAATCCTTCGTAGAACCTATTGGTTTTCCGTTGCTCATCGGTGAAGATAGAGCCCGCATAACGTCCCAACCTTGTGAACTCATGCAGGTAAGTATCAACACTACTTTCTCCTTGCGTTAACCATTGGAACTCATTTTCCATGGCAATACGTTGTGCCGCTGGTAGGTGCTTTGCAAGGAATAGTCGTGAGAATTCCTCAATCGAAACTTGCGTTAATTGCCTGCCTGCTAAATGGTTTAACTCCATTTCGTCCCACCATAACCAAGCCTCTCCTTCCAATACGAAGGTGGCCAAGGTGACCTTCTGATCTTCCTCCGTCCTGATCGCCATCAATATACACTTAACGCGCGACAACCAATCCTCCGACTGCGTAGGTTATCCCACACCCATAAATGTAGGAGGATTGAAGTTCATGAACTGCTTTAACTGCCATTCAGCTGCTCGAGGATCAACAGCCGCAACCTGTTCTGGCCTTGGCCCAACCTATTCTAACACCACTGTCGGCTGCACTTGCCTACCAGGATGTTCATGAAACATTACAAACAGCTCCTCAGCAACTAAGCAGATAGTTTTCTCATAAGGGGTGGTGTAGGCACCTCAGCTGGTGCCGTACTCTCATCAGAACGCTGGGGCTCAGACTGCCTAGCACCACTACGAGTCACCTATAGGTGAACAAGACACACATTAGCAACCTCGTACAAGCAATAACAACAATTTAGGAAATCGCAGGTTCCTCAAACAAGTGTATTTGCATTCCTAAGTCGACATTCAAGAGTTCATTAGTGTTAACGCGGGTCATACTTACATGTGCGCGCCACCCCACAAAAGAATTCGACCACGAATTCAAAAGAGGAAGACCGAGACTATGTGATACCAAAATGTAATGACTCCATCCATTCACATAGCATATAATAGAAGGTCCGGTCGGGGCCCCACACATATGCAACAAAACAGACGGCGAGATTACAGATTAATATCAATTCATAATCGCATCCTAATACAGAGCATTCTAGCAAAAGCTTTTAACAATAATACTGAACTCAAACCAGGAATGTCCACTAATATAAACAACCACATTTATATAGGAATGTACAGCAAATACAATAACGTTTGGCATTAAGGCCTTACAGTTTCTCTTTACATGCGTGGATTCCATACATCGGCGCGTAGGCCGACCACACATGAACACAACACAAAAGACTTTGCTTAGCCTTCAAGGGCTAGCGGCAGCAGCAACAGCAGTAGGGACTTCAGCCCTTATATTTCCCGCTCGGCTCTCCAGCACCTGCACAGGGATAGCCCACCAAGAGGTGGCAAACAAGGAAACGGTCAGCATTCAGCTGACCAATTTATAACGACCCTACCCCTTTCTCGGGGTAGTGGCATTCCTTCCCTACATGCATAGCAATTCACAAGCAGATATCTCACACAATGTGCACTCATGCACAATCCACATATCACAAATGTCGCCCATACGGCCTGACGCTCCGTGCACTCAGGGCACATTCTTGGTGTACCGGATATACCAGTCGCCCACCGCCATTCAAGGCCAGAAGCCCAATGGCAAACTTGAGCATTTTGCTCCATGGCTTTTAGCCGGAGACTTTAGTCTTAGTATAACGACCCAGGATTTGCCCGTAGCCCCCCATGGCATCGTGACGCGCAGGCCTAAGCCTCTCGTAATCTTGTAACGATCTGGGATTGGCCCGTATCCCCCCATAGCATCGCTACCGAGTGGCGCGCAGGTCTAAGACGTCTGCCGAGTTCCAGGCTCCCAGGTACTCATGGCAGAAAACCATAACGCGGATACAGTTCAGCCTTTGCCCGTTGCTCAAATCGTTACTTCAATGATAAGAATAACGCGGGTCGACATCCCCTTGTTCGTTCGGCATGTAGCCTTTTGAAGATCTCATCAAGCTCACAAATAGCCATACTGTCCCTGAAGAACTGACTTTGCAATCACATGTTAGCTAGGAGCTATTGCAAGCGACACTCACGATCACCCGACGTTAGCGACAGAACTCACTTTCCATCCCTAGCCCTAACCTTATCATTCATAGCATACAACACGGGCACTTAGCGAGTATTTTCCTGGACTTTCACTTAAGTACTTCCTGCTACTATCCTTCACAGGCATAACCCGACAGATCTGCAAACATATACATTTATACGCAGAGTCTTCTCTTGTGTGTAAAAGAAAACATCACCAATCCAGACCAACATGTCTAGATGGGCTTCACATAATATGCCTATTCCGTACTTCACATTTCCGGATCTACATGCAAGACTATTGGGGATTCCAAGAATCAATCTAATGGAAATCCCTCTGCAATCCATCCTCTGGTGGGGGAAATCCATGCACATGCCAAAAAGAAAGACTTCACATGTCCAAGGAAGAAAGATCGTTACCCTTGACGACCTCTGTGGAGCCATGAAAATCTAGCCAGTTGGAAAGCACCGCAGCGGCCTTGCCTCCACATATCTGGCCTCAGATCTCGATTCGGAACTCTGAAGCTCCACCGGCGGCCGGATCCTCTCTCCTCCTCCTCCTTGCTCTCCCTTCTCTCTACTCTTTTAGAAAGAGGATAGCCAAGCTTGAATGATAGTTATCTCATTCAACTCCTGGACTTAAATACATCAGGGAGAAGCTTGGACCATTGGATCCCAAATGAAGGAAATGAACGGCCACAAATTGCCCTCAAATGTCTATTTTGGGCTGAACACGACCTGTGACACGCCCGTATCACATGCCGTGTACCTTAAGCGGCACACAACCGACTTAACCCGAACAGGACACGGCCATGTGACACACCCGTGTCACAGGACGTGTGCCCTGACACGGCTTTGGACACGCCCGTGGCCCGCCCGTGGCCCACTTGTGTTCACCTGGCCTAATTACCTTGGCCAAAACTAGAGAAGGACACGGCCATGTGACACTCCCATGTCACAGGCCGTGTTCCCCACTCGAGGATCATCGAGTGCATTTCATCGAACTCACTCGAGATCTCATCGAGTGTATGCGGGACACGGCCCTAGACACGCCCGTGTCATAGGTCGTCTACCCCACTCAAGAATCATCGACCACATTTCGTCGAGCCCACTCGAGATACCCTGCCAGCACTCGAGTGCAGGACATGGCCATGGACACGCCCGTGTCCCCGGCCGTGTACCTCGCACAGAGTAGGACACGGCTTGGGGACACGGTCGTGTCCCAGGACATGTGACCCACTCTCCTTAGCCCAGTCACCACTGGAACTTTGGGGAATTACACCTTGAAGTACCGGAACAGATTTTGTATCCCCGTAGTTGAGGACATTCGACATAAGTTGTGCAATAAGGAACACAGTTCCAGTGTTGCCTATCACCTTGGCTCTACTAAAATATATAGGGATCTGAAGCAGATTGTTTAGTGGTACGGTATGAAGGGCGATATAGCCAGGTTTGTATCTGAATGTTTTACTTGCAAGCGATTTAAGGCTGATCATGGAAGGCTTGGAGCAAGTTGATGCCTTTAGAAATTCCAAGTTGGAAGTGGGAGAGTTTTTCGATGGATTTTATTACTGGATTACCGAGATCTCTCCAAGGATACGATGCAGTTTGGGTTATAGTGGATAGACTAACGAAGTGTGCTTATTTTGTGCCGCTCCGAATTGATTACTCCATGAAGAAAATAGTAGAGTTATACTTGGATGAGGTCATCAGACTGTATGGAGTACCTGTAAGTATTGTATCAGATCGAGCCTCCATGTTTACATCTCATTTTTGGAAAAGTCTACAGGAAGGATTGGGTACTGATCTATGGTATTCCGCCGCTTATCATCTACAGACAAATGGTCAGACAGAGAGAGTAAATCAAATCGTGGAGGATATGATAAGATGTTACATCTTGAACCACGAAGGTGTGTAGGACGAGCATTTAAGATAAATGGAATTTGCTTACAACAACAGTTATCAAGAGAGTTTGCAGATGACCCCGTTTGAGGGTTTGGAAGGGAGGCATTGCAGAACTCCCTTATTTTGGGCCAAGGTTGGTGAAAGACTATTTTTGGTTCCGGAATCGTTAGAAGAAATGGATATTTCTATGAGACATATTCGAGAAAAGCTTCAAATAGCTCAGGAGCGTTATGAAAAGAACACTAATCGTCGAAGGACTGATTTGGAGTTTGCTGTCGGGGACATGGTTTTCTTAAGGTTTCCCCGATGTCTGGTGTAAAGAGGTTTGTTAAGAACCATAAGTTGGATCCTAAGTATGTGGGACACTTTGAGATTATTGAACGAATTGGAATGTTAACTTATAAGATGATTTTGCCTGTGAGTTATCCTGGTGTGCATAATATGTTTCACGTGAGTCAGTTGTGGAATTGTGTGTTGAGCGACAGGAAAGTTCTTGATGTTGTGCTCCAATTGGAGCCTAACATTTCCTATGTGGAAGTTCTTGTTCATGTTTTGGATACTCAAGATCGGTTATTGTGAAGGAAGACAATACCCATGGTTAATGTTTTGTGGCGGAACCAAGACGTGGACCGACTTGGGAGTTAAAGTCAGCTGTGAGGGAGGCTCATCCTTATCTGTTCTCTTGATCCTATTGGCAAGTGTTTTCTTCTATAACCTTTGATTAGTTTTCTTCTATTTTGGATTTGGTCCTTTTATGTCAAGTTTCGGGATGAAACTTCATTTTATGGGGGGGGGGGTTGCAGCGCCCCTGATTTTTCGGTGTTTTTTTTTAATTCTCGTTGTGACGTATTTCTGGCGTTAGGGCGTTACATTGACGCATAGTTAACTGGTGTCTTTTGCTGGAGCATGGGTTTGCTCAGTGGGTTTTCCCATGTGGTTGGTTTGGCTTGGTTGTGTACCTTCCCTTGCGAGTTAGGTATGTTTGGTGACTCGATGTAGCTTTATATAGGGAAGTGGTGGCTTTTTATCTTCGGGGGGGGGGGGGGGGGGTGTTTTACCCAGGTTTGGTTTGTCTAATTTTTATTTCGACTTCGTCGTTGGATTCGTAGCGTCAGTGTTTAGCTACGGTGCGATTTTCGTAGAATTCCGAGTTAGTTTGGATTTCGGGTCATTTTGGCGTTATTTAAATAATTATGATTTATGATATTATATATAAATAGAGAACCGTCGCGTCAAACCCTATTTCCCTGTTCATATTCACCAAACCTCAGCGGCGTCTTATTTCACGAAGGAGAGGAGCAGTGACTTCACATTCATTTGATCGGCGATAGAGAGAGCTTCAGTGGTCGATTTTGTCAATAGAACAGATATTTGGAGAGCTCTCACTGAGAGCTACGCGATTGTGGTAAGCTTTTCCCGTTTTTTCGATTTTTAGGCATTAGGGTTTCTGATTTTGACCTCCTTGTTCCCCCAAAAGTTTCAGGAAACATGCTTAGGGCTTTTGGCGGCCGATCCTTGTCGCGGAGCAGCGGTTTTCCAGAGTTTTGAGGCAAGTGGTGATTTTCTTCTTATATAGGTTTCTTGCTTTTCTTTTGTTCATTTCTTCTCCTTAGAACGTAGGAGTAGTGTAGGGATTAAGCTTGAGGAATCCATAAGAGAGTTAGAAGATTTCAGCCATTATCCGTCGAGTTTAGGCATAGTGGTCTGTCCGAATTTTTTCAAGTATTGGTAGTAGCTTCATCGAGTATCATAGTCTAGCCTAAGGGCAATTTCTGTGTATATCATGGGAAGAATTTGTCGAGTATGAACTAGCTGTAGAAATTCATTAAGGTTAATTCGACGTGCATCGTAGAAATTCGTTAAGGTGGATTCAACGGGTATCGCCGAATTCATTGAGGTAATTTCGGTGAGTATCGTGGTGATTCGTCGAGTATCGATTAATAGAACGGTGAGTGATCGGGCGACCAAGTCAAAAATCGTCGAGTATCGTGGTGATTCATCAAGTATCGTTAGTCTATTCGTCGAGTATCGGGGCTCAATTTGTCAAGTATCTATGGGGTCGTCGGGTATACTCGCCGAATTTGGCCAGTACTTAGCTTATTTCCACCGAATTTTGTCCATTTCATCAGGTGTGGTCCTTAGAGTGATTTTAGGGCTCGTCAAGGAATTTCTTTGGGTTTAGGCTTAGTTTTGGCGTGGGGTGTTTGGGTATGATGTTTTCTTCGACTAGCACGGTTGGCAGTGCATAAAGGACCACCAATTGGACGCCAGTTTGTGAATCATTACACGTGGTGGTTTGTTTGGTCTCTATTTTATGGACTGTTGGGTTGTGTTTGGGCCATGTGGCCACCCCTGCAGTGCCTTTTTGTGAGATGTTTGGGTCTGGTAGTTCAGTTTTGGATGTTTTGGTCACCGACTACGGCCCGGTTGCTTTCACCAGTGTTAATGATTCACGTTTTCGAGCTGTTTTGTGCTCGTTTACTTTTTATAGTTCAGTTTATGTTATTTCATGCTTATCTTTGCAGATTTTATCGAAGCATGGCTTCGTTCCGCACTTGGTGCAAAATTTCTTTTTCTTCATTATTGCAAACTTTTCACTTTACCTGTTTCTATTTGGTTAAACAGCAGTGGTTTCAGATTTTCTTATAGTCAGGTTTAGTAAACCCTTCCTTGTCTTTTTCTACTTATTACCTATTATTTCCTTTGCCGCTTGCAATTTCTTGTTGAGGTATTCTTTCTTTGAATGACTCAGGTTTCAGGCTGTAGCCAGTGGAGCAGCTGTGTTGGGTGATAGCTTGTGGACTGTAGTTGTTGTAGTGGTTTTTCCTCGCCGTCGTGAGATAGTTTGTTGTTTTCGGTTTTAGCTCAGACCTGAATACTTTCACTGGGTTCGTGTCAAGTTGTTGATGCCCACTATTATTTTTCTTTGAAATGTTGAATACTTTGCTAGCTGCTAGAGTACCTTTTTGGTTGGTTGTACTTGCTCTCTGGGGAGGTTTTATGCTAGGTTGCATGTTAGGTATTTTTTTAAAATAGAAGCATTATTATACTAATATTTCACACATGTCATATTTGAAATCTAAATCACTATATTTAGCCATCATAAAAGCTACTTTCATAATTATTATAAATTTATAGTCTTGCATACCATGAGTCATCCCTTGGGGTTATGTATACTCATGTAGGATGTCAATCACTATAAATAAAGTATTTAAGGTAGTGTATAATTATTTTTTTTCTCGTGGACTAGAAGAGCCATTGAGCTGTATGATACGGCTAACCTCTTAAACTTTAAGTGTATTTTCCCCTTAATAACTTATGGATCTTACATAATAGTGTTAAGTTAAAGTTTTGTCTGAGCGTCTGCAGTTATCCCCTACTGATGTGGCATCATGGCGCGCATTTTCTCTTACTCTGATATATCATTAAATGCGAAGAAAATGCGGGTTGTGACACCAACAGACCTCACATATAATATGTCGAGTGCATCGAGACATCAGTTGATTCGTCAAGAGATCTCATCGATTTGTCGAGTAATCTCATTTGTTCGTCGAGTCATCTCTACTAATGATTCCTCGGGTTAATTCCATTGGTTCTAGGTCTGTGGATTATGATGGTTCCAGCCTGTTTATACTCCTGGGTATATATATCAGTTGTCATAGGGTTTTTCAGGGCGAGATAAGGCGAGTCACAAATTGTCGGTCCCTTTGCTCCCGTAAGACCCAATTCTGACGCCCGCCGTTGTCGCCTCTCCTGGTGCAGACCTATCAGTTTTTGTAGATGCAAAGGGCTTTCCATTCTCCATCCTGGATCTTATTTTATAAGGTGACAGTGTTCTTCCCTTTCGTATGGATTCTTGTAGAGCCGCAAATATGATTTTGCGTGAACTCACCAACCGGCCAAAGTCAGTTTTGTTGCATCTTAATTTAGTGTCGACTCAATCCCGCTCAGGTATATTCCTATCTAATCTTACAATTACTTCATGATCAATGTTCATCGCCAGATCCAAGATTATCTTTAGGGTTTTCTTGAACCTTATTCTGATGTGCATATTTGATGTACTATTAAGAAAAATCCCTACAAACATGCCATTCATTTACCAATATAAGAAGATATCCTTCAAAATCAAAATCTTAATTTCTAATGATCATACTATTCATCATCTTCCTCATATTCAAATGAAAAGCATGATAATCTCAACTACACTTTTCAGATCTACATAGATTTCTTTATTTTTCAACTAAATACTTTATCAAAACACAAAAAAGATTCCATAGATTTAAAGATCCATGAAACTATAAACTCAAAACCAAAACTTCTCAAAAAAATGCAAGATCTAGTTTGATTCTTCCAACAAATCACATTTTCTCATGAAATCACTATATAACTTTAAAGACTCTTCCAGATTTTCTTAAAATCCAATAAAATTTCACAAATTTCAAAAGGAGAATATACCTTGATTTTGTTATTCTGCTGGCGAAAGCACCGTCTCCTCGTGATAGGGCTTCAGGAAAGTCGAGTCAAAGTGAGATCTTGACTCAGATCTACACTTTTTATATAAAATTAATATCTCCAGAAGATATCGTTATCGCCCGCGATAGCGAAAAATATCACTATTCTTCTAATAAATTTATCAAATCATTTCTTGCATATACTACACATGCTTCAGTCAAGATTTCGTTGTTTTATCGTTTATGGATTGTTTTTAATGTGTGATTTTCTCTTCAAGTTTCAAATAACATTGTTTTTGGATTTGTTTTGTGCCCTGGATATCTTCCATATATAATGAAATAGTGTGTAAAAAATGTTTAAAATTATTTTTGCATGTCTAAGTATGTGTAATGTTTTATATTAGATAATGAAATTTCACACACACTATTTGGTAAACTACAAGTGTGTTTAGATTTTCTTTTTACATGAATGTGCTTTGTTAAAACTTAACTACTTGAATTATGTAACACACTTGCTACATTAATGATTCATGCACCTATTTATTCCAATTTCATGACCTTTAAAAAATTATTATCTATGTTTACGACATAAGTGGCTCAGGGTCCTTAATTAAAAGAAAAAAATGATATCATAAGAAATTTATGATAAAAAAAATAAATAATTGATAAGAATACTCCACCAAACACTACTCACCCTCCTGATAAGTCTTAATGAGCATTATGAGATTGAGCACCTTGGGAAGAATTGTAAATTACCTTGTGCAAACATGTATGGCCATTTCCTTCAAAATTATTGTGCAATGAATTCTTTTATGAATATTAAGTTATTTATGTATATTCAATGTTATGTTTATGAAAGATGAGGGTTGCTACACACCTAGAGGGGGTGAATTGGTGATTTACTATATTTTTAGATTTCTTGAGTTATTCTTTTAAAGCACAGTGAGAAAATAGATTACAGTAATAAAACACAATATAACACGCAACACACAAGGATTTATTGTAGTTCCCCAAGAATGGGTACATCCACTTTTCCTCTTCAACTATCTAGCAGAGAGCTAGCTTAGGCCAAACTTCTATAAATTTTTTCTCAGATCCATGATCTTATAATCTCAAGAACACAAGTTCCCTAACTCATACCTTCACACAAGTCCTACACCTCAGGCTCCAACACAAGCCCTACAACTCAGGCTTTCGTCAATCCATAAAAACTCAGGCTTTCCTCAAGCCCTACAAACTCAGGCACCATGGGCCATACAAAATCAGATCTGTAAATAGATCCTATACTCAGATTCATAAAGGAATCTTACAAACTCAGATCCTTCTGAGGATCATACAAAGTAATAGAAAACAGTAGTTAACTCAACAACCAAAAGCTTGAGTATTCAAGTAGAAGCACATGACAAGCTTCTTCTTCCTTATCTTGATCAACATTTGAAATATCTTCTTGGAATGGCTAGCTTGATCAAGAGAACTTGTATCAAAAAAAAATCTTCAGAAAATATATTGGTGAAGGAGATGAAGAATCTTTCTTTGAACTTGTAGTGGTTGAAGATGAATTCTTGTTAAAGGTTGACCATTATTCAAAACTTTCACTGAATTTGAATTGGCAAGAAAGAGTGAAGGATCTCTGTGAGTACAGAGCACTTGAAAATATTTTTAAAATGCAAGAACTTCAAAAGCTTCTTCTCAAATCTCCAAATCCTTCTTTTATACTTGACTTGGTCGGCAGAAAAAACAAAGATTGAATTAAAATTCTCCAACGACTAGTCAATCCTCCTAAGGTAAACTCTTGATCAGGAATCCTCAAATGGTTATTTTAAATTAGATTAAGAAATATTTACATAATAGTAATTATTCTACCTGGAAATCTGCAAACGGCTAACAGGCACTTTAGGAAATAATCTTGAAATACAATATTCAACAACTGTCAAAATCTGACTAAGGAATGAATTTTAAATCTTGGAAATATTCTCCAATAAATGAGAATAATTTTCCACACTAGCAATCCCTGGCCTCATGCAACGAACTCCATTAATCAATCTGATTTAAATCCTTTATATAATTTGCGCCTTAAATCAAGGACATAGTCATTGTGCCATGTGTCAAGCTGGAGAAAATAGATCTAAGTGACCATGATATGATGCCCTAAACAAGTCAAATGGCTCTCATGAAATATGTATGGTTAACTTAAAACATATAGAAGTTATAAAAGGAAACTTCTAGCACTTATCCATTTCAGCCTATAGAAACATTCTGTCACCATGCAGTCGATGCAGTCGAATCTTTACTAAGTCATGCCTTCAACGCAGACGAATATTTACTTAGCCATAAAGGTGATGCAATCAAACTTCTACTTAGGTAAGAAGTTGATGCAGTCAAACTTTTACTTAGCTATAAAGTCGATGCAACCAAACTTCTAATAAGCCAAGAAGTCGATGCAGGCAAACTTTTACTTAGATTTGTTCCTATGGACCCGATAGTTTACTTAGTCAACTCTCTGATCCTGTCTCTGATTTCTTTTGCCCTTGGCGACTTTTCCCAATGATAATGACATGTCTAATATGTGATTAGTATGGAGGTCAACATGAATTTTGCTCCTTGAGGGATTATAAAGTTAAAACACTATTTGGGTGACTAAGTGTCTAACAATACATTAGTCATGCACTTGAGTCCTAATTATCACACCAAAACTTGAACAAACATCAGATACAAGATGTTTATTGTCATCTTGAGGATTTTCTTAAATCCAGAATCTTGGTGATAATTTATAGTTAACTTTGTAGTAGTCTAAATCACATAGAGGGTGGGTGAATAGGTTGTTTAGTTTCTTCTTTTTATACTTAGCTATTTTGGTTGTTTTGCACAACAAAAGCACATATAGAAAACACACAATGTTTTATAGTGGTTCACCAAGGTATGGGTACATCCACTTTTCCTCTCTATCTTTTTAACAGTGTGTTAAACAAGGAAACCACCTGTAAAATTTAGCTCAAAGAGCATACAACACAGATCCCTCAGGATCCCTCATGTCTCCTCCAACACCCCATCTTAGGTCTCTTCCAACACCCTACCTCAGGCCACAACCCTACAAACTCAGAACAATCTCTACTGGTACAACTCAGTGACCCTCCTAGTCAATTACCGCAGACCTATCAAGAAGGCCTACCACTCAAACTAGGAGGACAACCCTACAATCAAGCATATAGGTCTTGCACTCAGGCTCGACAGCCTTACACTCAGAATAACAATATTCTTATAAAGAAAATACATAAATGATTAAAATAGAATACCTTAGATTATAAACCTTCAGCATTTATCTTATGTTGAATTTGTATAGCAGTTAGCTGGATTTGAGCAGTATTGGAAAATGGATCTGAAGCCTAAGCCTTTGTTCCACCTTGATCTCATATCTTCAGCAGAAAGAAGAAGATCTATCACTTGAGTCTAGAATGGCTCAACCTGTTCTTCTGAATTTGATCAATGAGAAAAACTTATCTTCCTGAAATTGAAGTGCACTACTATCAGGAAGAATGTCTTCTCACAGTATATGGCTGGGAAGAACTTTTTACTAGGTTAGATTACATATATTCAGAACTTAGCACTTCTTGGTCGATTCTTATTCTGTTGACCTAAGTGTTTCTTTTATATCCTTCGGTACTATAAGACCCCCATCCAGAAACACAAAACATGGCACGAGGGAAGTCTTATGCCCAGAACAGCCGCCTTGCGGTAGCGTTAGCATACAGGCTAACCTGTACTACAAGACGCCTATCCTGCCTGCTATAATCAATATCAATCATTGCCAACCAACCCAAGAATATAAAACAGAAGTCAAATCCATACATAAGTAAAATAGTCCAAAAGTACATCAAGTAAAAGAAGCATCAACAAACTTCTATAACATCAGAGTATGTGTACAATATGAGTCTCTCCAACTCACATCAGTCACTGACGGTAGCGATGGCACCGTCCCTTCAGGCCCTGTCATCCTGGCCTGGCTGTCATGTTGCATAACCTGCTGCTGCTCTGTCTGCAGGGTTCCCTCCTAAAAAGGAAGACGTAGCAACCGTTAGTCATAAATACTAAGTGGCTTCAAATCCGCTCTCCCGGTGAATCCTCAGCACCGGGTGGAGAAAAAGGACAAGTATAATATATATAAAGAGTAGTAGTACAACCAGGTGGTAAAAGAGTGAGCAATATCAATGTATATCAGCGGTATAATAAACAAGTAAGTAATCTACTCTAGTAGTTCTACCATATAATATAAAACTACAACAGAAAGTAACTCAACTTATATGAATGCCCATACAGACATATATGTTGAGGATCGACTCAGCAGTAAAGTAACTCATCTTATAAGAGTGCTCATACAAAATTATATGATGAGAATCTTGTGTATGCAATGTAATGTAATGACATGAATGCAATGCAATGATCCACTCATGATCACGTGCATGCAACTTCTATGTTGATACAGACTTGTAGTTCCCACTTTTTGAGCAGGTAGCTAACCTCTCAGGTGTCAACCGTCGTGGCCCGGCGATGATGGTGGAGCGGGCTTATCAACTACTAGGCGGACATCCACACTACCAAGCCTAGGAATCCATATGCCTCAACACTAATAACACCACAGCGGAGCTCACATGCGTACTATGGTTCATAAGGGGTCTTAGGTAGATGTGCACCATGAGCCCAGCCCAACTAGCCTCTCTTCGTGGCACGGAAGGTGCCTTTGTGAACAAATCACCAAAGGACCAAGGCCAACCGTCTACTAGCACGAAGGGCGCCTTGGGAAGTAAGCACCGAGGACCAAGGCCCAACCGTACAAGTCTAACTATCAACTCTTGTCGATGTGACGACTGGTGAGCCCGTAGACCTGCCACACTATCCTAACCCAGGATTATGACATCGCGTATCAACTCACATTGCATGTAATGTCACATCACCGTGGCACAGAAGGTGCCTCTATGGAAAAACCACCAGAGGTCCAAGGTCGACTGTCCACTTATGTCCCTTTTCATCATTACCAATCCAGTGCGGTCAAACACCCGCACTCGCACCTTTTCACAATCTTGTGCCCCGAGACACCTAAGGGTTCTCCATCAACATAACGGTACCTCACATATTCACCAACAATTTGGTTATTATGATTATATATATACTATGATCACATTACTCTAACATCAACTGATACAATCTTTACCAAGTTAAACCATTCATGCACACATGGATCTATCAACTAAATGCCAACCACCATTTGTTCATAACAATCACTACCAACTATGTACAGTAAGTCCAAGCCAATCTCATCATTATTCAACGTATTACTATTATCATGTACATCCTTATTGGTTCACATATTTAAATCATTCATACCATGTAAATTCATCGACCCATTCGTCCACTACACCATGTGTTCGTTACTGATCTATCCAATAAATGTCATTAACAATATTTTGTCACAATTACTTATACACTAAATTTACCAAGACATTAACATTATTGTACTACAGTATCTCCCTACCAAATTCGAAGCCAACTCATCACAAATCCGAGAATTATTTGTGCCAGAAAATTTACTGTACAGCAACTCCGATCGGGGATTCCTGAGGATACATGAATCTGGTGAAGGTGTATAACCTATAGTTGGAAAGGTATTTCTGAGAGCTACGACTTTTGTGTTTAGTCAAAAACCCAGATCTATCCGCACCATCTCCGAAAATGGCCTCGAAGATCGCTGCGTGCAGAAAATAGATTTCTGCGAGCATCTTAAAGCGAGACGAACGACATCGGTTCGTCTTCTTCCTCCAACCAATATTCCCGCGTCACATCCAGAATTCCTCCTCCCATGTTCACCCTCAAAGGCCAACTTTCTTCATGAAACCAAATCCCTATCTTCTCATGGAAGGAAGGAGTGGTCGAAGACATCTTATCTCAAGGGTACAAACCCTAGCATGGCCTTCTCCTATGAACACTTCCTCTCACGTATCAAGACTCTTTTGAGTCGATATCTCTCCTAGGAATAACTAGAGATCTATCACCAAGGGTGAGGGTAGGAAGCTCACCTCATTTCCGGTGATTCCGAGGTTTTTAGCCATGGATCTTATCACCCTTCTTTGCGGCATCTTCTTCTACCTTGTTGGTGTTCTTTTTACATGGGAAAGAGAGGAAGAGATAGAATTTTCTTCCAGTAGTTGACTCTGGCGGCTCTTTTGTTTTGTCAGGATTGAACAGTAATGGCTCGACAAAGACAACTCTTCGGCAAGGTGGTAAAGAGACGGCTAGGGTTTTCTGCATGTCCCTTTTATAATGAGAAATTAGGGCAACTGCTTTTCCTTGTGTCGGCCTGACATTTGACCACCTAATATTTCTTTAAATGAGTCATGTTGAAAGGACGCAACCCATTTAAGTCGATTTGGTAGAATTCCCGACAATCCGATTCAGCAGCGCCCGAAAATTCGCCCAAGGCAAAGTTTTTCCTAAGTTAAATGGCGCTCGGCGAATTTTAGCCCAGTTCGACGAATTAGCGTTCGATGAATTTTCCTGAGTTCGATGAATCAGCACTCGACGACTTTAGCGTTAAATAAATTTACCTGAGTTCGACAAAACAGCGCTCGACGAATTTGGGCGTTCGACGAATTTTAGCCTGAGTTCGACGAATCAGCGCTTGATGAATTTTGGCATTCGACGTATTACCTGAGTTCGACGAATCAGTGGTTTAAAGATTTCAGCATTCAACGAATTACCTGAGTTTGACGAGTCAGTGGTTGACGGATTTTGGCGTTCGACAAATTACCTGAGTTCGACGAATCGATGGTCGACGAATTTCGGTGGTCGACGAATTATCCTCAGCCTATGGCATTGAGTGGTGTTGAGTCTACTCAACGCTCTCAACGCCTTAACCAACCAGTCTAAGTTAAATCGTGTCGAGAGAATTGAGTCCATTCAACGCTCTCAATGCCTCATCCCGGCCAGAATGAATGAAGTTAAATGGCGTCGAGTACGTTGAGTCCACTCAATGCTCTCGATGCCTAAATCCACCAAAATAAACTAAGTTAAATGGCGTTGAGTGTGTTGAGTCCACTCAACGCTCTCGACGCCTTAACCCGCCAAAATAAACTAAGTTAGTTGACGTTGAGTGTGTTGACTCCACTTAACGTACTTGATGCCAAACCTGCCAGAATTTTCTAAGTTAATTCCTAATCTAGTCATTGAGTCCGGTCGACTCACTTGACGCTCCTCGAACCTGAGTCAATTTTCTTGACTCAAAACACGTGTGAGGGGTCTGACACGAAATAGGACGTTACAAATCCTATAAATAAAATAAAAGATTTCGTCCCCGAAATCAGGCTAAGGTTGTGGGGGAATTAAATCAAGGAAATATATTATGCTTTAAAAATATTATCTTACGGAAACAACTTCGGGTAGTGCTTCCACATCAAGTCCACCGGCTCCCAAGTAAATTCTTCTTTCCCATGATTAAACCACAACACCTTTACCAAAGGAACGCTCTTGCGACGCAAATTCCTTGTCTCAGTGTCCACTATCCTCACCGGCTCTAGTCGCACAGATCTATCAGTTGCTACTGCTCCATCAGTGGTGGGGGTATGTTGATCGGGCCGCAACAGCGCCTTCCAAAGTGATGACATATGGAATAAGTCATGAAGATTCTCCAGCTCTGGCGGTAACTCCAACCGGTAGGCCAAAGGGCCAATCCTTTCCAATATAGCATAAGGCCCAACATACCTTGGTCTAAGCTTCTTCACACCACGTACCCATGACACTCCATGCATCGGCTGGATCTTCAGGAGCACTTTGTCACCCACTTGAAATTATGCCATCTGGAGCTTTTCATTATAGTATTTAGACTGTCGACTTTGAGCCTCAAGCATGCGATCCCGTATTAGTCTAACAACAGTATCAGTATCATCGATGTACTCAATTCCCAAAACCTTCGGGTCTTCATCTTGCATCCATGACAAGGGGGTTCTACACCTTCCGTAAAGGGCTTCATGGGATGCCATCTCGATACTGTCCTGGCGACTGTTGTTATATGAGAATTCCACCAGGGGTAAGAGCCTTTCCCACAGCTCTCCTATATCCAGCACACACAGCCTCAATAGATCTTCCAAAGTTCTGATGGTCCTTTCAGACTGCCCGTCTGTCTGAGGAAGAAACGTTGTGCTAAAAGTAAGGAGTGAGCCCAAATACGCCTGTACCGCCTTCTATTCTCTAGAGGTGAAACGACCATCCTGGTCAGAAACAATTGTCTTTGGCATATCATGGTACCGTACAAACTGCTCCACAAGGAGGCGCACCAAGACATCCACATGTGCCTCTTTCTTCATAGGGATGAACCTGGATACCTTTGTCAGACGGTCAACGATTACCCAAACCGAATCATTCCCTGAGCGTGAGCGAGGCAACCCGTGGACGAAGTCCATGGAGATATCCTCGAACTTCCACTCGGGGATGGGCAACGACCGTAATAATCCTTCGGGGCTCTTACATTCCACCTTCACCCTTGGACAGGCCTCGCAGTGCGTAACAAAATATCTGACGTCTCTCTTCATTCCCAATCAGCACATGGTCTTCTGCAGGTCGGCGTACATCTTGGCAATCCCAGGATGCACTGAATACTAAGAGCAATGTGCCTCTCTCAAGATATCTTCCCTAATTTTACCGCCTTTGGGGATGTAAAGTCGGCCACGGAGATGAATGAGGCCGTCTTTTAGGGAATACTCGTCAGTAGTCCCATCTTCTATTGACTTGAACATCGGGGCCAAAGCAGCATCCTTTCCTTACTCTGCTCGGATTCGGTCCCGAATATCAAAGAATATGCTCATCGCGGTTAAGTACTCTGTATACCCTTCCTGATGGTCTTTATATACCAGTGTAATCTCCATCTCTTCGAGCATCCGAGCTAATTCCATACTCATCAATCAGGACTCAGGGCTTGATTATGGTACCTTCCTACTCAAAGCATCAGCTACGTAATTTGCTTTTATGGGGTGGTAGTTCAAGGTAAACTCATAATCACATAAAAATTCTAGCCACCGCCGCTGTCTCAGGTTCAGTTCCTTCTGAGTATGAACATACTTTAAATTCTTGTTGTCTGAAAAGATTTCGCGGTGGATGCCATATAGATAATGTATCAAAACCTTCAAGGCGAACACCACTGCTCCCAATTCTAGATCATATACTAGATAGTTGACTTCATTCTTCTTCAGTTGTCTCGAAACATAAGCAATGACATATTCGTGCTGCATCAGTACTGCTCCCATCCCTTGATACGACACGTCAGTGTTGACTTGAAATCATTTCTTCCTAGATGGAAGGGCCAGGATGGGTGCGGTAGTAAGTTTATCCTTCAGTTCTTGGAACGCAGCTTCACACTGGGGTGTCTACTTGTATGGCACACCTTTCATTGTCAGAGTAGTAAATGGAAGGGCAATCTTTGAGAATCCTTTCACTAACTTGCGATAATACCCGGCAAGTCCAAGGAAACTCCGTACATCGGCCGCTGACTTGAAGGGCGACCATTACTTCACGACACGCACTTTGGCCGGATCCACAGCTAGTCCAGCCCCACTGATCACATGGCCCAAGAAGGCAACTTCTTGGAGCTAGAATTCGCACTTGTTGAACTTGGCAAACAAGGCATGCTCTTTTAGCTTCTTTAGCACCATGGTCAGATGTTCTACATGCTCCTCCTCTGTCTTTGAATAGACCAAAATGTCATCGATGAAGACGATTACAAAGATGACTAGATATGGCTCAAACACTTTGTTCATCAGACTCATGAAAGCTGAAGCGGCATTTGTGAGCCCAAATAGTATCACAGTGAACTCGTACAAGCCGTACCTTGAGCTAAAAGCTATTTTCTGGATGTCCTCCTCTTGTATCTAATGCGTTTGACGGCAAGTGTACCGGTCGCACAAGTAATATAAAATGGGTGAATTTCCCCAAGTATCAATCTCTTCAAGGAACACAGTAAGGTGGAGTTAATTTCGAGGAGGACTTGAGATTGAAGTCCTTATGTCAGAGTTAACTAATGGGGGTTTTTATAGTTGCAAAAAAGAAAATAAAACACTAACAACTACTCATATGCAACGCCGCTATACGATGCTTCGCCGGGCGGGATGGAAGACTACACGGGCCGTTATGCTCCGAATCGCTAGGCGGATGGACGAGTAGGCTTGCAGATGAGGTGGTGAGAATGGCAGAATGAGGGTCGAGAGCACCTCTTCTCTACGCACGCCTCTAGCAATCACTAGAGCGGCAGAACGGATGTGGTGGTGGATGGAAATAAAAGCACTTCTCAAGCAACTAAAGAAGTAAAGCAATACAGAATCACATAGACATGAATATAATAAAGCATACAACTAAAGAGCAACAATATCTATAAATTAAGTTTTAACACACATATACAACAAGAAAGCAAGAACAAGTCAAGAGATCGACCGAATTCGAAGCCTTGCTGAGGGTTCATGGAAGGAATCATCGGGTTGTCATTCCGCATCCTAGCTCGGTCCTCAACTGCGTCCGGGGTAGAGGAGGCTGTCACTAACTCCCAATGGACCCGTCATCTTCTTATTACGATGCGGAAGAAGGTTGTAAGCTTCACTTTGCTTGTTGGCTATGACATCAAATTTGAAATGGAGCTTAAAAGATGAAGGAGAAGGCCGAGAGGATGCTCCGACTTGAATATGGCATTGAAAGCTTGCCCGGAGCACCTCCCTAAGGTGGAAGATGAAGGGAAATTGCGGAACCCTTCCTTGGAGGCGGAAAACGGCGGGGGAGAAAGTCTTTCTTTTAATGGAGGAAAATCTGCGCTTTAAATAGAAGCAGGTCATAAAAATAGCATGCACGATTTGGCGCACGACCGTGCGCTAACCGTGTGTTATTAACTTGGAGGCCAAGCTTGCGGATGAAGAAGGGTTGACTCGTGTGTTTTACTTCGCGCACGGGCGATTCCGCCCGTGCGTGAAGGAAATCGCACAGGTAGCGACAGAAAGCAGGAATTTAGGAAAAAACATAGGAACCGTGTGTTTTACTCGCGTACGGGCGCTGCCGCCCGTGCGTGAACAAAACGCACGATTAGCCACAGAAAGGAACAACAAAGATGCTACAGGAAAACCATGCGTTTCCTTCGCGCACGGTTCCGAAGAAACTGTGCCTTAACCGTGCGCTAAGATATTTCGTCGAGCTCAGATCGATGTTTCTCTTGCACACAAAAAAACATAATCGTAAAGAACCGTGTGCTAAGAAAACGCACGACCGTGCGTTTTCCTCAAACTTGTATTCCAGCCTAGGGGAAAACGCACCACCTGCATACAAACAAATAAAAGCAAAGAGAACCCTCTAACAATGCAGATATGCAACAAAAGCAACTGGAAAGAGCCCCTGGGAAGCACTCTTTGCTTACCCCCAACAACAGAATGCGCAATTGCACACCCATGGGCCAAAACAATGCACTTAGCGTGAAAAGCAGTATAAATGAAATTTCAACGATAACATACTAAAAGTGAAGTGCAAGTGTATGAAAACTAGCCCAGATGAGTCCGAAAAACCCTATATAAATCAGACTCATTAGTATCCTCAATTGGTAATACCCCGAGAGCAAATCCAACTTGGAGAACAAATGCGCTCCTACCAATTGATTGAATAACTCGTCGATCCGGGGCAGAGGATAGGTGTTCTCCACCGTTAGTCGATTGAGATCCCGATAATCGATACACAATCGCAATGTTCCATCCTTCTTTTTGACAAATAGGATAGGGCTCCCTAAGGTGATGAGCTAGGGCGAACAAACCCATATTCCACCAGTTCTTGCACCTGAGCTCTAAACTCTGTGAGTTCCTTTGGGGCCATTCGATAAGGGGTCCTGGAGATGGGCTTGGCACCCGGTACTAGCTTAATTTGAAAATCCACCTCTCTATGTGGGGGTAGTCCTGACAATTTCTCAGGAAATACCTCGGGAAAATCACGCACCACTCGCACATCCTTCATATCTATTGCCCTCTCTTTCAATTCGAAACATATCATGTAAACTTTATCCCCCCAATGTGGGCTTTCAAGGTCTGAATTGAAGATAATAACAAACGTGGTGCGAATCTTATACCTTGAAAAATGACTTCAGTGTCTTCATGTTTCAAGTAAATTTGCTTCTCCGTGCAGTCAATTCTTGTGTTATGCCAATTCAACCATGCCATCCCCAGAATGAGGTTGAATTCTGGCATCCTCAAAATTGTGGCAGGGGTATCAAAGGTCTTTCCTCCAAGGTGTATCTCCAATTCACACTTGGCGGTTGCGGTCATCTCAGAGCCATCTGGGAGGCGTACTCTCCGAGCAATAACAGTGAAGTATTGCACTCCTTCTAGGTCTTTAATTAAGTCTGCCGACACAAACGAGTGTGTGGCACCGATATCAAATAACGTATAAGCCGGTTTCCCACCAACCATCACAATTCTTAGGTACCAATAACAAATACTCAAAGCTAGATATCCAGTATATCTTAGGCAACTGTTAAAATCCGAACAGAAAACAAACCGAAATGGTTTTAACTGAAATTTTATTATCCGAAAAAGGTATCTATTACAAAGGTATGCCCTCCCTTATATAGAATGGAGGAGAGATGAGAGAATACAAATAAGAGATGTGGGACTAAAAAATTACAGGACTAAGCAGACTATACAAAACAAACCGCACAAGCCGCGCGGTTAGACAGCAGGGCTAACCGCACGGCTACCACCAGAGAGAAAGAGAGACTGCCAGGGTAGACCGCCCGGTCTCCAAGCCGGCTGAGACAAACCGCCAGACCGCACGGTCTTCAACCCGCCAAGTCAAACCGCCAGACCGCACGGTCACCAACTTCAACACTCCCCCTCAAGCTGGAGCATATATATCGATCATGCCCAGCTTGTCGCAGATGTGGAAAAAGGAAGCGGACACCGGTTTGGTGAAGACATCTGCCAACTCGTTGTCGGAAGTGACAAATGGAGTGCAAATCTGTTTCTTCAATATTTTTTCCCGAATAAAATGACAGTCGACTTCTATGTGTTTTGTTCTCTCATGAAAGACCGGATTTTTGAAAATGTATATCGCGGCCTTATTGTCACAGAACATAGGAAGAGGATAGTTGTAAACCTCTCCTAAGTCAAGCATGAGAGCCCGCAACCACTTCAACTCACATGTAGTCGATGCCATGCTGCGATATTCCGCCTCTGCACTAGACCTGGAAACTACAGACTGTTTCTTGCTCTTCCAACTCACAAGATTGCCTCCAACAAATGTGCAGAAACCTGAAGTCGATTTGCGGTCCCCTTTGTCATCCGCATAGCTTGAATCAGAGTAAGCTTCAACCCTTAGGTGACCATTCTTCTGAAATAGAAGTCCTTTCCCTGGAGAAGCTTTAATATACTCTAATATCCTCAGAGCAGATTGTAGATGACACTCCCTCGGAGCTCGCATGAACTGGCTCACCTTGCCAACAACATAAGAGATGTCGGGTCTGGTTACCGTGAGATATATGAGCTTGCCCACCAGACGTCGGTATCTCGTAAGATCAGAGAGAAGATGTGAGTCATCTGTCCAAGTTTTGTCTTCTCCAGCAGCCATAGGACAACGTGCAGGTTTAGCACCAGTGAGTCCTGCCTCCTTTAAAAGATCAAGAGCATACTTCCGTTGTGAAAGGACCATGGAGTTGGGCTTTCTAGAGATTTCAATCCCCAGAAAGTATTTCGGGGAGCCCATATCCTTTGTGACCAGATGTTGATGAAGGTGTTTCTTGGTCATCAATACCCCATCCTGGTCATTGCCAGTAAGAAGAATGTCATCAACATAAACCGCAAGAACAACAAGATCAGAGGCGGTTTTCCGAACAAACAAGTAGTGATCTGCTGAGCTTCTTGTAAAACCAATGGCCGCAACAATGCCACTGAACTTGTCAAACCAGGCACGAGGACTCTGCTTGAGGCCATAGATAGCCTTCTTTAGCCGGCATACCCGTGTCTCCCCCTGAGCAACATACCCAGAAGGTTGCTCCATGTAAACATCTTCCTGCAGATCACCATAGAGGAAGCCATTCTTAACATCTAGCTGCGAGATGGGCCAATCCCTGTTGACAGCCACAGAGAGAAGAACTCAAATAGTGCTGAGACGAGCCACGGGAGAGAAAGTGTCAAAGTAATCAATGTCATAAGTTTGGGTAAAACCCTTGGCAACTAGGCGAGCCATATAACGATCCACACTGCCATCCGGGAGAAACTTCACCACGAAGACCTAGCGAAAACCAACAACATCTATGCCGAAAGGAGGAGGAACAAGGGTCCAGGTACCCCGTTCAGTGAGAGTAGCAATCTCCTCATCCATGGCAACTTTCCAATGAGGAATTGTAAGGGCCTCCTGGTAGGAACGGGGGGTGGCAGTGGCCGAGATAGCCAGTGCAAAAGCTCTGCGAGCAGGGGTAAGACGATCGTAGGAAACAACTGCAGCAAGCGGGTGTTGGGTACAGGCCCGAACCCCCTTGCGAAGAGCAATCGGGAGATCCAGGTCAGCAGGTGCCTCAGTATCCGGAGTATCCGTGGTGGTGAGAGCTGGCCCGGGAGTAGAGAGAGATGGCAGCGGAGTGGAGGGAGAAAGCGGAGTAGAGGGTGGAGATGATGAGGATGGGGAAGACGGTGGAGTGGGTGGAGATGGCGGAACATCAGTGGGAGTAGAGGGAATGGAGGGGTTGGTATGAGAAGTAGGATCAGGAGGAGGAGAAGAGGAAGCGGGAGAGAAGTAAGATGCATTGGCAAAGAAGGTGACATCCGCAGAGACAAATTGCTTGCGGGTAACGGGGTCAAAGCAACAATAACCTTTCTGAGTGGGAGAGTACCCCAGAAAGACACATTTAGTGGCACGTGGTGAGAGTTTATCACGTGTGGCAGCGGGAGAGTGCACAAAAGCGGTGCACCCAAAGATGTGCAGAGGAAGAGGAAATGGATCCTTGTCCGGATAAAGAATGGAGAAGGGGGTAGCACCGTGGAGAACTGTGGAGGGAAGGCGATTGATGAGATAGCAGGAGAGGAGGACAGCATAGCCCCAATAGGAGCGAGGAACATGCATTTGAGTCATCATAGTGCGAGCGACATCAAGGAGGTGATGGTTTTTGCATTCCGCCACCCCATTTTGTTGTGAGGCGTAAACACAGCTTGTTTGACGAATAACACCATGGTGAATATAAAAAGAGGAGAAGTCTTGGCTAAGATACTCCTTAGCATTGTCAGAACGAAGGATTTTAATAGACGTGTCAAACTGAGTCTTAACCATAGAATAAAAGGAGGTCCAAACAGAGAACAGCTCGGAGCGATCTTTGAGAAGATACACCCACGTACATCGATAGAAATCATCAATGAAGGTGACAAAATTGGAACTACCCCGACCGATGGTGAGGTTAGGAGCGGGACCCCATATGTCAGAGTGAACGAGGTCGAACGGACGGGAAGAGCCCCGACTGTGTGTTGGTGGGAAGGATGAGCGGTGATGTTTGCCAAGTTGACATGCATCACAGTTTAGAGGAGGATGATGAGGAGGGAGGTGCGGCAGGAGCTGTCGTAGAATTCGGGGAGGAGCATGTCCAAGGCGAAGATGTCATTGGAGAAGATCTGTAGAGGAGGAGGAGGAGAAGGCGGATATAGCAGAAACTTTGTCGAGGAAGTAGAGGCCACCACTCTCAGTCCCGGTAGCAATCGTCCGGTGGGAGTCCGGATCCTGAAAAGCACAAGAGGTAGGGGTGAATATGACAGAACACCGTAGTTGCTTGCATAAAGAAGTAACCGATAATAAATTGCACGGAAACTTGGGCACATATAGGGTATCAGCCAGGCAGAGAGATGGAGTGACTTGAACCATGCCCGTCTCATGGACCGGGGAGGGAGATCCATCAGCAACAATGACCGGGGGCAACTGAGCATGTGTTTCAAGAAGGGAGAAACATTGAGGATTGCCTGTCATATGATTTGTTGCACCAGAGTCGATTAGCCATCTTCCGCGAGTAACAACGTGAGCACTACCAGAAGAGGTGACCACGGAGGCGGACAGGCTGGAGGAGGGGAAAGCCATGGAAGCAAGAGAGGAGCAAACCACGATGATAAGAACAAGCCGCGAGAAGAGAAAGAAGCCGAACGGTGAAGCGAAGAAGAGAAAAGAGCACCAAGCCGGGCGAACAGAAAACAGGTCGGACGGCTAGGAAGTCCGCAACCAAGAAGCAGAGAAAAACAGAGGGAAAGAAGTTGCACGGCTTAAAAAAGTCAGGCGAACAGAGGAGAACAAGTCGCACGACAAAAGATGAGACCGGGGCGACTAGCAAGCAGGAGCGGGTAGAAGGCAACAAGAAGTAGAGCGCGGCGAATAGAGGAGATCGCGAAAACAGTTCGCGAAAAAGAAGGGGCAAGCCGCGCGGACAGACGGAGAATCAAGCTGCGAAAGCAGAGAGAGCACACACAATCAGGAGGAATAGATCGAGTCCTCTGATACCATGTTAAAATCCGAACAGAAAACAAACCGAAATGGTTTTAACTGAAATTGTATTATCCGAAAAAGGTATCTATTACAAAGGTATGCCCTCCCTTATATAGAATGGAGGAGAGATGAGAGAATACAAATAAGAGATGTGGGACTAAAAGTTTATAGGACTAAGCGGACTATACAAAACAAACCGCACAAGCCGTGCGGTTAGACAGCAGGGCTAACCGTACGGCCACCACCAGAGAGAAAGAGAGACTGCCAGGGTAGACCGCCAGACCGCCCGGTCTCCAAGCTGGCTGAGACAAACTGCCAGACCGCGCGGTCTTCAACCCGCCAAGACAAACCGCCAGACCGCCCGGTCACCAACTTCAACAGCAACTTAAGGTGAATACTGAAAATGTATTAATTAACTGTAACATATATGCGATCACCTCCTGAGGGTTCCGCTCCTGCGCCATGTCCAGCGTGAACACTTGATCCCGAGCAGGTCTGGGGTTTCCTCCTCGTGGTCCTCGTCCTCGACCACGCATATGCACCCATCCTCGTGGAGATGCCGGAGGGAGAGCAGGAGGAGCATTCCCAACTAGTTGTGGGCAGTGACGTTGGATGTGGCATGGTTGGTTGCATTGTAAGCATACTCGCTCATACCGCCCTTCGGGTTATTGGAACTGTTGGGGCTATGGAGGTGGAGTTAATGCTGCGGTTGTGGGACCGGGCGCTCCATTCTAAAATTCTGGTGGAAACGCCCGCCACCTTTTTGGTATCCTCTTCCACCTTTGTTGTCATGTCTCCTTTTGTTACTAGGGCCAGCTTCCATCACACCCTCAGCGGGTATCTTACCACTTCCCAAGTGGTCTGCCTCTAGCCTCTTCGCCATGTCAATTATTTCTGCTAAGCTGGAGTCTGCTATAAACAAAAGGGCTTACTTTAAGGGGGTCTTGCAAGACTTTGTAGAACCTTTTAGCATATCCTCTGTCATCCAACTCATAGGAGTCAGTAAATCTAGCCAGATGCTGAAACTCTCGCTGGTACTCTATCACTGACTTAGATCCCTACTTCTGCTACAGGAATCTTTCTTCAAGTTCATCCTGAGTTGTCGAAGGGATAAAGTTCTCTAAGAAATCTTCAGAAAACTCGCTCTAACTAATATCAGTGTAAACTCTTCCTTGGAAGGTGGAGCCCATGAAAAACTTCCACCACCTTTTTGCATGCAGTTCCAGAAGTGACACTACCAGGGTCACAATCATATTGTTCGGACATCTAATTCCCGCCATCAGCTCTTGCAGGGTGTCGATCCACTCCTCTGTACGCACTGCTGACTCTATCCTAAGGTAGGCAGGAGGGGAGAGAGCTCGAAAAGTGCTCAACCAATTAGAGCCCGGTGCTTGTTGTTGTACAAGGGCTTGTTGGGACCTAAAGGCATCCAAGATAGCTGTGAGCATCTACACTAGCTCTGATTGCTGAAACTGTGTGGGACGGATGGGGCGGGAGTGCACCCCACTGGCTCAATGTGCACTGGGATCTACACGTAAGGTACAAACCTAAGGTTGGGTTGGCTAATCTCAAGGTCAACGTTGGACATACTTAGTGTGAATTATATATGGGCACACCACTGCTTCTGCTAAGTTAGTTTGTCCCAAAACTGACTAATCGAGCGGGGGTGTTCCATTGTTCAATGACTTCCTTAGTTTAGGATCGTAGTAAGATGATACCATTTGTAAGACCCCCCCCCCCTCCAGGAACACAAAACACGACACTAGGGAAGTCTTATACCCAAAACAGTCGACTTGTTGTAGCGTTAGCACACAGAATAACCTGCACTACAAGATGCATATCCTGCCAACTATAATCAATATCAATCATTGCCAACCCAACCAAGAATATAAAATAGAAGTCAAATCAACACATAAGTAAAATAGTCCAAAAGTACATCAAATAAAACAAGCATCAACAAGCTTCTATAACATCAGAGTACGTGTACAATATGAGCCTCTCCAACTCACATCAGCCACTGATGGTAGCGATGGCACCGTCCCTTCAGGCCCTGTGATCCTGGCCTGGCTATCCTACAGCATAACCTATTGTTTCTCTGTCTATGGGGTTCCCTCCTAAAAAGGAAGACGTAGCAACCGTTAGTCATAAAGACTAAGTGGCTTCACAACCGCTCCCCTGGCGACTCCTTGGCACCGGGCGGAGAAAAAGGACAAGTACAATATATATAAAGAGTAGTAGTACAACCAGGTCATAAAAGAGTGAGCAATATCAATATATATCAGCAGTATAATAAATGAGTAAGCAATCTACTATAGTAGTTCTACCATCTAATATAAAAATGCAACAGAAAGTAACTCAACTTATATGAATGCTCATACAGACAAATAAGTTGAGGATCGGCTCAGCAGTAAAGTAACTCATTGTATAAGACTGCCCATACAAACTTATACAATGAGGATCTTTTGTATGCAATGTAATGTATTAACATGAATGCAATGCAATGACTCAACCATGATCACGCACATGCAACTGCTATGTCGACATAGACTTATAGTTCCAACTTTTCAAGCAGGTAGCTAACCTCTCAGGCATAAACTGTCGTGGCCAGGTGATGACAGTGAAGCGGGCTTCTCCACTACTAGGCAGGCATCCACACTACCAAGCCTAGGCCTCCGTATGCTTCAACGCTAAGAACACCACAGCGGAGCTCACATGCGTACTACGGCTCAAAAGGGGTCTTGGGTAGATGTGCACCAAGAGCCTAGCCCAACTGGCATATCTTCATGGCACGAAAGGTGCCTCTGTGAACAAATCACCAAAGGACAAAGGCCAACCATCCACTAGCACGGAGGGTGCCTCGGGAAGTAAGCACCGAGTACCAAGGCCCAACCATGCAAGTCTAACTGTCAACTCCCGTCGGTGTGACGACTAGCGAGCCCATAGACCTGTCACACTATCCTTAACCCAGGATTATGACACCGCATGTCGACTCACACCGTATGCAATGTCACATCATTGTGGCACAGAAGGTGCCTATGTAGACAAACCACCAGAGGGACAAGGACGACCGTCCACTTATGTCCATTTTCATCATTACTAATCCAGTATGGTCAAACACCCGCACTCACACCCTTTCACAACCTCGTGTCCCCAAGGAATCTAAGGTTCTCCATCAACATAATGGTACCTCACATATTCACCAACCATCTGTTTATTATGATTACATATAGACTATGATCACATTACTCTAACATCAACTGGATACAATCTTTACCAAGTTAAACCATTCATGCACACATGGATCTATCAACTAAAGGCCAACCCCCATTTGTTCATAGCAATCACTACCAACTATGTACAACAATTCCAAGCCAATCTCATCATTATTCAACGTATTACCATTATCATGTACGTCCTTATTGGTTCACATATTTAAATCATTCCTACCATATTAATTCATCAATCCATTCGTCCACTACACCATGTGTTCGTTACAGATCTATCCAACAAATGCCATTAACAATATTTTGTCACAATTAATTATACACTAAATTACCAAGACGTTAACATTGTTGTACTACAGTATCTCCCTACCAAATTAAAACCCAAATCATCACAAACCCGAGAATTATTTGTGCGGGAAAGTTTTATGTACAACAACTTTGATCGGGGATTCCTGAGGCTTCCTGAATCTGGTGAAGGCGTGTAACCCCTCGTTGGAAAGGTATTTCCGAGAGCTACGACTTTCGTGTTTAGTCAAAAACCCATATCTCGGCGAACCATCTCCGAAAATGTCCTCGAAAATCTCTATGCACAGAAAACAGATTTCTGCATGCATCTTAAAGCGAGACGAACGACATCGGTTCGTCTTCTTCCTCCAACCAATTTTACCACGTCATATCCAGAATTCCTCCTCCCTTGTTCACCCTCAAAGCCCAGCTTTCTTCACTGTTGAAACCGAAAACTTGGTCTCCTGTGGAGTTCACCCATGGGGAAGGCGTAATCGCGCACCTACTTCTTTCTTGCAAGAAAAATGACAGAAAATAAATGAAAACTAACTCAAGGGCTCGACGTGGAGGACACACCACACACCCGGAAGATCTTAGAGTGTTTCCCCTCCTTAGCAAAAAGGCCGAGCTAATTCTACCTCAGAAAGAGATAAAAGACCAGGGAATAAGTGAGCATAAGAGGCGTGCTTTCTGAGGTGCCCCCTGGGTCCTATTTATAGATTTCTGAAAACGACCTGCAAATATCCAACCTCCACTGTTCCAAACAGCTATGTGCAGGCCAACCAGGTCTTCCAGCAGCGTAACTCCGCTATTTTAGAAGGCTATGGGCTGGCCAACGGGAGCAAAACAGTAAAAATACCTTACAGAACAATGAGCGAGTAGCCCTCGGCGATCTCTGCTCGGTAAGGGCGTAGAGCACAAGTCCGGCCTGCCCTGATCGCGAGCTGCAAGCTCGCTCAGCCATCAGGACTCGGCGAGTGGCCTGGGAATCGATAAAAGGCTCATGGGTCGACGAACTCCGGGCTCTATTCGATGATCGCCGAGCTTAGTTCGTCGAATGTCGAGCTCCGTTCGACGAACGACGAGCTTGGCGAGAGCAGGCCTGGCTGGCCCTACTCGCGTGTGACCAGCTGGACTCGTCTGGGTGAGCTGGAGGCTGCCGAGCTCTGGCCCCCCTTGGTTCCTGGAGACACCGCTCGCCGGATACGGTGTTGTACACAATCCCCGCTCCTTTTGAGCTTGGCAAAGCTCGGAAAGAATCATCCAACCCCAAGTGTTCGGCGAGTGCGGGAGGAGCTAGAGAGGATCTTCGGGTGGGGTCCACCTGCGACTATATATATACGCCTGCATACCTAGGTGACTCTTGCCATTCCCTTCGCTCCAACTCTGTCGAGATGTCGATCCCTAAGGAGATCTAAGAGAGGCTTTCCCGGGTCCGCGAGGCTTCCTCTGCCCGCATCGCCAACCTGACCGCAGTTCCGCTTGTTGTACCGCAGAACGGCTCTGCCTAGCCCAATCCCGCCAAGAGGGCAAAACCATTTCCCCAGGTTGTCGAGCCCATATTTGATGATCTGAAGACAACCCTGGAGCACAGGACTGGATCGTCCAATCTACCTGCCCTCGAGAAGGGCAAAAACGTCGTTGACCTCTGCGGCGACCCGGATAGCCAGCGGAATGATGCCAAAGTCTCCATGTCACGAGTCCAGAACTCCCTCGACGACTCGCAGTTTAGAACTCCGGAGAATCGCCCCCGGGACCCATCACCCACTTTTGGGACACTAGGGCTAGATTCGCAAAGGCCGAAGTCGCCAGTTTAAGTCCCTTCCCCTCAACGACCTTCCGGTACTACGGGGGTGGTGCCGAAACCATCCCTGTTCCAGACTTCAACCTCCTCTGGCCAAAAAAAACCTACCCAGGCCGCGGTAAGGACCTGAGATTGGTCCCTCCCCGCACTATCTTGGAGGTGCCGAGCTCGTCAGGTAAGTTGGCCTCTGTTCCTTATCCTATGGTGTTCCAAGACACACCTTTCCCATACTAATGCTTATGTCTTCGCAGCCCTTCCCAGCCAATCTGCGGCCGAGGAATCTTTGCGGACAGCCCGGTATTCTCCCCTCCCCTCCTCGAGCTCGCTAGATTCCTATCTGGGTCCTAAAGTGGAGAATGACGAGCTGACGAGGAGGGGGATCGTGCTCTTCAAGAAGATCGTGCACTGCTTATGCGAGGTGTAGGAGGTCAATGAGGCGCTGCAGCGCGAGTATGTACGGCTCGCGAACGAGGTGAGGAGCAACCCGGCCGGTGAGATGACGTCCCCCTCCCGGCTGCTGGACGAGATCGACGAGGGCCACTCGGTGGAGAAGAGAAACTCGGAACGCATTCGTGAGCTTCTTCGCTCGCGGCTGTCTGGGGGGAGGGGGATGCGAGGCCGGGTAGATAAAGAATGGCTCCATTGCTGAGCCAACCGGTATTCGCCTCCTGACCCCCTTCTGCCCGCGTGCTTTGTTTTTTTCTTGTCTGATTCCTCCAGCCTTTCGCACTTTGGCCAGTAATAACTCCGAACATTTTTGGACTTTAGTGCCTGACATTCGAATAATATTATATATTCCTATATATCTATCTCGGCATGCGATGAGACATGCTAAGGAAGTTGGCGAGCTGGGATAGGCGAGCTGGGCTGATTTGACAGCTCGGCCTTAGGCTTCTTTTTCTATAAATAGCCCCCCCCCCCCACCAACCTCGTACCACCGCCTTTACTGCTTACTTTCTCTCTCTTCCCATGCTTTTTCTTTTTGTACTCGCGCTCTAACCCCTCCACGAGTATGGGCAAGACAAACCCTGATGCCGACGGCCGCTCTAAGTGCTCTCAGCATTTTGCTGATTACTGTTTCTTCAAGGGGAACACAAGCGAGGCAGAGCTCGCCGAGTTCATCAGTGACCATGTTCCGCCCGACTTCGAGGCACGCCGGCCGAGGGAAGGGGAGGTGATCAACACCTTTTACAAAAACGAGCTCACCTTCCTCATCTCGAATTTCGAGGTGGGTGAAAGAAATAGTGCCTAACCACCTAGAGGGGGGGTGAATATGTGTACTTTTTCTTTTTTACTTTAAAGGCAGACAAACTGTTATGAACTTTAAGCAGCAAATGCAATTCTACAGCTATCACAACACACCAACCATAGAAACAAACATTCACAGAGTGCGCACAATGTTTATAGTGGTTCCCCAAGGTCTGGGTACATCCACTTTCCCCCTTCGTCTATCTAGTAGTGTACTAGATTCGGCCTAACTTCTGCACTTCTCCTCAGATCCTCAGATCTTACAGCTCAGAACCCCAATCCAGGTTCCTACAACTCAGAGTGTCCCCACTCCTACAACTCAGGCACAAAGCCCTACCACTCAGTCTTCAACAAGACCTACACTCAGGCTAAACATCCCTACCTCAGCCTTCAACAAGGCCTACACTCAGAGAATTGATTCTCCTACACTCAGGCTCAAAAGCCCTACCTCAGCCTTTATAGATTTAGGCTTACAACTCAGATCCCTTAGGATCCTACAAAAAGATAATAAAAAGTTTTCAGATCACCACTCAGTTTGAGAGAATGAAGAGGGCAATCTTTTTAATCAGTTCTTGATAGCACTGATTCCTGTGATCAACTTTGTCTTTGCTTTCTTCAAGGCTTCTTGAGTCTGAACTCAGTAAAGTTGATATTCTTGAAGTAGACCGGCTGGAAACTTCCTTCTTAGGATGGAGAAATAAATCTGAATCCTACTTTGCAGTCTGGTTCAGAACCTGCTCCTTAAGAGATTTGATTAACAAGTCTCTTTCTTGACTTCAATTACTGGAGTTCTCTCTCTCCAAGTAAATCTGAAGTTTCTTCAGAATACTGATTTACAGTTTTTTCTGGATCTGTCTTGATCTTCTTAAACTTTAATCTTCTGATTGATGATTCAATAATTGTGATCAATCCTCTTCTGTTGAAGGAGAAAGGCCTTTATATAGTCTTCCTCCAAGGTAACCGGCTGATCCGGTTTCTAACGAACTTCTGACAGCTCTGACAGTTGCAGTTGACCGGTTAAAATGGTAGCTGTCAAGTCATCCAGTTACTTCTTGAAAATACTGTCTCTGTCTGAAAGTGTCGAGACCGGTCTTCATTATGTGTCGACACAAATAGACCAAGTGTCAACACAAGTGGACTAAGTATCGATACTAGCATTGATGGTGTCGACACAACTCCTTGTGTTGTTGTAACAACTTCTCGACACTGCTTCTTCAGAATGTGTCGACACTGATTCTGTGTGTCGACACAAGCCTTCTGTTGAATATGTCGACACTGATTCTGTGTGTCGACATAAGTACTTCTTCTTTAACACTTAGTTGAATTCTGCTGTGTGTCGACACATCTCCTTTGTGTCGACACATGCCTTCTTGTGTTGAAACTTGCTGAGTGTCGACGCATCTCCTTTGTGTCGATACATGCCTTCTTGTGTTGAAACTTGCTGAGTGTCGACACATCTCCTTTGTGTCGACACATGCCTTCTTTTACTTTAACTTTGGTGAAGCTTTGCTGAGTGTCGACACAGTCTCTTGGTGTCGACACATTTGATGTCGACTAAGCTTCTCTGAGTGTCGACACTGCCTCTAAGTGTCGACAAGATATATGTTGAGTATTCTTCATAGTGTGTCGACACTGCCTGTATGTGTCGACACTTTTATTTTGGTGTCGACTCTGCCTTTCCCGGTGTCGACACAAATACTCCAAGTGTCGACACAGCTTCTCTAGGTGTCGACACAAGCCTTCATAAGTGTCGACACTACATCTCTAGGTGTCGACACATGTACTTAGAAACTTTTCTGCATTTCCTGCAATTACTTACCTGCACATATAAACTCAAAGCACATCAAATACACCTTGATTTATATCATTGAGTAGGGCGAGGCTTCTTCAAATCTGGTACACATTTTCCAATGTACCCAATAGTGGGGTTGCGCCTACCCCTCTGGCCGAAGTCCGCCAGATCCTGAAGTACTATGACGCGGTGTAACGCCCCGAAATTCAAAGGAGCGACGGATGACGTTTTGGGCCAGTTTTGGGTTCTGGCAGGAGGCACACGACCTGGGACACGGGCATGTCCCAGGGCGTGTCAGGCTTGTGTCGTCGAGTTGGTCGAGAGGTCGATAAATTTCACTCGACGTTATGTCGAGACAGGAAACACAGCCTGCGACATGGGCGTGTCGAAGGGCGTGTCGACCCGTGTCGACACTCAGCCCGCGAAGTCGACACTCTGCGCTCGACGAAGTGTCGAGACATGTCACACGGCCTGTGACACGGGCATGTCGCAGGGCGTGTCGACCCGTGTCGACACTCGTCCTAGGGAGTCGACGAATTTTGCTCGAAGATGTGTCGAGACAAGCACACGGCCTAGGACACGGTCGTGTCCAAGGCTGTGTCGTGAGTTCGACGAACTTCGCTCGACGAAGTGTCGAGTGTCGAGACCGTGTACACGGCCTGAAGCCCAGGCGTGTTGAGGTAGACACGAGCAAGGACACGGGCGTGTCCTAGAACCCGTACAGTTCTTGGGTTGTTTTCGGGATAAATCGATGGGGGTACACGGCCGGCCACACGGCCGTGTCAGGTGGAACACAGGCGTGTCAGGTCGAACACGGGCGTGTTCGATGCCCGTGTGTTGTTCAAGGCGCGTCGATTTTGACAGCGAATGAGGCACACAGCCCTGGACACGGGCGTGTGCCAGGCCGTGTTCGGTCTAGTTTGGACATTTCAGTCCCGAATCAAAACCGTTCGTTTCTTTAATTGGTGATCCAACGGCTGGGGGTTGTTCCTGATGGGATATACCCAGGATTGGGCCTTAGAAACCCTCAAATTTCATGAGTGGTTATCTTTCTAAAGCTTGGAGAGAGAGGAGAGCCAAGGAAGGAATAAGAAGCTAGATCCGGCCATTGGAGGAGCTTCGAATCTCCAAATCGAGAGCCGACTTCGGATCCACGGAGGCGAAGAGAGTGCGGTGCTTTTCATCCGCTTACTTTTCCATCGCGCCAAAGAGAAGCGCTAGGGTAATGATCCTCTTCTTAAGCATGTGAAGCTCTCCTTCTTTGCATAGGAAGCCCGCTCTCGCGAGTTTGCGGTGAGTTGGAGGCATTCCTTCGGGTAGATATGTAAAGTCTCCATTGTTTAGAGTCCGTAAGCGAGAACGGACATAGGCATGATGTGTGAAGCCTATCCGGACATGTTGGTCTGGATCGGTGATGTTGCATTGCATAATGCCGGAGAAGACTCTGTGCTATTGGTTGTTTTTTGGGTTTTCTACACGGTAGATTGCAACAGGGAGCCTTGGGGATTAACCCAAAGGTGCACCCGGAAAACTGGGTGGATGCGTGATCTTGCCAACTTGGTGGCTTGAGAGCCAACTTCAACATAACCGAGTTATGTGAATTGTGATGGAAAATGGGACTCGGGAGAAGTTTGACCCGCGCAAATGACTTAAATTGTCATTGCGATGTGAGCACGGGTTAGATGGAACCGTACCCGTTCTATGTCATTCGGTTAAAGAGACCTAAGGGTACGTGACACTTGCCGTTGGCATAGATTAGGGTCTTTGGCGGTCTATGGCTTAAATTGTCATGACCCAGGCCAAGAAGACAGAATACTCATAGGTTTGGCCGTCAAAGTGGCGGTGGTGAGTCCGGAATGTCTATGGCTTTAATTGACGTGACATCGACTAGTTCGCCGAGAATGTGCCCTGAGAGCACGGGGCGTGTGGTCGTGCGAGCCAACATCTGTGATGAAATGAACATATATATATATTGCTCGCTTATGATAATGAAATGCAGGGAAGGAGCATCGCCGCCCCGAGTTGGGGGCGGGATCGTTATAATTTGGTCAGCATTGCTGACCGTTGCCTTGTTTTGCCACCGTGCGGTGGTTTGTTGCTTGCAGGTGCTGCTGGACCAAGCGGTTAATAGCGGGCTAAAGCCCAAATTGCGAAGCCGGCCCTCGAAGACCTAATTGGAGTGTTTACTGTTTTATTCATGTATGACTGGCCTGCGTGCCGTGGTTTGTAAATCATGTAATATCAAGTGAACCATTTTGTAAGGCCTTAAGGCCTGTACTTGTGTATGTAAAACATTCCTATTTTGTATTAGTGGACATTCATGCTTTAGTGCTGGGTTCTTTATTGCAACTTATTAATCTGCTTCCGCTAGAATGCTCTGTGTAGGACGTGATGATTGGTTGGATGGTTTCCATGATTAACCACCCGGTCTGTCTGTAGTATATGGCATCGGGCTCCTGCCGGACCTACTGCTATATGCTATGCGACGGATAGGGGGTGTTACACGCGGTGCCCGCACAACTAAACTCGAACGCCATCACCATGATGGTGGCGTTCGCCTGCTTCCTCCGCCAGGAGTGGATAGAGTTCAACCTGACTGTGTTCAGGAAACTCTTCTCCTACAAGGCGACCCTGCATGGAGTCATCTACTTCGAGGGATCGCTCATCAAAGTTCGCGAGATCGCGAACAAGCATCATAACTGGATGACCAAGATCGCCTTCATAAAGGGCGATCTTGGCAACATCCCTTACTCCCCCCCAACAAAAGTGCGAGGACGTCTACCGCCCACCTACAGTGTCTGGAAACGATGCCGAGCTCCACAAATTCTTCCTCCACAAAGATTTCGAGGTCGCCTTCCTGCGAAGGGGCCTCGACTCGCTCCGGCATGTTCCTCCTGGTGAAGGTATTCTTCTCTCCTATTGCTCAGCTCGCCAATTCTTGATAGAATTTTTCTAAGTCTTTTCATGCAGGTGAACGACTGATCACCGTGAAACCGCCGTTCGCGGACTCGGGGCTACATCCAGACCTTCTTGCTCGCGAGAGGGTGGCGACGGTTGCTTGCCGAGACGAGGCGGCTTCCTCCAAACCCTCGTCCAGCAAGAGGAGATATGAGCCTGTGGGGTCGAGCCCACCCTGTCGCCAACCGCCAAAGAAAATAAGGAGGGCAATGGTGGTCCCTCGGTCGAGACATCAACAACATCAATAAAGCCTCAAATACATGAGCTCGCCCGAGACCATCCCAGACGGGTCGCCGGAGAGCCCGCTGAAGGAAATCACAAGCAAGCTGCAGGGGGTGGCAAGACCTCTGCTCCCCCTGCCGTGAAGAAGGCGGCGCATGAGCCTGCCACGCCGAAGGACCACCCGCTCTTCGGCTTTGGGGGGAAGTCGAAGGACTCGGCTGGCAAGCATATAGTTCAGTGGGACGAGCTGGCCCACCAAGCCTCAATCTCCACCCTCCACCCCTCTTGGGCTGACCGTGAAGTCTCCACCGCTCACTCCTACGCGCTCGGCTTCGGCCTCTATGGCCACGAGGATGCCGAGGCCTACAAGGGTATGGCCCTGCTACAGCTCGGCCACTAGGGCATGCAGGCCCACATGCGGGCCATGGAGCTGCATTACATGATGGTCCGCCTGTAACACCTCCCCTGTAATGACTGTATAATATGGGTTCGGCCGGAACCCCACAACATACCGACACCACAGCTTTAGCATTAAAATATGATATAACTACCCATTCTCAAAACTCCATATCTAACAACAACAGAAACAACAAACAAGACTAGAAGTTATCCACATACACAAGAGTATCGAAACGGCCTTATGGCCTTACAATAATAGAGAGTCCAAACTCCCAAAAAGTTAACATTAGTAACAATGCGCATAAACACTCCTAGACTACCTCGGCGTGCAAGCCGGAAAATAAAAGTATCAAGCATACAGAGCCACCATAAATATAACTAGTGCAAAACTGGAAACACTTCATGAGGCTTAGGCCCTTTTGGCCGGCGAGCTAGCTCCTGCTTGCGATCCTTGCCCTGTAAAAATTTGTTGTAACGTGGGGCAGCAAAGGCTGACCTCAAACTGTGTAACAAACACATCTCCTCCTGGCCGCCCTTAACGGACCCTGGGGTACCCCTCCAACCTGCAAGTCAGCACTTCGTACCATATACATAAACAAGTAAAGCACTAAAAGAAAAGGCTTGGAAGTCTCAAACAACATGCACGTTTTCTATTGTTGAGCATATAATAAAAATGGGCCTACTATGCAACATGTATGCAAAACCCAGGCTTCACCCGAGGCACCCTATCGCGTATGCATCTAGCACATCATCAAACATCTGGGTACTTTCACTTTCCTCATTGGTGTTGAGCCACAAACAAAAAGGGGCACTACAATTCCCCTAATGGCATACAAGCTGCCACACGGAACTCTTGTCAAGGCCCCACCCGCTCATGATCTTAGACCTGGGCTTGCCTGCAAGCTTTGACTTCTCATGTCAGGATTTTTTCTAACACACTGACCGATTCTAGGAACCCTCGATGGACCCCACCCTCTCATGGCCTCATTACCCGGGCTTGCCCCATGCTTGGCGTTCTCGTCAGTCTCACAGAAGAGGACTAGTCTCGCCGGGACACTCTCCACACATGACTTGCACGTCACGGGATAGCCAGCCGACCACGGAGACACAGCCGCGCCTTAGCACATCACAATCCAATAACATTCCCACCCTAATCCCTCATTTGTACTGCAATGTCCCCGCGCTCTAAGGAAACCATCTACCGCCAATGCGGAGCTAACCTTGTCCACCAAGGAAACCATCTACTGCCATTGCGAAGCTAACCTTGTCCGGTTCCGGCTACACGTACTCACTCGAGAAATGGGGGAAAACACAAACATCACAAACGACATCTTGTCTCAACGGATTTCTACAAAATCCTAAAAGCTCGTATGCAACATCACCGAGTCAAACTAACGGTCGCGACCACGGCTTCACCCATAATGCTTAATCCACTAACGGAGCGGATCTCTAATGCAAAAGCATGCCGGGGACGGACTCAATCGACCCGGTGGTTCTTCTTGAACCATGGCGACCCAAACCCCTCTCATTTGAGAGATTTGGTGCCCAAAAGCTTGAAAGAAAAGATGCTAAACACGCATCCTAAAACCAAGAGGAGTAGTGTCGTTACCTTACGACCCCTCTTCATAGCCATGGAAACTTGGCCGGATGAAAACCACCGCAGCGGACTTGCCTCCGCGGATCTGGACTCGGCTCACAATTTGGGGCTCTGAAGCTTCTCCGGCAGCCGGATCTCTCCTTCACCTTCTTCCTTGCTCTCCTTTCTCTCTAGAACTTAGAAAGAGAGTACTTGATGAAGAATGAGGGTTTCCAAACCCTAATCACAGACATAACTCAGCAAGGAAAGCCCGGGACCATCAGATCTCACTAGAAGGGAACGAACGGCCACGATCCAAACTTAAAACCAAAACACCTGGGCCGAACACGGCTTGCGACACGCCCGTGTCCAAGGTCGTGTGCCTCAATCGACGCTGAAACCTTCGCACCCAGAAAAGGACACTGGCTCTGAACACGCCCGTGTCAAAGCTGATACGCCCGTGTCACGCAGTACACGCCCGTGTGCCTGGGCATGTTCCTCCATCGACACAGGACCAAACACAACCCAAGGAGAACACGAGTACTCGACATGTGACATGCCCATGTCTAACATGAACACGCCTGGGCTCCAGGCCATGTCTATCCCCTCACACAGCCCGGCCAACCACCCGAGCAGGACACGGCCTGGGACACGCCCGTGTCTCAGGCCGTGTTCAAAGTCTCAACGATCGTCGACTGCCTTCTTGTCGACTTTGCAGAAAAATTCATCGAACACATGCACGACACAGCCTTGTACACGCCCATGTACCAGGCCGTGTTCACTGTCTCGACACTTCATCGAGCGCAGTTCGTCGACTTCCCGGGCTCTCGACGAACCTGAGCACGACACGGCCATGGACACGCCCGTATCCTAGGCCGTGTTCAATGTCTCGACACTTCGTCGAGACCAAAACATTGACCACACGAGTTCTTCGTCAAACCCGAGCAGGACACGGCCAGGGACACGCCCGTGTCCTAGGCCATGTGACCCTCACCAAGACCCAAACTTGGCTCTAAATGCTGTCTGTCCCTCTTTCAAATTTTGGGGCGTTACAACTCTCTCCCCCTTAAAATAATTTCGTCCCAGAATTACAGAAAGCAAAAAGGGTACACAAAACTTAAATTATACCTGAAAGGAATAACACTGGATACTCCTCCCTTATGGTTTGTTCTCGCTCCCACGATGCTCCTCATGACCGCAGTTGTCCCATCGGACTTTTACGAGTTTGACCCCTTTGTTCCGCAACTACCGAATTTCTGAATCCTCTATAGCAACTGGACGAACTCACGTCCTCAAGTCCTCTTCTATCGGCACCAATGCCGATTCGATCACCAAACTAGCCTCTACTAAGGCTTTCCTCAAGACGGAGACATGAAAGACGCTGTGCAATCCACTCAGCTCCGTGGACAATGCTAACAGGTACGCTGCTTCTCCCACTCGTTCTATAACCTCGCAAGGTCCCAAAAACCTCGGGCTCAATTTCTTGAGTCGGCGAATCCGTGAAATGCCTTTGAATGGCTTGATCTTTAAATAGACCCAATCGCCTACCGCGAACTCCAGCTTCCTGTGGCGAACATTGAAATACTTTGCTTGCCGGTCTTGAGCCACCTTCATGTGCTCTTGAATGTTTTGCACCAACTCACATGCATCGGCTACCACTTCCTTTCCCAAAATTTTGGTGTCTTCCGCCTCTGTCCAAGACATCGGTGTCCGATACCGCCTCCCATACAAAGCTTCATATGGCGCCATCTTTATACTTGCTTGGTAACTATTGTTATAGGAGAACTCCACCATGAAGAGGTGATCCTCATACTTCTTGCCAAAGTCCAGAATACACATCCTCAGCATATCCTCCATAGTACGGTTCGTTCTTTCAGTTTGCCCGTCAGTTTGAGGATGGAAAACCGTGCTAAACTTTAGCTTTGTGCCCAGACATTTCTGAACCAACCTCCAGTCCTTGGACGTGAAACTCCCGTCGCGATCACTAACTATACTCTTAGGGATCCACAGTCACCCAAATCGCGTCGTTACCCTGCTGCGACCTAGGTAACCCATGCACAAAGTCCACGGAGATGTCATCGAATTTCCACTCGGGGATTGGAAGAGGCTTCAGGAACCTGCCGGCTTCTGACACTCGGCCTTCACCAAGGCACAAGTTTGGCATTGATTCATGTATAAAGCTACGTCCTGCTTCAGTCCAGGCCACCAAAAGGATTTCTTCATATCCAGGTACATCTTTGTACTGCCCGGGTGAATGGAGTACTTTGTGAAGTGAGCCTCAAACATCAACTCCTCGCGGAGCTTGCCGAACTGCGGTACATAAATCCTTCCATCCTTCCTCAGAATCCCATCAATCAACTCCCAGGCGCCGTTCTCGCCCGTTTGAGCTTCCGCCATGCACGGCTGAAACTCCACATCCAAACGATTCGCTTCCCGAATATGATCAGACAAATCATTCTACATTTCAATCCAGTTTAACTGAGCCATGCTAGACTCGCCTCTTGCTACACATACCATGCCAAGGGACTCCCAGTCCCGCACCAACCGCTCAACATTAGCGTCAATACAATTACCTTGCCCCGAGTATTTCCTACTCAAGGCATCTGCCACCACATTGGCTTTACCTGGCGTTAACTGAATCGCCATCTCGTAGTCTCCAAGTAACTTGACCCACCTGCGCGGCCGCATATTCAGGTCCTTTTGATCTAGGAGATACTTCAGGCTTTTGTGATCTGTGAAGATCTCCACCTTCACACCATAGACATAGTGTCGCCACAATTTCAACGTGAAAATTATCGCCGCCAACTCCAAGTCATGGACGGGGTAATTACTCTCGTAAGGCTTCAGCAGCCTAGACCCATAGGCTATCACACTACCATGTTGCACCAAAATACAATCCAAACCGCATCCCGATGCGTCACTGAAAATTTGAAATCTTTCGGTCCCTTTCGGTAGACTTAGGATTGGAGTCATCATCAGCCTTTCCTTCAGTGTCTCAAATGCCTGATTGCACTCCTGAGTCCACACAAACTTCTGATCCTTCCGAGTTAGTGATGTGAGGGGTAGAGCTATCCGCGAAAAGTTTTCCACGAATCTTTTATAGTACCCGACTAGTCCAAGAAAACTTCAAACTTCCGCCATGGTTCTCAAAATCAGCCAATCTCTGATGGCTTCCACTTTTATTGTATCTACCACCACCCCATCCCCACAAATCACGTGGCCCAAAAATACTACCTTCTCTATCCAGAACTCGCTCTTTGAGAACTTTGCATAAAGCTGGTTCTCTCTCAATACTTGCAGGACTACTCTTAAGTGAGTCTAATGCTCCACCTCCGATTTGGAGTACACCAGAATGTCATCAATAAAGACAACTACAAAAGAGTCCAAGTATTTTTGAAATACTCGATTCATCAAATCCATGAATATGGATGGCGCGTTCGTCAGCCCGAACAGCATCACCGAGAACTCAAAATGACCATACCTCATACCAAACGCGGTCTTGGGTATATCCTCATCTTGAATTCGCAACTGATAATATCCTGACTTCAAGTCCACTTTTGAATACACCACCGACCCCACTAGCTGGTCAAACAGGTCGTCTATCCGAGGAATCAGATACTTATTCTTGACCGTCAGTTTATTTAACTCTCGGTAGTCTATGCATAACCGCATACTACCTTCTTTCTTCTTCACAAACAGCACAGGCGCGCTCCACGATGAAGAACTGGGTCTGATATACCCATGCTCCAACAGTTCCTACAACTGTACCTTGAGTTCGGCTAACTCCTTTGCTGTCATCCTGAACGGAGGACGTGACACCGGCCTAGCCTCGGGCACTAACTCAATCGAGAAATCAATCTCCCACCGAGGAGGCAATCCAAGAAGTTCATCTGGAAACACATCCTTGAACTCTGCCACTACGGGCACTTCCCCAAGCGATAACTTGGAAAGGTGAACCTCCAATAATGCTACAAGAGCTACTACACCCTGGTTAACTGCCCGCACCAACTACATGGACGAAATCAGGGGACAGGCAATCAATACTGGCATGCTACTCTTCTAGCCATTCCATTCCCAATATCACATCAAACTCAACCAACGGTAGGACCGTTTCTATCAACACGAAGTCAACTCTTCCTAGCTCCCAACAAATGCGCCCTTTCTCCCTGGTGGTCATGGATGACCCATTAGACATGCGCGCCTTCAACTCTGCACCCGCCGAGAATGACTCAACTCCAATCCTCCGGATGATGCTTTCCGCAAGGAATGAGTGCGACGCTCTCGTATCAAACAATACCCTAGTGGGGTATCCAGAAACCAACACAAAGCCTAAAACATAGACATCAAACATAACGGTCCAAAAACATGAAGCACAACGTTAAACTTAAACTTCCTCATACCTGTCACTACATCGGGTTGGCGGATCGCTTCCTGCTGTCCATGATTATAAGCCCTTGGTTGCACCGGTTGGAACCGAGAAGCGCTAGACTCCGCCATCTTCCCTTTCTCTGCGGCACTGGGGACGGAGCGCACAGTCTGCTCCTGCCTTGGCTCCTGCTCCGCACCTCCTTGATTACAAAAATGAGTAATGTGCACCACCTTACCACAATTGAAGCACATCGGTGGTCCCTTAGAGTGAGACTATAAGACACCTTTTTTATTTTTGAAACACCGGGGTCTTACGCCTAGAACCGCCGCTTTGCGGTGACCCTTCACGCCCTGAAGGGTCATCACCGCAAATCGCTGGTTCTGCCGGCCGATTCGATCACAGAAAAGCAACAAAAGTAGAGTAAGCACGAGAGTGGTAAAACTCTAATCAAATGTCCAAAATAATATCACATCATAGTAAATATATCTCCACGAAGGGAGAGTCCACAGAATACAATGTACTAAAAATAAGGGCTTAAGCCCGATACATCATATCCTCACTACATAATCACTCAAGCGGAAGCAAGGAAAAACACTGCTAAGGTCAGGGGCTCACAGTCCCTGTCGTCTGAACTCCGGTACTAGACTGCCCCATCTCCAAGCATGCCGACCTGCAGGGCTGCTCCTCCATGCTGGGCTCCAGGATCCTCTAAATAATGTGGTTCGAAAACCGTTAGTCTAAAAGACTAAGTCCTACCATCCCCCACCCCTTCCCCCATGGCTCCTAGGCACCGAGCAGAGAGGAAGAAAGGGGAGGACTTGAAGGTGGAGAGTAATCAAGAAACAGATCGCAGTGGACCTATACTAGCAATTTTATAGTTCATGTGGCAGTAGAGTAAAATATGAAAATTAACCTTAACTTATACGAGAACATATAAGCAAGGGATCTTTTAAAGGGCTCCCATCGTATAAAAAGTCACATACCAATTTATACGTTGGGGTGTCGGTTAATAACAACAATATATAAATAAAGAATTTAACCTTAATTTATAAACTTGCCCACACAAGCTTATAGACCAAGGGGTCGTTTTGCAGGGTCTATTGTATAAGCATCTCATACCACTTATACAATAGGTGACATGGGTTTTATGCTATGATTATACCATGACATGCAAGTGGGTTATGATGTGATCATGCAAGTGCAACTCACCCACCCGACTCTGTGTACACAGACCTTTAGTTCCCCCTTTCGGAAGCCAAACCTCCTAGGATACCTCCGTAGTGGCAGACGGAAGCTGTGGGTTGGGCCTCGCCCACCTCTAAACCAGTAAAGCACTACCGGTCAGACCTATCGTACGCCTCAACGCTGGTGCACTAAGCGGAGCTCCTGCGTACTCTTGCTGGCTGGCGCACCGGACTTCTGTTGGCGAAGTGCTAACCACACTTGCCGAGTCAACGTATTGGTGTCGGTGCATCGACACTCCAATACCGAAGACGCACCACCTTTAATTTTATGCACATGCAACCTTATGTATCAGTACCGAGCCAAGGCTCCCCGGACCATCCCGTCCGTCACAAATATCAACCGAGTCAAAGCTCGCCGGGCCATCCTGCCCCTCACAACTATCAACCGAGTCAAACCAACTTCCCGAGACACCGGGGTGTGTGAATGTGAACCCCTAATTATTCTAGTTTCTCTTTGAGATTTTATTACTCATACAGTTTACGTTAGCCCAGGATTGCCCAAGGTATACCCCGTGAAGGTCTCTCGAAGGCACTAGGAACTACGATGAGATTACGCCCAAAGCTCCTTTTCGCAAGACACTTATTATTATTGGTCGCTACCCGATTTCCTAACCCTTAATTAATTTTTCTGAATCTAGCCCTAGTACATTAAACACTTCCTCCCTACGGGAAGGACGATCTTTCGCCGATCCCGAGCACCACCTAACACTGGTCACCCTCTCGCTCTACAAATCCTGTCTTCCAATGATGAACTCCTTTATTTACCCAAACCAGCAACCTACCGAGTATTCAACTCTCCAAAATTCACTGCCCCCTTTAGTTCAGTTTCTGCAGTTACTATATGCAGACCACCCTATATTATATGAGGTGTATGAAGGAGGTACTCTGGATTGTCTTCCAAACTTCCTTTGAAATTTACCAGAGGTCTATCATAACAAATTTAGTCTAAAATCAGAGATTTATAATTTTCCTAATTAATTTGATATTTATTGAATTTTCCCAAATGTTTGGCCATGGACAATTTGAACATGAACTATATGATCTACTCAAGTAATGACCACCCAAAATTGTTGATCACTACATTACAATGATATATGACTAGATATTAATTTCCATAATTTTCCAGAAAATATTTGACCTCTAATTAATTTATCCAAAATATTTCCCTTAATCATATGTAAAGAAGGAAGTATCAAAATTATTCATCAAAAAATTATACAAAAATTACAGAATCTTAATATGATTCCGAAAAGATCATTGTACAAAAATCATAATTTTAGAGATTTGCTAGACTCAAAATAAATTAAATTAACTTTTCATGGGAAACCATACTTAATGAAGCAACCCTTAAAAATAACCATCCAAAAATTCTTTAAAAATTCACAGAGCTTTAAAACATAATAATAAGTCCTCTGGCTATATTTCAACAATTTCCAGCAAGTAGTTTCTTCCTAATAAATCTCTAAGTGAATATTACAAATTACTAATATGTTAATGAAGTATCCAAAATAATAAACCTAAATTCATAGTAAAATCTCTAGAGCGTGTACAATTCTCAAAACCTACTAAACCCAAATCTCATCACTTTTCAAAGAGTGTTTGTGATATTTTCTATCCCTACAAGGTTTGTGCCCTAAGCTTGGGTTAGGGTTTTGAGGGGGGTTAAGGCTTCCAAATTCCCTAAAATTTTAACCAGAGTACCATACTAATCCTATGGTCCTCTCCACAAACTTTCAAGTCATTACAAGGTCATTTGATCCCATGACCATCACACCATAAAAATCCCCATTAAGGAACTTACCCTAGGGTTCTAGGGCTACCCTACACTTAACCACCCCAAATTCCATTGGAGGGTGAGTTATACTATACAAAGCCAGTGGCCAAAATATCAACCTCTGTTGAGGTGATTTGACCACTCAAAACCCAAAGGGGATGCTTGACCTATTTAACCCTAAAAGGGGTCAACCTAGGGTTGGTTCAATACCTAGCCAAAACATCTTCAAATGAGATGAAACTTTTACCAGAGCCCTAACGTGCCCTCTAAGACCTCCTACCCAAAGTTTGGTGGATTTTTAGGTGTTTAGGACACCTAATTAATTTACTCTTGGATTATTAAATTTTTCTAAAAAATATAGGACAATATTCCCCAAAAATTCTGAATTTTGGACAGACCCTAGGTATAGCTAGTGTAGACTCTCTGTCCAAATTTCAGGTCATTTGGACAAGGGATGAAAGGTGGGCATCCATTTGAATCTCAGGATAGACCTAGGTATAGGTCCCACCAAACTGGGTGTTGTGGTCTATCCATGACTCTAAATTGAGTGAAATCAATTTAAAATTAAACTAGACATCCAGGGCTACATTTGATATATTGACCACTATTTCTGATCTAGCTTCTAAATAGTTTTAATATTTAATTTAAAAATAGCCCAGAAAAAAGGCAGAAATTAAATAAACAGGAATTAATAAAATCTGATCCAGCACGGATCTTAAAGTAAAATCGTGGGGCTCCTGGTCATCTTCTTCCTCCAGCCAAGGGCCATGATTGGCCGAACCTGGAGCCTATTCCAAGAGCATTTCCCAGCCACACGGCCACCTCCCTGGACGGCCACCACCACCACCACCTTCGTTGAGGTGGGGGCTATGGCCGGGCGGCGGCACAGCCGCCGGAGGGGCGGTTTCCGGCAAACTCACGAGGTATAAAAATCCATGAAAAACTGAAATTTTCCTCACCCGATCCGGCTCAATTGAGCTCGATTTCTCTCCTAATTGATCTAGGATTCTAGCCCACGAAGAGAGGAGTAGAGGAGGACCTTTAAGCGAGCTTGCGGACGAGTGTGGTGGTGGTGTGCCATGGCCGCCGAGCTCCAAAAGCTTCCACCTCCAGATCTCTATCCTTAAGCAAAAGCAGCGATGTAAAGGCCTAAATTCACTGCTTATGATGCTCTGAAGATGATAAATGGGTCAGTGGAGGTATGGGAAGGGGCATGGCTTCAAAGCCATTAATGGTCATGAAAGGGAATTTCGGCAATGGAGAAAATCCATGGAAATTCACCTCCCCTTGGTCCCAATTTTTTTGGAAACTCCTCAAAACTGATAGGGGAGATGAATACTATTGGGTACATTGGAAAATGTGTACCAGATTTGAAGAAGCCTCACCCTACTCAATGATATACATCAAGGTGTATTTGATGTGCTTTGAGTTTATATGTGCAGGTTAAGTAATTGCAGGAAATGCAGAAAAGTTTCTAAGTCCATGTGTCGACACCTAGAGATGCAGTGTCGACACTTATGAAGGCTTGTGTCGACACCTAGATAAGCTGTGTCGACACTTGGAGTATTTGTGTCGACACCAGGAAAGGCAGAGTCGACACCAGAAGAAAAGTGTCGACACATACAGGCAGTGTCGACACACTATGAAGAATACTCAACATATATCATGTCGACACTTAGAGGCAGTGTCGACACCCAGAGAAGCTTAGTCGACATCCAATGTGTCGACACCAGGAAGCTATGTCAACACACAAAGGAGATGTGTCAACACAGAACAAGTTTCAACAAGAAGGCATGTGTCGACACAAAGGAGATGTGTCGACACACACAGCAGAATTCAACTAAGTTTTAAAGAAGAAGTACTTGTGTCAACACACAGAATCAGTGTCGACACATTCAACAGAAGGCTTGTGTCAACACACAGAATCAGTGTCGACACATTCTGAAGAAGCAGTGTCGAGAAGCTGTTACAACAACACAAAGAGTTCTGTCGACACCACCAAGGCTAATGTCGACACTTAGTCCACTTGTGTCGACACTTGGTCTATTTGTGTCGACACATAATGAAGAACAGTCTCGACACTTTCAGACAGAGACAGTGATTTCAAGAAGTGACTGGATGACTTCGCAGCTGCCATTTCAGCCAGTCTACTGCAACTGTCAGAGCTGTCAGAAGTTCGTTAGAAACCGGATCTGTCAGTTACCTTGGAGGAAGACTATATAAAGGCCTTTCTCCTTCAACAGAATCAATCAATAATCATCAATCAATCAGAAGATTAAAATTTAAGAAGATCAAGAGATATCCAGAGAAAACTGTAAATCAGTATCTTTTGAAGAAACTTCAGATTTACTTGGAGAGAGAGAACTCAAGTAATTGAAGTCAAGAAAGAGACTTGTTAATCAAATCACTAAAGAAGCAGGTTCTGAACCAGACTGCTAAGTAGGATCCAGATTTAATTCTCCATCCTAAGAAGGAAGTTGCCAGCTGGTCTACTTCAAGAAGATCAATTTTACTGAGTTCAGACTCAAGAAGCCTTGAAGAAAGCAAAGACAAAGTTGATCTCAGGAATCAGTGCTATCAAGAACTGATCAAGAAGGTTGCCCTCTTCATTCTCTCAAACTGAGTGGTGATCAAAAAACTTTTTATAATCTTTTTGTAGGATCCTAAGGGATCTGAGTTGTAAGCCTAAATTTATAAAGGCTGAGGTAGGGCTTTTGAGCCTGAGTGTAGGAGAATCAATTCTCTGAGTGTAGGCCTTGTTGAAGGCTGAGGTAGGGTTGTTTAGCCTGAGTGTAGGTCTTGTTGGAGACTGAGTGGTAGGGCTTTGTGCCTGAGTTGTAGGAGTGGGGACACTCTGAGTTGTAGGAACCTGTTTGAGGTTCTGAGCGGTAAGATCTGAGGATCTGAGGAGAAGCGCAGAAGTTAGGCCGAATCTAGTACACTACTAGATAGGCGAAGGGGGAAAGTGGATGTACCCAGACCTTGGGGAACCACTATAAATACTGTGTGCACTCTGTGAATGTTTGTTTTTGTGGATGCTGTGTTGTGATAGCTGTAGAATTTGCATTTGCTGCTTAAAGTACAAAACAGTTTGTCTGCCTTAAAGTAAAAAAGAAAAACTACACCTATTCACCCCCCCCCCCTCTAGGTGGTTAGGCACTATTTCTTTCAAGTGGTATCAGAGCCAGGTTCCTCAAAAAGGGACTTAACAGTCTGAGTAAGATCCTGTAGGTAGATTCAGAACAAACAAGAATCAAGAAAATGGGTTCTAGTGAGAATCACAAAGAGCTGGGGTCCATGAAATTGCCAATATATAGAAAAGAGATATTTGGCATATGGAAAGAGATGGTTAGACTCTTTATGGAAGCTTCTAACCCAAGGATATATATTACAGTCAAGGAAGGCACATATATGCCAATGAAGGTATCCATTCTGGATGCAAATCAGAAAACTCCCAAGGACTTCTCTGAAATAACTAAAGATGAAATCATTCTGGCCACTATGGACAAGAGAGCCCAGAATATAATTGTTAGTGTCATTGATGATGCAACATTTCAGAACTTAATTCATTGTAAAACTTCTAAAGAAATGTGGGACACATTAGTAGTCTATATGGAGGGCTCAGAGGAAGTAAGACAAGATAGGAAGTCCTTGTTAAATCAGGAATATGAAAGCTTCAGATAAGGAAAGTCTGATAGCATTACAGATTATTATAAGAAGTTCTATAGGATAGTTAATGAATTGATGTCCTATGGAAGAGATTTCAGTAACTATGAGCTGAATGATAAGTTCTTAAGATCTCTGACTAAGGACTGGGACACCAAGATTTGTGCCATTAGGAAAGTGACCAAACTAGCTGATATACCTCCTCCAACTTTGTTTGGAAAACTGTTATCTTATGAGATGCAGTTAATGGCTAGAAAGGAGGAAGAGAAGAATACTAGAGTGGAGCACAAGGAAAAGACTGTGGCCTTCAAGACTGAAGCCACTAAGAAGTATAGAAGCAAGTCTCCATCTCCACCTCAAAAAATTGCTGAGGCTGTTACAGATAATTCAGATAGCAATAATTCAGATAGCAGTGAAAGTGATGAAGACTTTGCTGCTTTTACTAGGCATTTTCAAAAATTTCTGAAGAAGAAGCAGTGGAGGTCTAAGCCTTCCACTTCTCAGTCAAAAGATGACTACTATCAGAAAAGAAAGTCATCAAGGAATGACAGAAGCAGGTCCAAGCCAAGCAAAGCTACATCTTTAAAAATTGTGTGCTATTGCTGCAATAGACAGGGACATGTAGTGGCTGGCTATCCTGAAAAGAGGAAGGATTCAGCTGACAAAAAGAAGACTCAGGTTAAGAGCAAAAAGGAAAAGTCCTTTGTTGTTAAGAAAGACAAGAGTCTAACAGATCAGTCATCTTCAGAAACAGAATCAGAAGCTGAAGCCTACATTGGATTATTTGCTAAAGAGGAAGAAGATGAGTTCATGCAGCTAATGAACTCAATTTATGAGCGTGAAGATCATCAGTGCAAGGGATTGATGGCTTTATCTGAAGGAGATAAGAACCAGGATCAGCCTGGACCAAGTAAGGTACAAAGTTGTTCTTCTAGTTCAATTTATAGTACTGAGTCAGAATCAGATACATCTGCATCAAGTGATGTGAGTGGGTATGAATCTGAGGCAGATATTCATCAGTTAATTGATGAATATAGGGAATTGTTGCAGGCCTTGAAGAAAAGCAAAACCTTGGCCAAAACTCAGGCGAAGGAGATTGCTAGTCTTAAGTTGGCTGCAACAGATTCAGAGAAGTTGATAGATCAAAAACTGAATGAGATTGCCAGATTGAAAAACATAACTGTTATTCAAATGGGCACAATCAATTTAAAGAATGATCAGATTAGAAATCTGGAGGTTAGACTTCAGAAGGAGAAAGAGATAGTTGCAAGTTTTTCTAAACATAAATCTGTTTTACCCTTGATAGATGAGTTTGTACCTCAAAAGGGTTAGGCTGGATTAGGGTTTAAAAAACCTGCCTGGACTGCTAGGTCCAAATCTAAGGGCAAAGCCCCAACACAAAACAAGAAGCCTGCTGTAGAAAATTCAGCCGGGGTAGTACCTAAACAAAGGTACAACAGGTTTGAGTGCTGGTGTTATGGCAAGATAGGCCGCTTTGCCTTAGATTGTTGACACAATTCAAGTGTCAAGGAGAGTAGCAAACTGCCTGCTAGAAGAGCTACAGGTAGTTTTGTTAAAAGTCAGACTAACTTGCACCAAGGACCCAAGAGTTATTTGGGTTCTAAGGTTAAGTAATATGTTTTGTAGGTGAGTCCAAGTGGCCATGCCCCTATATGGTACTTGGACAGTGGATGTTCCAGACACATGACTGGAACAAGGGGGTTGTTGAAGGACTATACACCTATCAAGGATGGCCCTAAAGTTACCTTTGGTGGTTCAGAAAGAGGAATCATCAAAGGCTTTGGTAACATTTCCAGTAATCAGATTACTATCACTCAAGTGGCCTATGTGAAAGGTTTGAAACACAACCTTATAAGCATAAGTCAGCTGAGTGATTTAGGATATGACATCTCATTTGTCAAGAATGATTGTCATATCAAAAAGTCAAGTGATCAAAAGATCATTTTGATAGGATATAGGAAGAGAAATGTTTATTGTCTTGACTTTGTGTGTGAGAACAATGTTTCTCCTATTTGTCTTGTAGCTGATGAGAGAGTCTCACATTGTGTTAAATGGCATAAGAGGCTGGCTCATCTTAACTATAAGACAATTGGCCAACTCTTTAGCAAAGAGTTAGTGAGGAATGGTCCTCATGTTAAGTGTATAAAGGATGGGATATGCTCAGCTTGTCAAAAAGGCAAGCAGACCAAATTCACCTTTCATAGCCTTGAAAATAAGGATTCAGTGAGGTGTCTATACCTCTTGCATATGGATTTATTTGGTCCTGTGCCAGTTCACAGTCTAGGTAGGAAAGTCTATACATTTGTGGTGGTTGATGATTACTCTAGATATTCCTGGGTGTTCTTCCTAAGACAAAAATCTGAAACCCCAAGTATCTTATATAGTTTTGTTAAACAAATTCAGAATGAGTTGGACAGTACAGTGGTCAAAATCAGAAGTGACCATGGTACTGAATTTCAGTCTGAAAGTATGACAAGACTATGTGAAGAGTTTGAGATTTTTCAGGAGTTTTTCTCACCAAGAACACCACAACAAAATGGTATTGCTGAAAGGAAGAATAGAACATTGATAGAGGCTGGTAGAACCCTATTGTGTGACACTTCTCTCCCAGAATATTTCTGGGTTGAGGCAGTAAACATTGCATGTCATGTAATCAATAGGGCTACTATCACCAAGTGCCACAAAAAGACTCCCTATGAGATTGTGAAGGGCAGAAAACCAAATTTATCCTATTTTAGGATCTTTGGTTGCAAGTGTTATATACTTAACAATGGCAAGTCTTATCTAACCAAATTTGCTGCCAAATCCCAAGAGGGGATCTTTGTTGGGTACAGCAACAATAGTAAGGCTTATAGGGTCTACAACTCTGTTACTCAAGTTGTAGAAGAGTCTGTACATATAGTCTTTGATGAAACAAGACTGATTAACAGTGAGTTGTCAAGTAGTGTTTGCAGCTCTACAGGTGTAACTGAGAGGATGGACAAGCTTAACATACATAAGGTTCTATTGCAACTCAGTAAGTGGAAAATGGTGGCTGCTGTCCAGGAGGAGTACAAGACTCTCTAGATGCAGAAGAAGACCAAGAGGTGCAGTTAAATGAAGAGGCTGGAGGAGTTCAACCTGAAGACAGACTACTCCATCAAATAGGCACTTAAATGATCATCCAGCCAATCAAATAATTGGTGATCCCAGACAAGGAGTGCAAACAAGAAGCAGGAATCTGAGTACAGTTCTTTACTCCAGTTTCCTATCACAAGTAGAGCCAAAGAAATTTGAAGAAGCAGTTCTAGACTCTCATTGGATTGATGCCACACAAGAGGAGCTGAATCAATTCAGGAGGTGCAAGGTCTGGGAGCTAGTTCCTAAACCAAAAGACCACAACATCATTGGAACTAAGTGAATCTTTAGGAACAAGTTGGATGAGAATGGAATTATTATAAATAATAAAGCTGGACTTGTTGCAAAAGGATATAGACAGGAAGAAGGTATTGATTTTTATCAAACCTTTGCTCCAGTAGCAAGACTGGAGGCAATCAGGATGTTCCTTGCCTATTCAACATATCAAGGGTTTAAGGTATTCCAAATGGATGTTCAGTCAGCTTTCCTAAATGGAGATCTAAAGGAAGAAGTCTATGTAGAGCAGCCCTCGGGTTTTGTTGATTCTCTTAAACCTGATTATGTTTATAGACTTAGGAAAGTATTGTATGGGTTAAAACAAGCCCCAAGGGCTTGGTATGAAACCCTGTCTAGTTTTCTCATTGAGAACAAATTCTCAAGGGGGAAAATAGACAAGACTCTATTCCTTAGGGAATCTAAAGGCAAGATTATTCTAGTCCAAATATATGTAGATGACATAATATTTGGGTCTATAGAAAGTAATCTTTGCAGAAAGTTTGTAAAACTTATGCAAGAAAAATTTGAAATGAGCAGTATGGGGGAACTTAAGTTCTGCTTGGGTCTCCAAGTAATACAGACTGAAGATGGCCTGTCCATATGCCAGTCTAAGTTCACCCTAGAGTTGATAAAGAAGTATGGTATGGAATCATCCACTACCATGAGAACTCCTATGGGGTCAAGCATGTCTCTAAGCAAAGATGATACAGGGAAACCTATAGATGAAACTTTGTATAGAGGGATAGTTAGCTCCTTACTGTATTTGACTGCTAGTAGACCAGATATCATGTATGCTACATGTGTCTGTGCTAGGTACCAAGCATGCCCTAAATAATCTTTTCTGACTGCAGTCAAAAGGATTTTGAGATATCTTAAGGGCACACCTTATCTAGGCCTTTGGTACCCTAGGAATGGAGATTTTGTACTGACAGGTTATTCAGATGCAGATTTTGCAGGCTGCAAGGAAGATAGGAAGAGTACTACAGGAACCTGTCAATTTCTATGTGGAAGACTGGTGTCTTGGAGCAGTAAGAAGCAGACCAGTGTGGTCATCTCCACAACTGAGTCAGAATATGTTACTATAGGAAGCTGTTGTGCACAACTTTTGTGGATTAAACATCAGCTAGTAGACTATGGTATTCAAGTAAGTAGAACATCTTTACTTTGTGATTCTACAAGTGCAATTTCTATAGCTAATAATCCTGTCTCACATAGTAGGACTAAGTACATAGAAATTAGATACCATTTTCTTAGAGAACATGTAGAAAAAAAGGACATTTCCCTATAATATGTTAAAACAGATAATCAGATTGCTGATATGTTTACCAAGCCTCTAGATGAAACCAAATTCAATAAGTTTAAAATTGAATTAGGGATGTTAAACTTAGAATAGTTTAAAAAATTGGCTAAGTAAAATAGTGTCGACACATGAAGTTGTCTGTGTCGACACATAGAAGTGGTGTCGACATTCCAGCGAAATGGTGTCGACACATGCAGAGTAGGTATCGACACATCCAGGGTGGTGTCGACACTTAGATTCAACACTAATTTCGTCGAGTAGAGTTTCGACTAATCGTCGAGCTGAGATGTATAAGTGTCGACACATATATTCTGTCGATTATATTTGTCGAGACATTAGAAGTAAGTGTCGACACTTTTCAACAGTGTCGACACATTTCAAGTATTTCGACGCGCCTTTTCACCTTCGATTTTAGAAAGTTATAAATAGGTCATCCACATTGTTTGTCGACACACTCACCATAGTTTCGAGACAAAACTTGTGTGTCGACATCTCTCTTCTCTAAATTCAAAATTTCTCCAAACCCTATTGGCGCCCAAGCTAGAAGAGAACATCAATGAAGGTTATGAGCTAGTGCGACATGCCTTTGACGACGCGGAACCAGAAATTCAAGGTGTTGTAACCCTAGTTGCAGAGACTGGGTTAGAGTATCTAGTTTCAGAGCCAATCAAGATTTGGAAGAAGGAGGTCCTCGAATTCTTTAGTGCAGCTACCCTTGATGAAACTGGTCTTAAGATTAAATCCAAAGTCCATGTAGTTAAGGTGAAAGTCACCCAGAAAAGTCTAAGAAAAGTTCTACATCTACCTAGAACTAAAGAAGAGGAAGATGTACCTGTATCAAAGATAAGGGAGGCACTGCAATGGTGTGGACTAGCTTCAAGCATGAAGATTGGATCAGTTTTTAATAGGAAAGGCATGAACATGCAGGGCAAGTTCTTGTCTGAAATAGTAGGAAAGGTGATTCTGAGCAAGCCAGGTGGGCATGATAGAATATCAGCTCACGTGTTCAGTTTAATGACAAGGATCATTTTCAAACTCAAAACTGATTGGTCAGCAGTGATGTTTGACAAGATTAAGGAAAGTCTGAAGAAGCCCAATCTGGGTAGGATTATGAGTTTGTTCTTGGCTGAAACTATTCCAGAAGTGATGAACCAAGCTGCTGGATCAAAGATAAACCATATGAGGAGGATGGATATCAGAATTATCTCAAGGTGGGATAGAGTGTTAACCAAGGGCATGCCTACTCCTGAAAAGGAAGTTTCTTAACAGAAGAAGAAGAAAGCTATACTAGCTCCTGAATCATCCAGTAGCTCAGAAGAGCAAGTAGTTTTTAATTCTGATGATGGAGAGGCTGGAAATGCTGGACAGTCACCAGCAAGACATGAAGATGCACAGAGGCAGGGGGAGCAACCATCTGCTAGCCCTATCCACCTAGATCCACTCCAGGGGGAGCCTCAATATGTGGGAGAGTCAACTCACTTGGATAGTGAACTGGCTACTCAAACAATCCTAGAGGTAATACATGAAGTTAATCAATCTATTTTTCATATTGAGGATGAAGTATTAACTGAGTCTTTAATTGATGTTGATCAGCAAACTCAGTTAAATAGTCAACCACCAGATGTTGTCATGGAAGACACATCAGTTGCTGATAATGCTCCTGAGATAAGAGATTCTTCAGTCCCTACTCAACAGGAGTTTACTCTAGAAGAGATGTTCCCTGATCTATTACAGACTGATTTTGAGGGAGAGAAAGCAGCTTTTGAGGGGGAGTCAGCTAACCTTGAGGGGGGAAATGTCAGGTCACAGGAGGAGACTACTAGAAATGACACTGAGGAGCAAAGGACACATGAGGAGCTACCAAGGACTGAGAAGGAATTGCTTCCTAGTCATAAGGAAAGGGTAGACATTACCGGTACTTCTGCTTCTGAGGATGAGGAAGCTGCTAGAGCTAAGAAGAGAAAGCTTATGGTTTTCAAAAGGAGAAGCCAGACCTACAAGAAAGCTTTACAAATTATTGCTCCACAACAAGCTCCAACTGCTGATTATAGTTCTTTGTTGGTGGCTTTGCATATCAAGATGGATGAGCAAAGGAAGGCTCTGGAAAAATATATGGATGAAGGACATAAATCACTTCAATTTGATCTGCCTGAAGACATAAAATCTATAAGATTTGAAGTGAATCAAAATAAGAAGGAAATGATTGACTGTTTTCATAAAGGAGGTAATGCAGTGGTTTATCTGGCCACTCATAAAGAGAAGATAAAGACACAGGTTGATGATATGGCAGTGAAACAAGGATATGTCCTGGAAAATCAGATTAGGATGAATGATAATCTGACTGCCTCACATAATGCCATTGTAAGTGAAATGAAAAATATTGCTAATGCACAAACTGAGGCTAGAACTACAGCCAAAGCAGAGTTTGCTAAGCAATTACAAGAAAACCTAACTGCTGTAAAAACTATAATTGAAGATTCTCAAAAGGCTATTACTGAAAAGCTCCAAAAGTTAAAACCTTTTTATAAAGATGGCGTTAACTATCTGAATGCTCAGATCAGGTTTCAGAAGGATAATCTTAGGGATCATATAGAAAGAGAAGTCATAAAGGGGGAGAGGGTCTTAGTCAAAGCAGGCTCTGACCATGCTAAATGGATTTCAAACAGCATCAGAGCTACCCTTGGATATCCACCCTTGTGTGATGATGATAATGTAGCAGAATCTGGGATAAATCCTGCATATTTTGGAGGTGAGCCAACTGAAGTTGCACAAGTAATCTACCCTCCAGCCAATTTTGAGATGATACATCAGGAGGTACAATCTATGTATAGCCCTCCTAAGGGTAATAAGAATATTATTTTTGAGAAAGTAGATAAGTCTGTGCCTGAGGAAGTTTTGAAAGAGCAAGAAGCTCAATTATCTAAGAAGAGGTTCAGAGAACAGGCAGAGTTAAGGCCTGATTTTGAACAGTGGAGCCCAACTTCTAGAAATATTATTCTGACTGCTTGGAAGGCTGCAAAGGATAATTTCCTAGAGAGGGGTAAATGGTACTCTGACCAAGAATGGAGAAAACATAAAGCCAAGCAAGAGGCTATTGTACAGTACAGAAGAAAGGCTAAACTAAGGAAGCTACCTCCTAATGCACAGGAGCCTAACAAGTATTTCCCTAAGCCTTATCATTTTTTTGAGAGACAAAAGATAAGGGCTGAAGAACAGAAGAAGAAAGATCTTAAGGTCAAGAAGCCTGCTGATGACACTGATGCTCCAGTTCAAGCCAAGATTCAATCTGGCAAGGGCATTGTCATCAAGGAGCCAGAGCAGCCATAGAATAGAATTTTCTTAAGTTTACAACTTTGTGATCATTTGTATTAAAATCCATGTAAACTTTTGATTAATGAAACTTTTGGAAGTTATAAAAAAATAATGTTTAATGTTCAATCTATTACATTGTTATTCTGAGAATATTGTTTATACATGTTTTGTTTAGTATTTATCCTGTCATATAATACTGTTATATATCATATTAAGTATTTGTTATGAATGGTGTATATCATTGACTAAGGGTTATGACTTCTCCAAATAGGGGGAGATTGTTGGGTACATTGGAAAATGTGTACCAGATTTGAAGAACCCTCACCCTACTCAATGATATACATCAAGGTGTATTTGATGTGCTTTGAGTTTATATGTGCAGGTTAAGTAATTGCAGGAAATGCAGAAAAGTTTCTAAGTCCATGTGTCGACACTTAGAGATGCAGTGTCGACACTTATGAAGGCTTGTGTCGACACCTAGAGAAGTTGTGTCGACACTTGGAGTATTTGTGTCGACACCAGGAAAGGCAGAGTCGACACCAGAAGAAAAGTGTCGACACATACAGGCAGTGTCGACACACTATGAAGAATACTCAACATATATCATGTTGACACTTAGAGGCAGTGTCAACACCCAGAGAAGCTTAGTCGACACTACCGGCTGAGGTAGGGCTTTTGAGCCTGAGTGTAGGAGAATCAATTCTCTGAGTGTAGGACTTGTTGAAGGCTGAGGTAGGGCTATTTAGCCTGAGTGTAACTCTTGTTGAAGACTGAGTGGTAGGGCTTTGTCCCTGAGTTGTAGGAGTGGGGACACTTTGAGTTGTAGGAACCTGTTTGGGGTTCTGAGCTGTAAGATCTGAGGAGAAGTGCAGAAGTTAGGCCGAATCTAGTACACTACTAAATAGGCGAAGGGGGAAAGTGGATGTACCCAGACCTTGGGAAACCACTATAAACACTGTGTGCACTCTGTGAATATTTGTTTCTGTGGTTGCTGTGTTGTGATAGCTGTAGAATTTGCATTTGCTGCTTAAAGTACAAAACAGTTTGTCTGCCTTAAATTAAAAAAGAAAAAGTACACCTATTCACCCCCCCCCCCCCTCTAGGTGGTTAGGCACTATTTCTTTCAAATACTAATTAATTGGTGAAGAATGGAGGGGTGATTCACCTTCCCCACCATGAATGGCCTTCACTTTCTTCTTTCTCTCTCTTCCCTATTGGAGGAATTGAATTCAACCACCTTGGGTGGCTGGCCATGGCTATTCAACCCCTCAAAACTGATGAGGGGGAATGCATTCAGCCTTTGGAATCAATTGGAGAGGCCTTTGGTCTCCCTTGGCCATGAATGACCTCATTTTCTCACTTTCTCTCTCCTCCATTAAAGGGAAAAATGTATCTTTCTCTCTCCTACTCACCATGGCCGAATTTTCTCATCTACCTAGCCTATTGCCAGCCCATTAACTCATATTAATAATAAAAAATGAGGTTAGCCCATGTGGGGGAAATGGGTTTGAGCTTGGGTTAGCTCATTTGGGCTAATTTGACGTAACACTAGAATAGTGTTGACCTTGATCAACATGACCATTTGGGTTGACCCCAATGGGTCCTTGGTGACCCATTGGACTCCCCTAAGGTCTAGGAAGACTTGAATAGGGTTGGTTGGGCATCTTGGGGGTCACTTGACCCTTAGTTAGGGCACTTTGAACCTTTTTGAAGCTAGGGTTGACTTGGGTCAACTTAGCCTCTTTGGTTGACCCAAATGGGTCCTTGGTGACCCATTGACCTCCCCTAAGATCTAGGAAGGATTAGGTAGGGTTGTCTTGGCACTTTGGAGGTCACCTACCCTTAGCAAGGGTACTTTGACCAAATTAAGGGCTAGAGTTGACTTTGGTTAACATAGACTTTTGGGTTGACCCCAGAGGGTCCTTGGTGACCCACTGACCTCACTTTAGGTCTAGGAAGTCCTGGGCAAGGTTGGTTGGGCACATTAGAGGCCAACTGCCCTTTGTTAGGGCACCTTGCCCAATTTTGGCCTATGGTGGTCCTTGATCAAATTGGTCACTTTGGGTTGACTCCAATGGACCCTTAAGGCTCTAGTGGACCCTCTGATAGGTTAGTGATGTTGTGGTGGGGTCATGGAGTCATGATGAAGCCCTAAGGTCAAAACCTAGGTTTTGTGATGAGGTTGTGCCACAGGCAGACCAAGGTGATTCTCACCTTGGCCTTCTATCACTTGGCCCTTTTTAGCTTCCTAGGATTTTGTCATGACCTAATAATGACCAAAACCACTCTTAGGGGTATAGTTGGAAATGGGATGTTACAAATCCCAATAAACAAAACAAAGATTTCGTCCCCGAAATCAAGGTTAAGCCTACGGGAATTTCTATCGAAGAAAAGGAAACCTGTAACATCCCATTAGAAGTGGAAGATTACATCTCGACGACATGTTTGCTAAGTGGGGTTTAAAGGGGAAACCTAAATCTATGACCAATTCACCCACTTGGCAAAGCCAAGATCCCAATAAATAAAGGATTAGCCTCTACTCTTCCTAGAGCAGCCCTACTAGTTTAAAACAGGAAAGTAAATTGAACATCTTGATAGGTTGTGAGGTATACCTGACTGAACAGCTCTGGATACTTTTGTCACATCAGGTCCTGCGGTTCCCAGGTATGCTCCTCCTAGCCGTGGTTTCTCCACAGAACTTTGACTAACGGAACCTTCTTGCGACGCAAGATCCGTACTCCTCTGTCATCGATCCGAACCGGCTCTAAGTGAACTGACCGGTCTGAAGCTACCGCTCCATCTGTGGTCGAAATCTGCTGCTCCGGGCGTAGTAGAGCCCTCCTAAGCGAAGTTATATGGAACACGTCGTGTAAACCTGCCAGTTCCGATGGCAACTCCAGCCTGTAAGCTAGGGGTCCGATCCGCTCCAGGATCCTGTAAGGGCCCATATACCTAGGGTTGAGCTTCTTCTTCTGACCACGTACCCGTGAAACACCGTGCATGGGCTGATCTTCAAGAAGACCCGGTCTCCCACCTGAAACTCTACCTGACGGTGTCGGGCGTCGTAGTACTTAGCCTATCGGCTCTGCGCTTCCAGCATTCTGTCCCATATCAGTCTCACCTGAGCCTCGTTGTCTTCGACAAAATCCGATCCCAATGCCTTCGGGTCCTCGTCCTGAATCCATGAAAGCGGAGTCCTACATTTCCTTCCGTACAAGGGTGGAGAGTTGTGTTGAATGTCGACCGAGAGCCCAGATAAGCCTGTACTAATCTTCTCTCCTTGGACGTACACTATCCATCTTGATTCAACACGATCATCTTGAGCACACCATAATAATAAACAACTACTCACAAAACTTATGAAACACCTACGGGAGTTTTCTTTCAGGTCAGGGTGACCGTAGATATCTCGGTCAGTCTATCGTTGATGTTCTAATTATAATTATGCCCGGAGTGCGGATGAGGAATCGTGTGTATGAAAATCCCTAATTATATCCTCGAACTTCCACTATAATCGGGCAGTGACTGTAATAGTTTCCCAAAAGTTCTTGCACTTAACCTTCATCAGGCGACGGACCTCACCGTGCATCACAAAATCCATGACTCCCTTCTTCACTCCAGGGAGATACACGTTCCGAGATACACCAAACTTCCGATGATTAAATTTCTCGTTTGTACGGGTAGACAACGACTCTATAAAATCCCCACTTCGCAATTAGATTCTTATCCCTACGAATACGCCTGAGTAGCATCGAATACGGTTTACGTCCATTTCAATATATTTACGACGCAAACTTTTTTTAGATGAGATCTAAGGGAAACCCAAGTCAGTAACTAATTTGCCCAATAAACAAAAGACATGCCCCCAATAAACAAAAGGTAAGCCCCCAATAAACAAAAGATAAGCCTCTACCTGCCTTGGGCTGAGTATCTTTGATATTACCATGTTATATCCATCCTAGCTGGGTGCACAATTCCTAGGGCATCAATCTTTGACTTGGGGTTCCAACCTGAATCTGTTGATATACTCCATACTTTAAACCCTCCGAGTCATATTTACGACAATCTTATCAGGGTCACAAAGTTCCCAATCCCAACCGAGTCTCTTTCAAACTTGAATTATTATCCGACCCTCGGTGCTTGTCATGGTGGTTGTCTCCAGGTAATCTTATTACTGGTACAAGGTTTGAGACTATGTGTCTTCTACCATTCTGCTAATGGATTTTTTGGTCTCAATTCTCCTTAAAGCAGTCCTTCCAGTTTGAGTAATCCTTGATAGGGACCGTAGGGCCACCTGAGTTTATGGCTTAGGTAGCCATTCTCGCGCTATACTCCTCCTTTATTATCTTTAGGTTTCTCCTTATCTTAACCAAGTTCATACCCAAGGTTTTTTTCCGACTAGGACAAACTATAAGTTATCGTGCTTATTCATGTCTCCTAGTAGGTTGAGTCTAACTCTTTGACTAGAGAATTATAAGATGGGATCTTTGCAGCCGGAGGTGCTACCTGCTGGGGGCAGGGTTTGCCGCAGGCTACAAAGAAGAATTCCAATTGTCAACTGATGAACAAGTGGAATTAATGAAAAGGTGGACTTTACATGTGATTCCCCTTATGGGCACACCACTGCTTCCGCTGCTTAGTTTGTCCCCAAACTAAACTCGCGCGGGAATGACTCAGGGGTTGTGGACTGTTACTTTTCGATCGAGGTTTCCTCTGATACAACTTGTAAGACCCCTTTTTTTCTTTTTGAAACACTGGGGTCTTAGGCCCAGAACCGCCGCTTTGCGGTGACCCTTCACGCCCTGAAGGGTCATCACCGCAAATCGCTGATTCTGCCGGCCGATTCGATCACAGAAAAGCAACAAAAGTAGAGTATGCACGAGAGTGGTAAAACTCTAATCAAATGTCCACAATAATATCACATCAGAGTAAATATATCTCCACGAAGGGATAGTCCACAGAATATAATGTACTAAAAATCAGGGCTTAAGCCTGATACATCATATCCTCACTACATAATCACTCAAGCGGAAGCAAGGTAAAACACTGCTAAGGTCAGGGGCTCACAATCCCTGTCATCTGAACTCCGGTACTAGACTGCCCCATCTCCAAGCGTGCCGACTTGCGGGGCTGCTCCTCCATGCTGGGCTCCACGATCCCCTAAATGATGTGGTTCGAAAACCATTAGTCTAAAAGACTAAGTCCTATCATCCCCCACCCCTTCTCCCATGTCTCCTAGGCACCGAGCAGAGAGGAAGAAAGGGGAGGACTTGAAGGTGGAGATTAATCAAGAAATAGATGGCAGCGGACCTATACTAGCAATTTTATAGTTCATGTGGCAGTAGAGTAAAGTATGAAAATTAACCTTAACTTATACGGGAACATATAAACAAGGGATCTGTTACAGGGCTCCCATCGTATAAAAAGTCTCATACCAATTTATACGTTGGGGTGTCGGTTAATAACATCAATATATAAATAAAGAATTTAACCTTAATTTATAAACTTGCCCACACAAGCTTATAGACCAAGGGGTCGTTTTGCAGGGTCTATTGTATAAGCGTATCATACCACTTATACAATAGGTGACAGGGGTTTTATGCTATGATTATGCCATGACATGCAAGTGGGTTATGATGCGATCATGCAATTGTAACTCACCCACCCGACTCTGTGTACACAGACCTTTAGTTCCCCCTTTCTGGAGCCGAACCTCCCAGGATACCTCCGTAGTGGCAGACGGAAGTGGTGGGCTGTGCCTCGCCCACCTCTAAACCAGTAAAGCACTATCGGTCAGACCTATCGTACGCCTCAATGCTGGTGCACTAAGCGGAGCTCCTGCGTACTCTTGCCAACTGGCGCACCGGACTTCTGTTGGCGAAGTGCTAGCCACACTTGCCGAGTCAACGTATTTGCGTCGATACATCAACACTCCAATACTGAAGACCCACCACCTTTAATTTTATGCACATGCAACCTTATGTATCAGTACCAAGCCAAGGCTCCCCGAACCATCCCGTCCGTCACAAATATCAACCGAGTCAAAGCTCGCCGGTCCATCCCGCCCCTCACAAATATCAACCGAGTCAAACCAACTTCCCGAGACACCGGGGTGTGTGAAAGTGAACCCCTAATTATTCTAGTTGCTCTTTGAGATTTTATCACTCATACAGTTTACGTTAGCCCAGGACTGCCCAAGGTATACCCCGTGAAGGGCTCTCGAAGGCACTAGGAACTACGATGGGATTACGCCCAAAGCTCCTTTTCGCAAGGCACTTATTATTATTGTCGCTACCCGATTTCCCGACCCTTAATTAATTTTTCTGAATCTAGCCCTAGTACATTAAACACTTCCTCCCTACGGGAAGGACGATCTTTCGCCGATCCCGAGCACCACCTAACACTAGTCACCCTCTCACTCTACAAATCATGTCTTCCAATGATGAACTCCTTTATTTACCCAAACCAGCAACCTACCAAGGATTCAACTCTCCAAATTTCACTACCCCCTTTAGTTCAGTTTCCGCAGTTACTATATGCAGACCACCCTATACTATATGAGGTGTATTAAGGAGGTACTCCAGATTGTCTTCCAAACTTTCTTTGAAATTTACCAGTGGTCTATCATAACAAATTTAGTCTAAAATCAGCGATTCATAATTTTCCTAATTAATTTGATATATATTGAATTTTCCCAAATGTTTGGCCATGGACAATTTGAACATGAACTATATGATCTACTCAAGTAATGGCCACCCAAAATTGTTGGTCACTACATTACAATGATATATGACTAGATATTAATTTCCATAATTTTCCAGAAAATATTTGACCTCTAATTAATTTATCCAAAATATTTCCCTTAATCATATGTAAAGAAGGAAGTACCAAAATTATTCATCAGAAAATTATACAAACATTACGGAATCTTAATATGGTTCCAAAAAGGTCATTGTACAAAAGTCATAATTTTAGAGATTTGCTAGACTCCAAAATAAATTAAATTAATTTTTCATTGGAAACTATACTTAATGAAGCAACCCTTAAAAATAGCCATCCAAAAATTCTTTAAAAATTCACAGAGCTTTAAAACATAATAATAAGTCCTCTGGCTATATTTTATCAATTTCCAGCAAGTAGTTTCTTCCTAATAAATCTCTAAGTAAATATTACAAATTACCAATATGTTAATGAATGTTAGAAAGTAGAGAAAGGAAGCGAAAAGAAGAGAACAAGCCGAATAAACTTTTGAATAATCGAAATTTTATTATCCAAAAAAGATAACTATTACAAAGGTATGCCCTCCCTTATATAGAATGGAGGAGAGAAGAGAGAATACAAATAAGAGATGTGGGACTAAAATTTACAAGCTAAGCGGACTGTACAAAGTAAACCGCACAGGCCGCGCGGTTAGACAGAAGGACTAACCGCACGGCTTACAGTAAGAGATGCAGAGAGGTCGCCTGTGAAGATTGCTAGACCGCCCGGTTTACGAGTCGCCGAGTCAAACCGCCAGACCGCGCGGTCTCTAACCCGCCAAGACAGACCGCCCGGTCTCCAACTTCAACACTCCCCCTCAAGCTGGAGCATATATATCAATCATGCCCAGCTTGTCGCAAACATGCAGAAACGAGGCGGAGACTGGCTTGGTGAAGATGTCAGCTAGCTCTTTATCAGATGTGACAAACGGAGTGCAAATCTGTTCTTTTAAAATCTCTTCACGAATGAAATGGCAGTCAACCTCAATGTGCTTTGTTCTTTCATGGAATACCGGATTTTTGGAGATGTATATGGCGGCCTTGTTATCACAGAACATAGGTAGAGGATGGTTGTACACCTCTCCTAAATCTAGCATGAGAGCCCGCAACCATTTCAACTCACATGTGGTTGACGCCATACTGCGATACTCAGCTTCTGCACTGGACCTGGAGACAACAGACTGCTTTTTACTCTTCCAGCTCACCAGATTTCCCCCAACAAAGGTGCAAAAACCTGAGGTAGACTTGCGATCCCCTTTGTCATCAGCATAACTTGCATCTGAGTAGGCTTCAATCCTCAGATGACCATTCTTCTGAAACAGTAATCCTTTCCCAGGCGCTGCTTTGACATATTCCAAGATCCGCAAGGCGGACTGAAGATGACAATCCCTGGGCGCTTGCATGAATTGACTCACCTTGCCCACAGCATAAGAAATGTCGGGTCTGGTCACTGTGAGATATATGAGCTTACCAACCAGACGCCTGTACCGCGAACTATCTGAAAGAAGAGGCGAATCATCTGTCCAGGTTTTGTCCTCCCCAATAGCCATGGGACATCGGGCAGGTTTAGCGCCATTCAATCCTGCCTCTTTTAAAAGATCAAGGGCATACTTACGCTGAGAGAGAACTAAGGAGTCGGGCTTCCGAGAGAGTTCGATCCCCAGAAAGTACTTTGGAGAGCCCATATCTTTAGTGATCAGATGTTGGCGAAGATGTAGCTTTGTCAGGGCTACCCCTTCCTGGTCATCGCCAGTGAGAAGAATATCATCGACGTATACAGCAAGAACAACCAGCCCAGAAGGAGTTTTGCGAATAAAGAGAGAGTGATCAGCAGAGCTTCGCACAAAACCAACAGCCGCCACAATACCGCTGAACTTGTCAAACCAAGCTCGAGGACTCTGCTTGAGGCCATAAATTGCCTTCTGCAGCCGGCATACTCGTGTCTCCCCCTGAGCAACATACCCAGGAGGTTGCTCCATGTAAACGGCCTCGTGAAGATCACCATAAAGGAAGGCATTCTTGACGTCCAGCTGAGAAATTGGCCAATCCCGATTGACGGCCACAGAGAGAAGAACCCGGATTGTGCTGAGACGAGCCACAGGGGAGAAGGTGTCAAAGTAATCAACCCCATAGGTCTGAGTAAAGCCCTTAGCCACAAGGCGAGCCTTATACCGATCCACAGTGCCGTCTGGGCTAAATTTGACCACAAAGACCCAGCGACAGCCAACAACATCAGTGCCAAAGGGAGGAGGAACAAGAGTCCAGGTACCCCGCTCAGTGAGGGTCGCCATTTCCTCATCCATGGCCATCTTCCAGTGAGGAATAGCAAGGGCCTCCTGATAGGAGCGGGGTGTGGCAGTGGCAGAGATAGCCAGTGCAAAGGCCCTGCGAGAAGGAGTAAGACGATCATAGGAAACAACAGCAGCAAGGGGGTGTAAGGTGCACGTCCGCACCCCTTTGCGAAGAGCTATAGGAAGATCCAGGTCAGCCGAGCCCGCGGCATCCGGAGCATCCGTGGTAGAGAAAGCTGGCCCGGGAGAAGAGAGCGACGGCAGCGGAGAGGAGGGAGAGGGTGGTGGGGAAGGGAGAGAGAGAGGTGGAGGAAGAGGAGGGGGTGGAGACGGTGTAGTGGGGGAAAGTGTAGGAGGAGACGAGGGAACGAAGGGAACGGCAGGAGAATCAGAAGCTGGGAGAAGAGGAGAAGAGGCATCCGAGAAGTAGGAGGTATTCTCGAAGAAGGTGACGTCAGCAGAGACGAACTGCTTACGAAGGACGGGATCAAAGCAACAGTAGCCTTTCTGAGTGGTGGAATACCCCAGAAAGACACATTTGGTGGAGCGAGGGGAGAGCTTATCACGGGTGGCAGAAGGGGCATGCACAAAGGCAGTGCATCCAAAGATTTGGAGAGGGAGATGAAACGGCTCTTTGCCCGGATACAAAATGGAGAACGGGGTTTGGCCATGGAGAACCGTGGAGGGAATGCGATTGATGAGGTAGCAGGCAAGGAGAACAGCATAGCCCCAATAGGAGCGAGGAACATGCATCTGGGTCATCAAGGTGCGAGCGACATCGAGCAGGTGTCGGTTTTTGCGTTCGGCTACACCATTTTGTTGTGAAGAATAGACACAACTAGTCTGATGAAGAATCCCATTTTGCATGCAGAATGTAGAGAAGTCACGACTGAGATATTCTGCGGCATTATCAGACCGAAAAACTTTGATAGAAACATCAAACTGAGTTTTGATCATGAGATAGAAGGATGTCCATACAGAGAATAATTCGGAGCGATCTTTTAACAGATACACCCACGTACAGCGAGAGAAATCATCAATGAACGTGACAAAATAGGAACTACCCCGACCAATGGTAAGAATAGGAGAAGGACCCCAGATGTCGGAGTGGATAAGATCAAACGGACGGGTAGAGCTACGAACGTGCTTTGGAGGGAAGGAGGAGCGGTGATGCTTGCCAAGCTGACAGGCCTCACAGTTGAGCGGAGGACTTTGAGGAGGAAGGTGGGGCAGAAGTTGACGAAGAAGACGGGGAGGAGCATGACCAAGGCGGAGATGCCATTGGAGAAGATCTGTGGAGGTGGAGGAGAAGGTGGAAAAAGCAGAAATGTTGTCTAGGAAGTATAAGCCGCCACTCTCAGTCCCAGTAGCAATCGTCCGTTGGGAGTCCGGATCCTGAAAAGAGCAAGAAGTAGAAGTAAATGTGACGGAACACTGTAATTGCTTGCAAAGAGATGTAACAGATAATAAGTTGCACGGGAACTGGGGCACATATAGAGTATCCGCCAAGTGAAGAGACGGGGTGACATGAACTATCCCTGTGCCATGAACTGATGATGAAGAGCCGTCAGCGAGAATAACTGGGGGCAAGCGAGCATGTTTTTCTAGGAGAGAGAAACACGGGAGATGGCCGGTCATATGATTCGTAGCACCAGTGTCGATCAGCCATTTGCCCTGAGTAACAACGTGTGCACGACCAGAAGACGTGACAACCGAGGCGAAAGCCATGAAGGGAGGAAGAAGAAACTGCAGCGGTCTCGGTGACAGCACACCAGCGGCACGAAGGGCCACGACCAAGGTGCAGAGCACAAGCCGCGCGACTAAACCAGGAGGTCGCGGCGACTAACAAGAGAAGCGGCTAAGAGCGAAGAGGCGGAGAGGCCGCTCAAACAAGGAAGAATCCGCGTGAAACCGCGGCGGGAACAAAAGGGAAGAAGCCGCGTGAACACGAGCGGCTAGGATTCAGATCAAGGCACAGCGGGGAAGAAGTCGCGCGGACTGCAAAGGGCCGAGCGAACAGAAGAGAGGAGAAGAGCAGGTGACCGCGACCAAGATGCGGGTAAGAAAGGGACAACCCGCACGGTCAGGCAGATCACAGCAGTTGCGAGAATGCGGGCAAGGGCACAGCGGGGAAGAGGTCGCGCGGACTGAAAAGGCCGAGCGAACAGAAGAGAGGAGAAGAGCAGGTGACCGCGACCAAGATGCGGGTAAGAAAGGAACAACCCGCACGGTCAGGCAGATCACAGCAGCAAACCGCGAGTGCAGAGACAACACACGCGGACAGAGACAGACCGCAGCGACTAGGAAGTCCGAGCGGCAGGAAAGAGCAAGGAGTGCGGCGACACGGAAACAGGTCGCTGCGACAAGGAGCAGGAGGAGAAGAGAAACAAGAAGAGCAAGCCGCGCAAACAGGCAACGGACAGAAACAAGCCGCGCGGATAGAAATAAGCCACGCGGACAGAGGAGAAGGCAAGCCGCGAACAAGCCGCAGAACGCGGAAGACAAGCCGCGAACAACAGAGAGCGCACAGAATCAGGAGGAAAAGACCGTGTCCTCTGATACCATGTTAGAAAGTAGAGAAAGGAAGCGAAAAGAAGAGAACAAGCCGAATAAACTTTTGAATAATCGAAATTTTATTATCCAAAAAAGATAACTATTACAAAGGTATGCCCTCCCTTATATAGAATGGAGGAGAGAAGAGAGAATACAAATAAGAGATGTGGGACTAAAATTTACAAGCTAAGCGGACTGTACAAAGTAAACCGCACAGGCCGCGCGGTTAGACAGAAGGACTAACCGCACGGCTTACAGTAAGAGATGCAGAGAGGTCGCCTGTGAAGATTGCTAGACCGCCCGGTTTACGAGTCGCCGAGTCAAACCGCCAGACCGCGCGGTCTCTAACCCGCCAAGACAGACCGCCCGGTCTCCAACTTCAACAATGAAGTATCCAAAATAATAAACCTAAATTCATAGTAAAATCTCTCGAGCTTGTACAATTCTCAAAACCTACTAAACCCAAATCTCATCACTTTTCAAAGAGTGTTTGTGATATTTTTCTATCCCTGCAAGGTTTGTGCTCTAAGCTAGGGTTAGGGTTTTGAGGGGGTTTAATGCTTTCAAATTCCCTACAATTTTAACCAGAGTACCATAATAATCCTATGGTCCTCCCCACAAACTTTCAAGTCATTACAAGGTCATTTGACCCCATGACCTTCACACCATAAAAATCCCCATTAAGGAACTTACCCTAGGGTTCTAGGTCTACCCTACACTTAACCACCCCAAATTCTATTGGAGGGTGAGTTATACTATAAAAAGCCAGTGGCCAAAATATCAACCTTTGTTGAGGTGATTTGACCACTCAAAACCCAAAGGGGATGCTTGACCTATTTAACCCTAAAAGGGGTCAACCTATGGTTGGTTCAATACCTAACCAAAACATCTCCAAATGAGATGAAAAGTTTACCAGAGCCCTAACATTTCCTCTAAGACCTCCCACCCAAATTTGGGGGGATTTTGAGGTGTTTAGGACACCTAAATAATTTACTCTTGGATTATTAAATTTTTCTAAAAACTATAGAAAACTCTTCCCCAAAAATTCTGAATTTTGGACAGACCCTAGGTATAGCTAGTATAGACTCCTTCACCAAATCTCAGGTCCTTTGGACAAGGGATTAAGGGTGGGCATCCATTTGAATCTCAGGATAGACCTAGGTATAGGTCCCACCAAACTGGGTGTTGTGGTCTATCCATGACTCCAAATTGAGTGAAATCAATTTTAATTTAACTAGACATCAAGGGCTACATTTGCTATGTTGACCACTATTTCTGATCTAGCCTCTAAGTAGTTTTAATATTTAATTTAATAACAGCCTAGAAATAAGGCATAAATTAAATAAACAAGAATTAATAAAATCTGATCCAGCACGGATCTTAAAGCAAAATTGTGGGGCTCCTGGTTATCTTCTTCCTCCAGCCAAGGGCCATGATTGGCCAAACCTGGAGCCTATTCCAAGAGCATTTCCCGGCCACACGGCCACCTCCCTGGCCGGCCACCACCGCCACCACCTTCGCTGAGGTGGGGGCTATCGCCGGGCGGCGGCACGGCCGCCGGAGGGGCGGTTTCCGGCGAACTCACGAGGTATAAAAAACCATGAAAAACTGAAATTTTCCTCACCTGATCCAGCTTAATTGAGCCCGATTTCTCTCCTAATTGATCTAGGATTCTAGCCCACAAAGAGAGGAGTAGAGGAGGACCTTTAAGCGAGCTTGCGGACGAGTGTGGTGGTGGTGCGCCATGGCCGCCGAGCTCCAAAAGCTTCCACCTCCAGATCTCTATCCTTAAGCAAAAGCAGTGATGTAAAGGCCTAAATCCACTGCTTATGATGCTCTGAAGATGATAAACGGGTCAGTGGAGGTATGGGAAGGGGCATGGCTTCAAAGCCATTAATGGCCATGAAAGGGAATTTCAGCCATGGAGAAAATCCATGGAAATTCACCTCCCCTTGGTCCCAATTCGTTTGGAAACTTCTCAAAACTGATAGGGGTGATGAATACTAATTAATTGGTGAAGAATGGAGGGGTGATTCACCTTTCCCACCATGAATGGCCTTCTCTTTCTTCTTTCTCTCTCTTTCCTATTGGAGGAATTGAATTCAGCCACCTTGGGTGGCTGGCCATGGCTATTCAACCCCTCAAAACTGATGAGGGGGAATGCATTCAGCCTTTGGAATCAATTGGAGAGGCCTTTGGTCTCCCTTGGCCATGAATGACCTCATTTTCTCACTTTCTCTCTCCTCCATTAAAGGGAAAAATGGAGATTTCTCTCTCCTACTCACCATGGCCGAATTTTCTCATCTACCTAGCCTATTGGCAGCCCATTAACTCATATTAATAAAAAAATGAGGTTAGCCCATGTGGGGGAAATGGGTTTGAGCTTGGGTTAGCCCATTTGGGCTAATTTGACCTAACACTATAATAGAGTTGACCTTGATCAATATGACCATTTGGGTTGACCCTAATGGGTCCTTGGTAACCCATTGGCCTCCCTTAAGGTCTAGGAAGACTTGAGTAGGGTTGGTTGGGCATCTTGGGGGTCACTTGACTCTTAGTTAGGGCACTTTGACCATTTTGAAGCTAGGGTTAACATGGGTCAACCTAGCCTCTTTGGTTGACCCCAATGGCTCCTTGGTGACCCATTGACCTCCACTAAGATCTAGGAAGGATTAGGTAGGGTTGTCTTGGCACTTTGGAGGTCACCTACCCTTAGGAAGGGTACTTTGACCAAATTAGGTGCTAGAGTTGACCCCAATGGGTCCTTGGTGACCCACTGACCTCACTTTAGGTCTAGGAAGACCTGGGCAAGGTTGGTTGGGCACATTAGAGGACAACTGCCCTTTGTTAGGGCTCCTTGCCCAATTTAGGCTTACGGTGGTCCTTGATCAAATTGGTCACTTTGGGTTGACTCTAATGGACCCTTAAGGCTCTAGTGGACCCTCTGATAGGTTAGTGATGTTGTGGTGGGGTCATGGAGTCATGATGAAGCCCTAAGTTCAAACCCTAGGTTTTGTGATGAGGTTGTGTCACAGGCAGACCAAGGTGATTCACACCTTGGCCTTCTATCACTTGGCCCTTTTTAGCTTCTTAGGATTTTGTCATGACCTAGTCATGACCAAAACCACTCTTAGGGGTCTAGTTGGAAATGAGATGTTACAAATCCCAATAAATAAAACAAAGATTTCGTCCCCGAAATTAATGTTAAGCCTACGGGAATTTCTATCGAAGAAAAGGAAACCTGTAACATCCCATTAGAAGTGGAAGATTACATCTCGACGCCATGTTTACTAAGTGGTGTTTAAAGAGGAAACCTAAATCTATGACCAATTCGCCCACTTGGCAAAGCCAAGATCCCAATAAACAAAGGATTAGCCTCTACTCTTCCTAGAGCAGCCCTACTAGTTTAAAACAGGAAAGTAAATTGAACATCTTGAGAGGTTGTGAGGTATACCTGACTGAACAGCTCTGGATACTTTTGTCGCATCAGGTCCTGCGGTTCCCAGGTATGCTCCTCCTAGCCGTGGTTTCTCCACAGAACTTTGACTGACGGAACCTTCTTGCGATGCAAGATTCGTACTCCTCTGTCATCGATCCGAACCGGCTCTAAGTGAACTGACCGGTCTGAAGCTACCGGTCCATATGTAGTCGAAATATGCTGCTTCGGGCGTAGTAGAGCCCTCCTAAGCGAAGTTATATGGAACACGCCGTGTAAACCAGCCAGTTCCGGTGGCAACTCCAGCCTGTAAGCTAGGGGTGCGATCCGCTCCAGGATCCTGTAAGGGCCCATATACCTAGGGCTGAGCTTCTTCTTCCGACCACGCACCCGTGAAACACCGTGCATGGGCCGGATCTTCAAGAAGACTCGGTCTCCCACCTGAAACTGTACCTGACGGTGTCGGGCGTCGTAGTACTTAGCCTGTCAGCTTTGCGCTTCCAGCATTATGTCCCGTATCAGTCTCACCTGAGCCTCGGTGTCTTCGATAAAATCCAATCCCAACGCCTTCGGATCCTCGTCCTGAATCCCTGAAAGTGGAGTCCTACATCTCCTTTCGTACAAGGGTGGAGAGTTGTGTTGAATGTTGACCGAGAGCCTAGATAATCCTGTACTGATCTTCTCTCCTTGGACGTACACTATCCATCATGATTTAACATGATCATCTTGAGCACACCATGATAATGAACAACTACTCACAAAACTTATGAAACACCTACGAGAGTTTTCTTTCGGGTCAGGCTGACCATAGATATCTCGGTCAGTCTATCGTTGATGTTCCAATTATAATTATGCCCGGAGTGCGGATGAGGAATCGTGTGTATGAAAATCCATAATTATATCCTCGAACTTCCACTCTAACCGGGCAGTGACTGTCATAGTTTCCCAAAAGTTCTTGCACTTAACCTTCATCGGGCGACGGACCTCACCGTGCATCACAAAATCCATGACGGCCTTCTTCACTCCAGGGAGATACACGTTCCGAGATACACCAAACTTTCGATGATTAAATTTCTCGTTTGTACGGGTAGACAATGACTCTATAAAATCTCCACTTCGCAATCAGATTCTTATCCCTACGAATACGCCCGAGTAGCACAGAATACGGTTTACGTCCATTTCAATATATTTATGACGCAAACTTTTTTTTAGATGAGATCTATGGGAAACTCAAGTCAGTAACTAATTTGCCCAATAAACAAAAGACATGTCCCCAATAAACAAAAGGTAAGCCCCCAATAAACAAAAGATAAGCATCTACCTGCCTTGGGCTAGTAATATTGATATTATTATGTTATATCCATCCCAGCTGGGTGCACAATCCCTAGGGCATCAATCTTTGACTTGGGGTTCCAACCTGAATCTATTGATATACTTCATACTTTAAACCCTCTGAGTCATATTTACGACAATCTTATCCGGGTCACAAAGTTCCCAATCCCAACCGAGTCTCTTCCGAACTTGAATTCTTATCCGACCCTCGGTGCTTGTCATGGTGGTTGTCTCCAGGTAATCTTATTACTGGTATAAGGGTTGAGACTATGTGTCTTCTACCATTCTGCTAATGGATTTTTTTTTCTCAATTCTCCTTAAAGTAGTCCTTTCGGTTTGAGTAATCCATGATAGGGACTGTAGGGCCACCTGAGTTTATGGCTTAGGTAGTCATTCTCGTGCTATACTCCTCCTTTATTCTCTTTAGGTTTCTCCTTATCTTAACCAAGTTCATACCCAAGGTCTATTTCCGACTAGGGCAAACTATAAGTTATCGTGGTTAGTCATGTCTCCTAGTGGGTTGAGTCTAACTCTTTGACTAGAGAATTATAAGATGGGATCTTTGCAGCCGGAGGTGCTACCTACTGGGGGCAGGGTTTGCCGCAGGCTACAAAGAATAATTATAATTGTTAGCTGATGAACAAGTGGAATTAATGAAAAGGTGGACTTTACATGTGATTTCCCTTATGGGCACACCACTGCTTCCGCTGCTTAGTTTGTCCCCAAACTAAACTCGCGCGGGGATGACCCAGGGGTTGTGGACTGTTACTTTTCGATCGAGGTTTCCTTTGATACCACTTGTAAGACCATTTTTTTCTTTTTGAAACACCGAGGTCTTAGGCCCAGAACCGCCGCTTTGCGGTGATCCTTCACGTCCTGAAGGGTCATCACCGCAAATCACCGATTCTGTCGGCCGATTCGATCCCAGAAAAGCAACAAAAGTAGAGTAAGCACGAGAGTGGTAAAACTCTAATCAAATGTCCACAATAATATCACATCATAGTAAATATATCTCCACGAAGGGAGAGTCCACAGAATATAATATACTAAAAATAAGGGCTTAAGCCCGATACATCATATCCTCACTACGTAATCACTCAAGCGGAAGCAAGGTAAAACACTGCTAAGGTCAGGGGCTCACAGTCCCTGTCGTTTGAACTTCGGTACTAGACTGCCCCATCTCCAAGCGTGCCGACCTGCGGGGCTGCTCCTCCATGCTGGGCTCCACGATCCCCTAAATGATGTGGTTCAAAAACCGTTAGTATAAAAGACTAAGTCATATCATCCCCCACCCCTTCCCCCATGGCTCCTAGGCACCGAGCGGAGAGGAAGAAAGGGGAGGACTTGAAGGTGGAGATTAATCAAGAAACAGATGGCAGCAGACCTATACTAGCAATTTTATAGTTCATGTGGTTGTAGAGTAAAGTATGAAAATTAACCTTAACTTGTACGGGAACATATAAGTATATAAGCAAGGGATCTTTTACAGGGCTCCCATCGTATAAAAAGTCTTGTTGGGTATTATATCCACAACGTACCTGATTTGAAGAAGCCCCTGGACAAGCTAAGGTAAATAGACAATGTATTTGACAAAATATTTCAAGTTGTGCTTGCAGTTATTCCACGCTAAGTGCACCCCAATGTCAGGGTGCAGTAGGTCAATATACACGGGTCTGCACGACGTAATTCCTCGTTGAGCAGATCAGTGTGTTGGCCTACGTGTACTCTCTCTATTGGAGTGTACTTAATTTCAAGTACAGGGTTGTGTTAAGGCAAGAGCAGACAAGGAGCAAGGATGGGTCAAGGAGCAGCTCTTGGATGGAAAGATGAAAAATCATCTAAGTAAGAATCGACGAGAATCACCAAGTGATTCTCGCCGATTCGGCGAGAATCACTAGTGATTCTCGCCGAATCGACGAGAATCACTGGCTGATTCTCGCCGGCTAAATCAGCGTGCAGTCAAGGCAAATTCGACGAGAATCCCTTTGTGAGTCTCGACGAATCATCGAGAATCAATTTGTGATTCTCGCCGAATCGTCGAGAATCACCCTTGATTCTCGACGATTCGACGAGAATCACAGGTGATTCTCGCCGATTTTGACTTGGGCATTTTTCTGGAACTCCCTGAACCGGATTCTGCCGCTGGCACTATTTTGAACCGGATTTCGGGTTTCTACTTGTGGGACCCACAACGGTCATATTGAAAGTGTCTACAGTATAAATACGGGTATTTCTTGAACAGTAAAAATACACAGAAAGAAGCCGAGCAAAAACCTTGACCTAAAATCGCGATCTCCACTCCGCCGCCGTCGTCGCGCTCGAGCTAGTTGGTCGCCGCCTTTGATCGAGATTTCCTTCTGATCTTCCGGCGACAGAAGCTTAGCCAAGCTTAGAGTCTCACGTGTCTATCCAGAGATCCCTTGTCTCTCGATTTGTTGATCGGGAAAAACTTCCCCGTCCGAATCGATCGAGACGACCGATCCTCGTGTGACCGTTGGTAGACCTAGCTAGCTTCGTTACGAAGTTTGGATCTCCAAAGTACAGCAGCTGCACATCGTCGTCGCCGCCGATCCCGTGAACCTTGCTGCCGCCCATCTTGCCGCCGCCGGTTCCGGGGAGATCCTCTCCAAGAGAGATCTAGGGTTGTGGACTCTTTGTGGACTTCAAGAACACGTCGTCAACAAAGAGGGACACCTTAGTCTCCAAACGTAGTTTGTATCTCTTGTACATTCTAGTTTTACTTTTGTTGTAAAGGAACGTTTGTTCCGTGTTGTAAGGGTTGGGTGCAACCCGTGTTGTGGGAGTGTTGACTCCTACGTGTGGAAGGGTTCCTTCTGATAGTGCAAGGATTGGATTTCAATCCTGTTGGAGAAGAGACTGAGTCGTCCCTTGTTGGGAGATAGCTCGAAGGGGGAAAGTGGATGTACCAAAATCGGGGAACCACTATAAATATCTTGTGTATTCTGTGTGCTGTGCTGTTTATTTTTATTGTGCAGGTACAATCTTAAATTCCGCAAAAACGCAGCACGTCACCTATTCCCCCCCCCCCATAGGTGAAGATAGTTGACACTAGGTGAACTTTCAAGTGGTATCAGAGGGAGGTTGCTCATCAAAAAGGTTAACACCTTGAGTTGAATCCTGCCGCTAGTGTCAAGAAAAAGGCAAACATCTACTATGGACGGGCTCAAGTTTTCAGGCAAGATCCCAGTGTGCACCAGGCTCAACTTTCCTATCTGGAAGGAAAGGATCAGGTTCTACATGGAAGCAGTTGATCCCCGACTCTTCATGATCGTGGAGAAGGGACCTTATGTTCCCACTAAGGTCTCCACCATTGATCCTACCCAGAAAGTGCCGAAGAAACTTTCTGAAATGGACAAGGACGAGATGGTGCTCGTGGGACTTGACAAGAAGGCGCGGAACATTCTGGTCAGCGCGGTTGATGACTCAATGATGCAGAACTTCTGCAACTGTAGGACAGCACAGGAGATCTGGCATTGCCTGATCATCCTAATGGAGGGCACTGATGAAGTGAGAGATGATCGGAGATCCCTCCTGAACCAGAAATATCAGACCTTCAGACAAGGGCCTAAGGAAGAGATCGGAGTCACCTACGAGAACTTCCTCAAGATTGTCAATGCCCTCAAAGGATACGGAAGAGTGTTCACTAATGGTGAACTCAATGATAAATTCCTTAGGTCCCTTACTAAGGAATGGGACACAAAGATCTGCGCCATCCGAGAGTTTGGCAGACTAGCTGAAACAGACTCGCAAATTCTGTTCGGGAAGCTGATGTCCTATGAGCTTCAACTGAACACCAGGAAAGCAGAAGAAGAAGCAGAGAAGGCTGCTGCCAAAGAAAAGACTGTGGCTCTAAAAGCCAGTTACTCCAGAAAAGGCAAGGGTGCGGTTTCCTACCGTGCCAGGAAAAAGGATGAGGAGGAGGACTCCGAGCCATGCTCCTCCAGCTCAGAGCTGTCGGAGGAGGATTTCTCCCTCATCACCCGAGAGTTCAAGAAGTTTCTCAAGATGAGGAATCAAAGAAAGAAAGACGGCTCCTCCTCCAGGCATCAGAAGAAAAATTATTCTTCTGACAGGTATGCTTCTAGACCGAACAAACATCGCACTTCTGACATTATTTGCTTTGGATGCAATAAGTCAGGACACGTCGTGGCCGACTGCTATCAAGGCAAGAGAGAAAAAGGGAAAGGAGAGGAGCACCAATCCTCTAGAGATAATAAGAAAGAGCGGAGCTACATCGCCAAAAGGCCAAAGACACTGAGTGAGTCTGATTCTTCAGACTCCAGTGATGATGAGGAAGCCTACTTCGGGCTGGTGGGTCGCTCCGACTCAGAATAAGAATGTCCCCCATTTACTGGGAAGGTAAAAGCTCACACCCCTCTCTCCGACTCTGACTCTGATCCTGAGTCTCAGGATGATGAACCTGAGGATAGCCTTTCGGCCCGTGAAGCTGAGCTCCTCGAGAAGTATGAGCTTTTGCTCAACACTTTCGAGGAGTGTCGTAAGAGATTGAAGGATGAGAAAAAGGAAGTAAAATTCCTTAAGGGTGAGTGTGTTTCCCTAAGGGAAGAGGTCACCAGTTTGATTTCTCTCCGACAGGAGCACCTTGACCTGACTTCAAAGCACTCAGAGTCTCTTAAGCTCCTTGATCTTAAGCAGGAGGAAGTCGACAAGTTGGAAGAACAACTTGCGGCAGAAAGGAAGATCGTCAAGAGCTTCTCTATGCCAAAAATTGTTCTTCCAGTAGTTGATACCTTCTCTGCTCAGGCCAAAGGAGCTGGCTTGGGGCATGTAGGGGTATCTGGTTCCTCATCCAGGAGAAATAGGAACCAGAGGAAGAATAAGGCCGCCAAGAAGGCCTCTGCTGATGAAAAGGGAAAGGCTCTGCTTAGTCCTGTTGCGTTCAGAAAGCCTGGCTTTCCTTGCAACCAACATGACTTTGAATCAACATTTGGCCATCATTTCCGGCCCTCGGTTGCAAAGCCAAAGAGCCGATATGACGGTTGGACCTTTCCTCGGAACTTCGGTGAGAGTGCCTTCAAGGCACCTTATGAGGAAATCCACATGGGAAATTATGGTCAATTCTCTAGCGGCCATAATGGAAAGCAGGCACCAAAAGCCAAGCCTGTTATATAGAAGGTGAAGAAGTCTTGTGACTGCAATCACTGTGAGGCCCCCACCTCCAGATCCAAAGCCCCGGTTGTACCCTCCGTTCCCAGGGTAAGGCAGGAGCCTAGGAAGAGGTACAATAGATTTGAGTGTTGGTGCTGTGGCAAAGTCGGTCACTTTGCCGTGGATTGTTGGTTTAATCCAAGGTATCACGAGACTCCCTATGTTAGCAATGCGAGGCCGACCACTCGTAGGGTTAACCAACCGAGGGGGAGTATGCTAACCAGGAATCTAGGACCCAAGTTCGATTGGGTTCCTAAGGGAAATTAATTTTGTTTTGCAGGAATGTCCAAAGGCCACCAAAATGCCGATCTGGTATTTGGACAGTGGATGCTCCCGGCATATGACTGGGACAAGAAGCCTGCTGCGTGATTACTCTCCAGTCGAGAATGGACCCAAAGTCATCTTTGCAGGGTCAGATCGAGGAGTCACCAGAGGTTATGGTATGATTTCCAACGGTATAATCTCTATCACCGACGTGGCTTATGTTGAAGGGTTAAACCATAACCTGATCAGTGTAAGTCAGTTATGTGACAAAGGTTATGACATTAAGTTCTGCAAGGATAAATGTCTGATAATTTCACGTATCTCTTCTGAGATGGTATTATCAGGCATTAGGAGCAGAAATATCTTCTGCTTAGATTTTCTCAGTTTAGATTCATCTACCCCCGTATGCCTTGTGGCAACAGGCAGTGCGTCTCTTTGTGAACAATGGCACAAGAGATTGGCACATATTAATTTCAAAACAATTAGTATGTTGTTTTCTAAAAACTTAGTAAGAGATGCTCCGGTTATCAAGTGCATCAAAGATAGCCCCTGTCATGCATGCCAGATGGGCAAACAGACTCGGGCTACCTTTAAGAGCATTGCAGACAAAGACTCTTCCCGATGTCTTTACCTTCTACATATGGACTTATTTGGTCCAATGCAAGTTCATAGCTTGGGAGGCAAGTCCTATACGCTAGTGATAGTTGATGATCATTCTCGCTTTACATGTGTGTTCTTCTTAAAACGAAATTCGTATACGTTTGACATCTTCACTAGTTTTGTCAAGCAGGTTCAGAACGAATTTAACTGCCCAGTGGTCAAAATCAGAAGTGACCATGGAATAGAATTCGAATCTGGTGCTATGACAGAGTTTTGTGAAGAACAAGGTATCTTTCATAAGTTTTCCTCCCCGCGCACTCCTCAGCAAAATGGAGTTGTGGAGAGGAGAAATAGAACTCTCATTGAAGCCTGCACGACAATGTTGAAAGACGCTTCTCTCCCAGAATACTTCTGGGCAGAGGCTGTCAACACAGCTTGTCATGTACAAAACCGAGCATTGATCAACAAGCATCATCGTAAGACGCCTTACGAGCTACTGAAAGGCAGGAAACCAACCATGTCCTACTTGAGGATCTTTGGTTACAGATGCTATGTACTGAATAATGGGAAGTACCCGCGTACTAAATTTGGTGAAAAATGCTTCGAAGGCATATTCATGGGCTATAGTTCCCACAGTCGGGCATATAGGGTCTTCAATAAGAAAACCCTAGTGGTAGAAGAATCAATTAATGTTGTATTTGATGAAGGAAGTTTGCTTAACAGCAATTCTTCCAGTGGTATTCTTGAAGATGCAGGTGCTCGACTTGAACAGCTGGATCTCAATGAGACCGCTAAAGATGAAACTCCTAAGTACGTCAAAGTTTCCACCTCCACGTCATCTGGGAATGTTGAAGATCAAAATGGAACAAATCTCTTAGAAGAAGGAGAAGCCCAAGAAGTAGTCGAAGCTCCAGACGCCAGACTTCTAGAGCTCCGGCACGTGAGGGATCATCCTAGAGATCAGATCATCGGAGATCCTCGTGTCGGTGTCAGAACTCGAAGAGGTACTATTAACGAAGTTTTGCATCTTAGCTTCCTGTCACAGGTTGAGCCAAAGAAGTTCGACGAGGCGAACAAAGACACGGCATGAATTTTGGCCATGCAAGATGAACTACATCAATTCGAACGATGCAACGTTTGGACACTGGTTCCCAGACCACACAAGCAGAATGTGATTGGCACCAAGTGGATCTTCAGAAACAAACTGGATGAACATGGTGTCATCATAAAGAACAAGGCCAGGCTGGTGGCTCAAGGTTACAGACAGGAGGAGGGGATTGACTTCGACCAGACCTTTGCACCAGTGGCAAGGCTCGAGGCAATCAGACTGTTCCTGGCGTATGCTTTGCACAAAGGATTCACAGTCTATCAAATGGATGTGAAATCAGCTTTCCTGAACGGAGACCTGAAAGAGGAAGTATACGTCGCTCAACCCCCAGGTTTTGTCAATCATACGTATCCTAATCATGTATATTTTCTTAATAAAGCTTTATATGGGTTAAAACAAGCTCCACGAGCTTGGTATGAGACTTTATCTAGTTTTCTTCTTGAGAACAAGTTCTCTAGAGGTAAAATAGATAAGACATTGTTTCTCAGGGAAGTCAAAGGCAAGATTTTGCTGGTGCAAATCTATGTCAATGACATAATATTCGGCTCAACGGACAACAATCTCTGCAAAAAGTTTTCCAAACTTATGCAAGGAAAGTTTGAAATGAGCAGTATGGGAGAGCTCAAGTATTTCTTGGGACTTCAAGTGAAACAGTCTGAGGATGGAATCTTCATCTCTCAGACGAAGTTCACAAATGAACTCCTTAAGAAATTCGGGATGGAGAATGCAACCTCTATGAGGACTCCAATGGGATCCACTATGTCTCTGGATAAGGATGAGAAAGGTAAACCTTTCGATGAAACCAAATACAGAAGCATCATTGGATCCCTGCTCTACCTTACTGCCAGTAGACCGGATATTATGTTCTCCACATGTGTATGTGCCCGGTATCAGGTGAACACTAAGGAATCTCACTATGTCGCTGCAAAGCGAATTCTAAGATATCTTAAAGGTACTCCCAATCTTGGCTTGTGGTACCCGAGACACAATGATGTCGAGCTAATAGGCTTTTCAGATGCTGATTTTGCAGGAAGTAGGGATGACAGGAAAAGCACTTCCGGGACGTGTCAATTCCTCGGAAGAAGGCTTATCTCTTGGAACAGCAAGAACAGAATTGTGTAGCTACCTCCACAGCAGAGTCTGAATACATCTCGGCTGGCAGTTGTTGCGCACAACTCCTATGGATCAGAAACCAGTTAGCCGACTACGACCTTCAGTTTAAGGAAGTGCCGATGTACTGCGACTCCTCCAGTGCTATTGCGATTGCCAACAATCCGGTATCGCACAGCAGAACGAAGCATATTGAAGTGCGCTACCACTTCATTCAGGAGCACGTGGAGAACAAGGACATCTCTCTCTGTTATGTCCCCACGGACAAGCAGATTGCAGATATATTCACAAAGCCCTTAGACGAAGCCAAGTTCAGTCTTTTCAAAACTGAATTGGGAATGCTCAACTATGAGGAATGAAGACTAAAGAAGCTCCAAGCTCGTGCAAGAACTGAGGGGGAGCAAGGGACTCAAGTGTGCGCACAGATGCAAGAACTGAGGGGGAGCAAGGGGTCAAATGCTATAACCCCAGATTTGCAGAAGCCGAAAAGGGGGAGATTACCCTCTCGGCTAAGGCTAAGGTGGCTCCAAAGTTTACCCGCACTAAATTGGTATCGGTAATGAATATCTCTCTCACCTTATTTCAAGGTTATGATTTTCATTCTCATACGCTTTATTCACCTTAGCTTGTAGGGTTTAGGCTTCTTCAAATAGGGGGAGATTGTTGGGTATTATATCCACAACGTACCTGATTTGAAGAAGCCCCTGGACAAGATAAGGTAAATAGACAATGTATTTGACAAAATATTTCAAGTTGTGCTTGCAGTTATTCCATGCTAAGTGCACCCCAATGTCAGGGTGCAGTAGGTCAATATACACGGGTCTGCACGACGTAATTCCTCATTGAGCAGATCAGTGTGTTGGCCTACGTGTACTCTCTCTATTGGAGTGTACTTAATTTCAAGTACAGGGCTGTGTTAAGGCAAGAGCAGACAAGGAGCAAGGATAGGTCAAGGAGCAGCTCTTGGATGGAAAGATGAAAAATCATCTAAGTAAGAATCGACGAGAATCAGCGATTCTCGCCGATTCGGCGAGAATCAGCACTAGTGATTCTCGCCGAATCGGCGAGAATCACTGGCTGATTCTCGCCGGCTAAATCAGCGTGCAGTCAAGGCAAATTCGACGAGAATCCCTTTGTGAGTCTCGACGAATCGTCGAGAATCCCTTTGTGATTCTCGCCGAATCATCGAGAATCACCCTTGATTCTCGACGATTCGACGAGAATCACAGGTGATTCTCGCCGATTTTGACTTGGGCATTTTTCTGGAACTCCCTGAACCGGATTCTGCCGCTGGCACTATTTTGAACCGGATTTTGGGTTTCTACTTGTGGGACCCACAACGGTCATATTTAAAGTGTCTACAGTATAAATACGGGTATTTCTTGAACAGTAAAAATACACAGAAAGAAGCCGAGCAAAAACCTTGACCTAAAATCGCGATCTCCACTGCGCCGCCGCCGTCGCGCTCGAGCTAGTTGGTCGCCGCCTTTGATCGAGATTTCCTTGTGATCTTCCGGCGACAGAAGCTTAGCCAAGCTTAGAGTCTCACGTGTCTATCCAGAGATCCCTTGTCTCTCGATTTGTTGATCGGGAAAAACTTCCCCGTCCGAATCGATTGAGACGACCGATCCTCGTGTGACCGTTGGTAGACCTAGCTAGCTTCGTTACGAAGTTTGGATCTCCAAAGTACAGCAGCTGCACATCGTCGTCGCCGCTGATCCCGTGAACCTTGCCGCCGCCTATCTTGCCGCCGCCGGTTCCGGGGAGATCCTCTCCAAGAGAGATCTAGGGTTGTGGACTCTTTGTGTACTTCAAGAACACGTCGTCAACAAAGAGGGACACCTTAGTCTCCAAACGTAGTTTATATCTCTTGTACATTCAAGTTTTACTTTTGTTGTAAAGGAACGTTTGTTCCGTGTTGTAAGGGTTGGGTGCAACCCGTGTTGTGGGAGTGTTGACTCCTACGTGTGGAAGGGTTCCTTCCGATAGTGCAAGGATTGGATTTCAATCCTGTTGGAGAAGAGACCGAGTTGTCCCTTGTTGGGAGATAGGTCGAAGGGGGAAAGTGGATGTACCCAAATCGGGGAACCACTATAAATAGCTTGTGTATTCTGTATGCTGTGCTGTTTATTTTTATTGTGTAGGTACAATCTTAAATTCCGCAAAAACGCAGCACGTCACCTATTCCCCCCCCCCCCCCCTCCATAGGTGAAGATAGTTGACACTAGGCTAACTTTCAAGTCTCATACCAATTTATACGTTGGGGTGTCGGTTAATAACAGCAATATATAAATAAAGAATTTAACCTTAATTTATAAACTTGCCCACACAAGCTTATAGAGCAAGGGGTCGTTTTGCAGGGCCTATTGTATAAGCGTCCCATACCACTTATACAATAGGTGACAGGGGTTTTATGCTATGATTATGCAATGACATGCAAGTGGGTTATGATGCGATCATGCAATTACAACTCACCCACCCGACTCTGTGTACACAGAGCTTTAGTTCCCCCTTTCTGGAGCCGAACCTCCCAGGATACATCCGTAGTGGCAGACAGAAGCGGTGGGTTGGGCATCACCCACCTCTAAACCAGTAAATCACTACCGGTCAGACCTATCATACGCCTCAACGTTGGTGCACTAAGCGGAGCTCCTGCGTACTCTTGCCGGCTGGTGCACCGGACTTCTGTTGGCGAAGTGCTAGCCACACTTGCCGAGTCAACGTATTGGCGTCGGTGCATCGACACTCCAATACCGAAGACCCACCACCTTTAATTTTATTCACATGCAACCTTATGTATCAGTACCGAGCCAAGGCTTCCCGGACCATCCCGTCCGTCACAAATATCAACCGAGTCAAAGCTCGCCGGGCCATCCTGCCCCTCACAAATATCAATCGAGTCAAGCCAACTTCCCGAGACACCGGGGTGTGTGAAAGTGAACTCCTAATTATTCTAGTTGATCTTTAAGATTTTATCACTCCTACAGTTTACGTTAGCCCGGGACTGCCCAAGGTATACCCCGTGAAGGGCTCTCGAAGGCACTAGGAACTACGATGGGATTACGCCCAAAGCTCCTTTTCGCAAGTCACTTATTATTATTGGTCGCTACCCGATTTCCCGACCCTTAATTAATTTTTCTGAATCTAGCCCTAGTACATTAAACACTTCCTCCCTACGGGAAGGACAATCTTTCGCCGATCCCGAGCACCACCTAACACTAGTCACCCTCTCACTCTAAAAATCATGTCTTCCAATGATGAACTTCTTTATTTACCCAAACCAGCAACCTACCGAGGATTCAACTCTCCAAAATTCACTACCCCCTTTAGTTCAGTTTCCGCAGTTACTATATGCAGACCACCATATACTATATGAGGTGTATGAAGGAGGTACTCCGAATTTTCTTCCAAACTTCCTTTGAAATTTACCAGAGGTATATCATAACAAATTTAGTCTAAAATCAGAGATTCATAATTTTCCTAATTAATTTGATATTTATTGAATTTTCTCAAATGTTTGGCCATGGCCAATTTGAACATGAACTATATGATCTACTCAAGTAATGGCCACCCAAAATTGTTGATCACTACATTACAATGATATATGACTAGATATTAATTTCCATAATTTTCCAGAAAATATTTGACCTCTAATTAATTTATCCAATATATTTCCCTTAATCATATGTAAAGAAGGAAGTACCAAAATTATTCATCAGAAAATTATACAAATATTACAGAATCTTAATATGGTTCAGAAAAGATCATTGTACAAAAATCATAATTTTAGAGGCTTGCAAGACTCCAAAATAAATTAAATTAAGTTTTCATGGGAAACCATACTTAATGAAGCAACCCTTAAAAATAACCATCCAAAAAATCTTTAAAAATTCACAGAGCTTTAAAACTTAATAATAAGTCCTCTGGCTATATTTCATCAATTTCCAGCAAGTAGTTTTTTCCTAATAAATCTCTAAAAAAATATTACAAATTACCAATATGTTAATGAATTATCCAAAATAATAAACCTAAATTCATAGTAAAATCTCGAGAGCTTGTACAATTCTCAAAACCTACTAAACCCAAATTTCATCACTTTTCAAAGAGTGTTTGTGATATTTTCTATCCCTACAAGGTTTGTGCCCTAAGCTAGGGTTAGGGTTTTGAGGGGTTTAAGGCTTCCAAATTCCCTAAAATTTTATATTGGATCCCTAGTTTGGATTTGGGCTAGGTTCACTGAGTTAGGATATCTTTGACCCACCTTGTATAGTTAGGGTCATTGGTTGTGTCCTAGAGTCTAGGGTTTGTCCTTAGAACATCTTCCTGTGGACTAGCCATCCTCCAGACTTCCAGAGAAACTCAAGACTTAGAGAAATTTTCAGCTCAAGGAAATCTGTTCGACGTTCGTCGATCTCAGCTCAACGAACCATATTCCTTGGTCGACGATTTCTGGTCTGCGATTTGAATTCTTCTCATCCAGAGACTTCTCAGATTCTAAGTCCACAATCATTCTTCGGTCGACGAATTTGGATCTCTGTTCGACGAATGATGATTGTCTGTTCGACGAATGATGATTGTCTGTTCGACGAATGATGATTGTCTGTTCGACGAATGATGATTGTCAGTTCGATGAAGATTGTAGCAAAATTGACAAGTTTCCCTTGAAGACTAATTGCTATTGTCTGGTCAATGAACTCATCAACTCAGCTCGACGAACTGTGAACTCAGCTCGATGATCTCAGTTCTTCGTTCAACGATTCCAGACTAGGTCTTCTCCAGTTTTTTGTCCCTTTTCTTGGCGATGATTCCTGAATATTTAATACTCAATCTTCTCGGAATGTTACTGTTAGAACGAGCATTGATCATGGATTATTAAATGTCATTTTTCCATGGGACAGTTAGGGAATTCATTAATTGTCGCTTCCTTCCCAGGCCAACTGCATTTACTGCTCAAGCATTCAAATTTCGAATGCGTTCTTCAGTCAGTTTCAAGAAAAGAAAAGATCAAGTAGTCTTGCAGACACACATCACTTTCAGGAAGCTTTCGATATACAAAAAGGAAGATTGCAGGCAGACAAAACACAGTCTTACAGAAATCTAAAGTTTTACACTGCAATCAGCCTAGGCCAGAGAACATCATCATTAAGAAGAAGAAGAACATTCAATCTCCATCAAGAGTCTTCTTCTTTCAACCCTACAGGACAACTTCAGAAGGACAACAATAACTCTATTTGTCAAAGAGGTTCCTGAAGCAATCTCTGGTCAAGGCAATCAAGTTTTTGAAGTCCTGTTACCCTGAAGCAGAGCTCCAGATTTCCTGATCCATTCAAGATCTCAGGGGGTGCAATCTGCTGAAATCAATCCACTAGTTTTCTTAGTTATTATTGAGAAAGAGAAGACACCATCACCTTTTTCCATCCTCTGTATAGGATTTTAAGTCCCTTCAAAATTATTCCTGGTTGCAAGTCTCCTACTAAAAGGCTTGAGGTTTTGGTTTTTGAGCACCTCAACAAAAGCTCATTGGTGTCAGGCACCTGATCAAAAATCTGAGTGGATTCCTACCAGGGTGGTAGAAGAGTGGATGTACCCAGGTTGGGGAACCAATATAAATTTTCTTGTGTCATCTGGTTGCCCTTTTTCTTTTGTTTTTGACTGTGTTCTGTGATTTGCTAGGTTGTTGTGTTTATTACTTTGTTTGCTAACCTGTTCACATAGGATTACAACAATAGTTGTAAAGATTTTGTAAGAGAGCACAATACTCTATTCACCCCCCCCCCCTCTAGAGTATTTCATATCTAACCTTCACTTTCAATTGGTATCAGAGCCAGGTTGGTTAAACTACCGCACTTTAGCAGGTTGATTATTGCTGGTTGCACAGCTAACACCTGAACCATAAAGATCCCTCTTGTTAGATTTGATTGTTTTATTTCTGGTATTAGATTTATTTCTTCACAGAATGGCTCAAAACAAAGATTATGCAAGCATCAGACCTCCAGTATGCAATCTTAACAGATTTGCCATCTGGAAGGCAAGAATCAAACTGTATATGAACTCTATTGATGAAGATATCTTTTCTTCCATCTTAACAGGAGTACCTCCAGCACCTGTAGCTTCTTCAAGTACTTCTGCAAACATAACTACAGTACCTCCTCCAGATAATACTGAAGCCCAGAGGAAAGCTAAAATTGCAGATGCAAAAGCAATGAACATCTTGACTCAGACTATGTCAGATGATATATTTCAGAAGGTGGCTGAGTGCACCTCAGCCAAGGCCATTTGGGACTCCCTCAACCAAATGGTAGCTGGTTCAGCTGATGAAAGGAAAGACAAGAGATCAAATCTCATATCCAGTATGAGAATTTTAAGAAGGATGAGGTTGAATCAGTTACTGAAATGTACAATAGGTTGAGCTCAATCATCAATGAGCTTAAAACCTTGGATAAAGATATCACCCTTATAGAGGTGAATGACAAAATCCTGATGTGCTTCCCTAGCTCTTGGGATTCAAGAATCTGGCCTATCAAAGAAGCCAGAATCCTAAATGAGATATCAACTGAATCTCTGCTAGGCAAACTAAAATCTTATGAGCAGTTGATTAAATCAAGAGAAGCAGCTGAACAGAAATCAATAACTCCGATGAGAAAAGATCACAGTATAGCCTTCAAGGCATCAGAGGAAAGTGAGACCTCAACATCCAATGAAGAACTAGTGAGCCTCTTTGCAAAAATATTTTATAAGATGGCTAGAAAGGACTTCAGAAGAAAATCATCCAGGCAGGATGATAAGCCCAAATATGACAAGACACCAACCAAGGAGGTTGTGTGCTTTGGATGTAGAAAGCCTGGACATTACATCTCTAAATGTCCATAAAGCCAGAAGAAGGAGAAAAGCAGAGAAAAAGACTCTAGGAGAAAACACAGCAGCAGACCCTCCTCCAGCAAGTACAAAAAGAGAGACAAAGGCTTTGTTGCTGAAACATGGAGTGATACTGAAGAAGAATCATCCTCCTCCAGCTCAAGTGAAGAAGAGGAAGAAGCAAGATCCAAGGAGGTTTGCCTTATGGCAATTGATGCCTCCAGGAGCAGTTCAGGATCAGAAGGTGAATCTGAAGATAAAACAGCCTCAGAGTCAGAGGCAGATCAGGTCCTTTCAAGTTTTGATTATAATTCTGATTCATTTAAAATTGAATTCAAGACTATGTGTTTAGATTTAATTAGTTCAGAGAAAGAAATAAAAACCCTTAGAGAAAAACTAAGAAACCTTTAATTTGTTAACTCAGAAAATCTTAAACTAAAAGATCAACTAACGTTAGCAAATGAGCAGATAATTAAATTAAAATCTGATTTATGTGAGGCTAAACAACTTGAGCAATCTCTCAATGGAAGAAGTCCCAAGCTGATAGACATAACAAGCACAGTAAATGCCAGATTAAAAGGCAAGCTGGGCTTGGGTGCATCATCAGGTTTGCCCCCCCATAATTAAGAAAAATATCCTTACAACATCCATTAAATTTGTTTCTGCCAAGGGAAAAGAGAAGATAATAAAGAGACCAATGTCTGAAAACAATCCAAAACCCATAGACAAGAGCAATAAAAATCAGAAAACAGCTAATAAAAACAAGGTTCAGCAACATTCGTCGAACTCAGATCGACGAAATGTGGCCCGTTCGTCGAACCTAGATCGACGAACGCTGAACGCAAACTTCAGTAATAACTATTCGTCTAACTGTGATCGACAAACTTTGTATGGTTCGTCGAGCAGAGGTCGACGAACAAGGGGCGCAGAAAATGACTATTGTCATTCTCTGAGCAGAGATTGACGATCTCAGCCCTATTCGTCGAACTTTGGTCGACGAACTTACAGAAACTCGTCGAACCCAGAAGGACCAAAAATAAACCATTTCTCTTACAGAAATTCTAAGCCGGCTAATAAACCATTCACTCCAGTAGCTGATTGGGTTATTCCACCTACGAGATATCACCCCTTAGGTTACAAATCTCAACCTACTTTGTCAGTTATATCCAGCTTTTCATTTCAATAAAATATAGGACCCAAGGTAACCTGGGTCAAGAACAATTAATTTTTGTTTTTCATTATAGGTGAAGAGCTGTCCAAGGGTGAGTCAGACCTGATACTTGAACAGTGGTTGCTCCAAGCATATGACACGCAGTAAGGACAATCTATCTAATTACAAGTCCAAGCTAGGACCAAAGGTGATCTTTGGTGATTCAAATAGTGGCCAGTCTGAAGGGTATAGAGCAGTAAAGATTGGAACAGTTACCTTCAAGAGAGTAACATATGTAAGAGGTCTCAAACATAACCTAATATTCATAAGTCAATTATGTGATGAAGGTTATCAGGTACACTTTAACTCTACCTCCTGTTCTATTGTTAATAATGAAAACAAAAATGTTTTAATTGGAACTAGACAAGGTAACATATATCTAGTAGATTTTATTTCTGCCAAAAATGATGTTTGTTTACTCAATATCACTAGTAACCAAAATGAGTTGTGGCATAAAAGATTAGGTCATGTAAACCTTAAAAATATAGCTAGGTTATCTAAAGACAACCTTGTTAGAGTCTTACCTTCTGGTCCCTACAAGAAGGAAAATCTATGCAGGGCTTGTCAATTAGGCAAGCAAAGTAAAACTAGCTTCAAATCTATTAATAAGAGTGATTCACCTAGGATTTTGTATTTGCTTCATGTGGACCTATTTGGACCCATTGCAGTACAAAGCCTAGGAGGGAAGTCTTACACTTTAGTAATTGTTGATGACTTCTCCAGATTCAGTTGGGTGGCCTTTCTGAGAACTAAGTCAGATACATTCAAGGTTCTTACAGATTTTCTCAGGACCATACAGATTGAGTTCTCTACTCATGTTGCATTGATAAGAAGTGATCATGACACAGAGTTTGAGTCTCTTCTTATGCATGAGTTCTGTGAGAAGGAAGGTATCAGGCAGTGCTTCTCAGCTCCTAGAACTCCCCAACAAAATGGGGTAGCTGAAAGGAAAAAATAGGACACTCATTGAAGCTGCAGGTACATTATTGGCAGATGCTTACATGCCTCTATCCTTTTGGGCAGAAGCGGTAAACACTGCTAACTATGTCCTGAATAGAAGCCTCAAACATAAGCTGAAAAATAAGACCCCCTATGAATTGCTTAAAGGAAAGAAACCTAAAATCACATATTTTAAAGTTTTTGGTTGTATATGTTATATTCACACAAACAACAAAAGATACATTAGAAAGTTTGAGGCTAAGGCTGAAGAAGGGATTTTTCTAGGATACTCCCAAGTAAGCAAGGCCTATAGGGTGTTTAATAAATCCTCTCTTAAAATTGAAGAGTCGGTTCATGTATCTTTTGATGAAGCTAACATGTCTTATAAGGAGAAAGAGATTTCTACCAAAAGCTCTTTGCAGGTTCCACAACTGTGTGAGTCTATGGATGGACTAAACCTTACCCAAGAGGTGTCAACCCATCCTTCTCCACAGGTTGCTGATGATAGTGAAGAAGAAAATCAAGTGGAAGTGGCTGAACTTCCCTCAACAGCTAATAACATTCCTCAAGAGGAATTAATTATAGAAGCTGTTGCTGAACAAACTCCACCCACTGATCTTGTCATACTTAGAGATCACCCCAGATCTCAAGTGATTGGAGACATTTCAGCAGGTGTACAGACAAGGTATCAACTCAACCAAGACTTGATGCATGCCTGTTTTCTCTCTCAGATTGAACCACTCTCCATCCATGAAGCTGAGCAAGATCCCCACTGGATCATTGTAATGCAAGAGGAACTAAATCAGTTTGAGAGATGTAGAGTTTGGGATTTGGTTCCAAGACCTAATAACTACCCAGTTATTGGAACCAAATGGGTCTACAGAAACAAGCTAGATGCTCAAGGAAACATTGTGAGAAATAAGGCTAGGCTTGTTGCTCAAGGTTACAGGCAAGAGGAAAGAATTGACTATGACCAAACCTTTTCCCCTGTTGCAAGGTTAGAGGCCTTAAGAATATTCCTTGCCTATGCAGCTCACAGGAGATTCAAAGTTTTTCAAATGGATGTCAAGAGTGCATTTTTGAATGGAGTGCTTCAAGAAGAGGTTTATGTGGAACAACATCCAGGTTTTATCTCTCTAACTCAACCCTCTTTTGTGTTTAAATTGCATAAAGCTCTCTATGGTTTAAGCTTGGTATGAGACCTTAGCAAGCTTTCTTTTAGAGCATAAATTTACAAGAAAAAACATAGATAAAACCCTTTTCACTAGACATCATAAGGACCAAATTTTATTAGTGCAAATATATGTGGATGACATCATCTTTGGTTCTACTGATCCCAAATTGTGCAAGAGGTTTGCTGACCTCATGCATTCCAAATTTGAGATGAGTAGCATGGGTGAGCTTTCCTACTTCCTTGGTCTCCAAGTGAAGCAGCTCCCTGATGGTATCTTCCTCTCCCAAGATAAGTATGCTAAAGAGCTTATTAAAACGTTTGGGATGGATGATGCTTCAGGAATGAAAACACCTATGGCTACTAATGCTGTTGTGGATTCTGATACAGCAGGGAAACCTATAGATTAGAAGCTTTATAGGGAAATTGTTGGATCCCTATTATACCTAACAGCTAGTAGGCCTGATATCATATTTGCCACAAGCCTTTGTGCTAGGTTCCAAGTGAACCCCAAAGAATCTCACCTTATTTTCCTAAAAAAAAATTTGAGATATATAAAGAGTTGCCCAAATCTAGGACTCTGGTATCCTGTAGAGTCAGAGTTTGAGTTAACTGGATACTCAGATGCTGATTATGCTGGATGTATAGTGGACAGGAAGAGTACCTCTGGAACTTGCCAGTTCCTGGGTATGAGACTTGTCTCCTAGTTTTGTAAAAAGTAAACATCAGTGTCTACATCAACTGCAGAAGCAGAATATATGGCTGCTGGCAGCTGCTGTTCACAATTGTTATGGATACAAAACCAACTCCTAGACTATGGTGTCAACTTAAATAATTCAACATTATTTTGTGATAACACTAGTTCTATTGCTATAGCACAGAATCCAGTTCACCATAGAAGGACTAAACATATTGATATAAGGCATCATTTCATTAGAGATAATGTAGACAAAAAGAAAATTAACCTAATCCATATTCCTACTGATTTACAGAGAGCAGACATTTTCACCAAACCCTTGGATGAGAAAAATCATCTGTTCTTTATAAATCAACTGGGAATGATCAATGGAGAAGAGTTAAATTAGTTTATGTCTGCATTTGACAAATTCTCCAGAGTTCGTCGAATGGAGTTCGACGAATTAGGGAAAGTTTGAGAGATGCTCATCGAACGGAGATCGACGAATTCTCTGTGTGGAAACAATTTTCGTCAACCTGAGATCGACGAACTTTGCTTCAGAAGATATTTCGTCGAACGGAGTTTGACGAACTATTTTTGTTTCTTCTGGATGAGATCGATGAATTACTTATCTATAATTTATTTCGTCGACCTCAGTTCGGAGAACTGTTTTCATTTTCGTGTAACAGAGCTTGTCGATTCATATTCAGGAAAATCCTATATCTAAGTTTTCTTCGACCTCCGTCCCGCGCTTTTAGTTCCTGTTGCACTTGATCGTTGTTTGTTTCTCTTGCAGGTAATCAATGGCGATTCTAGCGAGCACCCTGGCTGCAATGAAATTCGATACAGGCTTTGATATGGACTTTGATTCATTTCAACATTCTGATCCTATATTTATTTACATCCTGGAACTTCTAGAAGAGCTGGGTCTCAAGGATTTTATGACCAGGAGAATCAAACTTCATGCAATAGAGATTAAAGAATGGGTATATACTTCTTCTGTTTCTGAGGACAACACCTTGACAGGAAATATCGGGGGTAATGTTGTTTCTTTATCCCCCGCCGTTATTTCTGAGATTTTTGAGTTGGTCAATGGTGAAGAATATTTGGATATAGATTCTGATGAGTATAGTTCGATGCTGAATCTGATGGGGTTTACTGGGAGTAACCCTAACAAGCTGTTAAAGAAACAGCTTTCTGCCGCCTACCAGTTCTTGGCGGAGGTTGTGGGAAAAGTGTTGATGGGCAAGCACTCCGTGCACGATTACATAACAAGATACCAATTCCTTGTCATGTGCGTGGTGGTCAACAAGCGTCACGTTGATTGGGGCAAGATCTTCTTTGATTTGATAAAGAAGAAAAACAGTAAGAACGAGGTATGCTTTGGAAGAATCCTGGGGATTTTCCTTCAAGCAAAAGCTGGTGAATTCATGGTCTCCCCGACCATATTCATCAATGTCAGCAAGCGCCTCACATGCGCTTTGTTTGGCAGATGGGAGAGGACGATCTCTAAGCCATCCAAGGCTTCCTCCTCTTCCATCCCAGCTTCTGAGAGCACAAGGGCCGTGAAGGCCACTCCCCCGTGTAGAAGAGGTAATCTCATCTCCACAACCTCTTCCAGCAACCCACCTTCCATCTTCAACCAGTCTTCAAATTCCTCCAACTTCTCCCACTCATGCTTCTCCATCAACTCATGCATCCCCTGCTATGTCTCCTACAGCATCACCTGTAATGCCCCCGATTTTTTTTCGATGATTTTATTTGTTTGGGCAACGTCATATTTATGACATCGCGGCGTTACTTTTAACGTCGAGTTGACGGCGCAATACCGTAAAGGCAGTTTCGCGTCCGTGCGGTCGAGAACGCCGAATTCTTGTTGTAATGTAAAATTTTGCATTTGGAATTTAAGTTAAGTAATTTTGGACTTGTTCGTCAAGTTTCGTCGCAATCCGAGCATTTTTGGAGTCTCGGCGCGCGATTGAAGTTTTGGGTTTTGTTTTTTTTTTGTTCACCGCATACTTTGACGGTTAATATCTCCGAAATGGCTCGTCGGATTCTGGTTTTGACTTCACCGTTGTGTTCGTAGCGTCAGTGTTCGACTACGGTGAGAATTTCGTTTGATTCGGCGCGCGTTCGGGCCTCCGTTTTGAACTCGTGGTTTTTTATTCAAAAATATATAAATATGAATATTTTAATATTAAAGTAATATTCAAAAATGAAAAACACTATTCATTCATATAGTTTAATTTCTTGGATAAATTTGTAAAAAAATTTACAGATTTGTAAAAAATTTATATATTTGTACAACTTACTCGAGTACCTTGATCTGCCTACCCGAGTACCTCCTCCTGCTGTCTCGAGTAGTATTTTTCATCTACTCGAGTGCTTTTTCCTATTACCCGACTAAAAATTTTGACCTACTCGAGTAATATTTCTACCTACTCGAGTAATATTTCTACCTACTCGAGTAATTTTTCTTTCATACACGAGTAATATTTTTACCTACTCGAGTAATATTTCTACCTACTCGAGTAATATTTCTACCTACTCGAGTAATATTTCTACCTACTCGAGTAATATTTCTACCTACTCGAGTAATTCTTCTTACATACACGAGTAATATTTCTACCTACTCGAGTACCCGTAAGCTTGTTCTCGTGTAGTCCGTTGCAGTTTAGGTTCGGGAGCCTTTTTGAGCATCAAAATGATGTCGTATGGAAAAAATGGTTAACATGAAATTTGTGCGTATCGACGAGATCTACAACTTTCATGTTGACTACTTTTCGATTTGAAGTCATTATATACCTTTATTTTCATCTTCCGCGCACCCAAGCTTAAATATTCCGTTTTTTTAGACAGAACTATATATATATATATATATATATATATATATATATATATATATATATATATATATATATATATATATATATATATATATATATATATATATATATATATTTATATATCCTTATATGTTGGGTATTGTATCCATAATTACCTGGATTTGAGGAAGCCACCTGTCAAGGTAAGATGAATTCACAATGTATTTGATGAAACCTCTTAAGTTGTGCTTGCAGTTATTCCACGCTAAGTGCACACCAATATCAGGGTGCAGTAGGTCAATATACACGGGTCTGTACGACGTAATCCCTCGTTGAGCAGATCAGTATGTTGGCCTACGTGTACTCTCTCTATTGGAGTGCACTTACTTTCAAGTACAGGGCTGTAACTATGCAAGAGCAGACAAGGAGCAAAGATGGGTCAAGGAGCAGCTCTTGGGTGGATAGACGAAAAATCGTCTAAGTATAAATCGACGAGAATCACCAAGTGATTCTCGCTGAATCGTCGAGAATCATTAGTGATTCTTGCCAACTCTATTCGGCTACCTCAAAACGGTGCCAAGTAAGATTCGGCGAGAATCACTAGTGATTCTCGCCGAACCCATCGTTGAGCAGATCATGGCCAAGTAATATTCGTCGAGAATCAACAAGTGATTCGGCGAGAATCATCAAGTGATTCGGCGAGAATCACTAGTGATTCTCGACGAATCGTCGAGAATCACTAACTGATTCTCGCCGATTCGTCGAGAATCACCTTCGATTCTCGCCAATTTTGACTTGGGCATTTTTCTGGAAAAAGCTGGACCGGATTCTGCCGCTGACACTGTTTTGAACCGGATCTAGGGTTTCTTCTGGTGGGACCCATAACGGTCATAAAGGATTATTTCACTGTATAAATATAGGCGTATTTTTGAACAGTACGAAGCCAAGAAGATTTGAAAAAGAGCAGTCGCGACGTAACCTAGAATCGCGATTTCCGCCGCCGCCGCCGTCGCCGCTTGAGAGAGTTGATCGCCGGTCTTGATCGAGGTTTCTTCCAGATCTCCCGGCGATAGAAGCTTAGCCAAGCTTAGCGTCTCATGTGTCTAACCGGAGATCTCTTGTCTCTTGATTTGTTGATCGGGAAAACCTTCCCCGTCTGAATCGATCGAGACGACTGATCCTAGTGTGACCGTTGGAAGACCTAGCTAGCTTTGCTACGAAGTTTGGATATCCAAAGTACAGCAGCCGCACATCGTTGTCGCCGTCTATCCCATGAACCAAGCCGCCGCCCATCTTACCGCCGCCAGTTCCGGGGAGATTCTCTCCAAGAGAGATCTAGGGTTGTGGACTCTTCGTGGACTTCAAGAACACGTCGTCAACGAAGAGGGATACCGTAGTCTCCAAACGTAGTTTGTATTTCTTGTACATTATAGTTTTACTTTTGTTGTAAAGGAACGTTGGTTCCTAGTTGTAAGGGTTGGGTGCAACCCGTGTTGTGGGAGTGTTGACTCCTACGTGTGGAAGGGTTCCTTCCAATAGTGCAAGGATTGGATTTCAATCCTGTTGGTGAAGAGACCGAGTCGTCCCTTGTTGGGAGATAGGTCGAAGGGGGAAAGTGGATGTACCCAAATCGGGGAACCACTATAAATTGCTTGTGTATCTTCTGTACTGTGGTGTTTTGTTTTCTTGTGCAGGTACACTTTTAAATTCCGCAAAAACGCTGCACGTCACCTATTCCCCCCCCCCCCCCCCATAGGTGAAGATAGTTGACACTAGGTGGACTTTCAAGTGGTATCAGAGGGAGGTTACTCATCAAAAAGGTTTACACCTTGAGTAGAATCCTGCCACCAGTGTCAGAAGCATGGAGCTGGATCATGAGATATCGCCACTAAGACTCCCCACATGCACAAAGGAGTTTTATCCCGTCTGGAGGATGAGAGTGTCGTATCACTTGGATGCTATCGATCCTCGAGCATCTTTCATCCTGGAAGAGGGTCCTTTTATTCCTATGAAGACCTCCGACTCTGGAAAGAATATCCAAGTGCCCAAGTGCATTGCTGAGATGTCGGAGACGGAACTTTCATTATTTAATTTGGACAAGAGGATTCGTCAATTTATCACGGATATCTGGTCTGGAGCTTCTCGCTCTAGATTGGAAAATGTGGGTCGGCTAAATCTATGTGGGTGATGATCTCAGAGCTGATGGGTGTTGAAATTTGTGAAGTGGAAGTGGGTGACGGGACAGGCCGTGCGGCCTGTGGCGGACAGCCTTGGCGGACTGGGCGGACTGGGCGGACTGAGGTTTGCGGCCTGGTGAAAAGTCTGGTGGAAGCCGGCTGTGTTCTGAGCGGGTTGATGCATGGAGTCCGCGGTTTGGTGCGGCCTGGTATCTGCGGATAGAGAGGCTTGCGGACTGGTGCTTTGCTCAGTGGTCGCGGGTGCAAGCTTGTGCTGAAAGGCGGGTTGGTTCGAGTTCGCGGGAAGCCTTGCGGACTGGTGTGTTCGCGATTTGGGCTGTTGCGGACTGGGCCTTGAGCTTGGCTGAGGCCTTGTCGAGCTCAGGTGTTACAGCAGGTCTTGCTGTGGAGACCGGTTGGCGGACTAGTGTTTGGAGTCCGGGAGGAAGCTGCTGTGTTGGACAAGTGCGAGGAGCTCGCGGACTGGTTGCGGTCTGTGCTAGGGGGTTTGGCGGACGGGACTTTGTATCCACCATGCTCGCACTGGCCCTTGATGGTTTTGGACTTTGTTGCACTTGGTGTCAAGTTCATGGTGTCCGCCGTATCCGCCAAGTCCGCTGTGACCGGGCGGACTGTTCCTGTTTGCCTTTGGTCGTGGACTTGTGGCGGATTGAGGTGTGAGTCTTGCGGACTGCCTCGGGTTGGTGCGGACAGCCATTGAAGGGGGTTGCTGTCCTGAAGCAGTTGGAGCTTTGCGGGCTGGTGCCTTGTCCTCTTAGCTTGGACGGACTAGAGAGGGTTCGTCAATGGTTGTCTTGCTCCTGGCGGTTTCCTTGGTGTCCGGCTAAGTCCATGCGGACTCAGCGGACGGTGGTTGCATTCGCGCGGACTGAGGGTGGTGTCGCTATCTCTTGGGCGGTGACCACACTCCTCACCTTGCCTATAAATAGGACCCCCCTGGCACATCTACAGTAACCTAAGTAACTTGAGTGAACAGTAAGTTGGGGTGTGCGAAGTGCTGCGGTCTGTGTTTGCCAGTCCGCGCGGATTGTTTCAGGCTGACGGTTTGCTGTGTGCAGGTCGCGCGAATAACTTCAAGGAGCCAGGAGTTTGGCTGTGACTTCGGTCAGTGCTTGGAAGTGTGCGGTCTCTGCGGACTCAGCAGGAGGTCGCTCTGCGGCTTGTCAGTTCTGTTTCAACTTTGCCAGCTTCAATAACCTGTCCGCCGGCTTCAGGCGGGTAGGGGAGTTCCTCAGTTCAGGTTCAGCAGGAGGCGAATAACGGTGTGTCCGCGCAGCCTCGCGGTCTCGGCGGACTCCGTGGTATTCGGCGGATTGCAGCATAGCTTGGGCGAGCTCAGCGGTCTCGGCGGTCTCGGCGACCTCGCGGTCTCGGCGGACTAGAGTGTTGTCCGCCCGGCTTGTTTTTGGTTTCTTTCTGTTTTCAGCTGTAATACTAGCGAAATCATGTCTCGCTATGTATGCCTCGGATTGTAAAGAAGTGAATGCATAATAAGACCTTCTTGTGCCTCCATTGTTTTGTTGGGTGCAACCTCTAGTCCTTGGGTTTTCCGCAGGTTCAGCGTGCGAACTGGGTAGTTCCGAAGATATTAATTTGGTGTTTGGGTTATCTTGCTGACCACGTTGAGAAAGTTTAACATGGTATCAGAGGGAGGTTTCTGAGGTTGCGGAGGTTCAGTTGCGTGAGCGGAGGTCAACCAGCGTTGTTAACTCAGTAATTGAGTGGTGATCAACCTGTGTTGTTGCTCGGAGCTGCTGAAGGGTACCAACAGGTGATCGCAATGGAAGGAAGCTTAGCAAGAGGTCTGGGCATCGAACTCTTAACGCCGACTAACTATAAGAAGTGGAAGTCGTGCATGAAGAGTTATCTTCTTGGCGAGGAGCTGTGGGAAGTTGTCGGTGGAGACGACAGACAGGAAGTAACTGCTGCTTTCGGTACTGCTAAGCAGGTGAGGCTCTGGAGAAGAACTAATGCTAAGGCTGAGTTCATTCTGAAGAGAGCTGTATCTCCAGAACTGTTTGATCACATCATTGGATGTGAGTCGGCTGCTGATATTTGGACAACCATTGATGAGTTGTTCAATAGGAAGAATGTGGCGCGGCTGCAGTTCCTGGAGAATGAGTTGGCCAGGGCAACTCAGGGAGACCTTTCCATATCCAAGTACTTCTTAAAGATGAAGAGCTTGTGTGCTGAGCTGTCGGCACTGGATCCTGATGAGCCTATCTCTGAGGCAAAGATGAAGAGGCACATTATCCGTGGCTTGCGGAAGGAGTATGTGGCCTTTGTTACATCTGTTCAAGGGTGGGCTACTCAGCCGTCGTTGCTGGAGCTGGAGAATCTGCTTGCCTCGCAGGAAAGCTTAGCAAGGCAGATGGCTGGAGTGAATCTGAATCAGGAAGGCAGCGAGGCTCTCTTCTCAGGCAAGAAGAAGGGATGGGAAGGGAAGAAGAAGAAGAAGGTGCAGGCCGCTGTTGAGAAGGAGGCTTCAACTTCATATCCGCCGGAGAGGAGCAATGCTCCTAAGGATTGGAAGATGAACTTGAAGTGCTACCGGTGTCATCAGCGAGGGCACTTCAAGCGGGACTGCAAGGTCAAACTGCAGCCTGGGCATGCTGCGGGAAAGGAGGAAGCTTGCTCGCGAAGTGAAGAAGCAGAATGGGGAGGAGCTTTCATGACGGGCACTTGTGTCCGGGCCTTATCTGCTGAGGACTTCAACAGCGAGTGGATCGTCGACTCCGGGTGTGGTCATCACCTCACCGGAGACAAATCGAAGTTCACCTCCATGCAGGCTTACTCAGGTAATGAAGCTATTATCACTGCTAATAATACTGTTTATGCAGTAGAGAAGGAGGGGGTCGTGTCTTTGGGTAGTGATCAGGGGCCACTCACGTTAAGGAGTGTATATCACGTACCGGGCATGAAGAAGAACCTCTTCTCGGTGACCAACGCGGTGGACGCTGGGTATCACGTTCTGCTTGGGCCAACAGACGTGAGGTTCCTTCGCAACGTGTCAGCGGTAAAGGCTGATGTTGCTCATGTTAGGAGGAGGGTGAAGAACTTGTTTGTTCTTTCCACCAGTGCCTATGTTGATAGGATGAGGGCCAATGATAGTGCGGCTATCTGGCATGAGAGGCTGGGACATGTTGGCATGGACAAGCTAAAGGCAATGGCGAGTAGAAGTTTGGTGAGGGGGTTGCCGAAGTTGTCCTCCTTTGGTGATGGGCATGCTTGTGTGGGCTGTCAATACGGTAAGGCACATCGCCTTCCGTTTGATAAATCTCAAACAAGGAGCAAGAAACCATTGGAGTGTATTCATGGCGACCTGATGGGACCGACTGTTACTGCCAGCCTTGGTGGAAGCAAATACATGCTTGTCTTGGTTGATGACTACTCAAGGTATACTTGGGTGTACTTCTTAAAGGAGAAGTCGGAAGCCTTCCGTTTGTTCGTGGAGTTCAAGGAGTTGGTAGAAGGCCGGTTTGGCTTGCGGGTTAAGAAGTTTAGAACTGATAACGGAGGAGAATTTGTTTCCTCCGAGTTTTCTAACTTCTGCAGGAAGCACGGGATCCAACGAGAGCTTACTTGTGCTCACACTCCACAACAAAATGGGGTAGTGGAGCGGAAGATCCGTCATTTGACGGAAACCTGCAAATGTTGGCTGCATGCGAAAGATATCCCAAGGTCCTTTTGGGCGGAGGGAATGTCTTGTGCTGCCTATGTTATCAACCGGATGCCACTCAGCCCTATCAACATGAAGACTCCTGTTGAGCTATTGCTGAAGGAGAAGCCGAGTGTTGGACACCTTCGGGTGTTCGGTTCAACTTGCTATGTGCATGTCCCGGATGCTTCACGGACAAAGCTGGATGCGAAGGCAAGGAAACTTGTCTTTGTTGGCTACGATGAGCGGAAGAAGGGATGGAAATGCATGGACCCTGTGACGAAGAAGTTCGTGGTGTCAAGAGACGTTGTCTTTGACGAGCTGACGTCATATGGAGGTGGCTCAGTGGAGCTTACCGGAAGTAGCAAGGTTGAGGAAGCACTGGTGGAGGCTGCTGAAGGCTTGGAAGAGGAGCTTGCTGTTTCTCCAGCAGCTCCTGTTGCTTCGAACTCCGAGGCTGAGCCTTCTGGCTCAGGAAGCAGGGGGAGCACTGCTCAATGCTTGCCCCAGGTAGGAGTGGAGCCTGAAGAAGCAACGGAAGCCGTGAGCAAGGAGCCATGTCTTCGGAGATCGAAGAGGGTGGTTAAGCCACCGGCTCGGTACTGTGATGGGAATGCAGTGAGCTTTGTCTCCTGCTTCTTTGCAGGTCCTCTGGATGAGCGAGAGCCTGCAAACTTCAACGAGGCCACTGGAGTGAAGGAGTGGGAAGGTGCCATGAAGGAAGAGATTGATGCTCTGAAGAAGAATGAAACCTGGGATCTTGTGCCCAAGGTTGATGGCATTACTCCGGTTACTTGCAAGTGGGTGTATAAGTTGAAGAAGAAGGCTGATGGGAGCATTGATCAGTTCAAGGCTCGCCTGGTCGCTAGAGGATTCTCACAGCAGTATGGAGAAGACTATGAGGAGACATTTAGTCCAGTTGCGAAGATGACTTCTGTAAGAGTGGTGATCGCCTTGGCTGCTAGCAAGGGATGGAGGTTGTGGCAACTCGATGTGAAGAATGCTTTTCTTTACGGAGAGATTGACAAGGACATCTTCATGGATCAGCCGCTTGGTTTTGTCTCTGAAAAGCATCCGGACTATGTCTGCAAACTCAGGAAGGCTCTCTATGGGTTGAAGCAAGCTCCTCGAGCGTGGTATAAGAAGATTGCAGAGTACTTGCAATTCTGTGGATACCTGGCTTCTAACTCGGATTCAAGCTTGTTCGTCAAGAAGAAGGGAGAGTTAAGAGTCTTGGTCCTGTTGTATGTGGATGATATGATCATCACAGGGAATTCGGAGGAGGAAGTAGCAAGGCTCAGGGCTGAGCTTGCTATACGCTTCGAGATGAAGGACTTGGGAGAGTTGCATCACTTTCTCGGTCTGGAAGTGGAGAGGAAGGAGTGCGGGATTCTCATTAGCCAGAAAGGGTATGCTGATCGTATTGTGAAGCGGTTTGGCATGGGCGAAGGGAAGAAGTGCTCTACTCCACTGGAACCTGGGCTAAAGCTTCGACGAGATGAGGGAAGGGTTCTTAATGATCCCTTGGTGTTCAGGGCTCTTGTTGGGAGCTTGATCTATCTGACGATTACAAGGCCGGATATAGCTTATGTTGTTGGCCGAGTAAGTCGGTATATGGCTGAACCAAGGAAATCTCATCTGTTGGCGGCAAAGGGGATCTTGAAGTATGTCAAGGTGACTTCTGAGATGGGACTCCTCTATGGAAGGGATGCGGAGTTTGCGTTGCTCGGGTACACGGATGCTGACTATGGCGGTGATTCGGATGATCGAAGGTCTACTTCAGGTTATGTGTTCACTTGCGGTTCAGCTAGCATCTCGTGGTGTAGCAAGAAGTAGGACTCGGTGTCGGTTTCAACCACGGAGGCGGAGTATAAGGCTTCGGCCTTGGCTGCTCGGGAAGTCGTTTGGTTGAGGAGACACATAGAGGATGTTCATGAAGAAGTGCAAGGGCCTACTTTACTCCGGGGTGACAATGAGAGTGCTCTCAAACTGGTTAACAATCCAGTGTGTCACGCCAGGACCAAGCATATAGAGATTGATCACCACTTCATCAGGGAGAAGGTGTTGGAAGGATCTCTGCTGGTCGGGCATGTTCGGAGTGAAGATAATCTTGCTGACATCTTCACGAAGCCGCTGTCAAAGGGGCCTTTTGAACGCTTGCGCAGCTTGCTGGGCTTGGTCACCACTTCTCACTTCAAGGGGGAGTGTTGAAATTTGTGAAGTGGAAGTGGGTGACGGGACAGGCCGCGCGGCCTGTGGCGGACAGCCTTGGCGGACTGGGCGGACTGGGCGGACTGAGGTTTGCGGCCTGGTGAAAAGTCTGGTGGAAGCCGGCTGTGTTCTGAGCGGGTTGATGCATGGAGTCCGCGGTTTGGTGCGGCCTGGTATCTGCGGATAGAGAGGCTTGCGGACTGGTGCTTTGCTCAGTGGTCGCGGGTGCAAGCTTGTGCTGAAAGGCGGGTTGGTTCGAGTTCGCGGGAAGCCTTGCGGACTGGTGTGTCCGCGGTTTGGGCTGTTGCGGACTGGGCCTTGAGCTTGGCTGAGGCCTTGTCGAGCTCAGGTGTTACAGCAGGTCTTGTTGTGGAGACCAGTTGGCGGACTAGTGTTTGGAGTCCGGGAGGAAGCTGCTGTGTTGGACAAGTGCGAGGAGCTCGCGGACTGGTTGCGGTCTGTGCTAGGGGGTTTGGCGGACGGGACTTTGTGTCTGCCATGCTCGCACTGGCCCTTAATGGTTTTGGACTTTGTTGCACTTGGTGTCAAGTTCATGGTGTCCGCCGTATCCGCTAAGTCCGCTGTGACCGGGCGGACTGTTCCTGTTTGCCTTTGGTCGTGGACTTGTGGCGGATTGAGGTGTGAGTCTTGCGGACTGCCTCGGGTTGGTGCGGACAGCCATTGAAGGGGGTTGCTGTCCTGAAGCAGTTGGAGCTTTGCGGGCTGGTGCCTTGTCCGCTTAGCTTGGGCGGACTAGAGAGGGTTCGTCAATGGTTGCCTTGCTCCTAGCGGTTTCCTTGGTGTCCGGCTAAGTCCATGCGGACTCAGCGGACGGTGGTTGCATTCGCGCGGACTGAGGGTGGTGTCGCTATCTCTTGGGCGGTGACCACACTCCTCACCTTGCCTATAAATAGGACCCCCCTGACACATCTACAGTAACCTAAGTAACTTGAGTGAACATTAAGTTGGGGTGTGCGAAGTGCTGCGGTCTGTGTTTGCCAGTCCGCGCGGATTGTTTCAGGCTGACGGTTTGCTGTGTGCAGGTCGCGCGGATAACTTCAAGGAGCCAGGAGTTTGGCTGTGACTTCGGTCAGTGCTTGGAAGTGTGCGGTCTCTGCGGACTCAGCAGGAGGTCGCTCTGCGGCTTGTCAGTTCTGTTTCAACTTTGCCAGCTTCAATAACCTGTCCACCGGCTTCAGGCGGGTAGGGGAGTTCCTCAGTTCAGGTTCAGCAGGAGGCGAATAACGGTGTGTCCGCGCGGCCTCGCGGTCTCGGCGGACTCCGTGGTATTCGGCGGATTGCAGCATAGCTTGGGCGAGCTCAGCGGTCTCGGCGGTCTCGGCGACCTCGCGGTCTCGGCGGACTAGAGTGCTGTCCGCCCGGCTTGTTTTTGGTTTCTTTCTGTTTTCAGCTGTAATACTAGCGAAATCATGTCTCGCTATGTATGCCTCGGATTGTAAAGAAGTGAATGCATAATAAGACCTTCTTGTGCCTCCATTGTTTTGTTGGGTGCAACCTCTAGTCCTTGGGTTTTCCGCAGGTTCAGCGTGCGAACTGGGTAGTTCCGAAGATATTAATTTGGTGTTTGGGCTATCTTGCTGACCACGTTGAGAAAGTTTAACATGGTATCAGAGGGAGGTTTCTGAGGTTGCGGAGGTTCAGTTGCGTGAGCGGAGGTCAACCAGCGTTGTTAACTCAGTAATTGAGTGGTGATCAACCTGTGTTGTTGCTCGGAGCTGCTGAAGGGTACCAACAGGTGATCGCAATGGAAGGAAGCTTAGCAAGAGGTCTGGGCATCGAACTCTTAACGCCGACTAACTACAAGAAGTGGAAGTCGTGCATGAAGAGTTATCTTCTTGGCGAGGAGCTGTGGGAAGTTGTCGGTGGAGACGACAGACAGGAAATAACTGCTGCTTTCGGTACTGCTGAGCAGGTGAGGCTCTGGAGAAGAACTAATGCTAAGGCTGAGTTCATTCTGAAGAGAGCTGTATCTCCAGAACTGTTTGATCACATCATTGGATGTGAGTCGGCTGCTGATATTTGGACAACCATTGATGAGTTGTTCAATAGGAAGAATGTGACGCGGCTGCAGTTCCTGGATAATGAGTTGGCCAGGGCAACTCAGGGAGACCTTTCCATCTCCAAGTACTTCTTAAAGATGAAGAGCTTGTGTGCTGAGCTGTCGGCACTGGATCCTGATGAGCCTATCTCTGAGGAAAAGATGAAGAGGCACATTATCCGTGGCTTGCGGAAGGAGTATGTGGCCTTTGTTACATCTGTTCAAGGGTGGGCTACTCAGTCGTCGTTGTTGGAGCTGGAGAATCTGCTTGCCTCGCAGGAGAGCTTAGCAAGGCAGATGGCTGGAGTGAATCTGAATCAGGAAGGCAGCGAGGCTCTCTTCTCAGGCAAGAAGAAGGGATGGGAAGGGAAGAAGAAGAAGAAGGTGCAGGCCGCTGTTGAGAAGGAGGCTTCAACTTCATATCCGCCGGAGAGGAGCAATGCTCCTAAGGATTGGAAGATGAACTTGAAGTGCTACCGTTGTCATCAGCGAGGGCACTTCAAGCGGGACTGCAAGGTCAAACTGCAGCCTGGGCATGCTGCGGGAAAGGAGGAATCTTGCTCGCGAAGTGAAGAAGCAGAATGGGGAGGAGCTTTCATGACGGGCACTTGTGTCCGGGCCTTATCTGCTGAGGACTTCAACAGCGAGTGGATCGTCGACTCCGGGTGTGGTCATCACCTCACCGGAGATAAATCGAAGTTCACCTCCATGCAGGCTTACTCAGGTAATGAAGCTATTATCACTGCTGATAATACTGTTTATGCAGTAGAGAAGGAGGGGGTCGTGTCTTTGGGTAGTGATCAGGGGCCACTCGCGTTAAGGAGTGTATATCACGTACCGGGCATGAAGAAGAACCTCTTCTCGGTGACCAACGCGGTGGATGCTGGGTATCACGTTCTGTTTGGGCCAACAGACGTGAGGTTCCTTCGCAACGTATCAGCGGTAAAGGCTGATGTTGCTCATGTTGGGAGGAGGGTGAAGAACTTGTTTGTTCTTTCCACCAGTGCCTATGTTGATAGGATGAGGGCCAATGATAGTGCGGCTATCTGGCATGAGAGGCTGGGACATGTTGGCATGGACAAGCTAAAGGCAATGGCGAGTAGAAGTTTGGTGAGGGGGTTGCCGAAGTTGTCCTCCTTTGGTGATGGGCATGTTTGTGCGGGCTGTCAATACGGTAAGGCACATCGCCTTCCGTTTGATAAATCTCAAACAAGGAGCAAGAAACCATTGGAGTGTATTCATGGCGACCTGATGGGACCGACTGTTACTGCCAGCCTTGGTGGAAGCAAATACATGCTTGTCTTGGTTGATGACTACTCAAGGTATACTTGGGTGTACTTCTTAAAGGAGAAGTCGGAAGCCTTCCGTTTGTTCGTGGAGTTCAAGGAGTTGGTAGAAGGCCGGCTTGGCTTGCGGGTTAAGAAGTTTAGAACTGATAACGGAGGAGATTTTGTTTCCTCCGAGTTTTCTAACTTCTGCAGGAAGCACGGGATCCAACGAGAGCTTACTTGTGCTCACACTCCACAACAAAATGGGGTAGCGGAGCGGAAGATCCGTCATTTGACGGAAACCTGCAAATGCTGGCTGCATACGAAAGATATCCCAAGGTCCTTTTGGGCGGAGGGAATGTCTTGTGCTGCCTATGTTATCAACCGGATGCCACTCAGCCCTATCAACATGAAGACTCCTGTTGAGCTGTTGCTGAAGGAGAAGCCGAGTGTTGGACACCTTCGGGTGTTCGGTTCAACTTGCTATGTGCATGTCCCGGATGCTTCACAGATAAAGCTGGATGCGAAGGCAAGGAAACTTGTCTTTGTTGGCTACGATGAGCGGAAGAAGGGATGGAAATGCATGGACCCTGTGACGAAGAAGTTCGTGGTGTCAAGAGACGTTGTCTTTGACGAGCTGACGTCATATGGAGGTGGCTCGGTGGAGCTTACCGGAAGTAGCAAGGTTGAGGAAGCACCGGTGGAGGCTGCTGAAGGCTTGGAAGAGGAGCTTGTTGTTTCTCCAGCAGCTCCTGTTACTTCGAACTCCGAGGCTGAGCCTTCTGGCTCAGGAAGCAGGGGGGGCACTGCTCAATGCTTGCCCCAGGTAGGAGTGGAGCCTGAAGAAGCAACGGAAGCCGTGAGCAAGGAGCCATGTCTTCGGAGATAGAAGAGGGTGGTTAAGCCACCGGCTCGGTACTGTGATGGGAATGCAGTGAGCTTTGTCTCCTGCTTCTTTGCAGGTCCTCTGGATGAGCGAGAGCCTGCAAACTTCAACGAGGCCACTGGAGTGAAGGAGTGGGAAGGTGCCATGAAGGAAGAGATTGATGCTCTGAAGAAGAATGAAACCTGGGATCTTGTGCCCAAGGTTGATGGAATTACTCCGGTTACTTGCAAGTGGGTGTATAAGTTGAAGAAGAAGGCTGATGGGAGCATTGATCGGTTCAAGGCTCGTCTGGTCGCTAGAGGATTCTCACAGCAGTATGGAGAAGACTATGAGGAGACATTTAGTCCAGTTGTGAAGATGACTTCTGTAAGAGTGGTGATCGCCTTGGCTGCTAGCAAGGGATGGAGGTTGTGGCAACTCGATGTGAAGAATGCCTTTCTTTACGGAGAGATTGACAAGGACATCTTCATGGATCAGCCGCTTGGTTTTGTCTCTGAAAAGCATCCGGACTATGTCTGCAAACTCAGGAAGGCTCTCTATGGGTTGAAGCAAGCTCCTCGAGCGTGGTATGGGAAGATTGCAGAGTACTTGCAATTCTGTGGATACCTGGCTTCTAACTCGGATTCAAGCTTGTTCGTCAAGAAAAAGGGAGAGCTAAGAGTCTTGGTCCTGCTGTATGTGGATGATATGATCATCACAGGGAATTCGGAGGAGGAAGTAGCAAGGCTCAGGGCTGAGCTTGCTATACGCTTCGAGATGAAGGACTTGGGAGAGTTGCATCACTTTCTCGGTCTGGAAGTGGAGAGGAAGGAGTGCGGGATTCTCATTAGCCAGAAAGGGTATGCTGATCGTATTGTGAAGCGGTTTGGCATGGGCGAAGGGAAGAAGTGCTCTACTCCACTGGAACCTGGGCTAAAGCTTCGACGAGATGAGGGAAGGGTTCTTAATGATCCCTTGGTGTTCAGGGCTCTTGTTGGGAGCTTGATCTATCTGACGATTACAAGGCCGGATATAGCTTATGCTGTTGGCCGAGTAAGTCGGTATATGGCTGAACCAAGGAAATCTCATCTGTTGGCGGCAAAGGGGATCTTGAAGTATGTCAAGGTGACTTCTGAGATGGGACTCCTCTATGGAAGGGATGCGGAGTTTGCGTTGCTCGGGTACACGGATGCTGACTATGGCGGTGATTCGGATGATCGAAGGTCTACTTCAGGTTATGTGTTCACTTGCGGTTCAGCTAGCATCTCGTGGTGTAGCAAGAAGCAGGACTCAGTGTCGGTTTCAACCACGGAGGCGGAGTATAAGGCTTCGGCCTTGGCTGCTCGGGAAGTCGTTTGGTTGAGGAGACTCATAGAGGATGTTCATGAAGAAGTGCAAGGGCCTACTTTACTCCGGGGTGACAATGAGAGTGCTCTCAAACTGGTTAACAATCCAGTGTGTCACGCCAGGACCAAGCATATAGAGATTGATCACCACTTCATCAGGGAGAAGGTGTTGGAAGGATCTCTGCTGGTCGGGCATGTTCGGAGTGAAGATAATCTTGCTGACATCTTCACGAAGCCGCTGTCGAAGGGGCCTTTTGAACGCTTGCGCAGCTTGCTGGGCTTGGTCACCACTTCTCACTTCAAGGGGGAGTGTTGAAATTTGTGAAGTGGAAGTCGGTGACGGGACAGGCCACGCGGCCTGTGGAGGACAGCCTTGGCGGACTGGGCGGACTGGGCGGACTGAGGTTTGCGGCCTGGTGAAAAGTCTGGTGGAAGCCGGCTGTGTTCTGAGCGGGTTGATGCATGGAGTCCGCGGTTTGGTGCGGCCTGGTATCTGCGGATAGAGAGGCTTGCGGACTGGTGCTTTGCTCAGTGGTCGCGGGTGCAAGCTTGTGCTGAAAGGCGGGTTGGTTCGAGTTCGCGGGAAGCCTTGCGGACTGGTGTGTCCGCGGTTTGGGTTGTTGCGGACTGGGCCTTGAGCTTGGCTGAGGCCTTGTCGAGCTCAGGTGTTACAGCAGGTCTTGCTGTGGAGACCGGTTGGTGGACTAGTGTTTGGAGTCCGGGAGGAAGCTGCTGTGTTGGACAAGTGCGAGGAGCTCGCGGACTGGTTGCGGTCTGTGCTAGGGGGTTTGGCGGACGGGACTTTGTGTCCGCCATGTTCGTACTGGCCCTTGATGGTTTTGGACTTTGTTGCACTTGGTGTCAAGTTCATGGTGTCCGCCGTATCCGCCAAGTCCGCTGTGACCGGGCGGACTGTTCCTGTTTGCCTTTGGTCGTGGACTTGTGGCGGATTGAGGTGTGAGTCTTGCGGACTGCCTCGGGTTGGTGCGGACAGCCATTGAAGGGGGTTGCTGTCCTGAAGCAGTTGGAGCTTTGCGGGCTGGTGCCTTGTTCGCTTAGCTTGGGCGGACTAGAGAGGGTTCGTCAATGGTTGCCTTGCTCCTGGCGGTTTCCTTGGTGTCCGGCTAAGTCCATGCGGACTCAGCGGACGGTGGTTGCATTCGCGCGGACTGAGGGTGGTGTCGTTATCTCTTGGGAGGTGACCACACTCCTCACCTTGCCTATAAATAGGACCCCCCTGGCACATCTACAGTAACCTAAGTAACTTGAGTGAACATTAAGTTGGGGTGTGCGAAGTGTTGCGGTCTGTGTTTGCCAGTCCGCGCGGATTGTTTTAGGCTGACGGTTTGCTGTGTGCAGGTCGCGCGGATAACTTCAAGGAGCCAGGAGTTTGGCTGTGACTTCGGTCAGTGCTTGGAAGTGTGCGGTCTCTGCGGACTCAGCAGGAGGTCGCTCTGCGGCTTGTCAGTTCTGTTTCAACTTTGCCAGCTTCAATAACCTGTCCGCCGGCTTCAGGCGGGTAGGGGAGTTCCTCAGTTCAGGTTCAGCAGGAGGCGAATAACGGTGTGTCCGCGCGGCCTCGCGGTCTCGGCGGACTCCGTGGTATTCGGCGGATTGCAGCATAGCTTGGGCGAGCTCAGCGGTCTCGGCGGTCTCGGCGACCTCGCGGTCTCGGCGGACTAGAGTGCTGTCCGCCCGGCTTGTTTTTGGTTTCTTTCTGTTTTCAGTTGTAATACTAGCGAAATCATATCTCGCTATGTATGCCTCGGATTGTAAAGAAGTGAATGCATAATAAGACCTTCTTGTGCCTCCATTGTTTTGTTGGGTGCAACCTCTAGTCCTTGGGTTTTCCGCAGGTTCAGCGTGCGAACTGGGTAGTTCCGAAGATATTAATTTGGTGTTTGGGCTATCTTGCTGACCACGTTGAGAAAGTTTAACAATGGGGGGGTCAGAGAAAGCTGGAATCTTTTGTCAACCAGAGGATGAAGCCTATGTGGGGGTCCTCGCCTCTGAAGATGAAGGCAAGGATCTATCGGATAGCATCAGAGCTCCAGTGTCCGTGTCAGATACTGAAGAAGCCAGTGAGGAAAGCAGTTCTGATGGGGATGACACAACGGTCACTGCCGCTAGTGACAATGACTCTGATGAGCAGGTAACTTCCTCATCTTGCCCGTCTCTCTTGAAGTTTCTGAAGATAGGAACTGTGTCCCTTCAGAAAATTCTGATTCCCTGCAGAGAGCCCTTCAGAAAAGCAACCTGCTTGTTAAAGAACAAGCTCAGGAGATTGCACGGCTGAAGATCTTGTTGGTTCTCCAATTGGCGTCCAACAAGGTCAAGGACTCTAAAATCTCTGATCTAGAGAGTAGTCTAGAGACTGAGAAAAGGATAGTATCAAACTTTTCCAAGGTTGATGCTATGAAGAGAAAGGTAGAAAATGGGTGGATCTCCCGAATTATCAATTCGTGGAGAAATGGGGAAACGGTATTCCGACCCCCCCACTCCAAGTAGGAAGGCTACTCATCATGCCTTCAGGTATGATCACAGGAATAATAGTGATCACTGCAAGGGTGATCTGTCCTCATGTGGAGACACCCATAGTGCAAGGGCCGTCATGGCCACCCGTGAGAGAATACATAAGGCTCCTTCTGAGCCCTTTGTATTCTCGGCCACTGCCCATACTCGGCATGAATCGGCTAGTATCAGCTCTCAGAAATCTTCTCTCCACCCAAGGACACAGGAAAGGGGGGTTAGAAGTCATGTTGTAAGTTCTCATGGGGTCTCAGGAAGGGGGCTGTCTGAAAGGAAGGCACCACTTCCCAGACCTCGTGACGCTCGCTGCATGCATTCATTCCACCCTTCCACGTGTCACGGTGTAAGAGGCAGTTCTGGGAGCAGATCCAGATCTATCCCGTTTGGACCTAGGCTCATGACTACCTCAGTCACAAGATCAGGTCAGAAACGGAGATACAACATTCACGAGTGTTGGTGCTGTGGCAAGGTGGGACACTTTACCATAGACTGTTGGCACAACCCCTCTGTGTCAAGGGCAAGGGCCTATCCACATCTCCAGGGCAGAGGTAGTCTTCCTGTCAGAATTTCTGAAGGAAGGCAGTCGAGTGTTTATACTAACAAGAACCTAGGACCCAATATGGTTTGGGTTCCTAAGGTAAAGTAACTCTTTTTTGCAGGGTAGTCTAGATTCCCGTAAATATGATGGGAACTAGACAGTAGCTGGCTCAAGACTAAATTGGAACAAGCGTCTGAAATAACAGATGTGATATCTACATGGGCATACTCACATTGAGCTCCTAATATGTTTTACCAGAGGGACTAAATGATAACTCTCATAATCCCAGGTACTTTTGATCAGTTCCAGGACTTGAGTCATATTGTATCGACTTTTACATATATATATATATATATATATATATATATATATATATATATATATATATATATATTTATACTTATATTTACACTTATATGTGTGTACATCTAAGGATAGGTTAACACGATAAACATAAACCATAGATATGTTAATGAAGATTTATCGGAAATTCCACTGCTTGATTCGAGAACTCACATCTACAGGCGTAAATTAGTTTGCTGAAAACTAACGAAGATACGTCATTGGAAACCTTGCCATCAAGAAATGTATGGAAAAGCCGGTTCAAACCCTAATAGATTGGCTTTAAGAAGTATTTATATATTTAGAAGATTTTCAAATCGACTTAGACAAATTAGAAACCCGCTTAACCCGAAGCCTTCCGCCGAACACACGGAAACCGTTAAAATCCCCTTAACTCGTCGATCCTTCATATTCCCGCCGACCCTTCATATTCCATAGGAATCCCGCCGAAGGACTCTCTCCGCAGGAAACTCGCCGAATCGACTCTCTCCGCAGGGGAACTCGTTGACTCTTCCCTTTCCGTAGACATTCTGCAAGATTCCTGCAAGCTTCTCACCGAAGGTCTCTCACAGGAAGCTCACCAAAGGTTTCTCGTCGACATCCCGCAAGATTCCCGCAACCCGTGAAGAACTCTGTCGATCTCGACGTGCAAAAATCCCGTCGATCTCGCCGATTGCCTTCCGTGGATCTCTCCTCTCCCGATCTCGTCGATTCTTCCTTCCAGGGATTTCTCCGCGGTTTAGATCAATCACAGTCGCATGCACCTACCGGGTGTCCATCGTCTTCATCGAACTAAATCACCGTCTACGCTTTCAGGTAACCACATCTTCACCCTTACTTGGACTTTATCACTAGTGTCGCTTCCCTTTTGACTTTTAATTAAGCGTAGAGTAGGGATTCTCTCCCTAGGTGTGCAATGGCTCCAAGGATAACCGCTGGGCTGGTCACTGGATGCGAGCTGGTTCGAACAGGGTTCTCTCATGCCTCAGATGAATTCAGAAACATCATCCTTATGCTTGAAGAGGCTGGACTCTCATTCGTACTAGAGCATCCCTGTAAAATCCTGGACAAGGAAGTGCTGGAGTTCTTTGCAACCGCAAAACTCCGGAATGACGACTCTCTCATCAAAAGCAAGGTTGTCAGGGCAAAGATCAAGATGTCTGCCAGCAAGCTGACCCACTTCCTGCAGCTCACTAGCTCGGCGCACGAGGATTATCTGGATGAACAGGACAAAACCAGGACTTTACTATTCTGTGGACTCACTCGAGGAACGAGGTCGATAAAGCGAAAGGACATGAATGAGGAGGGGAAACTTCTGTCAGACATCATTGGAAAAGTACTCATATGCAAGCCGGGCTCTCATGACCACATCTCTGCGGACATGTTCAAGATCCTGGTGGCTATTGTCTGCAGAAAAGGATTCAACTGGGGGGCATTGATTTTTGAGAAGATAAAGGACACCCTTAGATCTCCTAGCTTTGGCCGAATCATCAGTCTGTATCTCAATCAGTTGAACGGAGATAAGTATGACATGAGTAAAGGTGTTCCTCTACATTACTTAAAGAAAATGGACTCGAGTGTTTTTGACAGATGGGAGAGGCGTATTGGGCAGGCTGCCGTGGCAGAACAACAAGAAGCATCTCCAGCCGAGGACGGCACTGTGGCTGATTCCTTAGTTATCCACAGTGAAATTCCTGATGCTTTGACTGCAGGAATTGAGGGGGAGCCTCTACCCACTGATTCTAATATCGTATCTGACATCTCCCAGATAGCCAGAGATGCAGTGGCGGATATACAAGAAGAAAGTGATGCTGTAGAGGAGACTACTGACGAAGGGTTGGAAGATGATGCTGATGAGAATGATCTCATGGATGATGAAGGTGAGGCAGAAGGCAATGAGGGACAGGAAGAATTGGAGACTCGGGATATCATGGAAGCTCCATATGTCAAGCACGCACCTGAGATCATTCCTGAGAACATTGGTGCAACAGTGGAGGGGCAGTCCGGGAAATCTACTGATGCCGCAAGCATTCCCCCCTTAGAGGCTGTGATCGTGTCCAGCTCTACAGGTGCATCTGCTGAAGAGCACGGCCAAGAAGTGCCTCAGAATCTTCCACTACGAGATGATCTAGCCACTCACACCGTGAATGTCATTCAGGGCATAGTGGATGAGCTTAAGGCATCTTTTGAGAAAGCTCAAAATAAAATGTTGAAAAGGATTAAGAAATCTGAAAATCTCATGCTCAAGAACATGGTGGAGATCAATCACAAACTGGACGTGATGGAAAAGAAGTTTGAAGATAAGTATACAGCGGCCGGCCAAGCTGTCACTCTCCTTATGGACGGATTGAAAAAGAACACCGATACTCTCGCCGTAGTGAATCAGAATGCTCATGTCGTAGCAAATAATATTCAAAAGTTTGATGGCAATATGGTAACTCTTAACACCAATCAACAAGCCTTGGTTACTGAATTCTCCCGGACTACAAAGCATATTGATGAGTCACTGCATTCTTATGCAAACTCCATTGCAGTCGAAGCCAAAAAGGGGGAGAAAGAATATATAGCTAAGATGGCTGAGCTTCGGGAAGTCATGATCAACAACTTTGAGCAGTCAAACAAATATGTTTATGACAGTTGCTGGTGGATGCTCCAACAAGCGTTAGGCGTTAATATCCCTGAAAATCCCCAGGGTGCTCCTGCTCCTGAAGATTATACTGTGGCTGATGAGGGCGCCAGTGTTGAAGAAGTTCCTGTAAGTGAAGCTGATGTTCATAGGGCTGCTAGGGCCTCCTCCAAGGCAAAACTGATGGCAATGTTTGATCAAGGAGCCCTAGCAAAAGCCAGGGATAAGAGGAAATCGCAAGAAGGGACATCAAAGGAAACACAAGCTGAAAAGAGAATCAGACTGAAGGAGGAGGAAGTAAGAAACGAAAAGTGGAGTCCAGTATCCAAGAGTATCATATTGGACACATTCTGGCTACAGGAAAAAGGGGAAATCAATCAAAACGATGTATACAGCCAGTATGAGTGGGAGATGCATAAGACGTATGAAGCCAAACGGAACATCTTTTTCAGGACCAATACTGCGGTAGATAAAGCTCCTCCACCCAGATATTATCCGAAGCCCAAAGAGTATATGGAGAGGCAAAGAAAGAAGTATTTGGCTCAAAAACTCAAGGATGACTTAGTCAAAGAAAAATAGTCAAAAATTTATAGCCTGTCATTCTCTCTTAAGAACAATTAATGTTTATTGTTATTATATGAACAATCTTGAGATTATATATATATATATATATATATATATATATATATATATATATGTATTTGAATTTATGAATGACTCAAGTCTTGATCTGTTTGCCTATATTCTCTTGTGCTGCATATTTAAATTCTGAATGTTGTTTATATTATCTGGTTGGTGTTATTCATCTTAGCTAGTAGGGTTTTGGCTTCGTCAAATAGGGGGAGATTGTTAGGTATTGTATCCACAATTACCTGGATTTGAGGAAGCCACCTGTCAAGATAAGATGAATTCACAATGTATTTGATGAAACCTCTTAAGTTGTGCTTGCAGTTATTCCACGCTAAGTGCACACCAATGTCAGGGTGCAGTAGGTCAATATACACGGGTCTGTACGACGTAATCCCTCGTTGAGCAGATCAGTGTGTTGGCCTACGTGTACTCTCTCTATTGGAGTTCACTTACTTTCAAGTACAGGGCTGTAACTATGCAAGAGCAGACAAGGAGCAAGGATGGCTCAAGGAGCAGCTCTTGGGTGGATAGACGAAAAATCGTCTAAGTATAAATCGACGAGAATCACCAAGTGATTCTCGCCGATTCGGCGAGAATCACTAGTGATTCTCGCCGACTCTATCCGGCTACCTCAAAACGGTGCCAAGTAAGATTCGGCGAGAATCACTAGTGATTCTCGCCGAACCCATCGTTGAGCAGATCATGGCCAAGTAATATTCGTCGAGAATCAACAAGTGATTCGGCGAGAATCATCAAGTGATTCGGCGATAATCACTAGTGATTCTCGACGAATCGTCGAGAATCACTAACTGATTCTCGCCGATTCGTCGAGAATCACCTTCGATTCTCGCCGATTTTGACTTGGGCATTTTTTTGGAAAAAGCTGGACTGGATTTTGCCGCTGACACTGTTTTGAACCGGATCTAGGGTTTCTTCTGGTGGGACCCATAACGGTCATAAAGGATTATTTCACTGTATAAATATAGGCGTATTTTTGAACAGTACGAAGCCAAGAAGATTTGAAAAAGAGCAGCCGCGACGTGACCTAGAATCGCGATTTCCGCCGCCGCCGTCGTCGCCGCTTGAGAGAGTTGATCGCCGGTCTTGATCGAGGTTTCTTCCAGATCTCCCGGCGATAGAAGCTTAGCCAAGCTTAGCGCCTCACGTGTCTAACCGGAGATCTCTTGTCTCTTGATTTGTTGATCGGGAAAACCTTCCCCGTCCGAATCGATCGAGACGACTGATCCTAGTGTGACCGTTGGAAGACCTAGCTAGCTTTGCTACGAAGTTTGGATCTCCAAAGTACAGCAGCCGCACATCGTTGTCGTCGCCGATCCCGTGAACCAAGCCGCCGCCCATCTTGCCGCCGCCGGTTCCGGGGAGATTCTCTCCAAGAGATATCTAGGGTTGTGGACTCTTCGTGGACTTCAAGAACACGTCGTCAACGAAGAGGGACATCGTAGTCTCCAAACGTAGTTTGTATTTCTTGTACATTTTAGTTTTACTTTTATTATAAAGGAACGTTGGTTCCTAGTTGTAAGGGTTGGCTGCAACCCGTGTTGTGGGAGTGTTGACTCCTACGTGTGGAAGGGTTCCTTCCGATAGTGCAAGGATTGGATTTCAATCCTGTTGGTGAAGAGACCGAGTCGTCCCTTGCTGGGAGATAGGTCGAAGGGGGAAAGTGGATGTACCCAAATCGGGGAACCACTATAAATTGCTTGTGTATCTTCTGTGCTGTGGTGTTTTGTTTTCTTGTGCAGGTACACTTTTAAATTCCGCAAAAACGTTGCACGTCACCTATTCCCCCCCCCCCATAGGTGAAGATAGTTGACACTAGGTGGAATTTCATTATATATCTTTATATATCTTTTTGTATATATCTATACTATATTAAAAAGAAATATCAAAATCCTCAAACATGCCTAGCTAAATAAGACATTGAATTCATCCTACCCCTTCATCTCACTCCTCCTATCAGCAACCGTCTGATCAAACACATTTCCTCTCTCCACTTTTTCGTAGGTCTCCTAAACCTACTAAGGGCGACCTAAACCTAACACTGGGCGCCCTAAAAATAATGTTAAAATAATAAAATTTGAATCAGGTAGCCGGGCCCGCCAAATGAAAATTTGCACGCAGTGTAGCACCGCCGAAAATATAATTTCAATTATTGAATGTGCTTTGCTTAATATATACTAGACACTATCACTTTATCCCACGATGTGGGACTAAATATGAGAAAGATTTTATTATAAACTAAAAAAAGGGAATAGGCGCGCGGCCGCGGAGGATCGAACCGACGACCCACTGTTTTTCAATGATATGTCTTGACCATTAGACCATGATACTTTCACATTATATTTTATGCGCAGTTTATGTATGTACTAATAAAACTTTTTTATCAAGTTAAATACCTTTTTTGTTTGCACGCGCAGTTAGAAATATCTTTTTTATTTCCATTTTAACTTTTTTATTTGTACTAATATTATTTATAATCGCTGAGGCGGCCGAAGCCCGCCGGGAGCGGGGCCGGGTACTGTGGCGCGTGGTCATCGGGCCGGAGGCCCGTGCCTGTGACTCGTGTATATATATATATATATATATATATATATATATATATATATATATATATATATATATATATATATATATATATATATATATTAATACAAGAAAATTCTTTCATCATCTCCGATCTTTTCCTCCCGAACCAGAGCGACGAGCGAGAGAGAGAGAGAGAGTTCTTTTTCGTGAATTTTCCGGTGGCCGCCGACGGTGCTCCAGTGCTCGAAATCTTCATCCGAATATAGATCTGGAAAGCTCTCGCCGAGAGCTACGCCCTCGTGGTAATTTCTTCCCCGTTTTTTAGTTTTCTCGTTAGGGTTTTTCGTCCCTAACCTCTTTTTTGGCCATTTTTGTCTAGATTTCAACTCCTCTCGCATCCTTTTGCCCCGATCTACGACGTGGAGTGATTCAGTGGACTTTTCCGGTAAAACCAAGGCAAGTGGTGATTTTTCCCTCATTTTTCCTTGTCCGATTTGATGGTAACGAATGAGTTTTGTTCCTTGATTTTCTTTCCAAGTTATAGCTATGTCTAATTTTTTTTCGATCACTTGAAAATTTCTAAATCTTGTTTCGCTAACTGAATCTGGTAACTTCATATTGGTTTGATAGAATGTTTTTAGTGTTGGCGTTAATTGGCTTATTTATCGTTATCGAACGTATTAGAGTTTATCTAAGATTGTAAATCGTCTGTAAGGGTTGATCAACCGCGTCTCGAATCTAGTAATGTCAAGTAGAATCTGTCGAGTCAAATCCCGAGATATTTGTGTCTTCATTGATCAGTAGGAGGAGCGGCAACGGGAGTAGTGGTGGTAGAGATATCAGAGGTTGTCATAGAGGAGAGCAGAGAGTGGCGAGAAGAGCAAGTTGCGGCTAGAAAAGGAGGGTGCGGTGACTAAGCACAGGTTGAGGCAATAAGAATGGGTCGCGGTGACTTAGGAACAGGTCATGGCGAGAAGATCAGGTTGCGGATAGAAAAGGAGGGCGCGTCGACTAAGCACAGGCCGCGGTAAGAAGAAGAGGTCGTAGCGACATAGGAACAGGTCGCGACGATAAGAACAGCTCACAGCAAGGAAAGGAGGCCACGACGACTAAGCACGGGTCACAGCAAGAATAAAGGGCAATCAGAGAGGTCGCGCACACAAAGGGCAACGACAAGGAGTGAAAGAAACTGTGCGAACAGAGCGCAAACAGGCGGAAGAAACAAGTCGTGAAGGCATGTCGTGAGAAGAAGAGTCAAGCCGTGCGGATAGGTCGCGCGGACAAAGGAAGTTCAAAGAATCAGGAGGAAAAGATCGAGTCCCTCTGATACCATTTGCGAACAGAAAAAAGTAGACCGAAAATTTGGAGTAACAAATTTTGTATTATCCAAAAAGATATCTATTACAAAGGTATGACCTCCCTTTTATAGAATGGAGGAGAGAAGAGAGATTAAAAATAAGCAATGTTGAACTAATAATTACAGGAACAAGCATCTATAAAAGCCACATAAGCCGTGCGGTTAGACTAACCGCACGGCAACTACAATGTGCAGAAGACAACCCGACAATGTCTTCAAGTCGCCATAGACAAGCTGTCAGACCGCTCGGACACCAAAGATCAACAGCCCGGCTACCAAGCTGCTTGGAGAAGCCACCAGACTGCCATTCAAACCGCCAGACCGCCCGGTCTCCATACTGCAACATTAAGAAAGCACTCATAGCCAGAACTGTTGTTTCTAAAGCTAAGGAGACAGTGAAGCCTTATGTGTGCTGCAATAATGAGCCTTCCACCTCCAAGCCTATAGCACCTTCTAGAACCCCCATTCAGAAGCTGAAGCAAGAATATAAGAGAAGGTACAACAGGTTTGACTGTTGGTGTTGCAGCAAGATTGGTGACTTTGTCGTGAATTGTTGGTTTCATCCAGTTAAGATTGAAATTCCCCAAGTTAATGTTGCGAGACCGACCACTCTAAATATTAATATTCCTAGTGAAGTTAGGCTAACCAGGAACCAAGGACCCAAATCTGTTTGATACAGAACAACCTACCTCTAATACCAATTGAAAGTATCTAGTTGCCTACCTAAATTACCTAGAGACATCTTTTAACGGATTAAAAGACGTAGAACTCACCTATTTACCCCCATCTAGGTGATTTAGGTAGGCAACTAGATACTTTCATATATTGTAATCACCTCTTTATGATCAATAATACCGTCTGCAGCAAGTGGTATATGCCTATGCGATCAAATTTGGCCTCGCCGCTCTGCGACATCTTTTACTATTTGGTCAAACATTACAAACCAAAAAGTAACCAACAACTCACGGTCTTTCTTACTCCTTTTTGTCGTGTATTTGTGTAGGTGCATTTTCTACGCCAACACCAATAACAAAAAACATGCACACGCGTGACCCAGGAAGCACACACTTGTGAGAAGACAGTGTATGCGTGTCCGCACATGCACACCCCCATGCAAGCACCGATCGCACACCTACCACACACGTACACCTGCCCCGCGCGCCCATAAGATGCGTGTGCGTAGTTTGCACTCACGTCGTAGTGAACCCTCATGCTAGTTCCGCTCTCCTGCGCACCTCTCCGTCGTCGCCATTTTATCAGCGAACCTGCCTAGGCCACCAGGATTTCCAGGACCACCAGGGGGCATGACCGTCATTTTTCCAAAAATTGGCAATTCAGGTGATCAAAATCACACACTTTCATTTACCCGTTCTAATTCTAAGAGGGCGCAATTACAAGCGTGCCCCTCAGAAAATTGATAAAAGACTAATAGGGATTCATTTAAAGACAAGCAACCATAGAGTGAATAAATAGCTCTTAAGTTTTCCGGCAAAGACATGACTCTCTTACCGCTCTGTTGCTTAACTCTGCTCATTCCTCAGCTTAAGTGTTCGTCCTGCTCTCTACAGTGCCCACTCCAAAGACTGTTACAAGAGGCCGCTCATTCGTGCGCTACAAGTGATTTTATTTTTCTTTTCTTTCAAGAGCTTGTAAACAGAGCGGTGACCCGTCACTCTCCTGAAATATTCTAACACTTATAAGTGCCTACAAAACTAGCGCATTTGGTTGGCGTCAAACCGTCCCGTGGTTTTTCCCCTCTGGGGTTCTCACGTAAAACATCTTGCAATTTCTACCATTGGTCCTCTTTTAACTGTTTGAACGTTTGACTCACTCTCAAGCTAAGACAGTTCGATTCATCCGGACTGAGAGTGCGAAAGGGACTTGCAACAACTATTTCTAAGAAAGTACATTATTATGTTGCTTCACATGGCAACACTGAAAAGAATAATTTAATAATTTTATGTATTTATTTCAAAACCGGGCCTCCATATTGCAAGAAACTTGTAATATAAAATTTTTTTTACTTTTGGAACAAGGGTACATTGTTAAAATAAGAGCTTCTATGAAAACTTGTTTGTGATCCAAAGGCACACAAGTCGAGCTGGAGCTTGGGTCACTGACCATGAATGAAGACTTGTAACACAAACTATTTGACAGGAATCTTTGTTCATCTCATGTTGTCGTCGTGCTGGAGGGAAAATTTATGGTCCGCACGGCGGAGCTAGAGGAAGGTCCGTTGGGCACTAAACATTTGATTTTTGCACAACTAAAAATTATTTTTCTCTAAAATAAATTATAAAATCTTAAATATGATTTTTGATTATCATTTTAAGATCTTATCTAAACTATATATAAAGATATCCTCTTATGATATAATGGTTGATGAATAAATCCGAGCCATTCAATCCATCCTACTTTAATATCAGCCATCAGATTAAAGGCTAAATTGGACTGCAAATAATGTAAACAGGAAAATCCCCCTACATCCATCCTAACTTCTGAACCCGCCGGTGGGTGCAGGGGTGCACATAAAGACCCCGGTCCCGGTCCGGGACCGGTCCTGTGCAGGAATACCGGTACCGGTCCTGCCAAAACCGGTCCCGGTCCGGGACCGGTTTTTCCTTTGAAAACCGGGACCGTCTGGGACCGGAAGGACCGGTCCTAACCGGTCCTAACCGGTCCCAGACCGGGACGGTTATTTAAAATAATTATTTTAATTATTTTTTTTATATTATTATATTTTAATTTTAATGATTTAATTAAATTAAATACTATTATACATTTATACTAACATGTAAATAATACAAATCACAAAATACAAATTACAAAATTGAATTACAAAATTGCAAAGTAAATAAAATTTTTTAAAATTTGAAATTAAACTACAAAATCAAAATACAATTTACAAATTATAATAAAAAATCAAAATACGAAGATTTTTTTAAATTTGAAATTATATTACAAAATATAAATTCAAAATGAGTTGAGCACTTGAGCCTTGGACTCGTCTTCATTCCGCCGCGCTCCCCAGATTTAAGTTATTAAGCTCGTCTTCAACTTCAGACTCACTGTCTTCAATTGACGAGACGTGTTGTCTCCTCCTCAAAGCGTCCAAATGGTCCTTGTAGCAAATGCAAATCTCCAAAGATTCTTCGGTCAAACGGCTCCTTCGCTCGTTCAGAATCCTGCCACTCAAAGAAAATGCAGGCTCCGAAGCTACTGTACTAGCTTGGATGGTTAGTAAATCACGGGCCATTAAGGCCAAAATAGGATAATTATTACATTTAATTTTCCACCATTTTAAAATATCAAAATTTTCTATTTCGTGTGCGGTCATAAAATCTTGAAACTGGGTTTTGCTATATAAACCTAATTCGTTTAAAGTACTCGAAGTTCGTTGTTTTTTCTTCGAAGCTAATTCTAAAAATCTATTTTTTAAAATATCTTTTGTTCGAGGGGCGGTGGATTCCTCGCGAGGTCGCAATCCATATAGTTGATCGTAATAATTATATAGGCGAGTAAAATCAGAATTAAATTTTGCAACGCTAACGTTGTGAAAATCACTAGAAGATTCGTTTAACTCTAAATTTCGATTAATTTCCTCTATAAAATTTTCAACCCCGTCTACACCCATTAAAGGGTTTAAAGCCGCAGCACAAGAAAACATAGGTGGCATATGCGTATAATATTTTAAAAACTTTTCCTCCATTACTAATATTAACGGACGCCACATTGGGTTAATTTTGTAAGTTTTAAACGTTTCAGTAATTAATAAAAAATTTTCAATAACAAGCGAGCTAGTAGGATAATAACGATAAAATAGTTGTTGCCCGATAAAAACTTTCTAATAAATTTACGTAATCTTCGATTATAGCCCAATCTGACGCATCTAAATCGTGTGATTCTTCTACACTATTATAAAATTCTATCAATAACGATTTTTGTGACAAAGCCCGTTTTAACATTTTGTACGTGGAATTCCATCGTGGCATATCATAAGATGGACCCAAAAATTTTTTACCCTGTGCTATAACAAATGAAATCTTGTTTTCGCCGTTTTGAACTATAAATAACTCGTAACATAGTACGTATTTTAATAACATAATTTTTCATAAAACTTAAACTATCTTGCACAATTAAATTAAGAACGTGACATACGCAACGTGTATGAAAAAAAATACCATCTAGCATAGGTTCCAAATCATTAATCAAATATTTAATAGCCATATTATTATTCGAGGCGTTATCAAACGAAATACTTAAAATTTTATCTTTTATTTTAAAATCTCTAATACACTTAATAATCACCTGATAAATAGCTTTACCGGTGTGCGGATATTCAAAACCTTCAAAACAAATTATACGTTTATTTAACTCCCAACTATCGGGATCGACCCAGTGACAAGTTTGCAAATTACGAAAGACCGTCAACTAAACCGCTAGTAAACGTCGCTCGTTAAACTACTCGACCGTCGAATGTTTCAAAAAATTTTGTAAATTTTGATTGCAGGTAAGCTTGTAAAGCATCACGTCGAGTTGTAGTACGACTTACCTGTTGATATTTTGGTTGAAGTGCTTCGTGTATGTAGACGTCATTTCGTCGTTGTCGTAGTGGTTGAACGGAAGTCCGCTTTTGATGACATTCTCCATTTGTCGCTCCCGTTGTCGAGCTTGGTCATACGTCCAAATGTGCCCGGTCGTCGAAATTTGAGCTTGTTGGCCTCCGACGGGGCTTGCTGGAAAGACACGATTTGTTGTGTCGGGCGAGCGTTGTGTTGCTACTATTAGCGGCCATAAGCTTCGCGCAAAGTTTGCACTTCGCCTTAATTTCGCCGCCGATCCGCACTTTGTCGAAGTTATCCCATACCGCCGCTTTATGTCGGTGCTCAACGATCTCATGATCGACGGACGCTGAGGAGGACGCCGGCATGGAGGAGGAGGAAGCCATTAAACACGAGTATGAGTGAGAGAGAGTGAGAGAGGTAGTGAGAGAGATAGTGAGAGAGAGAGAAAGAAATATGAGAGAGGGAGGGGGGGGGGTTTAAATAAAAAAAATTTATTTTTTTTTTTTAAAATAGAGCCCAACGGCTCTTTATATGAGCCTGCCACGTGGCAGGCTCATATAAAGAGCCGTTCGGCTCTTTATATGAGCCTGCCAAGGCTCATATAAAGAGCCGTTCGGCTCTTTTAATGAGAGCCGAACGGCTCTCATTAAAAGAGCCGTTAACGGCTCTATTAAAAGAGCCTTACGGCTCTTTTATCCCGACCGGTCCTGAAACCGGTCCCGGACCGGGACCGGTAAAAGACCGGTCTAAGACCGGTCTTTTACCGGTCCCGGTCCGGGACCGGTTTTTACCCTTTTTACAAGGACTGCCGGGGACCACAGGACCGGTCCGGGACCGGACCGGTCCTAACCGGGACCGGTCTCTGTCCGGTCGGTCCGGTCCCAAACCGGTTGGGACCGGTTTTTTTGTGCACACCTAGGTGGGTGGCAGTGAAGCCGGCGATGGCAAGGCAAAAGAGTGAAGACGCCTGCACAGTTTTCTTTTTCATTTTTTAAAATTCTCTCTAAAAAATAATTTAAAACATAAAAAAATTAAATTTTAATATTAATTTAAAAAATAATAAGGGCCACGGAGACGGGCAGGGTTTGCCCGCCCACGGAGGCCGGTAATGTCACGCGGGGCACAGGGGGCCCCCGTGCACTGTCACTCATTTTCCTAAAAAACTATTTTAAAAAAAACCCGACCGAATATTGCGCCTTTTAAAATCCTTCCGGATATCATTTTATGAATTTTTTTAAATCGTGAATTTCGTTGGCCGTCTGATCAGTGATCGCGCGGCTAGATTTCAAGCGGACCATCTTTTAGGTCCGATCGGCGGACCAAAATATTTCTCCTGTCCGAGTGTGGAGAAATAGGTAAATGGTTGTAAAATCTCTCCTCCCGGTAAATGGGCACGGCCGAGGAGAGATTTTATGTCCGGAACCGTCGCCTTACAATGACGCCAACGCAAGACGGCGACCCTGCCGGCAGGTATGATCATACGCATGGCCAACGAGAAAAGAGGTAATAAAAACCAGTCGACAATATCACAGCATAACTATATAAATATCAAATGAAGGGAAAAGTCCACAATGAGATAATAAACGAGAAGAGTAATAAGGCTTATGTCCAGTACATAACCATAACAAAAAACTCTCTCTTTCTCTCTCAACTACATGCGGAAGCTAAACAAAATACTCATCAACCTGTCGCCGGGTAGTAGTAGCAGTGTGCGAAAACTGCTCCTCCGATTCTGGTAGCTCAATCTCTGGCTCCACATGGTAGAATTGGCGTAGCGTCTCCACGTGTCCCTAAAATAATATGGTCCACCAACCGTTAGTCAAAAGACTAAGGCTTCATTTGGTTAAGCGGTGGCGGTTGTAAAAGTAGTTGTTGTAAATGCATGTTTGTAAATGGAGCTGTTGTAAACTGGATGATGGAAATGGAGTTCTGTTTGGATAGTCTGCGTTTGCAGAGCTGTTCAAAACAGTGATCTGTTTGGCAAAGATGAGTAACATCAGACAAGTAAGAAGAAGAGGGGGAGGAGAAATGGAAACAAAAATATGTGGAAAGTTTAACATTTACAAAAATCTGAAACAAAATAGAAAAAGGAAGAAGAAGAGGAGGAGGAGTCGGCAAACCGGAGAAGTACAAAGTGGACTGTGGAAGAAGAAGAGGAGAAATGGACGAAGTACAAAATGGACCTCAATCAATGCCCGTGTACTTCTCCTCTTCGTAGTCGGAGTAATCGTCGAGGAGATGATCGAGAACCTGCTCGGCGTCGTGGAGCTTGCGGGAGGCGAGGAGGGTGGCGTCCTTGTTGCGGATTTCGTGGCCGATCTTCACCTTTGAGTCTTGAAGATCGAGGATCTCCTGGAGCTCGGCGACGGCCTCGAAAAGCTTGGTCTGGAGGGAGGTGAAGAGTGAGATAACTTCCTTGGTCGTGTTCGGAGGAGATGGGTGACGGGAATCGATGGAGAGAGGCTGCGACTGAGCACCGGCGACGAGAAGGAGGCGGAAAGAAATTACCGAAGCTATCGGGCTGGAGTTCGCGAGCGAGCAGCTGCGGGAGATCGATGAGAAAGATGGACAGGAAAACTGAGCAGGGAGCGTCTGAGGAGCGGCGGAATGGTGAAAACGCGAAGAAATGGAGGCTTGGCGCAGGGTTTCGGCACGCAGTTTTTTGACGCCGCAGGTTTGATCGTGCGGATAGAAACGAAAGCGCAAAAACAAACGATAAATAACCGGTCCGTGCGTTTTAATCAAACGGAACCATGCCTAAACGCTAAACCAAATGGGCCCTAAGTCATTAACATCCTCGCCTCACCCCTGCAACTCCTAGGAACCGCGCAGGAGGAATAAAGCGGCGGACCAATAATAGCAGAATGTACAAACAGGTGACAGTGGTATTTGTTAGAACGCTCCACTCAAGATAGTCCACTAAGGCTCATCGGTGTGGAATGGCCTTATATAGTATCTCCAGCGTAGAGCCGTTACACTCTAGTGACACGTAACTCATTGGGTCGTTCTGAGTCGGTCCTAACAGGCGCGGACATATAACTAAATATTCTAACAGTATTTATATATAATTTTAGCAGTTATATACATGTATGAGCAGCTATAAAAAACCGTAGTAATGAGCAATAACAAAGTACAGTACAAAAGCAATAAGGAAGAGCTGTATAAATCTAGGAAAATAAAAGTAGATACTCTACCATCATAGAAGCATACCTTAACTTATATGAATGCTCATACAAACTTATAAGTTAAGGTTTCCAAGCAACTCATCATATAAAAGAGCTCATACTAATTTATATGATGAGGGTTTAGAAACATAAGCTAAACTATACTATCTGCATATGTCATGTTATGTGGTGCAATGTAATGATTATAATACCACTCAACCATCTGACTCTGTGCGCACAGACCTTTCAAACCGTCCCCACTTTTTGGAGGTAGCTAGACTCTCAGGTACCAACCACCGTGGCTTATGGTGGCAGTGAAGCGAGTATCTCCACTCCTAGGGGAAGGCACACTACCAGGCCTAGACCATGTGTACGCTTCAATGCTAAGAACACAACAGCGGATCCATCTCATACCCTTATTGGCAACTACCAGACCTTATGGTCGGGTGTGCGTTTAGGGGATAGTCTTCCTGACCTCTTGATAAACATCCTACTAGTCTCCCTTAAAACTCACACTCCTCACTAGAGTCAGCGTACTTTTATCTGTATGCCGACTGGACTAGTACTGAATGACCCACCACACAAACACAACCAGGTATGAAAATACTCATCTGAGCCTCCAGCTTGCAGGACCAACCCATCCTCAAATCTTATGTATCACCAAGCCTTCGGCTCACAGGCAAATTAGTCGGTAATATCACCACGCCAAGTCTCCAGTTCCAGTACTAACAAGTCCCGAATCACTCCAACCCGTACACTTGTGAAATTGCTAAGTTATTCCTTCAACCTATTAGACTACTCTTGTCTAACTTTTAGTTGAACTTAGCGATTTAAGGTTGATCTTGGACTTTCCGAGGTCTACCCGGTGAAGGGCTCGCAGCGGTACTAGGAACTATGATGTGATTAACCCCATCGTTCCCTTTCTCAAGATATTTAGTTTTGTTAGTGGCTACCCTTTATCAAATCCTCTCACAGCTACTCTTAAAAAGTATATTGTGATTTGTGGTTCATATAGGGGAACAATGATCTTTCGTTATTCCCGAACTTAACTACGCCCCTTAGGGTCCATATACACTAACTGACACCACCTCTGGGTAAATCTCGGACTCCAACCAACATCACATCAAGGTCCTAAAAATACCTCAACTTGATTAGAACCAATTTGTAACACATCTAACCACCGCCCCCTTGACGTTACTATATGTAACCCAAATGATCGATATGATTCAAAGAGTTATAACCACCAAATATTTTATCCAAATGACATACGATTAATTACAGGAGTATGAATACTCTATTATGATGAAGTTCCAAAGTTTCACAATTTTCTAAACTATATTGACCATAATTGAAGTTCGCTAAAATATCAGTCACTAGTGGATTTGAAGAAGAAGTATCATTTCCAATAGTCCAAACAGTACCAAATAATTTCCACAATGTCACGATGATAAATAAAAGGTCTGCACCAAATTTCACATCATTCCAATAATATTTGATATTTAATTTCTAATTACAAAAATCTGATTCACTAGGTCATGTTACACATAAATTACTATAAATATTCATCAAATAATTCAAAAAAAACTTACTAGAGATTACAAATGGTAAATAATTATTTATACCAGAAATTCATATTTTTATAACTCAATTTGAACACAATTATATCAATAATAAAGAAGGGGCAAAAAAGTAATTATAACTACAACCCTAAGATTCTGACTTACAAAAATTTCAATTATTTTATCTAGTGTGTATAAAACTAAATCATTGCTATGAGTAAGATTTCATAATTTTTGCAATTATTTTAGTCACCATAGTTTCATTAATACAAATGCATAACAAAATAATAATTAATTCATTTGCTAAGCAAATCAACTCCAAATATTCTAAACCTTTATGAGGCAGTGTAACATCACTAAATAAGCCATGTATAAAATTTCACTAGATTTGACCAAGCCAATCTTTCTAAATTCACAAGATACACCTTTTGCCTAAATGCACACCACATATCACAAGCCATAGTCTCATGCATCGGAATACACCCACATGTAGAGCCCCAAATGACTTGAAATTTTTACCAGTACTTTATATTGCTCTATTGAGGCTCTCACCAAAATATGGGGTCATTTTAATTACTTTTCACAAAAATATTTCACTTTGATGAAAAATAACATTTTACCAAAAACTATAGGAAAATGTTGTCCACAAATTCCCATTTTTGGACTATAGGTGTATCTAGGGTATATTCTTATATGACCCAAATTTTAGCCCCATAACTTTAACCATGCAAAACTTATTTAGGAAATCTGGACTGTCCCCTCCTAAGGACCAGGCCCAGTAAAACTGCCCTACAGGGAGCTATAGTACTTCAAATAGGCTGATTCAAGTTTCGAATTAAAGTTAAGACAAATGGATACAACTTTCATGTTTTGCATTTTTCATGAAACTGAATCTACGTATCCTAAATAATTAAATCTATGTACATCACATATTGTGACAAAATTAATGAAATATACAATTGAATAGTAAACATTTATCCAAATCAAGGGCCCTGATTATGTTTTCCTCCCTGAGCCGACGGCCATGATAGGCCCGACCTGGAGCTTCTTCTAAGGCCATTTACTGTCCACCTCTCCTCGTCCTCGGCCATCCACCACCATCACCTCCTTCGTTGAGGTGGTGGCTAGCGGTTGGTGGTGGTTTGGCTGGCAGAGGAAATGTTTTCCGGCGAACCCGACACCTCATTGTTTTCATGAAAATTCTCCAAATTTCTCACTTTGATCAAGCTCTCTTGAGCCTGATTTCTCAACCTAGGGATCTAGGATTCTAGCACAAGGGGAGATGAGGAGAAATGTGTCTGATTCCGGGCTTGGAGGCGACTACTCCGGCGAGTGGCCATGGCGGCAGTGGTTTCTAGCGAGCTTGTACAATTCCTCTATCTTCCTCCAAAAGATTTGATCCAGCACATTATTTCGACTCCTTGAGAGCTTCCGAAGGTGATGAAAGGGTCAAATGAGGCTGGGGAGGGATATTTATGGAGTTGCCATGAAAGGGGTGGTTAGGCTATGACCATTAATGGCTCTCCTTGATGGTGGCCGACTGGAACTGATGGGAAATTCATCCACATGCATTAGGGGAGATCAGAGGATGCTTTGGAGGAGATGAATGTGGTGCCTCATGGCCTCCTCCCATTAATTCTTCATTTCACCATTAATGAATGAGTGATTTTCCATTTTCTCCCCATTAAATAATATGAAATTCCCTAATCATGTTATTTAACTGAAATAATGTTAGTGGGTTGTAGGAAGGGCCTTTGTCCAAGCCTTAGTGAAAGATAAATCTATGGGCACTTAATCACCTAGAGGAGGGTTAATAGGTATCTTTTAAATTTCTTTGTCACTTATACTAAAGGTTTAGCAGATACTTGAAAATAAACATTCACAAGAATACAGTATAAGCAATTCACAGAACACAGAGATTTTATAGTGGTTCCCCTATCTTGGGTACATCCACTTCCCCCTTCTTCCTTACTAGAAATGTGTTGAATAAGGTTATATCTCCTCCAAATCAACTCAGATCAATGATCTTGCAGGCTCAGTTTCTGTTAAGAAACCTACAACTCGAACCCACTGGTCCTACCTCAGAGATCCACCCAATCTCCTACCTCAGGTCCCTCAAGAACCCTACCTCAGACTCTACAAGTCTTACACCTTAGTGATCCCACACAAATCACCTACCTCAGGTCCCTTAAGAACCCTACCTCAGTCTTTATGACATAGGCTTACACCTCAGTGATCCCACACAAATCACCTACCTCAGTCTTTATAACACAGGTTTACAACTCAAAGAATAAATCTCCTACACACTCAGATCTCAAAGAGATCTTACAGATTTAATGGGGAAATAACAAGTAGAAATATCTGAGTAAATAGATTCTTCAATTCAGCAATAGCACAGGATTGAATCTTGATGAATAGACTGGATGAAATGATACTTTACTAGATCTTCAATGTTCTTGATTGTTGGGTACATTGGAAACAATGTACTTGATTTGAAGAAGCCCTTTCAACTCAATGGTAAACGCAAGTATGAATTTGATGTATGTAACGACCTGGCCTGCTAGGAGCATAGTGTAACACCCTTATCCATCACATGGCATATAGCAGTAGGTCCGGCCGGAGCCCGACGTCATATACTACGGACAGACGGAAGGGTTAGTAAATGAAACTATCCTTCCAATAACATACGTCCTACACAGAGTACATTCTAGCGGAAGCATTTTAAGAGTTGCAAAGAAAAGAACCCAAGCCAACAGCATGAATGTCCACTAAATACCCAAATTAGGAATAAGCGTACAAAATACACAAAGTACTTGGCCTTATGACCTTACAAGAGTTTAATTAAATAAATAGTGTCTTCCAAACATCGACACGCATGCCGTTCACACATGAGTATAATAAGTAAACATTCACATTGGCCTTCGAGGGCCGGCTCAGCAACCAGGGCTTCAGCCCGCTATTTGCCAATAGGCTCCGCAGTACCTGCAAGCAACAATCCATCGCAGCGCTGGCAAACAAAAGCAATGGTCAGCTAAAGCTGACCAAATTATAACGACCCCGCCCCTTAACTCGCGGCGGCGATGCTCCTTCCTTGCACTCTATTAGCATAGCCAAACAGTAGTGAAATTACACTTCATCACAGGCATAGGCACGCACGGCCACACACCCCGTACTCTCAGGGCACATTCTCGGTGAACCCAGTCAAATCCGCGATCTCACCATCGCCTCCAGGATTGTAAACCTCGTGAGCATTATAGTCTTTCCGGCCTAAGCCTAAGACCCTCCATCTATATCAACGGCAAGTACCACGTACTTTAGGTCGATTTAACCGAACGACATAGAGCGGGTACAGTTTCGCCTAATCCGTTGCTCACACCGCAATGTCAATTTAAGCCATATGTGCGGGTCAAGCTTCCTCGAGTCCCAAATCGATCACACGTATTACATAACCCAGTTATGTGCAAGTTGGCTCCCAGGCCACCAAGATGACAGAATCACGCTTCTGCCCAGTTTTTCGGGTACACCTTGGAGTTAATCCCCAAGATTCCCTGTTGCAATCTACTGCGTAGAAAACCCGAAAAACAACCATCGGCACGGAGTCTTCTCCGGCCATTCATGCAATGAAACATCATCGATCCAGACCAACTTGCCCGAGTAGGCTTCACACATCATGCCTATGTTCGTACTTCGATTTCGAACTCTACATGCAAAACAACGGGAACTATTCATATCCACCCGAAGGAACACCTCACACTCACTGCATACTCGCGAGAGCGGGTTTCCTATGCAGAAAGAAAGAGGACTTCACATGTCCAAGAAGAGAATCATTACCCTTGGGTTTCTCATTGGCGCCATGAAGATATAGATGGATAAAAAGCACTGCAATGGCCTCGCCTCCGTAGATCTGGACTCGGCTTGCGATTTGGGGCTCCGAAGCTCCACCGGCAGCCGGATCTCTCCTCCTCCTTCTTTCTTGCTCTCCCCTCTCTCTAAAGCTTTAGAAAGATAAAGTTCAAAGTGGAATGAGGGTTTCAAACCCTATTCCCGGCTTTAACTCAGCAAGGATAGCCCTTGGCCCTTGGATTCCAAAAAAGGAAACGGACAGCCATGATTCACACTTAAAATAGCATTATTGGGCCGAACACGGCTTGTGACACACCCGTGTCCAAGGTCGTGTGCCTGAATCGACGCCGAAACCATCGCATCCCGAACAGGACACGGCCACTAGACACGCCTGTGTCCCATGTCGTGTGCCAGACACGGCCATGCACACAACCGTGTTCCGGGCCGTGCATAATAGCCAACACAGCCGGCCAAACACATAGAGAAGGACACGGGTTCCTGACATGCTCGTGTTCCTTCTGACACGCTCGTGTTCCTTCTGACATGCCCATGTCGACCAGTATACGCTCGCATTGCGGGGCGTGTTCCTCAATCGACACAGGACCAAACCATCCTGAAGGGGACACGGGTTCTTGACATGCCCGTGTAAATTTTGACACACCCGTGTCAACCAGAACACGCCTTGATCCAGACCGTGTTCCACACCCGACACAGCCCGGCTAACAACCCGAGCAGGACACGACCCTGGACAAGCCCATGTCTCAGATCGTGCTTACTGTCTCAATGCCTCGTCGAGTGCATTTCGTCGACCACTCGGCAAGTTCGTCGAACCCGAGCACGACACGTCCATGGACACGCCTGTGTCCCAGGCCGTGTAACCCTTACCAGGCACCAAACTTGTCTCTAAATGATGTCTGTCCCTCTTTTGAGTTTTGGGGTATTACAATTCTCTCCCTCTAAAAAGACTTTTGTCCCGAAATTATAGAAATGAAGAGATATGCAAAACTTTAACGGTACCTGAGTGGAATAACTCCAGGTACTCCTCAAGCATGGTCTGCTCTCGCTCCCACGAGAGATCCTCCCGACCACAGCTGTCCCAACGGACCTTGACCATCCTAATGCCTTTGTTATGCAGTCGCTTGACTTCCGAGTCCTCAATACGAACGGGCTTGACCTTCGTCGTCAACCCATTATCAACCGGTACTTGATCGACCGCAATAACTTGTGAAGGCTCTTGCACCGCCTTCCGCAACACTGATATGTGGAATACGTCGTGTAGACTACGTAGTTCCACTGATAGCTTTAATTGATAAGCTGCTTCACCAATTCGCTCCAGAACCTCAAACGGTCCAAGGTACCCCAGGCTTAGCTTCGTCAAGCGTCGTACCTGTGAGACGCCCTTGAACGGCTTAATCTTCAAATATACTCAGTCGCCAACAGCTAACTCAACGTTCATATGCTTGGCATTATAGTATTTAGCTTGCCGGTCCTGAGCGATTAGCAATCGTTCTAGTATAGTTCGTACCAACGAAGTTCCATCTTTCACTTTTTATCGCTTGTACAGCTTCGACTCACCCGTTTTCAACCATGATAACGGTGTGTGACATCTTCTACCATAAAGGGCCTCGAAGGGTGTCATTTGAATACTTGCTTGGTAGTTGTTGTTATAAGCAAATTCCACCAAGTACATGTGATCTTCCCACTGTTTCCTGAAATCCAAGATGCACATGCGAAGCATGTCTTCCATCGTCATGTTGATTCTCTCGGTCTGACCATCCGTCTGCGGATGAAAGGTCGTACTGAAACTCAGCTTAGTTTCTAACATTTATTGCACCAACCTCCAGTTATTGGACATGAACCGCCCATCTCGGTCACTCACGATGTTGTGGGGCACACAGTGTTGTCGAACAATATTATCCACATAGAATTTTGCCAGTTTATCCACTGAATCATCCTTCCTTTTCAGAATGAAGTGCGATACTTTCGTCAATCGATCTACGATCACCAAGATGGCGTCGTTTCCCTTCTGCGACCTTGGCAACACATGAACAAAATCCATTGAAATATTGTCAAACTTCCACTCCGGGATAGGCAAGGACTTCAAGAAACCTCCAGACTTCTGGCACTCCGCCTTCACTAAGGAGCGCGTTTGACACTTCGCCACATAAAGTGTCACGTCCTTCTTAAGTCCTGGCCACCAGAACAACTTCTTCATATCACGGTACATCTTCGTGCTCCCTGGGTGAATCGAGTACTTGGTATGATGAGCCTCGTACATCAATTCTGCTCGCAGCTTACCCACATTTGGGATGCACAGACGACTGTCCTTCCATAATAATCCATCAACAACATCAAATTGGGAATTTGACGCATCTAAAGCCTCATCCATGATTTGCTTCATGTTGTTATCCAAATTCAGAGCCTGCCGAATCTGATCATCCAGGTCATACTGAACTTCTTTCCAGCTCAATTGCACTTTGGCACTAGTATGCTCATCAACACAAGAGATCTCTAATGCCTCCAACTCCCGAATAAAACGCTCGTCATGAACCTACAACCAGTTGGCCCGCACAGAGCTCCTGCGACTCAACGCATCCGCAACTGCATTGCCTTTCCTAGGCACATAATGAATCTTGAATGTGTAGTCCCCCAGGAACTCCATCCATCTCCGTTGTTGCATGTTTAGATCCTTTTGATCCAACAAGTACTTCAGGCTCTTGTGGTCGGTATAGATATCGACCTTCACACTGTACAGGTAATGCCTCCACAGCTTCAAAGCAAATATCACGGCCGCTAACTCCAAGTCATGGACCGTATAATTCCTCTCATGCACCTTCAGCTGGCGCGAGCCATAAGCTATCACTCTCCCATGCTGCAGTAGGACACAACTCAACCCACTGCCCGAAGCGTCACTGTAGATCTCAAAACCTTTTGTCCCAACTGGCGAACATAGAATAGGCATCGTGGTCAACCGACTTTTCAGTTCTTCGAAAATTTGCGCACACTGCGGTGACCACACAAACTTTTGATCTTTCCTCGTCAAAGTCGTGAGGGGTAACGCTATCCGCGAGAAGTTCTCTATGAAGCGCCTGTAGTAGCCGGCAAGTCCTAGGAAACTCCGGACTTCCGCCACTGAAGACAACATAGACCACTCTCGTATAGCAACTATCTTAGGCTGATCCACTACAATTCCCTACTATATGACCAAGGAACGCTATCGAGGACAACCAAAACTCGCATTTGGAGAACTTGGCATAAAGCTGATCCTCCTCAATGTCTCCACTAACTATATGCAGATGCTTGAAATGATCATCCTCATTCTGCGAGTACACCAATATGTCATCGATAAAGACTATCACGAACTTGTCCAAGTACTCCCTGAACGTCATGTTCATCAAATCTATAAACACGGATGACACATTCGTCAGCCCAAACGGCATGACGGTAAACTCATAATGCCTATACCGCGTACTGAAAGCTGTCTTGGGGATATCACTTTCTCTTATCCTCAGCTGATAATATTCGGATTTAAGATCCAATTTTGAGTACATCGATGACCCGACTAACTGATCGAACAGATCATCAATCCTTAGGATCGGGTACTTGTTCTTCTCCATTAACTTATTCAGCTCTCGATAATCGATACAGAGTCACAAACTTTTGTCCTTCTTCTTACCAAAAAGGACCGGTGCGCTCCAAGGCGGCGAACTTGGACGCACATAACCCTGCTCCAACAGCTCTTCAAGTTGAACCTCCAGTTTCACCATCTCCTTAGGCGCTAACCGATACGGAGAGCATGACACAGGTTTAGTACCTGGCACCAGCTCAATAGTGAATTCAATCTCCCGCTGAGGTGGGGCTCCAGGGAGATCGTCAGGGAATAAGTCAAGGTACTCGGATACCACTGGGATGTTGTCCAAAGTAGGCTTAGGCTTTGAAGCCTCCACTAGCGTGAAGAACAGCTCTGCACCAGTACGAAGCGCCTTAACCACCTAAAGAGCAGACATCAAAGTCTTGCTCGACCCCTTTCGAGCCCGCAAATGTCGTCTCACGACCAGTTCCCAATTTGACCTTCTTGCAGTTGCAATCAATGTATGTCTGCTGCTCCGAGAGCCAGTCCATACCAAATATCACGTCGAACTTCACTATCGGCAGTAATGACGCTTGCAATTCAAACTCTTAACTCCCAATCCATATCTAAACGCAACATCCTATCCGCGCGCATTCATCACCCATTAGACAACAACACATCTAATTTGTCCTTTTCCATCGAAGAAGGTACTCCGATGCACGATCAAATCCTTCGGACAAAAGGGATGCGAAGCTCCCGAATCGAATGGTGCCCTCGCCGGATAATCGAAAATCAAAACAAAGCCTAGCACAAGCAGTCCTAAGCTAACATGCGCAAGGGCAACAAGTATTTAGAGCTAAACTGCTATAAATTTAAACCGTACCTGTCACCAAGTCAGCGTGCTTCCTAGCCTCCTGCTAGCCCAGGCTGTACTCTCTAGGCTTCCTCTCGGACTTTGGGCGTCCACTCCAACAATCACGGGCAAAATGCCCCGGCTTCCCACAATTATAGCATGCGCCCGAGGTTCGGCCTGTAGTTGCCCCCCAAAGCACCAGAAGAAGGGGTTGGACCCGAAGTCCTAGCCTTCTTATAGAACCTACGATACCCGTACTTTGAGGTAGTCGACACTTTGAACTCTGTCTTCTTAGCACTAGAGACCTTCTCTTGGACTCTCTTTTTCCGCGTTCTGCGGTATCCAGCTCTTATAGGACTTGTAGAGTTCGATACCCTAATTACTGGCATCTGGTGAGTTTTCCCCAAATATACTTCCAAAGATCTAGCCGACTCCACCAAGGCTCGGAATCCCAATAATTTTGGTCCTAGCAGGAGAATTCGCAACTCGCCATGCAGACCATTATAAAATCTGTCGACTATAAACTGCTCGTTCTACAACTCAAAGCCTGGGTAGCGCCTTATCATAAGAAACGCCTACAAATATTCGTCAAATGAGTGCGCTCCCTGCACTAAAAGAATGTTCAACTGCTGACCCGATGGTCTTCTAAATGCCATTTGCTCCATCACACTGCCCGGCGTTGAAGCCACCTCAGGGACAAAGGGTTGCATTTTCCTTCCATGTTATTCATTAGTCACAGTGAACACCGCTTCAACTACTCTTCTTATGGTTTCAAACAAAGGAGGGGTCTCAAGCACGTCGCTGGGTGCACTATATTCCTAAGAAAGCGAGCGTTTTGACGGTCTTACACCACTCCTGGTCACCTATAGTCGTACAAAACACCATTAAGTGACCGACCAAAATTGCAAAATGCAATTATAGAAACACGCAGGTTCCCCAAACATGTGTATTTTCATTCCTAAGTGGACATTCATGAGTTCTTTTTATGTTATAACGATGATGCACACACATGTGCTCACAACCCCTTAAAAGAATTCGCCGACGAATTCGTTTAAGCATGACCGAAACAGGTAGTCTGATACCAAATTGTAATACCCTTATCTATCACATGGCATATAACAGTAGGTACGGCCGGGGCCTAACGCCATATACTACGGACAGACAAAAGGGTTACTAAATGAAACCATCCTTCCAATAACACACGTCCTACACAGAGTACATTCTAGGGGAAGCATTTTAAGAGTTGCAAAGAAAAGAACTCAAGCCAACAGCATGAATGTCCACTAAATACCCAAATTAGGAATGAGCGTACAAAATACACAAAGTACTTGGCCTTATGGCCTTACAAGAGTTTACTTAAATAAACAGTGTCTTCCAAACATCAGCACGCAGGCTGGTCACACATGAGTATAATAAGTAAACATTCGCATTGGCCTTCGAGGGTCGGCTCTGCAACCAGGGTTTCAGCCCGCTATTTGCCAATAGGCTCCACAGCACCTGCAAGCAACAATCCACCGCAGCGGTGGCAAACAAAAGCAACAGTCAGCTAAAGCTGACCAAATTATAATGACCCCGCCCCTTAACTCGGGGCAGCGATGCTCCTTCCCTGCACTTTATTAGCATACCCAAAGAGTAGTGAAATTATACTTCATCACAGGCATAGGCACGCACGACCACACACCCCGTGCTCTCAGGGCACATTCTCGGTGAACCCGGTCAACTCCGCGGCCTCACCACTGCCTTCAGGACGGCAAACCTCGTAAGCATTATAGTCTTTACGGCCTAAGCCTAAGACCCTCAATCTATGCCAACGGCATGTACCACGTACTTTAGGTCGCTTTAAACGAACAACATAGAGCGGGTACGGTTCCGCCTAACCCATTGCTCACACCGCAACGTCAATTTAAGCCATATGCGCGGGTCAAGCTTCCCCGAGTCCCAAATCGATCACACACGTTACATAACCCAATTATGTGCAAGTTGGCTCCCAGGCCACCAAGATGATAGAATCACGCTTCTGCCCAGTTTTTTGGGTGCACCTTGGAGTTAATCCCCAAGATTCCCTGTTGCAATCTACCGCGTAGAAAAACCAAAAAACAACCATCGACGCGGAGTCCTCTCCGGCCATTCATGCAATGAAACATCACCGATCCAGACCAACTTGTCCGGGTACGCTTCACACACCATGCCTATGTTCGTACTTCAATTCCGGACTCTACATGCAAAACAACGGGGACTATTCATGTCCACCCGAAGGAACATCTCACACTCACCGCATACTCGCGAGGGCGGGTTTCCTGTGCAGAAAGAAAGAGGACTTCACATGTCCAAGAAGAGAATCGTTACCCTTGGGTTTCTCTTTGGTGCCATGAAGATCTAGATGGATGAAAAGCACTGCAATGGCCTTGCCTCTGTAGATCTGGACTTAGCTTGTGATTTGGGGCTCTGAAGCTCCACCGACAGCCGGATCTCTCCTCCTCCTTCTTCCTTACTCTCCCCTCTCTCTAAAGCTTTAAAAAGAGAAAGTTCAAAGTGGAACGAGGGTTTCAAACCCTATTCCCAGCTTTAACTCAGCAAGGACAGCCCTGGGCCCTTGGATCCCAAAAGAAGGAAACGGACGGCCACGATTCGCACTTAAAATAACATTACTGGGCAGAACACTGCTTGTGACACGCCTGTGTCCAAGGCTGTGTGCCTGAATCGACGCCGAAACTATCGCATCCCGAACAGGATACAGCCACTGGACACACTTGTGTCCCATGTCATGTGCCAGATACGGCCATGCACGCAGCCGTGTTCCAGGCCGTGCTCAATAGCCAACGCAGCAGGCCAAACACACAGAGAAGGACACGGGTTCCTAACACGCTCGTATTCCTTCGAACACGCCTATGTCGACTAGTACACACTCATGTTGTGGGGCGCATTACTCAATCAACACAGGACCAAACCATCCCGAAGAGGACACGGGTTCTTGACACGCCCGTGTCAATTTTGACACACCTGTGTCAACCAGAACACGCCTCAAACCAGACCGTGTTCCTCACCCGACACAGCCCGACTAACAACCCGAGCAGGATACGGCCCTGGGCACGCCCGTGTCTCAGGCCGTGTTTACTGTCTCGATGCCTCGTCGAGTGCATTTCATCGACCACTCGGCAAGTTCGTCGAACCCGAGCACGACACGACCATGGATACGCCTGTGTCCCAGGCCGTGTGATCCTTACCAGGCACCAAACTTGGCTCTAAATAATGTATGTCCCTCTTTTGAGTTTCGGGGCGTTACACATAGAGCCGCCTGGCCCACCAGTAGCCTAAGGTTTATAGTTCAGAGGCCTACTGCATAACAGTATACCCCAAGGCGCTACGGTGGTATAGCCAGAATCTATAAGGCCTGCAGGTCGTACACCCCAACCAAATATCTATGACTGCTTCTCACCACGGAAGGTTGTTGCCACGGGGCTTCGAACCCGCAATCTTGATAAGACCCTCCTGCAAACAGGCTCATCACCAACTGAGCTGCAGCTCAGCTGGTGATGAGGACTATGGAAGGTGCCTTATCAAGGCGGCGTGGGTTCGAATCCCGGCGTTTGTAAAAACCCGTTGTGCTGAGAAACAGGCCGGAGATGGGTTTGGGTGGCACGGACTGTAGTTCTGTAGTGGCGGCACAGGGGAGAGACAAACTGCACGGTTACGCCATGGGCCTCTGATCTCTAAACCTAGACCATTACAAAAACGTGCACTTTTTGTAAGGACCTGGCCCACTAGGAGCACAGCACCGCCCGACCCACCAGTAGCCCAAGGTTTAGAGCTTAGAGGACCACTGCATAACAGTGCAGCTTGTCTCACCCCAAGGCGCTACGGTGGTACAGCCGGAATCTACAAGGCTTTCATGTCGTACACCCCAACCAAATCTTCATGATTGTTTCTCACCACGGAAGGTTATTGACATGGGGTTTCAAACCCGCAACCTTGATAAGACCCTCCGGCAAACAAGGCTCATCACCAATTGAGTTGCAGCTCAGTTGGTGATGAGGACTGTAAAAGGTGTCTTATCAAGGTGGCGTGGGTTCAAATCCCCGCGTTTGCAAAAACCCGTTGTGTTGAGTAACAGGCCGGAGATGGGTTTGGGTGGCACAGACTGCAGTCTTGTAGCGGGGGCACAGGGATGAGACAAGCTTCACGGTTACGTCGTGGGACTCTGAGCTCTAAACCTGGACCGTTACAATGTATGTTTCATCAATTCATGCATGCAGGTTAGTCTTTCATGTTGATTGGACAGGTGGTCCAAGTAACATTGATAGGTGGACTCAAAGAAGTTGACTGGAAAGACAGTAAAAAAATTGACTAAGTCTACAGGCGTTGAGTGAAACCAGTTCACTCAACGCAAAATAGCTAAAAGTGCTGAGTGAAGTCTGGATAGTCAAAGCAAGAAATGACTAAGTACAAAAGTGCCGACATACTTCACAACTATGTCGACACCTTTGTAGTAGAAGTGTCGATAGATCAAGTCAGCTGTGTCGAGATAATTCAGTTATCTCGATGCATTGAAGACTGAGCCAGCTGTGTCGAGGCAAGTCAGATATCTCGATACCTTAAAGCTCGGGACTGTAGTGTCGAGACAATTCAACTGTCTCGACACAATGAAGATTTAAAGTAGATGTCGACTCCCGACAGACTGAAGTGTCGAAACAATTCAAATGTCTCAACACAGTGCAGATTTAAAGATGTCGACACACAGTCGATAGTTGTGTCGAGACAAGTCAATTGTCTCGACACCTTCTAAGAAGACTAATTATAATTGTGTCGAGACACTTGGAACTTCTCGACACTTATAATCCTGAAGTTGAACAGAGTCAACACAGGTGAGTGTCAAGTCAATTCAGAAGTGTGATGTCAGCTATAGTGACTTGATATCTCCTCAGAATCCATTTGAAGGAAAATTTGAAGTATGATGTCACATGATGATGTCATCTATCAGAATCCAGCAGCTAATGAAGGCTATAAATAGAGGGGTTGTCTACATAGAAATCAAGGAATCACACAATCAATCATTTCTCTCATTCTGATTTCTCCCAAGTCAGGGGAGGGCGACAACTCCAAGAAGAAGAAGGAAGTAGCAGGTCTTCAAGAAAGTATTTTGATCCTTTCAACAAGTTGATCAGAGGTTTGAGGTGGATCTCTTCTACAAGTTCTTCAAGAAAATCAAGCTGATCATCATCAAGAACATTGCAGATCCAGAGAAGAATCATTTCAGTCAGTCTGCTTATCAAGAACCATTCATGTGCTACTAAATTGAAGAATTTGAATTCTCAGATAAGTCAGATTACAGAATTATTGTTTTCTGATATTACTTTCTTTCTTATTTACCTCTTAATTTTGTGAGATCTCTTTGAGATTTGAGTGGGTAGGAGATATATTCTCTGAGTTGTAAGCATGATTTATAAAGGCTGAGGTAGGGTTCTTGAGGTACCTAAGGTAGGTGATTTGTGTTGGATCATTGAGGTGTAAGACTTGTATAGTCTGAGGTAGTGTTCTTGAGGGTTCCTGAGGTAGGAGATTGAGTGGATCTCTGAGGTAGGACCAATGGGTCTGAGTTGTAGGTTTCTTAACAGAAATTGAGCGTATAAGATCTGTTGATCTGAGTTGAAAAGGAGGAGATATAACCTTATCTAGCACATTGATAGTGAGGAAGAAGGGGGAAAGTGGATGTACCCTAGATACGGGAACCGCTATAAATTCTTTGTGTTCTGTGGATTGCTTGTGTTGTGTTCTTGTGAATGTTTATTTTTCAAATATCTGCTGAACATTTAATATATGTGACAAAGAAATTTAAAAGACACATATTCACCCCCCTCTAGGTGATTAACTACTCATAGATTTATCTTTCAAGTAGTACTAGAGGGAGGTTATTCAAAGAAAGACCTAACAGTCAGAAAAAGACCCTAAGGGTGGTTGATACATATCAGATCTTATGGCTTCAAAATCTCACAAAGAACTCAGTTCTATGAAGCTTCATATATGTACAAAGGACAATTTTGCAATTTGGAAGCAGATGGTGAGATTGTTTATGGAGGCATCAGATCCAAGAATCTATATCACTATACAAGAAGGACTATATATTCTCATGAAAGTATCTGTCTTAGATGCAAATGTGCAAACTTAGATGCAAATGTGCAAACCCCTAAGAGTCTGTCTGAGATGACAAAGGATGAGGTGGTTCTTGACACCATGGATAAAAGAACACAAAACATAATTGTTAGTGCAATAGATAATTCAACCTTTTAGAACTTAGTGCACTATAAACTATCCAAGGAGATGTGGGACACTCTAATAGTATATATGGAAGGTACAGAAGAAGTCAGAGATGACAGAAAGTCTCTACTCAACTAACAGTATGAGGCATTCAGGCAAGGGAAGATTGATTTTATAGAACTTTGTTATGAAAAGTTCTTTAGAATATCAATCACTTAAAGAATTATGGCAGAGAATTCTCAAACTATAAGCTTAACGACAAGTTTTTTAGAACCCTAAGCAAAGAATGGGACATAAAGATTTGTGTTGTAAGAGAAATGGGCAATCTGAGGAACATGTTACCCCAGGATTTGTATGGGAAGCTGTTGTCACATGAGCTTCAGTTAAATTCTAGAAAAGCTGAAGATGAATCTGCCAAAAGTCCAAATCAAATTAGATCTGAGGCTTTCAAAGCAGATACATTAAAGAAGGCTAGAAGAGAAATTTCATCATCACCAAGAAGGGATGAAGATACAGTTAGCACATGGACTAGTTCTTCATCAAAAGAATTGTCAGATGGTGAATTGGCTTTATTTACCATGCAATTCAAGAAGATGATGATAAGAAGGAAGCAATGGAACAAGAAGCAATCATCTCAATCAAATTCTAGTAAACACAAATACAAACACAGAAAGAACTCTGTTGTTAGGTATGATTCAAACCAGAACAAATAGGTTAAAACTGACATTATTTGTTATTACCGTAACAGGCCTGGACATATCATTGTTGACTGTCCAATAAAGAGAAAGGAGAACAGGAAGTCCAAGGAATAAGTTCTACAAAGATAAGAAGTCAAAAAAAGTGTCTGATGGCAAAGAAGTCAAAGACTCTATCTGATAGTGATTCAGATTCAACTGAATCTGATGAAGAACATGCTCATATTGGATTGTTCTCTTGTGAAGAAGAATTCATCAGAGAGGCCATATACAAGGGCAATAACTCCACAACTTCATCACTCAATGGTGACTCTGGAGATGATATGGAGATTAACTTGATGACATTGTCTGCTAATCTAGAAATAGAAATTATTGGATGTCAGGATACTCAGGTAATCTTTGACTATTCTATTTGTTCTACAACTTCTGTTCATATGACTGAGGATGAGTCAGACTCATGTAAATTAAATTTTGATTCAAATAATTCCAACTTTGGGACTAAGCTGCAGCAGATCACGGTGAAGTTTGGAAAACTGATGGAGGCTCTTGTAAAGAGCAAAAAGCTTGTCAAAGAACAAGCCATCAAGATAGCATCTCTAAGAGGTCTTAGTACCATCATAAGATGGCTACTCAGAAGATTGGTCTTCAAAGTTCAAAGTTGACTAAGTTAAGTAGCTAACTAAGATCATTGATGATCAAATCATGTAGCTAAAACAAAACGATGCAACCATTCAGGAGTTAGAACTCAAACTCTAGAATGAGAAAAGACTTGTTTAGTTATTTTCTAAACATAAGACTGTGCTCCCCATTATAGAAACCTTCTCAGGAACTCCTGGAAGTGGTCTTGGTTATGTTGAACCTAAGATAAGGAGAGGCAAAAAGCTGACAGGACAAAAAGGTCCAGTCATGCCACAACCTGTGTTCCAGACTAAGGGAAAAGAATTCCAGAAGTCTGGACTAGTAGGACCAAACTCATATGTGAATAGGAAAGCTATTCCTAATGTGCTTGCTCCAAGGAGCACTGTTATGACAGAGGCAAAACAACCATTTTGCACCCAGTTAAAATGCAACTGTCAAGTTTGCTGATTGCTGTCCTAAGGCATGTCAGCATAAAGTTCCTACTATTCCTCTAAAGAGGAGATACAACAGATATGAGTGCTGGTGTTGTGGAAAGATTGGGCACTTTTCCCTGGACTGCTGGTTCAATCACACTATGTCTCATGGGCAGAAAGTGTGCCCAGCTATGAAATTTTTCAGGTGGTCTAAATGGAGCCCCAGCTAACAAACACCAAGGACCCAAGACAATTTGGGTTCCTAAGTATAAATAAATTTTTATTTTGCAGGTATGTCCAAGCACCAGAGATAGACCCATCTGCTCACTAGATAGTGAATGTTCCAGACATATGACTAGAATAAATAGCAATTTGAGGGAGTTTATTCCAGAAAAGGATGGACCAAAGGTGATCTTTTGTGGAGCTGATAAAGGGATTACCAGAGATTTTGGTAGGCTCTCAAATGTCTTAGTCACTTTCACTAAAGTAACTTATGTGGAAGGATTGCTACACAACCTTATAAGCATAAGCCAACTTTGTGATCTTGGCTATGACATTTCATTCCATAAGGATGTGTGCCACATAAAGAAGTCAAGTGTCCAAGAGGTCATCTTGACAGACACTAGGTGTGGGAATGTGTACTATTTAAATTTTCTTTATCTAAACTCAGACTCTCACATATGTCTAGTTATAAATGAGAAAGTCTCACACTGTGTCAAATGGCACAAGAGGCTAGCTCATTTGAACTATAAGACCATAAGAAAGTTATTCAGTAAAGAGCTAGTTAGGAATGGACCTAACATTAAATGCACTAAGGAGAGCATTTGCTCTACATACCAAAAAGTCAAGCAGACCAAAGCTTCCTTCAAAAGCATTGAAACCAAAGACTCTGTGAGGTGTTTATACTTCTTGTATAGGTACTTGTTTGGTCCTATGTCAGTTCATAGTCTAGGAAGGAAAATCTATACCTTTGTGGTTGTTGATGACTATTCCAGATTTACTTGGGTTTTCTTTTTAAGGAAAAAGTATGAAACTCCTATTGTCTTCAAGACATTTGACAAACAAATACATAATGAATTAAACAGTTCTGTGGTCAGGATCAGAAGTGATCATGGAACAGAGTTTTAATCTGAATGCATGATAAAGTTTTGTGTAAAACTTGGGATTCTGCAAGAGTTTTCCGCTGCAAGAACACCCCAGCAAAATGAGATTGCTGAGAGAAAGAACAGGACTCTCATTGAAGCTCGAAGAACCATGTTGAGTGATTCTTCTCTCCTAGATTATTTCTGGGCTGAAGCTATTAACACAGCATGTCATGTTCTTAATAGAGCTTCAATTAACATAAGCCTGAATAATACTCCTTATGAGCTAATGAAGGGCAGAAAATGAGACTTGGCCTACTTCAGAATCTTTGGATGTAGGTGTTTTGTCCTTAATAATGGGAAATCATACATAACTAAGTTTGCTAAGAAGTCCTATGAAGGCATATTTGTTGGTTATAGTAACCACAGTAAGGCCTATAACTTGAGGGATCAAGTTGTAAAGGAGTTTGTTCATGTTGTATTTGATGAAAGTTCTATGTATTACAATGATAAGCTAGGTACATCAAGCACAACAGGAGAAGACTTGAAGCTAAAGGAGTTGTTAATAGAAGACTCAGTTCTAGCAAGACAAAGTATACAATATGGAGTAAACATTATTGAAGAAGAACTTGCACAGGAATAACCAGAATAAGAGACTCAACAATAAGATGAAGTTGTTCAAAGAGAAGAGGTCACATTACCAGTTGCTGTTGAACATATAAGGGATCATCCAAGGTAACTGATCATTAGAGATGCAACTCATGGTGTGACCGTAAGAAGTAGATAGCATAACAATGTAATGTACTCAAGTTTTTTGTCTCAAACAGAACCAAAGAAGTTTGAAAAAGCCAATATAGGCCCATTTTGGATAGGGGCAATACAGGAAGAATTGAACCAGTTCAAGAGATGTAAAATCTGGAAGCTGGTTCCCAAACCATATGACTGTAACATCATAGGAACTAAGTGGATCTATAGGAACAAACTGGATGAGAATGGTGTTATAGTCAGAAATAAGGATATATTGGTTGTAGAGGGCTATAGACAAGAAGAGGGTACAAACTTTGATCAAACCTTTGCATCAGTGGCTAGATTGGAAGCTTTTAGACTCTTCCTGGCATATGCAGCCTACAAAGGATTTAAGATTTACCAAATGGATGTGAAGTCAGCTTTAATTAATGGTAACCTCAAAGAAAGGGTCTATGTTGAGCAACTCTCAAGTTTTGTTGACTCTACTCATCCTAATCATGTTTATCTTTTATTAAGAGCTCTCTATAGATTAAAACAAGACCCAAGGGCTTGGTATGAGACTCCGTATAAATTCCTTCTGCAGAATAAATTCTCAAGAGGAAAAATAGACAAAATACTATTCCTAAGGGAAGTCAAAGGCAAGATGACCTTAGTATAAATATATGTAGATGACATTATATTTGGTTCTACTAATAAGTCACTTTGCACTAAGTTTGCCAAACATTGGCAATGTAAGTTTGAGATGAGTAGTATGGGTGAACTCAAGTTTTTCTTGGGTCTCCAAGTTAAGAAAACAGATGATGGACTTTTCATTAGTCATTCTAAGTTCACCAAAGAGTTAATTAAGAAGTATGGCATGAAAACATCCACTTCCATGAGAACTCCTATGGGGTCCAATATGTCTTTAGACAAGGATGGTGCTGGAAAGACAGTTGATATCAGCTTGTATAGGGGCATAGTTGGATCACTACTCTATCTAATTGCCAGTAGATCAGACATAATATATGCTACTTATGTCTGTATTAGGTATCAAGCTTGCCCTAAGGAGTCTCACTATACAGCAGTCAAAAGAATATTGAGATATCTAAAGGGCACACCTAATCTTGGCCTATGGTATCCCAGTAATAGTGATTTTAAACTAATAGGCTTTTCAGATGCAGATTATGTAGGTTGTAAAAAAAACAGGAAAAGAACTTCAGGTTCATGTCAGTTCCTTGGAAGAAGGCTAGTGTCATGGAGAAGCAAAAAAACAAACAAGTGTAGCAATATCCACAGCTGAATCTGAGTACATTTCAGCTGGAAGTTATTGTGTACAATTGCTTTTGATTTAGCATCAATTACAAGACAACAATATTCAGCTAAGTAAAACTCCATTATATTGTGATTCTACTAGTGTCATTTCAATTGCAAACAATCCTGTGTCACATCGTAGAAGTAAACATATTGAGATTAGATATCACTTTATTAGGGAGCATGTAAAAAATGATGACATAATTCTAGAATTTGTTCCTACAAATAAACAAATTACTGATATTTTCACTAAGCCCCTAGATGAAGAGAAATTTAATTTCTTTAAGTTTGAACTTGGCATGTTGAATCTTGAATAATTTATGCATACATAATAACTGATAAAAATAAGAATAAAATTTCAGTCAGTAATTAAGTTTACTTACCTAAATATCAAGAGAAGACATCAAAGTGTCAACTATCTATAATTCTAAAAACACAATTTTCGGCTAAGTCAAAAGTTGGGTCGAGACACCAGAGAATGTGTCAAGACATCAAAGAAAGTGTCAAGACAACAAAGAATGTGTCGAGACACCAAATTAAGTGTCGAGACATCAAAGGGTGTCGAGACCCTAAGGTATATGTCGAGAGACATTATCCTTGTGTCGACTTGTGTCGACTTGTGTCAACACATCTTGGCAGACAATGTTTCTAGTGTCGACACTAGGTCTTTACCTAAAAATTTGTAACAATCTAAATGGAGCCCACTCGTTCGTCTTCAGGAAAGATTAGACTATAAATAGGGTGTGAGAGGAGAAGTCGACTAAGCTTTCTTGATATTGTGAACTGTTGATTTCAGAGTGTCGAGCCCTAGAACCCAGATCAGTTGACACTCGTCAACCATTTCTCTCCACTCTCATGGCACACAAGAATGACGATAACATCTTCGAAGGTTATGAACTTGTTTGAAATGGATTCAACTCAGCGTATGAAGAAATTAAGAATATAATAACCCTAATCACTGAAGCAGGATTGGAATATCTACTTTCTAAATCTTCAAATATCTAGAAAAGAGAGGTTCTTGAATTCTTTTCCAATGCTCATCTTGACTCAAACTCGTGAAATATTAAGTCCAATGTGAATGGATCAAATGTCAAAATCATAACCAAAAGACTGGCCAAGATATTTCACTTGCCAAGGATTGATCAAGAAGATGACCTAGATTCTGCCAAGACTGCAGAAGCTTTGGAGTGGTGTGGATTGGCCCCAACCACAAAGCTTGGAATCACCCTGGTCAGGAAGGGAATGAATACTCAAGGAAACTTTCTGTTAGAGATTATAGGAAAAGTGTTGCAATGCAAAACTGGAGCACACGATAGAATACCTGCTCAAATGTTTGAGTTGATTACAAGGATAATATTCAAAGTGAAGACCAACTGGAGCAAAATTATCTTTGACAAAATAGCAAAGAGCATCACGAAGCCCAATATGGGAAGTTATAAGTCTTTATTTGGTACAAGCTATTCCTGACAATCTCAATCTCAAGATTGGATCAAAGATCAATCACATGAGAAGAATGGATATGAGAATTCTAGCAAGATGGGATAGAGTATTATCCAAAGAAACACTTACAGTAGATAGGAAGAAGGAGAAGAAGAAAAAAGTGGTGGTTGTGGAAGATGTAACATCCCATTTCGTGCCAGACCCCTCGCGTATGTCTTGAGTCAAGAAAATTGACTCAAGTTCGGGGAGCGTCGAGTGAGTCGACCGGACTCAACGACTAGATCAGGAATTAACTTAGAAAATTCTGGCAGGTTAGGCGTTGAGTGGACTCAACACACTCAACGCCAATTAACTTAGAGAAATTTTGGCGGGATAAGCGTCGAGAGCGTTGAGTGGACTCAACGCACTCGATGTCATTTGACTTTGAAATACTTGTGGGTTAGGCATCGAAAGCGTTGAGTGGACTCAACGCACTCGACGCCATTTAACTTAGTTCATTTTTGCGGGTTAAGGCGTTGAGAGCATTGAGTCCACTCAACGCCCTCAATGCCATATAACTTGGCATGTTTCTGGCGGTTAAGGTGTTGAGAGCATTGAGTGGACTCAACGCTCTCGACGCCATATAACTTGGCATGTTTCTGGCGGTTAAGGCATTGAGAGCATTGAGTTCCAATCAACGCTCTCGACGAGCGTTGAGTTCCACTCAATGCTCTTGACGCCATATAACTTGGCACGTTTCTGGTGGTTAAGGAGTTGAGAGCTTTGAGTGGACTCAACGCTCTCGATGCCATATAACTTGGCATGTTTCTGGCGGTTAAGGCATTGAGAGCGTTGAGTGGCCTCAACGTTCACGACGCCATATAACTTGGCATGTTTCTGGCAATTAAGGCGTTGAGAGCGTGAGTGCGACGAGAGCGTTGAGTGCGATGAGAGTGTTGAGTGGACTCAATGCTCTCGACGTCATTTAACTTAGAATGTTTTTGGCCCTGTTTGCTGCTGAACCAGATTTTTCGGGAATTGCACCAAATTGACTTAAATTTGCCGCATCCTTTCGAAATGACTCATTTAATGCGATGATTAGGCGGTCCAATGTCAGGCTGACACGTGGCGAGGCAGTTACCCTAATTTCTCACAATAAAAAGGGTAATGAGGAAAACCCTAGCCTTCTTTTCTTTTTATCACCTTGTCGGGCAGCCATCTCTGCCAAGCCGATGGAACAGTGAAGCCGCCAGAATCTGGAAGAAATCCTCTCTTCCTCTTCTTTCTCGTGAAGAACGAACACCAACCAAGGAGAAGAAGATGCCGCCAAGAAGAGTGACGAGATCCATGGCTGGAAAAGCCGAAAATGAGGTGAGCTTCCTACCATCTCCCTTGGTGCTAGATCTCTAGTTATTCCTAGGAGAGATATTGACTCAAAAGAGTCCTGATTTGCTTGAAGAAGGTTTCTAGGAAGAGGCCATGTTAAGACTTGTGTCCAAGGAATTAGAGTCTTCCACATTTCCTCACTTCAAATGAAGTTTGGGGACTGGTTTCGTGAATAGAAGTGGGCACATGAGGGTGAATAAGGGAGGAGAAATTCTGGATGTTATTTGGAAAGTTCGTTTGGAGGAAGAAGACGGACCGATGACGTTCGATCTGCTTTAAGATGCGTGCAGAAATCTGTTTTCTGCGCGCAGCAACCTTCGAGGCCATTTTCAGACATGATGCGACTAGATCTGGGCTTTTGCCTAAACATGAAAGTCGTATCCCTTGGAAATACCATTCCAATGAGTGGTTACCCGCCTTCATCGGATTCATGTAGCCTCGGGAATCTCCGATCGAAGTTGTTGTACAGTAATCATTCCTGCATATATAGTTCTCATGTTTGTTTTGTATCGGCTTTGGGTTTGGTAGAGAGATTGTAGTACATTAACGTTAATATTTTGTTGAATTTAGTCTGTAAGTAATTGTCATAAAATATGTTAATGATATTTGTTGGATATGTCCCTAATGAACAAATGATGTAGTAAAGTGTACTTGATCGAGGTGATTTGGTGGAGGTTAGTGAACGAATGGATTGACGAGTTGGAATGGTAGGAATGACTTAATATGTGAATCGATAGGGATGTACTTGATAATGGTAATACAATGAATAATGATGAGGTTTACTTGAAGTTTGTTGCACAAAATTTGTAGTAATTGCGATGAACAAATGGTTGATGTCTTTTAGTTGGTAGATCCATATGTACATAAATAGTTCGAACTTGGTAAAAGAATTGTAACCGGTGATGTTAAAGTCATGTGATCATAGTATACATATAATTATGATAACCAAATGGTTGACAAATATGTGTGGAGTACCATTACGTTGATGGTGAACCCTTGGTGTGCTTGGATGCATGAAAATGTGGAAGGATTGAAAGTGTCTGTATGTTGCCGCACTGGAATTATGTATTGGTAAGAGACTCGGTGTAGAGCTCTTGTGTGTTGTTGAGCACGAAATGTGAATAATGAAAATGGGGCTCAATGTGGAGCCTCGTATGTGAAATGCATGTGGTGTGAGTCGACACACGGTGTCGTAATCCTGGGTTAAGGATAGTGTGGCAGGTCTACGTATTATCCAGTCGTCACACCGACGGGAGTTGACAGCTAGACTTGCACAGTTGGGCCTTGGTCCTCGGTGCTTACTTATCGAGGCACCTTATGTGCTAGTGGATGGTTGGCCTTGGTCCTTTGGTGATTTGTTCACCGAGGCACCTTCCGTGCCATGAATATAGGCCAGTTGGGCTGGGCTCTTGGTGCACATCTACCCGAGACCCCTTCTGAGCCGTAGTACGCATGTGAGCTCTACTATTGTGTTCTTAGAGTTTAGGATTAAGGAGGCCTAGGCTTGGTAGTGTGGATGCCTGCCTAGTAGTGGATATGCCCGCTCTACTGTCACCACCTGGCCATGATGTTTGACGCCTAAGAGGTTAGCTACCTGCTCAAAAAGTGGGAACTACAAGTCTGTGTCGACATAGCAACTACATGTGCGTGATCATGGGTGAGTCATTGCATTACATTCATGGCATTACATTACATTGCATACACAAGATCCTCATCATATAAATTTTTATGGGCACTCTTATACGATGAGTTTCTTTACTGCTGAGCCAATCCTCAACTTATATGTCTGTATGTGCATTCATATAAGTTGAGTTACTTTTTATTGTAGCTTTACATTTTTAATATAATATTATGGATGATAGAACTGCTAGAGTAGATTGTTTACTCATTTATTATACTGCTGATATACTTGACATTGCTCACTCTATACCACCTGCTTATACTATTATTTTATTTATGTATATTGTACCCTTATTCTTTTCTCCGCCCCATACCGAGGAGTCGCTAGGGGAGAAGATGTGATAGCCACTTTGTCTTATGACTAACGGTTGATACCTCTTCCTTTTTAGGAGGAAACCCGCAGACAGAGCAGCAGCAGGTTATATAGCAGGACAGCCAGGCTAGGACGACAGGGCCTGAAGGGACGGTGTCGTCGCTACTGTCATTAACTGATGTGAGTTTTGAGAGATTCGTGATGTAGCCCTTTGGGCAAATTTTACTCATACTCTGATATTATAAAAGCTTGTTGTAGCATCTTTTTCTTGTTGTACTTTTTGGACAATTTTACTTATCTGTGGATTGACTTTTGTTTTATATTCTTGATTGGGTTGGCATTTGTTGATATTGGGTATAGCCGTCAGGATAGGAATCTTGTGGTATAGGTTAGCCCGCGTGCTAACGCTACCGCAAGACGACTGTTCTGGGCATAAGACTCCCCTCATGCCATGTTTTGAGTTCTGGGAGGGGGTCTTACAAATGGTATCAGCTTGCTATGATCCTGAACTCAATAAGTCATTCAAAAATGGTGTCACCCCCATTCGATTAGTCAGCTTGGGGACAAACTGACTTAGCGAAAGCAGTGGTGTGCTCATATGTAATTCACACTAAGTATGTTCAATTTTGACCTTAAGATTAGCCAACCTGACCATAGGTTTGTACTTTACGTGTAGATACCAGTGCATGTTGAGCTAGTGGGGGGCACTCCCGCCTCCTCCATACCCATACAATTTCAGTCGCTCACAGCTATCTTGGATGCCTTTAGGTCCCAAGATAGGGCAGTCGCTCACAGCTATCTTGGATGCCTTTAGGTCCCAACAAGCCCTTGTACAACAACAAGCACCGGGCTCCAATTGGTAAAGCACTTTTTGAGCTCTCTCCCATCCTGCCTACCTTGGGACAGAGTCAGCAGTGCGTACGGAGGAATGGCTCGACACCGTACAAGAACTGTTGGCGGGAATAAGATGCCCGGACAATATAGTTGTGACCCTGGTAGTGACACTTCTGGAGCTGCATGCAAAAAGATGGTGGAAGTCTCTCATGGGCACCACCTTCCAAGGAAGCGTTTACACATATATTAGTTGAAGCGAGTTTTATGAAGCTTTCTTAGAGCACTTTATCCTTTCTATAGCTCGAGATAAACTTGAAGAAAGATTCCTGCAGCTGAAATAGGGATCCAAGTCAGTGACAGAATACCAGCGAGAGTTTCAACATCTGGCTAGATTTGGTAACTCCTATGAGTTGGACGATAGAGGATATGCTAAAAGGTTCTACAAAGGCTTGCGAGACCCCCTGAGGCAAGCCCTTTTGTTTATAGCAGACTCCAGCTTAGTAAAGATAATTGACATGGCGAAGAGGCTAGAGGCAGACCACTTGGGAAGTGGTAAGATACCTACTGAGGGTGTGATGGAGGCAGGCAACAGTAACATAAGGAGGCATGACAACAGAGGTGGAAGAGGATACCAGAGAGGTGGAGGGCGTTTCCACTGGAATTTTAGAATGGAGCGCCCGGTCCCACAACCGCCAACATTGCCTCCACCTCCACAGCTTCAACAGTTCCAACAACCCGGAGGGCGGTATGAGCGAGTGTGCTTTCAATGCAACTAACCGAGCCACATCCGACGTCACTGCCCGCAGCTAGTTGGGAATGCTCCTCCTCCTCTCCCTCCGGCAGCTCCACGAGGGCGGGGATGTATGCGTGGTCGAGGATGAGGACCACGAGGAGGAAACCCTGGACCTGCTCGAGATTAGGTGTTCGCGCTGGATATGACGCAGGAGCGGAACTCTCAGGAGGTGATCGTAGGTATATTGTAGGTAATGAATACATTTTTAATGCTAGCCTTAAGTTGCCTAAGATGTATTTGAAATCTAGTTTTGAGTATTTGTTATTGGTACTTAGGTACCGTGATGGTCGGTGGGAAACCGGCCTATACGTTATTCGATACCGGATCCTCACACTCGTTTGTGTCTGCAGACTTCATTAAAGATCTAGAAGGTGTGCAATATTTCACTAGTATTGCTCGAAGAGTATGCCTCCCAGATGGCTCTGAGATGACCGTAACCGCCAAGTGCGAACTGGAGATACTCCTTGGAGGAAATATCTTTGATACCCCTACCACAGCTTTGAGGATGCCAGAATTCGATCTCATTCTATTCTTTTCATTAATAAGAAGGATGGAACCTTACGATTATGCATAGACTATCAGGAGCTCAATCGACTGACGGTGCGGAACACTTATCTGCTACCCCGGATCGACGAGTTGTTCGATCAATTGGTACGAGCGCAATATTTTTCCAAGTTGGATTTGCGCTCGGGGTATTATCAGTTGAGGATACAAGAGGAGGACATTTAGAAAAAAAAATTTAGCTCAAGGTACGGCTTGTACGAGTTCACTGTGATGCCGTTTGGGCTCACAAATGCCCCTTCAGCATTCATGAGCCTGATGAACAAAGTATTTGAGCCTTATCTAGACATCTTCGTCATCGTCTTCATCGATGACATTTTGGTCTACTAAAAGATAGAGGAAGAGCATGTCGAACATCTGACCTTGGTACTGAAAAAGCTAAAAGAGCACGCCTTGTTTGCCTAGTTCAGCAAGTGCGAATTCTGGCTCCAAGAAGTTGCCCTCTTAGGCCATTTGATCAGTGGGGCTAGACTAGCGGTGGATCCGGCCAAAGTACATGTCGTAGAGGAATGGTCACCCTTGAAGTCAGCGGTTGATGTGTGGAGTTTCCTTGGGCTTGCCGGGTATTATCGCAAGTTTGTGAAGGGATTCTCCAAGATTTCCCTTCTTCTTACTACTCTGACAAAGAAAGGTGTGCCATATGAGTGGACACCCCAGTGTGAAGTTGCATTCCAAGAACTGAAGGACGGACTTACTACTACACCCATCCTAGCCCTTCCATCCGGTAAGGAAGGATTTCAAGTTTACACTGACGCGTCAGATCAAGGGATGGGAGCAGTATTGATGCAGCACGGGCATGTGATTGCATATGCTTCAAGACAGCTAAAGAAGCATGAAGTCAACTATCCAATACATGATTTAGAATTAGGAGCAGTGGTATTCTCCTTCAAGGTTTGGAGACACTATCTATATGGCATCCACTGCGAAATCTTTTCGGACCACAAGAATCTAAAGTGTGTTCATACTCAGAAGGAATTGAATTTGAGACAGCGGAGGTGGTTAGAATTGTTATGTGATTATGAATTTACTTTGAACTACCACCCGGAAAAGCAAATTATGTAGATGATGCTTTGAGCAGAAAGGTACCGGAATCGAGCCCTGAGTCCCGATTGATGAGTATGAAATTAGCTCGGATGATCAAAGAAATGGAGATTATCCTAGTATATAAAGACCATTCGGAAGGGTATATGGAGTACTTGACCGTGATGAGCATAGTCTGTGATATTCGGGACCGAATCCGGGCAGAGCAAGGAAAGGATGTTGCTCTGGCCCTGGTGCTTAAGGCAATTGAAGATGGGACTACTGATGAGTATTCCCTAAAAGACGACCTCGTTCATCTTCGTGGTCGGCTTTACATTCCCAAAGGGGGTAAAATTCGGGAAGATATCTTGAGAGAGGCACATTGCTCCAAGTATTCAGTGCATCCTGGGATTACCAAGATGTTCGCTGACTTGCGGAAGACCATGTGTTGGTCGGGAATGAAGAGAGTCGTCAGATATTTTCTTATGCATTGCGAGGCCTGTCAAAGGGTAAAGGCATAATGCAAGAGCCCGGGTTGATTATTACAATCGCTGCCCATCCCCGAGTGGAAGTTTTAGGATATCTCCATGGACTTCGTCCACGTGTTGCCTCGCTCATGCTCAGGGAATAATTCAGTTTGGGTAATTGTTTACCGTCTGACAAAGGTAGCCAGGTTTATTCCTATAAAGAAAAAAGCTCATGTGGTTGTTTTGGTATGCCTCTTTGTGGAGCAGTTTGTACAGTACCATGGCAGTCCAAAGACAATTATTTCTGACCGGGATGGTCATTTTACCTCTAAAGAATGGAAGGTCGTACAGGCATATTTGGGTTTACACCTTACCTTCAGCACAACCTTTCATCCTCAAAAGGATGGGTAGTCTAAGAGGACCATCAGAACTTTGGAAGATCTATTGAGGTTGTGTGTGTTGGATAGAGGAGAGTCGTGGGAAAGGCTCTTACCCCTGGTAGAATTCTCATACAACAACATTCACCAGGCCAGTATCGGGATGGCACCCATGAAAACCTTTACGGAAGAAGGCGTAGAATGCCCTTGTCATGGGTGCAAGATGAAGACCTGAAGGTTTTGGGAATTGAGTACATCGATGATACTGATGCAGTTGTTACACTAATAGGGGACCACATGCTTGAGGCTCAAAGTCAGCAGGCTAAATATTATAATGCAAAATACCGGATGGTGGAATTTCAAGTGGGTGACAAAGTGTTCCTGAAGATCCAGCTGATGCATGGAGTGTCACGGGTACATGGTGTGAAGAAGATCAACCCAAGGTACGTTGGACCTTACGCTATATTGGAAAGGATTGTCCCTTTGGCCTATCGGTTGGAGTTGCCGCAAGAGCTGGAGAATCTTCATGACGTATTCCATATGTCGTCACTCCGGAAGGCGCTGTTGCGGCCCGATCAACATATCCCCACCACTAATGGAGAAGTAGCAACTGATAGATCGGTACGACTAGAGCCGATGCAGATAGTGGACATCGTGACAAGGAATTTGCGACGCAAGAGTGTTCCTTTAGTAAAAGTGTTATGGTCTAATCATGGGAAGGAAGAATTTACTTGGGAGCCAGTGGACTTGATCCGGAAGCACTACCCAAAGTTGTTTCCCCAAGGTAACATTTATAAAGTATAGTATAGTTCCTTGATTTATTTCCCCCACAACCTTAGCCAGATTTCGAGGATGAAATCTTTTATTTTGTTTATAGGATTTGTAACGTCTCATTTCATGCCAGGCCCCTCGCGCGTGCCTTGAGTCAAGAAAATTGACTCAAGTTCGGGGAGCGTCGAGTGAGTCGACCGGACTCAACGACTAGATCAGGAATTAACTTAGAAAATTCTGGCAGGATAGGCATTGAGTGCGTTGAGTGGACTCAACACACTCAACGCAATTAACTTAGAGAAATTTTGGCGGGATAGACGTCGAGAGCGTTGAGTGGACTCAACGTACTCGATGCCATTTGACTTTGAAATCCTGGTGAGTTAGGCATCAAAAGCGTTGAGTGGACTACATGCACTCGATGTCGTTTAACTTAGTTTATTTTCAAGGGTTAAGGCATTGAGAACGTTGACTGGACTCAACGTCAAGGAGAGCGTTGAGTGTACTCAACGCTCCCGACGCAATATAACTTGGCATGTTTCTGGCGGTTAAGGGGTTCGGAGCGTTGAGTGGACTCAACGCTCTCGACGCCATATAACATGACATGTTTCTGGCGGTTAAGGCGTTGAGAGCATTGAGTGGACTCGACGCACTCGACTCCATATAACTTAGCATGTTTCTGGCGATTAAGGTGTTGAGAGTGTTGAGTGGACTCAATGCTCTCGTCGTCATATAACTTGGCATGTTTCTGGCAGTTAAGGCATGGAGAGCGTTGAGTGGACTCAACGCTCTTAACGTCATGTAACTTGGCATGTTTCTGGCAGTTAAGGCGTTGAGAGCGTTGAGTGGACTCAATGCTCGTCCACTCAATACTCTCGACGCCATATAACTTGGCATGTTTCTGACAATTAAGTCGTTGAGAGAATTGAGTGGACTCAACGCTCTCGACGCCATATAACTTGGAGTTTCTGGCGGTTAATGCGTTGAGAGTATTGGACAATGTTGTGCTCTCGACGCCATTTAAATTAGAATGTTTTCGGCCCTGTTTGCTGCTGAACCGCATTTTTTGGGAATTGCGCCAAATTGACTTAAATGGGCTGCATCCTTTCGAAATGACTCATTTAATGCGATGATTAGGCGGTCCAATGTCAGGCTGACACGTGGCGAGGTAGTTACCCTAATTTCTCACTATAAAAAGGATCGTGAGGAAAACCCTAGCCTTCTTTTCTTTTTATCACCTTGTCGGGCAGCCATCTCTGCCAAGCCGACGAAACAGTGAAGCCGCCAGATTCTGGAAGAAATCCTCTCTTCCTCTTCTTTCACGTGAAGAATGAACACCAACCAAGGAGAAGAAGATGTCGTCAAGAAGAGTGACGAGATCCATGGCTGGAAATGCCAAAAATGAGGTGAGCTTCCTACTCTCTCCCTTAGTGCTAGATCTATAGTTATTCCTAGGAGAGATATCGACTCAAAAGAGTCTTAATTTGTGAGAAGAAGGTTTCTAGGAAGAGGACATGCTAGGACTTGTATCCTATGAATTAGAGTCTTCAACCTTTCATCACTTCAAATGAAGTTTCTGTACTGGTTTTGTGAAGAGAAGTGGTCATATGAGGGTGAATAAGGGAGGAGAAATTCTGGATGTTATTTGGAAAGTTTGGTTGGAGGAAGAAGACGAACCGATGACGTTCGATCTGCTTTAAGATGCGCGCAGAAATCTATTTTTTACACGCAGCAGCCTTCGAGGCCATTTTTAGACATGACGTGGCCAGATCTGGGCTTTTGACTAAACACGAAAGTCGTAGCCCTTAGAAATACCTTTCCAACGAGTGGTTACATGCCTTCACCGAATTCCTGTAGCCTCAGGAATCCCCGATCGAAGTTGTTGTACAATAATCATTCTTGCATATATAGTTCTCGTGTTTATTTTGTATCGGCTTTAGGTTTCGTAGAGAGATTGTAGTACATTAACGTTAATGTTTTGTTGAATTTAGTCTATAAGTAATTGTCATAAAATATATTAATGATATTTGTTGGATAGATCCCTAATGAACAAATGGTGTAGTAAAGTGTACTTGATCGAGATGATTTGGTGGAGGTTAGTGAACGAATGGATTGATGAGTTGGGATGGTAGGAATGACTTAATATGTGAATCGATAGGGATGTACTTGATAATGGTAATACAATGAATAATGATGAGGTTTACTTGAAGTTTGTTGTACATAATTTGTAGTAATTTCGTTGAACAAATGGTTGATGGCTTTTGGTTGGTAAATCCATATGCACACGAATAATTCGAACTTGGTAAAAGAATTATAACCAGTGATGTTAAAGTCATGTGATCATAGTATACATGTAATTATGATAACCAAATGGTTGGCAAAAATGTGTGGAGTATCATTACGGTGATGGTGAACCCTTGGTGTGCTTGGATGTGCGAAAATGTGGAAGGGTTGAAAGTGTGTGTGTGTTGCTGCACTGGAATTATGTATTGGTAAGAGACTCGGTGTAGAGCTCTTGCGTGTTGTTGAGCATAAAATGTGAATAATGAAAAGGGGGCTCAATGTGGAGCCTCGTATGTGCAATGCATGTGGTGTGAGTCAACACGCGGTGTCATAATCCTGGGTTAAGGATAGTGTGGCAGGCCTACGGGCTCGCAAGTCGTCACACCGACGAGAGTTGATAGCTAGACTTGCACGCTTGTGCCTTGGTTCTCGGTGCTCACTTCCCGAGGCACCCTCCGTGTTAGTGGACAGTTGGTCTTGGTCCTTTGGTGATTTGTTCACAGAGGCACCTTTCGTGCCACGAATATAGGCCAGTTGGGCTGGGCTCTTGGTACACATCTACCCGAGACCTCTTCTAAATCGTAGTACGCATGTGAGCTCCGTTGTTGTTTTCTTAGCATTGAGGCGTACGGATGCCTAGGCTTGGTAGTGTGGATGCCCACCTAGTAGTGGAGAAGCCCGCTTTACTGTCACCGTCTGGCCATGATGGTTGACTCTTGAGAGGTTAGCTACCTGCTCGAAAAGTGGGAACTACAAGTCTGTGTCGACATAGCAATTGCATGTCCATGATCATAGGTGAGTCATTGCATTGCATTCATGGCATTAAATTACATTGCATACACAAGATCCTCATCATATAAGTTTGTATGGGCACTCTTATGCGATGAGTTACTTTACTGCTGAGTCGATCCTCAACTTATATGTATGTATAGGTATTCATATATGTTGAGTTACTTTCTGTTGTAGCTTTATATTTTTCATATACTGCTGTAAATGATAGAACTGCTAGAGTAGATTGTTTACTCATTTATTATAATATTGATATACTTGATATTTCTCACTCTATACCACATGTTTGTACTACTATTTTATTTATATATATTGTACCCTTATTCTTTTCTCCGCCCGGTGTTGAGAAGTCGTTGGGAGAGTGGATGTGATAGCCACTTAGTCTTATAACTAACGGTTGCTACGTCTTCCTTTTTAGGAGGAAACCCCGCAGACTAAGCAGCAGCAGGTTATGCAGCAGGACAGCCAGGCCAGGGCAACAGGGCCTGAAGGGATGGTGTCGTCGCTACCATCAGTGACTGATGTGAGTTTTGAGAGACTCGTGATGTAGCCCTTTGGGCAATTTTTACTCGTACTTTGATATTATAGAAGCTTGTTGTATCTTCTTTTTCTTGATGTACTTTTTAGACTATTTTTCTTATGTGTGGATTGACTTCTATTTTATATTCTTATTTGGGTTGGCATTGGTTGATATTGGGTATAGCCGGCAGGATGGGCGTCTTGTGGTACAGGTTAGCCCGTGTGCTAACGCTACCACAAGGTGGCTGTTTTGGGCATAAGACTCCCCTCGTGCCATATTTTGAGTTCCAGGAGGGGGGTCTTACAGAAGAAGAATCTTCCAGTGAATCTGAAGATTAGGAAAGCTCCAGTTCAGAGAAACAAGATGATGAAGCACCAGAGATTTCTCCAAGGCCCTCTCCTGGTACTGGAGATCAAGTGCAGGGGGAGACAATAACTGAGAAGGATCACATTGAGGGGGAGAACCCCAATGATCTTCCAGACTTGGAAAATGTTCCTACAGAAGATGTGCAAATGTCTGATAAAGTGGATGATAATGCAGTCTCTAAAGAGACTGAGGAAGAAATTCCTATGGATAGACAAGCAGAGATACACGATAGACTCCCAGATGCTTCAGCACAACTAGAGGATGAAGTTACCCTGGAGGAAGTCAACCTTGATTAAGTTGGTGCAAGGGTTGAGGGGGAGTTAGCATGTCTGGCCCCAAATACTGAAGGAGCTAAAGAGCCTACTTCAGTTGAAGTTGTTAGTTCTTCTGATTCTGAGGAGGAGGAAGCCTCTCGGATTAAGAAAAGGCAACTGGCTGAACTCAAGAAGAGGAGTGGGAGCTATAAAAAGATAATTCAGTTTGGAATAACACCTGCTCCTCCTATGGATTTTAGTTCCCTTCCAGTTCAAATGCTAGATCAATAAAGAATTCAACTTGAACAATATGTAGATGAAAACAATAAGGAGTTGCAGTTTTAGTTGGCAGAAGACATCAAATTTGAAGTGAATCTGCTGAAGAAGGATATGACTGATTTCTTCCAAAGAGGGGCAAATATTGTAGTGTACATTGCTCAATAGTAGCTAAGCCAAAGAAAACTCAAGATGAGATAGATGTTAAACAAGGATATGTCCTTGAAAACCAGACGAGAATGAATGAAAACATGATAGTAATGCATGATACTACACTGGTAAAGATAGCTGAGTAATCTACAGCTTTGGAGACAAAGATAGCCTCTACCTCCAAAGATATTGAATCTCAGCTATGTACTCACTCAGCCTCCATGGTTCATGAAGTCAAGGCTTCTTGCAAAGAACTAGATGACTGTTTGCTCAAAGTAAAGAATCATTTGTCCTCAGGGATTACACATCTAAAGGGTCAAGTCAGATTTCATAAGACTGACTTAAGGGACCATGTGTAGAGAGAAGTCATAAATGGGGAGAGAGAGTAATGATAAAGTCAAGATCTGAGCATGCTATTTGGTCAGAGAAACTCTGGGCTTCCTCCCTTAAAGTATGATGAAGATCGAACTGCTAAGTCTGGCTACCAACCAACTCAGTTTGAGGCTATTCAAACTACAGTACAGTCTATATACAGTCCTCCACCATAGATTCAGAATGTAGTATGTGAGGAGGTGGAGATGGCTGCTTCTGCCTTGCTCAAAGAAAAAGAAGCACAATTATCTAAGAAAAGATTCAGGGAGTAGGCTGAAGTAAAGCCAAATTTTGAGCAGTGGAGTCCAACTTCCAGATCTATTATACTCACTGTATGGAAAGCAGTTAACAATAACACAGCTGACAGGGGAAAATGGTACTCAGAACAAGAATGGGTCAAGTATATAAAGCGGCAGGAGGTCATCTATAAATTCAGAAAAGATCTGAAGGTAGGGAATATCCCAGCTGATTCTGCTGAGCCCAGCAAGTACTTACTCAAGCCATATCATTATGTTGAAATACAAAAGCTCAAGGAAGAAGAGATCTTGAAGGCTAAGGATGTCAAGGGAAAGAGGAAGGTTGTTGATGACAAGGTGCCTGAAGTAAAAGCCAATATATAATCAGGAAAAAGCATTGTCATCAAAGAGTCAGAACAATCTTAGATAGAAACTATGTAATTTTCTTTTAAAAACATTGTAAAAATTGAAAAGTGTAGTCTTTGAACAAATTGTAATGAAAAATTTTGGTTGCACTTTGTTATATCTATTTTATTATTGATGTTCTCTTTATAATTTTGTTCAGCACTTCTCATGAACATCATAATTATTAAATTTTGGTATTGTGGTGTATATCATTAAATTGGGGTTATGACTTCTCCAAATATGGGGAGATTGTTGGTTACATTGGAAATAATGTATGTGATTTGAAGAAGCTCTTTCAACTCAATGATATACACAAGTCTGTATTTAATGTATGTTTCAGTTCATGCATGCATGCTAGTCTATGTCATGTTGATTGGACAGGTGGTCCAAGTAACATTAACAGATGGACTCAAAGAAGTTGACTGGAAAGATAGAAAAGAAAATTGACAAAGTCCACAGGCTTCGAGTGAAGCCAGTTCACTCAACGCCATAGAGCTAAAAGTGTTGAGTGAAGTCAGGACAGTTAAAGCAAGAAATGAATAAGTACAAAAGTGTCGACACACTTCACAACTATGTCGACACCTTTGTAGGAGAAGTGTCGGCAGATCAAGTCAGCTGTATCGAGACAATTTAGTTATCTCGACGCCTTGAAGACTAAGTCAGTTGTGTCGAGACAAGTCAGATATCTCGACACCTTATAGCGCAGGACTGTAGTGTCGAGATAATTCAACTGTCTCGACACAGTGAAGATTTACATTAGATGTCGACTCCCGGCAGACTGAAGTGTCGAGACAATTCAACTGTCTCAACATAGTGCAGATTTAACGATGTCGACACACAGTCAACAGTTCTGTCGAGACAAGTCAACTATCTCGACATCTTCTAAGAAGACTAATTATAATTGTGTCGAGACACTTGGAACTTCTCGACACTTATAATCTTGAAGTTAAACAGAGTAAACACAGCTGAGTGTCAAGTCAATTCATAAGTGTCATGTTAGCTACAGTGACTTGATATCTCATCGGAATCCGTTTGAAGGAAAATTTGAAGTATGATGTCACATGATGATGTCAGCTATCAGAAGCCAGCAACTAATGAAGGCTATAAATATAGGGGTCGTCTACACAGAAATCAAGGAATCACAAAATCAATCATTTCTCTCATTCTGATTTCTCCTACGTTAGAGGAGGGTGACAACTCCAAGAAGAAGAAGGAAGATGTGGGTCTTCAAGAAAGTCTTTTGATCCTTTCAACAAGTTGATAAGAGGATTATGGTGGACTTGTTCTACAAGTTTTTCAAGGAAATCAAGCTGATCATCATCAAGAACATTATAGATCCAGAGAAGAATCATTTCAGTCAGTTTGCTTATCAAGAACCATTCATGTGCTGCTGAATTGAAGAATCTGAATTCTCAGATAAGTCAGATTCCAGATTTGTTGTTTTCTAAGATTACTTTCTTTCTTATTTACCTCTTGAATTTATAAAATCTTTTTGAGATCTGAGTGGGTAGGAGATATACTCTCTGAGTTGTAAGCCTGATTTATAAAGGCTGAGGTAGGGTTCTTGAGGGACTTGAGGTAGGTGATTTGTGTGGGATCACTAAGTGTAAGACTTGTATAGTCTGAGGTAGGGTTCTTGAGGGACCTGAGGTAGGAGATTGTGTGGATCTCTGACGTAGGACCAGTGCGTCTGAGTTGTAGGCTTCTTAACAAAAATGATCCTGTAAGATCTGTTGATCTGAGTTGAAGAGGAGGAGATATAACCTTATCTAGCACATTGCTTGTGAGGAAGAAGGGGGAAAGTGGATGTACCCTAGATAGGGGAACCACTATAAATTCTCTGTGTTTTATGGACTGCTTGTGTTGTGTTCTTGTGAATGTTTATTTTTCAAGTATCTACTGAACATTTAATATAAGTGACAAAGAAATTTAAAAGAAATTTAAATGATCTCCTGCTGCTTTGTATACTTGGCCCATTCTTGTTCCGAGTACAATTTTCCCCTGTCAGCTATTTTGTTGTTAACTACTTTCCATGTAGTGAGTATAATAGATCTGGAAGTTGGACTCCACTGCTCAAAATCTGGCTTTGCTTCAACCTGCTCCATGAATCTCTTCTTAGATAATTAAGCTTATTTTTCTTTGAGCAAGGTAGGAGCAGGCATCTCCACCTCCTTACATACTACATTCTAAACCTGTGGTGGAGGACTGTACATAGTCTATTCTGCAGTGTGAATATCCTCAAACTGTACTGGTTAGCAGTCAGACTCAGCAGTTTGATCATCATAATCAAGAGGAGGAAAGCCTAGAGTGCCTCTGATGCTATTGGAGGTCCAAATAGCATGCTCAGAGCTTGACTTTATTATCATTCTCTCCCCTTTATGACTTTTCTCTCCACATGATCCCTTAAATCATTTTTATGAAATCTGATTTGGCCTTCTAGATAAGTAATCCCTGAGGAAAAATTACTCTTTACTTTGAGCAAGTGATCATCGATGTCTTTGCAAGAAGCCTTGACTGCTTGTACCATAGAGGTTGTGTGAGTGGAGAGGTTAGATTCAACAGCTGTAGAAGTAGAACCTATATTTTTCTCAAGAGCTGTAGTTTGCTAGCTAGCTTTACCAGTGAAATATCATGCATCGTTATCATGTTGTTTTTCATTCTTGTTTGATTCTCAAGGACATATCCTTGTTTAACAACTATATCTTCTTGAGTCTCCATTGACTCATTTTGCTATTGAGCAAGGTAGACTACAACATTTGCTCCTATTTGGAAGAAGTCAGTCGCATCCTTCTTCAACAAGTTGACCTCAAATCTAATGGATTTGATATCTTGTGCAAGCTGAAACTATATTTGCTTAGTGCATTCATTTACATATTTTTCTAGTTGTCTTCTTTGTTGATCTAGCATTATTTGCATTTGAATCAATATGGAGTTGAAATCCAGAGGAGAAGTAGATGTTGTTCCAGATTGAATGGTCTTCTTATAGCTCCTACTCCTTTTCCTAAGTTCCTCAAATTTCCTTTTCTTGAGTTGAGAGGCTTCCTCCTCATTAGAATTTGAAGAACTGACAACTTCAATTGAAGTAGGCTCTTTAGCTCCTTTAGTGTTTGGGGCCAGATCTGTTATCTCCCCCTCAACCCTTACACCTACTTCACCAAGGTTGAGTTCCTCCATGGTTTCATCCTCTAGTTGTGATGAAACTTCTTTATCCATAGGAAGCTCTTCCTCAATCTCCTCAGAGACTATATTCTCTTTATCAGACATTTTCACATCTTGTGCAGGAACATTTTTTAAGTCTGGAAGATCATTGGGGTTCTCCCCCTCAATGTGATCCTTCTCTGGTCTTGTCTCCCCCTGCATCTGATCTCCAGTGCCAGGAGAGGTCCTTGGAGAATTTTTTGGTGCTGCATGATCATGTTTTTATGTGTTGGAGCTTCCTTGTTCTTTAGAGTCACTAAAAGATTCATCCATAACCACTACTTTCTTCTTCTTCTCTTTCTTGTTCTCTAGTACTGGTGTCTCTTTTGTTAATACTTTATCCTATCTTGCTAGAATTCTTATGTTCATTCTTCTCATATGATTGATCTTAGATCTAATCTTGAGATTGAGACTGTCAGGAAGTGCCTGGACCAAATAGAGGCTTATAATCCTTCCCATATTGGGCTTCTTGATGCTCTCTGCTATTTTGTCAAAGACAATTTTGCTCTAGTTGGTCTTCACTTTGAATATTATCCTTGTCATCAGCTCAAACATTTGAGCAGAGATTCTATCATGTGCTCATATTTTGCATAGCAGCACTTTTCCTATAATCTCTAACTGAAATTTGCCTTGAGTATTCATTCCCTTCCTGACCAAGGTGCTTCCAAGCTTTGTGTTTGGGGCCAATCCACACCACTCCAAAGCTTCTGCAGTCTTGGCAGAATCTAGGTCATCTTCTTGTTCAACCTTGGGTAAGTTGAATATCTTGGTCAGATTTCTGGTTGTGATTTTGACCTTTGTTCCATTCACTTTGAACTTAATCTTTTCTGTGTTTGAGTCGAGATGAGCATTGGAAAATAATTCAAGAATCTCTCCTTTCCAGATATTTGAAGGTTTTGAAAGCAGATATTCCAATCCTGCTTCAGTGATTAGGGGTTATTACATTCTTAATTTCTTTAGAAGCCGAGTTGAATCCATTTTGGACAAGTTCATAACCTTCGAAGATATTATCATCACTTTTGGGTGCTATGAGAGTGAAGGAATCGAACGAGGTGTGTCGACGAAATGGAGTTCTAGGTCTCGACACTCAGAAATCAAACTCTCAAGGTCTCAAGAAGGCCTAGTCGACCTCTATACTCATACCCTATTTATAGTCTAGGCTCTCCTGAAGTCAAAAACACGCACTCCATTTAGACTATTCCAATTTTTTAGGAAAAGACCTAGTGTCGACACTAGAAACATTGTCTGTCAAGATGTATCGACACAAGTCGACACAAGGATAATGTCTCTTGACATATACCATAGGGTCTCGACACCCTTTGATGTCTCGACACTTACTTTGGTGTCTCGTCACATTCTTTGATGTATCGACACTCTTTTTGATGTCTCGACACACTCTCTGGTGTCACGACACAATTTTTAACTTAGCCGAAAATTATGTTTTCAGAACTATAGATACTTGACACTTTGAGGTCTTTTCTTGATATTTAGGTAAGTAAACTTAATTACTGACTAATATTTTATTCTTATTTGCATTAGTCTTTATGTATGCATTAATTATTCTAGATTTAACATGTCAAGTTCAAACTTAAAGAAATTAAATTTCTCTTCATCTAGGGGCTTAGTGAAAATATCAGCAATCTGTTTATTTGTAGGAACAAATTCTAGATTAATGTCTTCCTTTTCTACATGCTCCCTAATAAAGTGATATCTAATCTCAATATGTTTAGTTCTACTATGTGACACAAAATTATTTGCAATTGAAATGCCACTAGTAGAATCACAATATAATGGAATTTTACTTAGCTGAATATTATAATCTTGTAATTGCTGCTGAATCCAAATCTATTGTGCACAGCAACTTCCAGCTGAAATGTACTCAGATTCAGCAATGGATATTGCTACATTTGTTTGTTTTTTTTTGCTACTCCATGACACTAGCTTTCTTCCAAGGAACTGACATGAACCTGAAGTGTTTTTCCTGTCTTCTTTACAACCTGCATAATCTGCATCTGAAAAGCCTGTTAGTTCAAAATCACTATTCCTGGGATACCATAGGCCAAGACTTGGTGTGCCCTTTAGATATCTCAATATTGTTTTGACTACTATATAGTGAGACTCCTTAGGGCAAGCTTGATACCTATCACAGACACAAGTAGCATACATTATGTCTGGTCTACTGGCAGTTAGATAGAGTAATGATCTAACTATGCCCCTATATAAGGTGATATCAACTAACTTTCTAACACCATCCTTATCAAAAGACATACTGGATCTCATAGGAGTTCTCATGGAAGTGGCTAATGAAAAGTTCATCTATAGTTTGCTTAACTTGGAGACCCAAAAAAAACTTGAGTTCACCCATGCTACTCAGCTTAAACTTACCTTGCATAAGTTTGGCAAATTTAGTGCAAAGTGACTCACTAGTAGAACCAAATATAATGTCATCTACATATATTTGTACTAAGATAGTCTTGCATTTGATTTTCCTTAGAAATAGTGTTTTATCTATTTCCTCTCTTGAGAATTTGTTCTCTAGAAGGAATTTATACAGAGTCTCATACCAAGCCCTTGGGGCTTGTTTTAACCCATAAAGAGCTCTTAATAAAAGATAAACATAATTAGGATGAGTAGAGTCAATAAAACTTGTGTGTTGCTCAACATAGACCATTTCTTCGAGGTTACCATTAAGGAAGGCTGACTTCACATCCATTTGGTAAACCTTGAATCCTTTGTATGTTGTATGTGCCAGGAAGAGTCTAATAGCTTTCAATCTAGCCACTGATGCAAATATTTGATCAAAATCTATACCCTTTTCTTGTTTATAGCCCTTTGCAACCAGTCTAGCCTTGTTTCTGACTATAACACCATTCTCATCCAGTTTGTTCATGTAGATCCACTTGGTTCCTATGATGTTACAGTCAGCTGGTCTGGGAACCAGCTTCCAGACATTACATCTCTTGAACTGGTCCAATTCTTCCTGCATAGCCCCTATCCAAAATGGGTCTATATTTTCTTCTTCAAACTTCTTTGGTTCTGTTTGAGATAGAAAACTTGAGTACATTACAGTGTTGTGTTGTCTACTTTTTGTGGTCACACCATGAGCTGCATCTCTAATGATCAGTTCTTTTGGATGATCCCCTAGATGTCTGATAGCAACAGATAATGTGACCTATTCACTTAGAACAGCTTTATCTTGTTGCTGAGTATCTTCTTCTGGTTGTTCCTGTGCAAGTTCTTCCTCAATAATGTTGACTCCATCTTGTATACTTTGGCTTACTGGAACTAAGTCTTCTTTTGACAGCTCCTTTAGCTTCAAGTCTTCTCCTATTGTGCTTGATGTACCTGGCTTATCATTGTAATACATAGAACTTTCATCAAATATAACATGAACAGTCTCCTCTACAATTTGATCCCTCAAGTTGTAGACCCTTTAGGCCTTATTGTGGTTATTATAACCAACAAATATGCCTTCATAGAACTTCTCAGCAAACTTAATTAAGTATGTTTTCCCATTATTAAGGACAAAACACCTACATCCAAAGATTCTGAAGTAGGCCAAGTCTGGTTTTCTGCCCTTCATTAGCTCATAAGGAGTCTTATTCAGGCTTTTGTTGATTGAAGCTCTATTAAGAACATGACATATTGTGTTAATAGCTTCAGCCTAGAAATATTTTGGGAGAGAAGAATCACTCAGCATGGTTCTTCCAGCTTCAATGAGAGTTTTGTTCTTTCTCTCAACAATCTTATTTTGTTGGGGTGTTCTTGGAGAGGAAAACTCTTGCTGAATCTCAAGTTCTTCACAAAACTTTGTCATGCATTCAGATTGAAACTCAGTTCCATGATCACTTCTAATTCTGACCACAGAACTGTTCAATTCATTCTGTATTTGTTTGACAAATATCTTGAAGACATCAGGAGTTTCAGACTTTTTCCTTAAAAAGAAAACTCAAGTAAATCTGAAATTGTCATCAACAACCATAAAGGTGTAGACTTCCCTACCTAGACTATAAACTGACATATGACCAAACAAATCTATATGCAAGAGGGATAAACACCTCACAGAGTCTTTGGTTTCAATGCTTTTGAAGGAAGCTTTGATCTGCTTGCCTTTTTAGCATGTAGAGCAAATGCTCTCCTTAGTGCATTTAATGTTAGGACCATTCCTAATAAGCTCTTTACTGAATAACTTGTCTATGACCTTATAGTTCAAATGAGCTAGCATTTTGTGTCACTTGACACAGTGTGAGGCTTTCTCATTTGCAACTAGGCATATGAGAGAGTCTGAATTTAGATAAAGAAACTTTAAATAGTACACATTCCCACTCCTAGTGCCTGTCAAGATGACCTCTTGGTCACTTGACTTCTTCATGTGGCACTCATCCATGTGAAATGAAATGTCATAGCCAAGATCACAAAATTGGCTTATGCTTATAAGATTGTGTTGCAACACTTCCACATAAGCTACTTTAGTGAAAGTGACTAAGATATTTGAAATCTTACCATAACCTCTGGTAATCCCTTTATCAGCTCCACCAAAGATCACCTTTGGTTCATCCTTCACTGGAATAAACTCCCTCAAATTGCTCTTTGTTCCAGTCATGTGTCTAGAACATCCCCTATCCAAGTACTAGATGAGTCTATCTCTGGTGCTTGGACATACCTGCAAAATAAAGATTTATTTATCCCTAGAAACCCAAATTGTCTTGGGTTATAGGTGCTTGCTAGCTGGGCTCCATTGAGATCACCTAAGAATTTCTTAGCTTGATACATTTTCTGTCCATGAGACATTGTTTGATTGAACCAATAGTCCAGGGCAAAGTGTCCAATCTTTCCACAATACCAGCACTCATATCTGTTGTATTTTCTATTTGGAGGCACAGTAAGAACTTTATGCTGACATTCCTTAGGACAGAAATCAGCTGCTTTTATAGTTGCATATTGACTGTGAGCAAGTTATTTATTTTGCATCACTGTCACAGCAATCCTCCTTAGAGGAAACATATTAGGAATAGCTTTCCTATTCACAGATATGCTAGGTGCTCCTGGTCCAAACTTCTGGATTTCTTTTCCTTTGGTCTAATACACAGATTGTGGCAACACTGGACCCTTTTGTCCTATCAGCTTTCTGCCTCTCCTTCTCCTAGGGTTTATATAACCAAGACCACTTCTAGGAGTTCCTGAGAAGGTATCTATTATGGGGCGCATAGTCTTAGGTTTAGAGAACTGCTGAACAAGTCTTTTCTCATTCTGGAGTTTGAGTTCTAACTCCTAAATGGTTGCATCCCTTTATTTGAGCAACATGAATTGATCATCAATGATCTTAGTTAGCTTAGCTAACTTTGAACTTTTAAGACCAATCTGCTGAGTATCCTATGATGGTACTCAAGACCTCTTAGTGATGCAATCTTGATGGTTTGTTCTTTGACAAGCTTTTTGCTCTTTACAAGATCCTCTAGCAGTTTTCCAAACTTAATTGTGAGCTGTTGCAGTTTAGTCTCATAGTTGGACTCATGTGAATCAAACTTTGGGCTACATAAGTCTGACTCATACTCAGTCTCATAAATAAAAGTTGTAGAATAAATAGATTTGTTAAGGATTACCTCAGTGTTCTGGCAGTCAACTGTTTCTATTTCTTGATTATCAGTCAGTGCCATTAAGTTGACCTCCATATCATATTCAGAATCATCATAGAGTGATGTAGTTGTTAAGTTCTTTCCCTTATTTATGGTTTCTCTGATGAAATCCTCTTCACATGAGAATAATCCGATGTGAGCATGTTCTTCATCTAATTTAGTTGAATCTGAATCACTATCAGATAAAGTTTTTGGCTTCTTTGCCATCAGACACTTTTCTAACTTTTTATCTTTATAGAACTTCTTTTATTTGGACTTCCTGTTCTCCTTTCTCTTTACTTGAAAGTCATCAATGACATGTTCAGGCTTGTTACAACAATAACAAATAATATCAGTCTTAACCTGTTTATTCTGGTTTGAATCATACCTGACCATAGAGTTATTTCTGTGTTTGTCTTTGTTTTTGTTTGAATTTGATCCAGATGATTGCTTCTTGTTTCATTGCTTCCTTCTTCTTATCATCTTCTTGAATTGTCTGGTGTACAATGTCAATTCACCATCTTCATTCCTTCTCTTCATCCCTCCTTGGTGTTGGGGGATTTTCTCTTTTAGTCTTCTTAGATATGTCTGCTTTGAAAGTCATAGATCTTGACTAATTTGAACTTCTAGCAAATTCATCTTCAGCTTTTCTTGAGTTTAAATGTAGCTCATGAGACAATAATTTCCCATACAAATCCTGGGGTAACATGTTCCTCAGATTGCCCATTTCTCTTACAACACAAATTTTTATATCTCATTCTTTGTTTAGGGATCTCAGAAACTTGTCATTAAGCTCATAGTTTGAGAACTGTCTACCATAATTTTTTAAGTCATTGATTATTCTAAAGAACTTTTCATAATAAAGTTCTATAAAATCAGTCTTCCCTTGCCTAAAAGCCTCATACTGTTGATTGAGTAGAGACTTTTTGTTATCTCTGACTTCCTCAGTGCATTCCATATAAATCATTAGAGTATCCCACATCTTCTTGGATTTTTTGCAGTGGACTAAGTTCTGAAAGGTAGAGTTGTCTATTGCACTGACAATTATGTTTTATGCTTTTTTATCCATGGTGGAAAGAACCACCTCATCCTTTGTTATCTCAGACAAACTCTTAGGGATTTGCACATTTGCATATAAGACAGATACTTTCATAGGAATGTATGGTCCTTCTTGAACTGTGACAAAGATTCTTAGATCAGATGCTTTCATGAATAATCTCACCCTCTGCTTCCAAATAAAAAAAATTATCCTTTGCATATATAGGAAGCTTCATAGAACTGAGTTCTCTGTTAGATTCTGAAGCCATAAGATATGATATGTATCAACAAACCTTAGGATTTTTTTCTGACTGTTAGGTCTTTCTTTGAATAATCTCCCTCTGATACCACTTGAAAGATAAATTTATGAGTAGTTAATCACCTAAAGAAGAAGTGAATAGGTGTCTTTTAAATTTCTTTGTCACTTATACTAAAGGTTCAGCAGATACTTGAAAATAAACATTCACAAGAACACAACACAAGCAATCTACAGAACACAAAGATTTTATAGTGGTTCCCCTATCTATGGTACATCCACTTCCTCCTTTTTCCTTACTAGCAATGTGCTAGATAAGATTATATCACATCCAGATCAACTTATATCAATGATCTTACAGGCTTAGTTTCTGTTAAGAAACATACAACTCAGACCCACTGGTCCTACCTCAGAGATTCACCCAATCTCCTACCTCAGGTCTCTCAATAACCCTACCTCATACTATGCAAGTCTTACACCTCAGTGATCCCACACAAATCACCCACCTCAGGTACCTCAAGAACCCTACCTCAGCTTTTATAACACAGGCTTACAACTCAGTGATCCCACATAAATCACTTACCTCAGCCTTTATAACACAGGCTTACAACTCAGAGAATAAATCTCCTACACACTCTGATCTCAAAGAGATCTTACAAATTTAATGGGGAAATAACAAGTAGAAATATCTAAGTAAATAGATTCTTCAATTCAACAATAGCACGGGATTGAATCTTGATGAACAGACTGGCTGAAATGATACTTCATTGGATCTTCAATGTTCTTGATGTTGATCAGCTTGAATTCCTTGAAGAACTTATAGAACAGATCCACCTTAATCCTTTAATCAACTTGTTGAAAGGAGCAAAAGACTTTCTTGAAGACCTGCATCTTCCTTCTTCTTGGAGTTGTCTACCTTCTTTGACTTATGAGAAATCAGAATGAGTGAATTGATTGATCGATTGATTCCTTAATTGATTTGTGTAGATGACCCCTCTATTTATAGCCTTCACTGGTTGCTGGCTTCCGATTAATGACATCATCATATGTCATCATAGTTCAAGTTTTCCTCCGCACAGATTCTGATGAGATGTCAAGTCACTGTAGCTGACATGACACTTCTGACTTGACTTGTCACTCACCTGTGTTGACTCTATATAACTTCAGAATCATAAGTGTCGAGAAGTCCCAAGTATCCTGACATAATAATACTTAGGCTCTGTTTGGTTGGGCTGTTGCTGATGGAAAGCTGCTGATGAACTGTTGCTGATTGAAAAAGTGCTGATTCTGAAAAACAGAGTTTTGTTAAAAAACTGTTTGGGTGAAACAGAGTTTACAAAACGGAGTTTTCGAAAAGTTGTTTGGATTCAAAACGGAGTTTTTAGCCAATTTTTTTTTTTCAAATATGAAAGTGACATAACACAACACTAAACAAAAATTCATTCATAACACAAAATTAAGGTTCATTGATCTTAAGATACGCTCCATGATTCCTTCTCCTTCATTCTCTTGGTTCCAAGAAACTTCTAAAACTAGGGTTTAATCACATGTTAAGTGAGTTGGTTTCAGTTTTGGAAGGACTATGAGGACAATCACTTCTCCTCAATTTTTTAGGAAACAATTGGAATGAACACCTCTATTCTCCTCTTTGGTTGAGGAGGTTATAATCTATAGGGTAACCTAAGTTTATAACAGTTGTTTCGTCGTTTATAGCAGTAAGTAACATGTATCTCATGCAATTGTGTTATATACATGTATATTTATTATATTTAATACAGCGTATCTCGTCGTATCCGTATACTACCGCCGGATATGTTCCTACCCGTAAGGGTGCTTCCTAGCTAAATTACAGTTATATATGCACAACTAGTGAAACCAATGCAAAACAAACCATGCCCTTTTTGATGAACATCCCGGAGCTAGTCCGAACATCACTAAGCTTGCTCTTCCCGGACAAATTATTCGCCACCGCCGACCTCTGCAGCTCCGATTTTGCCTAAAATTGTTGAAGATCCAAGTGAGAAGCATAGAAAATTCACTGTGCGACCATAAAATTGAACCTTCGCTCCAAATCGAAGTCACGTAGTGAAATAAGTAGATCAAACTCACCAGGAATATCAAATGATCGCATTCTTTGTCCGTCAAAAAACCCTCGTAGACGAATGCTCTACAAAAGGTAATATTTTAGAGAGAGAGGGGGGAGAGGGAGGGGAGGAGGAAAGTGAGGAAATGGACCTGGGCTTCAACAAGATCTGTATCGCTCTAGAAGGATTTATGAGCTGGGACGAAGGGTAAGAGGAACAACAGGGATAATGGAAGAAGAGAAATAGGAGCAGGGAGGGAAGCAAGAATCTAACCAGAGATGGAGACATCGTCGAATTGAGGAAGACAGCTAGATGGAGACATCGTTGAGAGGCGGGACTCGGGAGCAGCAAGCGGACGGGCGGGAGATTGGGACGCGGGACTCGGAGCAGCAGCGTATGGGCGGGACTCGGGAGCGGCAGAATGCAAATGTTGCGGTTGCGGCTGAACGCAACATTTTAAAGCGGATCGTGATCAATAGGAAGCCGCCGAATTTTAGAACCGGCGGTTCTTGAAACAGCAACGCCAAACATGACTTATGCGTAAAATAGAGGTGCGTTTCAAACGCACCATAGGCAAAAAGCCCAACCAAACGCCACCTTAGTGTTCCTAGACTATAAACTGCAAGCTGTCGAGACATCTTAGCATTCTCGACACATCTATACTAGATAGAATTTTCGGTCTGAATTTGAAGATGTCGAGACAGTTGACTTATCTCAACACAACTGTCTGTTGGGTGTCGACATCTGTTTTAAATCTTCACTGTGTCGAGACAGTTTAATTGTCTCGACACTACAGTCTGCTGGGTGTTGACATATTTAAGTCTGTACTTCAGTTCTTCATTGTGTCGAGACAGTTGTAGTGTCTCGACACTACTGTCTTGTGCTTTAAGGTGTCGAGATATCTGACTTGTCTCAACATCGCTGTCTTGTATCTTTCTGATCTTGACACTTCTCCTACAAAGGTGTCGATATAGTTGTAAAGTGTGTCGACACTTTTGTACTTAATAATTTCTTCTGCGCTGTAACTTGCTGGGCTTTGACTGTCCTGACTTCACTCAGCACTATTAGCTGTATGACATTGAGTGAACTGACTTCACTCGACGCCTGTGGACTTTGTCAATTTTCTTCAGCAACTGCCTTGATATTTGGCTTCTTTGAGTCCACCTATCAATGCCACTTGAACCACCTGTACAATCAATATGACATAGACTAACCTGCATGCATGAACTGAAAGATACATCAAATACAACAAAGTGTATATCATTGACTTGTTTGACTTATTATACATGGGATATTGGGATCAATGGACACAACGCTTAGCCTATAGGAAATGGGTTGAGCCTTTATTTCTCTAATTATACTCCACTTTGACCATAGTTGACTAGGGGTGTTTACTTGGTCAACCAATGAGTTGACTGGTCCTATGGATTAGTATTGAGTCATATGAAACCTCCGTGTGCTGGTTGGGCCTAGGTGGGCCCCAATTAGGCCAATTTGTCCAAAAGGTGTCGGTTTGACCAAAATTGACCTAGATTTGACTTTGGTCAAATTGGAGAAATTAACACCCTCATGATGGAGCTTTTGAGTCCACTTGCCCCCTAATGATATTATAAGGCTAGGGGTGTGGTCAATTTGACCATTAGAAGTTTAATCGAGCAAATTCGGGTTTAAGTTGACATATGTTGAGCTAGGGTTGACTTTTGTTAATTTGGCCAACTTGGTTGACCTAGGCATGAGTCCATTGGTCAATTCCCTCCCCTTTAGGGTTAGGGAGGTGTTAGGAATCATACTTTGAGGTGGTGAGTTCATTTGAGTGTAAATCGGCCTATGTTGACTTGTGCACTTTGGGGGTGCACATAAAAATTTTCCTTAGCTCAAAGAGTTCTATGGTCGTCTCCTTGCCATAACTCGCCACTCAAACCCTAACACCAGCAAGGGGATCTAGAAGAGCTAGAGATGTTACAATGGTTGTTTAGATGGAGGTGTAAATCCAGCCCTAGATTCATAATCCAATGATATAAAATTTGTTATTGTATGACCAAATTTTCAACTAATTACAAATCAAAAATCTTGATTGCAAAAATGAAGAATAAAATTTTGACTAACACACATACACTATACACATCAAAAGAAGGTAATTGTTATGAGCAATCTTATTTTGAATAGATGCAAACAAAATTTTAAAATGTATTTATTACATAATTTTAAGTATTTTATCCTAGATAGGACATGGGCAAATCATTTTCCTGAATAACTTTGCAGGTGTGAATTATTCTCCCGATCGGGGCCTTTGGTCTTGGGAAAGTTTTTAGGTCAGACGAACGGACCATGCCACCATCAGGATATAAAAACTCCTTTTACTCGTGGGGCCCACCACCTATTCGAAATTTTCCCCCAACCGAGCTCCTCCTTCCTCATTTCTCGGCGGAAGAATAGGCGGAAACCTAGCTCCTCCTTCCTCATTTCTCGGCGGAAGAATAGGCGGAAACCTAGACCCAAAAATTTTCCGGACATTTTCAACGTTTCTTCTCCCCATTCTGATCCTTCCTCCGACGAAAATCTCGCCATTTCCTGCTGTGGAATCATCTCAGTTGGTGCCTTCAAATGTTGCCATTTCCTGCTGTGGAATCATCTCCACCGAAAATCTCTGGCTGAAATTATAACTTTCGTCATCATCCACTTACTCTGAGAAGGTATTGTTTCCCCCGTCTACTCTGAATTTTTGCAATCGTATTGTGGAGTTGTGGTTGCAGTTGTTTTTCTTTCTATGTTTTCAATTTCAGCATGCCCGTCAGCAATGTGATGTGTAGTTGTAGTTGCATTTTCTTTCAATGTTCTCAGTCTTTTTTTGTACTCGTAGTTGGAGTATTATTTAATTTCGATGTTTGTTTGCAGTCACTTTTTTAACCTGTAGTTGCTGTTGTATTTCCGTTCAATGCTTTGCAGTCGCTTTTTTAACCCGTAGTTGCAGTTGTATTTCAGTTCAATGCTTTGCAGTCGCTTTTTAACCTATAGTTGCAGTTGTCTTTCTGTTCAATGCTTTGCAGTCATTTTTTTAACCCGTAGTTGCAGTTGTATTTCCGTTCAATGCTTTGCAGTCGCTTTTTTAACCCGTAGTTGCAATTGTATTTCCGTTCAATGTTTTGCAGTCGAACTTTGTATTCTTAGTTGTAGTTGTATTTAGTGAGCCTTCTGATTTTTCAGTTCCAACATGCCCGGGAGCAAATACCTAAGTTGCAGATGCGCGTCAAATACCTTCACAGCCAATAGCACTGCAAAAAGAAAACCAAGCAGTTGAATTTCACAAAAAAAATGCAGTTGAAAAGTAAAATGAAAAAACACTAGCTAATGTCCAGCAAATGTTCAACAAATCATTTCAAATTTAAATGCAACACTGTCACAAGAAAACCAAGCTTACATTGATCGTTTCATCACCAACATTTTTGGAAGAGGTCTGGACACTTGTTCCCCTGTAAGCCACCATTTCCTTGCACCTATCAGAAAAATGGCCATGAAAAAAAACCTTGAAATTAGATCTAAAATTAAAGAGAGGGATTTACTGATATAGATACTAACCTTCAGAAAAAAACACCTCAGACTTAAGATTCAAGAGCTAGATTTTCACCATTTCTTCTGCATATGCTGAGAAAGAAGACCTAAGCCGTTAAACGGAGAAGGCGGCTCATCTTCTCCGACATCAAGAAACGACTAAGTTTCCGACAGAGGATGGAGCGAAAGGCGGAGAAATTTTTCCGGAAGGGGGCGAGCTGCGGAAGGAGGAGCTCGGGAAGGGGAAGGGGAAAATTTCGAATAAGTGGTGGGCCCCACGAGTAAAAGGAGTTTTTATATCCTGATGGTGGCATGGTCCGTTCGCCTGACCTAAAAATTTTTCGGCGAACAGACCATGCCACCATCAGGATATAAAAACTCCTTTTACTCGTGGGGCCCACCACCTATTCGAAATTTTCCCCTTCCCATTCCCGAGCTCCTCCTTCCGCAGCTCGCCCCCTTCCAAAAAAATTTCTCCGCCTTCCGCTCCATCCTCTGCCGGAAACGTAGCCGTTTCTTGATGTCGGAGACGATGAGCCACCTTCTCCGTTTAACGGCTTATGTCTTCTTCCTCAGCATATACAGAAGAAATTGCGGAAACTTAGCTCTTGAATGCTTAAGTCTGAGGTGTTTTTTTTCTGAAGGTTAGTATCTATATCAGTAAATTCCTCTCTTTAATTTTAGATCTAATTTCAAGGTTTTTTTCATGGTCATTTTTTTGATAGATGCAAGGAAATGACGGTTCACGGGGGAACAAGTGCCCAAGCCTCTTCCAAAAATGTTGGTGATGAAACGGTCAATGTAAGGTTGGTTTTCTTGTGCTAGTGTTGCATTTTAATTTGAAATGATTTGCTGGATATTAGCTAGTGTTTTTTCATTTTACTTTTCAACTGCATTTTTTTGTGAAATTCAATTACTTGGTTTTCTTTTTGCAGTGCAATTGGCTGTGAAGGTATTTGGCGCGCATCTACAACTTAGGTATTTGCTCCCGGGCATGCTGGAACTGAAAAATCAGAAGGCTCACTAAATACAACTGCAACTAAGAATACAAAGTTCGACTGCAAAACATTGAACGAAAATACAACTGCAACTGCGGGTTAAAAAAGCGACATCAAATCATTGAACGAAAATACAACAACAACTACAGGTTAAAAAAGCGACTGCAAAGCATTGAACGGAAATACAACTGCAACTACATGTTAAAAAACGACCGCAAACAAACATCAAAATTAAATAATACTCCAACTACGAGTACAAAAAAGACTGAGAACATTGAAAGAAAATGCAACTACAACTACACATCACATTGCTGACGGGCATGCTGGAACTGAAAACATATAAAGAAAAACAACTGCAACCACAACTCCACAATGCGACTGCAAAAATTCAGAGTAGGCGAAAAAAATAATACCTTCTCAGAGTAAGTGGATGACGACGAAATCTATAATTTCAGCTGGAGATTTTCGTCGAAGATGATTCCACAGCAGGAAATGACGACATTTGAAGGCACCAACTGAGATGATTCCACAGCAGGAAATGACGAGATTTTCGTCGGAGGAAGGATCAGAATGGGGAGAAGAAACGTTGCAAATGTCCGGAAAATTTTTGGGTCTAGGTTTCCGCCTATTCTTCCGCCGAGAAATGAGGAAGGAGGAGCTAGGTTTCCGCCTATTCTTCCGCCGAGAAATGAGTAAGGAGGAGCTCGGTTGGGGAAAAATTTAGAATAGGTTGTGGGCCCCACAAGTAAAAGAAGTTTTTATATCCTGATGGTGGCATGGTACCTTCGCCTGACCTAAAAATTTTTGTGGTTCGCCCGACCTAAAAATTTTTCCGGGCCTCTAGTCATCTCCGAAGCTGCCTTGTCCGCCGTCGAGTAACATTTTCTCGGTTAGGATTGCTGAACCGATTGCTGCTCGGTTGATTTACTTGATTACGACTTTGATTTCCCAGACATTTTTATTTCCATGAAAAATTGATAAGAATAATTGAATAATTTGATTTACAATTTACTAGTAAAATTGATTTGCGAAGCGATCGCGACATCCCACATTCCCACTGGATCTCAAAAGATCATCTCCTCTCCTGCACGACGCTCTTTTCTGGAGGATCTTAGCATTGTGCAAACCCTAGCTCTTCGACAATCCTTTTTTGACTGCAACCGATTTCTACCACCTCTCATCATCAATGGAGAAGGAATTCAACGTACCCCCGGTGGTCTTCCCAACCGGCGTGAGCGCCAGCCTTCACCATCAGCGCCGGGCGCCGGCAGCGGCTCCGAATTTCCAGCCTCCGCGTCCAGTCGCTAGCCTCGGCCCCAACCATAACCTTCCCTTCATGTCTTTCGACATCGATTCGACACGTCCCTCATCCTCTTTCTCCGCTGCTCCAGTTTTCACCGGCGGCAATATCTCCTCCGGCAGCTTTGAAGACGAACTTCCCCTACTCGATGAACTCGGTATTAACACCTGTCAGATCTGGAGGAAGACACTATCGATTCTTAATCCCATTCGCGTGAAAACCAACCTCCACGAGGACGCCGACCTCTCCGGCCCTTTCCTCTTCCTATTGGCCTTTGGTCTCTTCCAACTGCTTGCTGGAAAGTTCCACTTCGGGATCATCTTGGGTTGGGTTACAGTCGCCGCTCTTTTTCTGTATGCGGTGTTCAACATGCTGGCCGGTAGAAATGGAAACTTGGATCTCTACCGGTGTTTGAGCCTGGTTGGATATTGCATGCTTCCGTTGGTCATCTTCTCTGCTTTTTCCTTATTCTTGCCTCACAGGGGAGTCCTGATCTTCGCAATGGGCGCTATGTTTGCACTGTGGTCTACACGGGTCTGCACGCTGCTTCTGTTGGAGCTGGCTTCCTCTGCTGAGGAGCACCGTGGACTAATAGCCTATGCCTGTTTTCTTGTCTACACGCTCTTCTCACTCCTTGTCATATTTTGATATCTTCATAAGGTGTGCATCTCTTTTATTTTTTTTCCTTTATGTTTACTCTAAAAAATACATTCTCTCTTAAAATTACCCGTTTGATAAAAATGAGCAACAGATGGGTTTTTTTTCAGTTGTCATTACTGAGATTTGTGCTTCAAGATTCCGTTGTATGATCTTGTGGAACATGCATTTCATTGAATATGAAATTGTTTCCGTAATCTATTTTGAGATTATTATGGAGGATGTCTAAATTTTAAATATGCTGGTCTTATGAGAGTCATTCTTTGTTTGCGCTATTATGGGCACAATTGGATTAAAATTTTCTGGAATACAATTAAGATTAAATCTCTGATTTGTAACTCTTCTCCATAGACCTTCATTTGATTAGTTAACACAATATATCTTGAATGAAATTCATTCAAGTTTTAGGGTGCGTTTGACGCGGCTTATCGCAACTTATTTGCTCCGGTGAGATTGGATAAAAACGTCATTTTCATAGAATGTATGTTTGGTATCACAAATGTTGCAAAAATGAAACTAGTTTGAGACATAAAATTTTGGTATGACAATGACATTTTTATCCAACCTCAAAGGAGCAAATAAGTCACGATAAGCCACGCCAAACGCAGCCTTATTTTTTATTCATTTTCAGATTTTCTAATTCTCTTCTAAGAGTTTGCAGCTTATTCGATCTTATCTTTTCATCTCCACCAAATTTCTGTTGAAGGATATCCCATGATTCCTTGGATTTTTTTTGCTCTCATTATTCTTAGAAAAAATGAATCTGTCACAACTTGCTGGATTTTGGATAAGGCCGCCGCATCCCTTTGTTTTAATCTTTTAACTCTCTGATTTGAGCCACGGTGAGATCATCACTCTCTTGTTCTTTTTCAAAATTATCTTGTATAAACTCCCAGAGATCTAAAGAAGTTAATAGTGCCTTCAATTTTCGTACTCCAAAACTCATACTTTTCTTCTCCAATAAAAGGAGTTAGGAATTTTGAAGATTGTTTGTATCCATATAAAAAACTTCCTTTCTTGATGTTTCTCAGCCACTAGACTTGCCTCCAGAGCATAAACCCTGCTGAAATTTTGTTCCCCAAGCTACTTGAATTGCTTCCTTGGTAGAGAACACTTCCAACCTAGCTCTGATGCAGAATTATGTTTGTTTTTTGAAAAAAAATGAGGAAGATGACTAAAACAGTGGAGAATTTCTTCTTGCTAGAAGCAGGGAAAAAATATTTCAGACTTGCTCTCTTTTCCATTTTTATAAAATTATATAGCATTTCAGTCATGCTGAAAATGACTTTCCACACACACTTCAAAAAGTTTTAAAATCCTAGATATGGTGAAACATACTTATGCAGAAAATATTTAAAATATAGTAACTCAACCTACATGGACACATTTTTAAAAAAGGACACTCAAGGTCAAACACATTAATTACTACATTATGATAATTATCATAATTGTTGTGTCTTTTGAAAGCTAACAATAATATCTAACTCATAACTCAACCAAAGTTAAAAGTTATTCAAAAAGACTTGAAAACCTATTCACCCCCCTCTAGGCTTTAGGTGTGTAGCTACTCTTGAACAAAGAATTTCAAGTGGTATCAGGGGAAGCTTGTTCAAAAAGGACTTAACAGTCTGAACAAATCTCCAAGAGTAGTTGTTGATTATCTCCATGGGTTCAGGTCAGAACCACAAGGAGTTATAATTAAGTGTTGTTGTTTAATTAAGCGACATCACACTTTTGTCTAGATGATTAAACTCACAACACACTTTTATTCTACCAATCTCTTGATAGTTAATTAACTCACAACACAACAAAAGTGTGATGTCGCTTTATTAACTCACAGTGCTGAAACACACATAATGACCAAATTTATTTATAAATGACAACGTAGTTAGAAACATTATTGAAATTGAACGAAATACTACCTAAAAAATGAGAAGATGATTTTAAATAATTCAAACACCAAAGACTGCATACCAGCATACATATATAATTTACAGTAATTCAAGTCATGTTATTTTCATCACATATATGAAAGTTGTTCTTAACTTCCTTAGTTATCAATATTTAACTTTTGCAAATACCCTAAAATCTATTGTATAGATTATCGATTTTGCAATAATAATAAATCAAAGCCTATTTGTGCTAAATGTACAAAAACCTCATGTACTTATTGCTTTCAAAATTTGGCGGTACAATTTTACTCAATTAACAACTCTGATGAACGATATGATTAAATCAAAACCTATTAATTGAACATTCAATCAAAAGAATGTTCTATTTATTCAAAATAGAACTCCATAAAGATATAGTGCATTTAAGTACTCAAAGAAACAATTATAAGTTGAAATTATGGATATAGAAATACATGAGTAAATTATACCTTAGAAGAAACTTGGATAAACTAAATTTGATGTAACACATTGAACTGACTTCCGTGATTAAGCCACAGTCTTGCAATAAATACCAGTGCAAAAAAAATTGTCAGGGCAACAAGGTACAAGAAAGTGTAAGAAAAAATGGCTCAGGCAAACGACCGGATTGCCGGGCAATATGGTTACCAGTGGAGACACTGCCTTTCTCCATACCTCTCTGCAGCAGATCAGAAGAATCCCAAATAAAAAACCTAGAATAAGGTAAACGTGGATTTCAATACCTGAAACTGGGATAAGGAGGGGTTATTGCGGTAAGTGGAAAGCGAAGAAGGAAATGGTAGAAGAAGATCTTACAGGATCTACAACCTAGAAGAAGAGCTTACAGGAAGTGGTAGAAGAAGAGCTTACAGGAAGTGGTAGAAGAAGAGGAGGCGGAAGAACTGTAGGCAGAAGATGGGGGGAGGTGTTACCTGCGGAAGAAATGTAGGCAAAGAGGGCGAAGAGAGGTTTTGTGATGGGATCTAGAGCACAAGAGCGGGATGGAAAGAGCAGCAGGGTTGCGATGGAGAAGCAGATGAAAAACCTAGAGCAGGGGAGCGGGAGAGGTAGTTACCAATGTCAATGTTTTGCCGTGTTGCTCGTCGCCGCTGTCCAAGGAGGAGAAAGGAAGAAGGAAGGGAGATCGGTGGTAGATTCGCTGCGTTGCCCGTCGCCGCTGTCCAAGGAAGAGAAAGGAGGACGGAAGGGAGATCGATGGTTGATTCGCTGCGTCCATTCTTGCTCATCGCGATGAGTGGGAAGAAAATGGTAGGGCACGAGAGAGGAGAGAGGAAGAGAGTGCTGAAAATGTGTCGAGCATTTGAAATCATAAGGCCTATAGCGATTTTGAGGGGGGAACAGTGCACAAAACGAAAAATTAAAACCTAAATATAATGTTGAGCCGACCAAAAGACAAAAAAATCCAAAAATTAACCTACCAAAATCTGTTTTATGAGGGCATTTTTGAATTTAAATGTTACACCATGCCCTCATTAGGGGTTTCTTTATATAATAAAGATAAAGATATGGAAGGGACAGATGAGATGAGATGACAGGAAATCCCCCCCGAATCAGCAGTATGAGGATTTCAAGCAAGGCAAGAAAGATTTCATAGTCGACTGCTATGAGAAGTTCTTCATGATAGTGAACAGTCTGATCACCTATGACAGACAGTTCACAAACTATGAGTTAAATGACAAGTTCTTGAGATCTCTAAACAATGAATGAGATATCAAGATCCGTGTCATTAGAGAGGTTGGAAACTTGGCCAACACAATGCCTCAAAACCTGTTTGGGAAGCTGCTGTCTCATGAGATGCATCTGAACTCCAAAAGGGCAGAAGAAGATGCTGCCAGAACTCTCAACAAAGAGAAAGTTGTGGCCTTCAGAGCTGAAGCATCTATGAGAAGCAGAGAAAAGACTCCTTCATCAAGGAGAGCTGCAGAGTCTAAGAGTTCAGATCCCAGCTCCTCAGACAATGAACTGTCTGATGGAGAACTGATACTGTTCTCCAAACAGTTTAAGAAAATGCTAAGCAGGAGAAGACAGTGGAAGAACAAAGACTCTTCAAGCTCCACTTCAAGAATGCCTTATTCCAGCAAGGACAAGTCCAAAAAAGACCCTTCTGGGGAAAGGTATGACTCTATATAGAACAAACACATTAAGACTAATGTTGTTTGCTATTGTTGTAACAGAAGTGGACATGTCATTGCTGACTGTCCAATCAAGAGCAATGAGCGCATGAAATCTGACTACAAGGACAAGAAGGCTGAAAAGAACTTCTTGGTCAAGAAGAAAATTATCCTGTCAGATAGTGATTATGAGTCTTCAGAATCAGAGGAAGAAGAGGCCTACATTGGTCTCATTTCTATGGACTCAACTGACATAAGAGCTCCACTGTCCTCTGTTGACAATGACTTTGAAGAGGATGGTGAGTTCAGCCTCATGGCCCTAACTGAAAACAATCAAGACAATTCTATTCCTGATGAGGTACACTCTCTCCCTAACTCTCCCTCTGTCTATGAGACTGGCTCAGACTCTGAAGCATCCACTTCCTCCAGTGGGGATGTTGGATCAGAATCTGATGATGATGTCAATCAATTGATTGACAAATATGATGCTATTCTGGAGGCTCTAAAGAAGAGCAAAAAGCTTGTCAAGAGAGAAGTTAAGGAGATTTCCTCTCTTCAACAAGCTACTTCCCTGCAGTCTGAGTTAGCACCTTTGCTAGCCCAGATGAGGAGGAAAGTCAGTCAGCTGAAGACAATCTCAGTTATCCAAATTGGCACAATTAGCCAGAAAAACAAGATCATCAAGTATCTTGAACATAAGCTTCTCAAGGAGAGGAAGCTTGTGCCTGAGTTTTGTATTTTCAAAACAGTTTTACCACTGATTGACTCTTTCACCTCTCAAAAAGATAAAAGAGGTTTGAGGTTCAAATGGACTACTAAAGCAGCCCATTCCAAAGGGAAAGGCAAGGCTCCAGTAGTGCATCATGCCACCTTTCAGAAGGTAATTCTCCCTTCTAACAGGTATGACCATGACAGTATGTATGGTCACTGGATGAATGAAAACTCTTCTTGTATGAATACAAGTGTATCTTACAATGAAAAGAGTAAGGACATGAGATTGAGTGCACTGAATGCTCCCCATGAGGAAAACCAAATGGTCCATTATGGATCATTTGTGTTTGGTGCTCCAGCTCCCACTCTTAAGGATAAGGTTGTGTCCTATTCTCATGTTCCTTCAGCAATAACCTTGACTAAGGGTCAGTCAGTCAGTAAGCCTCACTTGGCTGTTTCTGATACCATCAACACCATGTCAGCTGCTAAGAAGACATTTGTTAGTGTAATTCAGAATCAACCTAGTGCACCTACTGACAGACTTACTTTCAGTCAAATACTTGCTGAAAGAAACAAGAAAAAGACTGCTGCTCTCTTCCCTGAACAGACAAAACCTGATAGGTTGCGTACTTCAAAAGCTGTTCAGAAGAGGAGATATAATATGCATGCGTGCTGGTTCTGTGGCAATGTGGGTCACTTTGTCATAGACTGTTGGCACAATCCAAGTGTGCCAAGGGTAAGGGTGAGTCTTCCTGTCAGGGCTACAGTAGGTAGACAATCATTCTCAGGCTAACATGAACCAATGACCCAATTCCTTTTGGGTTCCTAAGGTAAACTAATCTGTGTTTGCAGGATAGTCCAAATACTCATTAAATGCCAACATGATGCTTGGACAGTTGATGTTCCAGACATATGACTGGAACAATGAGCCATCTAAATGATTATACTCTAGTGAAGAGTGAACCTAAAGTCATATTTGATGATTCAGACAGAGGAGTTACCTAAAGATATGGTATGATCACCAATGACATACTCTCCATTACAAAAAGGTAGTTTATGTTTTGAGATTGCAACACAATCTGATTAGCATAAGCCAACTATGTGATATAGGCCATGTCATTGTCTTCCACAAGGATGAGTGTCTGATCAAAAGGTCAAGTGATCAAGAGATCGTTTTGACAGACATTAGGAGTGAAAATATCTATTGTCAAAATTTCTTATGTTTAAGTGCATACTCACCAGTTTGTCTGGTTGCAAATGAGAAAATCTCTTATTGTGTGCAGTGACACAAGATGCTTGCTCACTTGAATTACATGATAATCAGCAAGCTCTTCAGTGAAGGGCTAGTCAGAAATGAACCTAATCTGGGATGCACCAAAGAGGGCATTTGTTTTGCATGCCAAAAAGGCAAGCAGACAAAGACATCCTTTAAGTGCATTGGGGCCAAGGATTCCGAGAGGTGTTTGTACCTCTTGCATATGGACTTGTTTGGTCGTATGACAGTTCATAGTCTAGGTAATAAAGTTTAACACACTTGTGATAGTTGATGACTATTCCAGATTTGCTTGAGTTTTCTTTCTAAAGAAAAATTCTAAAACCCTTGACATTTTTATGACCTTTGTTAGGCAAGTTCAGAATAAAAAAAGATAGTTTTGTGATAAAAATCAGAAGTGAGCATGGTACTGAATTTCAGTATGAAGGCATGACAAAGTTCTGTGAAGAGTAAGGGGATCATAAATTTTCTTCTCCAAGAACACTCCAACAAAATGAGATTGCTGAGAGGAAGAACAAGACTCTCATACAGGCTGACAGAACATTACTTAGTGATACTTCTCTTCCAGAATACTTCTGGGCTGAGGCAGTAAACACTACTTGTCATGTCCTGAATAGAACATCTATCAACAAGTATCTCAAGACGACTTCATATGAGATTATGAAAGACAGAAAATCAAATCTTGCCTATATTAGGATCTTTGTAAGCAAATGTTTTGTGCTCAATAATGAGAAGTCCTACTTGATTAAGTTTGCTGTCAAATCCTATGAGGGAATTTTTGTTGGGTACAACAAGCACAACAAAGCCTATAGAGTCTACAACTTGAAGAACCAAGTTGTAAAAGAGTCTGTCAATGTAGTGTTTGATGAATTTTCCATGATTAACAATGAGCTACCTAGCTCCTCTAGATCTGCACGTGTAGAATTAAAGATGGATAAGCCGACCATCAAGGACACTCCTACTGTCCAAGAGGAAGATGGTGGTGTGTTCATTCCTGAAGAAGGTCCAAATACACTGGACATAAATGAAGACCATCAGGATCCAGCCAATGAAGTTCAAGATGCCGAAAATAGAATGCCAGCAGCAGTCAGACACTTGAGAGATCATCACAGAGATCTAATCATAGGAGATGCAAGCCAATGTGTTATAACAAGCAGCAGAAGCCTCAACATTGCTATGTATTCAAACTTTCTGTCTCAAGTTGAACCAGTGAAGTTTGAAGATGATAACATAGATCCATTTTGGATTGTGGCTATGCAAGAAGAACTGAATCAGTTCAAGAAATTTAAAGTGTGAAAGCTGGTTCCCAAACCACACGGATATAACATCATTGGAACCAAATGGATTTATAGAAACAAGTTTGATGAGAATAGTGTTATCATTAAAAATAAAGCAAGACTGACTGTCAAGGGATACATAGAAAAGGAAGACATTGACTTTGATCAAATCTTTGCACCAGTTGCTAGACTATAGACAATTAGACTATTCTTTGCATATGTTGCACATAATAAATTTAAGGTCTACCAAATTGATGTTAAGTCATCATTCTTAAATGGTGACTTAAAAGAGCAGGTTTATGTTGCGCAACCCTCAGGTTTTGTTTATCCTAACTTTCCTGAATATGTGTTTTGACTTAGAAAAGCTTTGTATGAGTTAAAACAAGCCCCCAAGGCATGGTATGAAATCCTGTCTAACTTTCTCATTGAGAACGAATTCTCAAGGGGGAAGATAAGCAAGACATTATTCCTTAGGAAAGTCAATGGTAAGATTATTTTAGTCCAAATTTATGTAGATGACATAATTTTTGGGTCTACTGATGACGAACTTTGTAAGAAGTTTGCTAAACTTATGCAAAGACAATTTGAAATGAGCAGTATGAGTGAACTCAAGTATTTCTTGGGTCTCCAAGTTAGACAGTCAGAGGATGGATTATTAATCTCTCAGTCTAAGTTCACCAAAAAGTTAATTAAGAAGTTTGGAATGGAGAGTGCCTCCATAATAAAAACTTCTATGAGGTCAAGTGTGTCAATAGAGAAGGATAGGACTTAGAAATCTGTTGATGAAACCTTGTATAGATGCATAATTGGCTTCCTCCTCTACTTGACTGCTAGTAGGCCAGACATTATGTATGCTACATATGTTTGTGCTAGATACCAGGCTAGCCCTAAAGAGTCTCATTATTCTACTGCAAAAAGAATTCTGAGATATCTCAAGGGCACACCTGATCTTGCTCTATGGTACCCTAGGAATAGTGATTTTAAACTAATTGGATATTCAGATGCAGATTTTGCAGGCTGTAGAGAAGACAAAAAAAAGTACATCTGGAACCTGTCAATTTCTAGGGAGAAGACTGGTATCATGGAGCACCAAGAAACAAACCAGTGTAGCCATCTTTACTGCAAAATCAAAATATATCTCAGCTGCAAGCTGCTATGCACAGCTACTATGGATTCAACATCAACTCCAAGACTACAATCTCCAGCTAAGTAGAACTCTCATGTTTTGTGATTTTTCTAGTGCAATATTTATTGCTAGGAATCCTGTGTATCATAGCAGGGCTAAGCACATAGAGATTAAATATCATTTCATTAGAGAGCATGTGTAAAGAGAAGACATCAGTTTTGAGTTTGTCCCCACAGACAAACATGTGACTGATATTTTCACTGAGCCACTAGATGAAGCCAAGTTCAATACCTTCAAATTTGAGTTGGGCATGTTGAACTTAGTGTAGCTTCATTGTCTTCACATGCATATGTACTCTAGGCAGGATTGACCTTTGCAGGTTATCAAACAAGATATGGATTAACTATCCAGGCGTCGAGTGCGTTAAGACAACTCCAAGTGTCGAGTGCGTCGAGTTCACTCAACGAATTTACTCAGACAGTTCTGATTACGACTATCTTCTGGGATTAATCTAAATTGTTGATCTAATCGTGTTAATCACGACATGTACGCGTCTTTCCACATTCTCGAATATGAGTAACTATAAATAGAAATGTGTGCTTAAAATAAATCACATACTCCCTAGCCCTATTCGACTGTCTGCCTCCCTGCAAAGTTATCTCGAGCAAGCTCCTCGTCTCTCCAGAAATTCAAAGTTTCAATGGCGCCCAAATGAATGAACTTCCTATTCGAGGGATCTGAACTGGTCAGGAATGGGTTCAAGGATGCACCTGAAGAAATTCAGTTAGTTCTTCACCTGCTGCAGGTCACCTATCTGAACCAAGTTCTATATGGAAACGAGAAGTGCTGGAACTTCACTCAAATGCCAAAATCAACTCCTCTTCCAATAAGATCAAGACTTCAATCAGTGAAAAAAGATTAAGATCACCCCAAGGAGGCTGAGAAAAGCTCTGAATCTGACAAAGCTCGGGCAAACAGATGAAGAAGATGAACTGTTTCAGGAAGATGTGAAATCCGCTCTCAAGTGGTGTGGCCTTTCAAAGCGCACCACTGGCTCTATTTTGAGAAAGGAAATGAATCTGAAAGGGAAGTTTCTAGCTGATGTAATCGACAAGGCTCTGATCTGCAAAACAGAGTCTCATGACAAAATCTCCAGAAAGATGTTTGAGATAATGACAAGGGTCATTCTATCCAAAAAGGATTGACTGAAGAAGAATTCTGTTTAAAAGAATTGTGGAATGTGTTCCCAAGCCAAACCTAGGAAGAATTCTGTATTTGTACTTGCATGGTTCTGTTCCAGGGATCCTCAATGTGAGGCTAGGAACAAAGATTCACCATATGAGGAAGATGGACTCCAAGATGTTTGACAGATGGGACAGGGTGTTGCTTCCACACCAACAGACAACTGATAAGAAGGAAAAAACAGTGAAGAAAGTACTAAAAGCAGCTCTTTTGAGAGCAGAGGTGAAGAACCTCATGACCCACAATTGTCTGACTCTTCTACAGACACTAGAAGAGATATGAGTGCTCAGGTTTCTATCTCCTCAGATCCTGCAACAAGGACTGTACAAGGTAGTGTCTCTCACTCTGAAGACATTCCAGCAGATACAGTTGAACAAGTGACTGGAAATGTAGTGGACAGGATCTGTGCAGAAATTGAGGGGGAGACTACCAAGTTGGATGCTCCTGCTGAGGGGGAGTAGGTTCAATCATTACAAGACAAGCTTGACTCCTTGGAAAATCTGCAGAGAAGGATAGATCAGATTCCAGATGGTCCTGAGTTGCTGCTCTTCTGCCCTCAAGCTGAGGGGGAACAAATTCCTGGTACAGTGAATGAAGGTGCTCATATCACAGTTGATACAAACCAGCAAGTTACTATGACAAGTGCAAAAGTTCAGGGGGAGATTCCAACAGAGCTCCCTGCTCAGTCAACTGAAAATAGCATTGACATATCTGAAGATGATGAGCCAAAGGCTGATATTGCTGACTACACATCTGAATTCACGAGGGATGACTCAAAAATAAGGGAAGATACAAGGAAAGAGGATGAGGATGTCTGCTTTCAAGGGGCATCTCATCAAACTTATCCTATGTCATCAACCTTCCTAGCACAACTGAAAGGACTTTTAGATGAACAAATGAGACAGTTAGAGCATCATGTTGATGATTCTATCAAAGGATTAAGACAAGATCTATCTACTGAGATCAAGTCTATAATATTTGAGGTTAACTTGTTAAAGACCAACACAGTTGCATTCTTTATGAGAGCTGCTCCTGCTGTGACATATACTGAAAGAAAAAATGAGGAGATCAGACAAAAACAGAATGATATAATAGAGAATCAGAACATCACTTATAGCAATATGGAAATGGTGCATAATGTGTAAAAGCAACTGATGGAAGCACACAAGATCACTTTAGAGAGGAGGATGGATGCCTGCACACAGATTCTAGTTGCATTCTTTCAGGTTAAGAATCATGACATCAAAGGGGTAAATCTTGTAGATGAAAGAATCTCTATTGCTAAAAACTCCCTGACTACAACCATGTATGAAGAAGTCATAAAGGGGGAAAAACAATGATCAAAGCAAATACTAAAAATGCTGTTTTGGATCATTGGGACTAGAACAATATATATGATAGTGTTCACGTTCCTCCTCCAGAAGAACAGATTGATGGTGATATGTATGATGATCGGGGGGCTGAATTCTTTGCTGCCGATATTCCTAACTTCAGCCCCACTGCTGAACATATATCAAGGGTCAAAGACAAGTCTGCTGCTGAAGAAGATGAAGAGATCAGGCGAAGCAAAAAAGCGATACAAAGAAGAGATGGAAACATGTCTGACTTTGAAAGATAAAGTCCTCAATCAAGGACTATCATTCTGTCTGCCCGAGATCAAATCAAAGAAAACAAAACTGATAGGGGAAAGCTATATAACTCTCTAGAATGGGCAAAGGTTTAAAGAAATGAAGAGGTAAGAAGAAATTTCAGAAGGGACAAGAGGACAGGGGCAGTGCCATCAGATTCTCAAGAGTCAAGCAAGTACTTTCCAAAGCCTTACAACTACTTTGAAAGGCAAAGACAAAAACATATTGAAGTTGATGAGAAGGCTGCCAAGAAACCAAGCAGGGGCATAATCATCAAGGAACTAAAAACCTGAAATGTTTTATGTATTAGGTTCCTTAGGTCCATAGGAATATGAACTTTATTATGAGCACACATTCTGTTTATAATTATCACTTTATGTGTTAATCATATTTTGTTTGTGTTATTTGTGGCTCATGTTTGCTGAAAAGTTTATCTCTTTCATGTGTTAGTGTATATCATTGACCACGGTTCTGACTTCTTTATATAGTGAGAGATTGTTGGGTTCATTGATCACAATATCCCAGATTTGCAGAAGGCCCACAAGTCAATAGTATACACATGATTGTATCTGATATATGTTCAAAGTTCAATATATGCAGGTTGTCTACTGTTCCTTGATTAGACAGGTTGTTAGGGTCACAATGTTGTTGAACTCAAGACAGGAAGCTGGAAAAGAAAAAATTTGACTAAGTCCAGAAGCGTTGAGTGAGTTCAGTTCACTCAACACAAGAAGGCTAAAAGCGTTGACAGAACATCAAGCATTCAAAGCTTCAGTGTTGCTGGACTCAAATCTTGCTAAGTCCAGAAGCGTTGAGTGAAAGCAGTTCATTAACGCCTACTTCAAGAAAAATCTGTCTAAGTACAGAAGTGTTGAGTGAAGAAGGGTCACTCAACGCCTCATTAATAATTCAGCAGAGTTAAGAAGCGTTGAGTAAAGGAGCTTCACTCAACGCCTTCAACCAGAAGAATTCTGTCAAGTCCAAAAGTGTTGAGTGATGAGGCTCACTCAACGCCTTATCAGTTAAGCAGTCTAAGTAAGATGCATTGAGTGATGAAGGTTCACTCAACGACTCAAGAAGCAGATTTTCTAGCAAGTGTTTTTGTGCTGAGTCATTTGACTGCACTCAATGCCTGTGCAGTTTGACTGAAAACTGCTAATTCCACAAGCAATGTCATGCTGACGTCATCCATAATTCAAATATTGCGGGACTTGTGCGCTAGAAGACAAATGATGCCGAATGTATTCTGTACAACAATTAAAGCTAAAGGTACTTTACAGTTTCCCATTTTCGGCTTGCCCATACAGAGAAAAGAGGCGTTGGTCGACGGGAGATAAAATGACTTTTTGCAGAGAAATTAAAGAGCTTTTTTCACGATAGTCATCTTCTCCATCAAGTTAGTAAATCATTACACTCAGATTTACAGAAGTTTTCTGGAACACAGAAAGAAGCTTGTTGATTGAAGAGATCAAGAACTGAAAACATCTAAGTCTTCTACAACAAGAACATAAAACATTTTTTCTGTAAGAGGAGAAGAAGCAGAGCATTCAAAAGTTATTGTTCATCTTCAAAGCCACTGCTTACAACACTGTTATATAAAATGCTTGAAGATACAGAGCTCTGCATCAGTTCTTCTGAACACAAGCAAAACTATTTTAAACATCTAAAGTCTTGTTGCTGTGAAGAGGTTGTATTGTTTTTCTCAGTTCAGAAAGGTGACTCAGAGAACTATTTCTCTGGAGTCAATCATCACCAAATCTTTACTCATTCTGTAAGATCATCTGTTGATCTGAGTTGTATGCCTATGTTATAAAGGCTGAGTGTAGGAGCTGTATCTCTGAGTTGTAGGATCCTGTTTAGGATCTTGTTTTGGATCTAAGGTAGGGCTTGTGCCTGAGGTAAGATCTTTGTGTAGATATGAGGTAGGAAATCTGATATCTCTGAGTGTAGGATTGTCTAGCCTAAGATAGTTAGTCAATATACAACTTGATGTTATCTGAAGAAGCTTTTCTTTATAATTTCTCCATAAAGGCTCCACCTATCACGCATAAGCATAAAATATTATATAAGAATCAATAACATCACTCGTTAAGCTTTATCCTTAAGAGATGCTAGTTATAAGTCTTTTAAAGTGTTGATACATTAGGTCACTTTTAATTGCAATATACATACTCCATATTGAGGCCACATATAGTCTTACCATATGTCTATGCTATTTATTTTTATTATTTTCTTCATATACATATACATTTCTTTTTAATTCAGATGTCTGAATTATTCACGAGCTTTTAACATAGACCTTCTTTTTGGGAGAGCGTTGGGAGACCAATGATAGTTGTGAACGTAGTTATGAAAAATGTAGGTAGTGTTTGCATAGATGCGGTCACAATTCTAAGCCAAAATTCAGCCACCATCATGTAGATTAGTTAAGATTTTGTGGTCTTGAATGCTTAGACCTCAGAATGTGGAATTCAGGCTAAAAAAGCTTCACAAAAATTCCAAACGCAGATAAACCGTCATTACTTTATTTATTATTAAAGTTGAGTTTCATAGCACCACCGCTTAAATGCTACAACTATCCTACACAGAGCATACTTTCTTAAATGCGCTTTAACATGGCATTCCATACTCAACCTTTCTATTAATTTATCATAAACATAACATTCTTTTTTTGTATACCCATAAATGGGCAACCCCATAATAGGTCATCATTATGCCAACAAAGATCTCACAGAAAGGGATACCTGGCATGGAAGATAGGTGAAATTTGCATGGGCTTGGGAAATTTCTCTTAAGAAGCATATCAGGAAGCACAAATTCTACTCGCTGGGGTGGGTAGGAGATGGGGATCATAGTCCACGGGCAGTCCAATCCATATCGTGGCCCATTCTGATTTTCATTTGCAAGAGGGGAAATTAGAATCACCATATGGACGATCCGAGCCCGCCGTTGCATTCTGAGTGTTGACGAGATATTTTCTACGTGTCAGTTTTATTTTGTCGCATGTTATTTTGTGTGTTTTAGTGTTTATTGCAGCGTCCAATCATAGCCGTCCAATTTGCGTCTCTCCTATAAAAATGTGTATGGAATTTATTTCAAGGGATGACAAAATTATGAATAGTTTTTCTCATTTTGAGATCCTTCGCAGTGCGACGCCGTGGAACACTCGGCACGTCGCCTAGTCAAGTCCGTTTCCTGTTTTTCCCCCATGAACTCCCCTTGTTTCCACAAACCTCCAGTTTATTCACCCAACCCCCCTTCGATTCAATTGTAACCGCTAAGAACTGCCATTTTTTGTCCCCATCTTCCTTCAACATCAGTCCAAGAAACTATAGGAAACCACAGTAAACCGTTGACAACCACTCAATTCGATGAGGGTTTTACCGTCAAACATCCCTAGCGAGAAAAGGAAGCCTCCTCCTCTTTCTGCCGAGGCATATCCTTCTTTCTATGACCTTTCACTATCAGGAAACCTCCATTTCTGGTTCGTGCCTATGTTGAACTCCTCGACATCGCCGGAGAGCTCCTTTCCCTTCTTAACTGAGGCGTCTCCTTCCTTCTACGACCCTCACGTCCAGGAGATCTCCATATCTAGTTTGTACCTCTATCAGAATCCTCAGTATCTCCAACAGTCGCGACAAGAAGCTCTGCCGTAGAAAGAGGATAAAGAGGCTGCTGAAATCTTGGAACTTGAGATGATTCATGAAGCCACTGATTTAGTTCCTCAATCCATAATTTCAAAAACCACAAATTCTGAAAAGTTGAAATAATTTTTTCTGCTCATTCGGTCTACTAGGATAACAACTTTTCACCACTGTTCAGGCAACATTAGGCTGCCAGCAGGTCCCTAAGCACAATTTCAGCACTGCAAATTGATGTAGTCACACGTCCATCGCTTAAAAACAGCCCTCATGTACGTTGTTGGGTTTTAATTGCTTGCTTGTGTAGGTTCTTAATTTGTTGTTCTTTTACTTGATGTTGAAGTTAGAGTTGGGAATCATTTTTTGGGATTTAAATCTCATAGAAATTTTGTTATTCATTTGTTCAAGTAGAGTTGGGAATCATATTTTTTGGGATTTAAATCTCATTGAAATTTTGTTATTCATTTGCGCAACTTGAATGTTATTCACCGGGTGTTTGATTAGTGCACTCTCACTCTTTAATTTTGAACTTGAACTTGTTTATTTGTAAATCTTAATATTGATTGTGCTTGTCTTTTAAACCCCTTTATAACTTCCTGAAAATTATAGTAATTAATAATTGAACTTTTGCATGGGTATCACATCCATATAATGTCTCCTACACCAACACACTTGTATCATTCATCAGAGTTCCGTTAGGGCACCCCCCATGTTCACCCCTATCCTGTGTCAAATTGGTAATAGAGGTTGGTTAGGGCTTAGTTTAAATACGCAGGACTAGCGGTTATAACACCCATTGTCATATCATAATGATTGTCGCTATCCTAATCCTCTATTTGAGGAGCCACGACTCATATATGCCCGGTCCCATAGAATTCCTCTGGAGAGATATTCACATTGTTACAATGATCATCGTGAAACACCTCCCCTGTAATGACCGTATAATATGGGTCCGGCCGGGGCCCCACAACATACGGACGCCACAGCTTTAGTATTATAAGATGATATAACTACTCACACTCAAAACACTTTGCACAACACAGTGGAAACACAAACAAGACTAGAAGTTTTCCACCACTATAAGAGTAATAAAAAGATGGCCTTATGGGCTTACAACATAAGAGAGTTCAAACTCAATTAATACAACAGTCATGAAAGTGCACAAGCACTCCTAGTCTACCTCGGCATGCAAGCCGGACAACATGAGCATCAAAACATACACTGCCATAATGAGTAGAGCTACTACACAAGTTAACACTTCATGAGGCTTAGGCCTTTCTGGCCGGCGAGCTAGCTCCGGCTTGCGATCCTTGCCCTGTAAAATTATTAGTAACGTGGGTCAGCAAAGGCTGACCTCAAACTGTGTAACAAACACATCTCCTCCCGGCCGCCCCTAACGGACCCCGGGGAACCCTCCAACCTGCAAGTCAGCACTTCGTATGCAATATATAAATATAAAAAGAAGTGCATTAAGAACAAGCTTGGATGTCTCAAACATCATACACGTTCTCTACGGGTTGAACATATAATATAAAAAGGGGCCTACTTATGCAACATATATGCAACACCCGGGTTTCACCCAAGACACCCTATAGCGTATGCATCTAGCACATCATCACATCATTTGGGTACTTATCGTTTCCCCATTGGCATAAAGCCGCAAACAAAAAGGGAGACACAATTTCCCCCAACGGCACACAAGCCGCCACATGGAACTCTTGCCTAGGCCCCACCCGCTCAAGGGCTTAGACCCGGGCTTGCCTGCAAGCTCTGACGTCTCTTGTCAGGATTCCAACGAACACAAACTGACCGATTCTAAGAAGCCTTGCCGGACCCCACCCGCTCATGGCCTCATTGCCCGAGCTTTGCCCCCATGCTTGGCATTCTCGTCAGTCTCACAGAAGGGGACTAGTCTCGCCGGGACACTCTCCACACATGACGTGTACGTCACGGGATAGCCAGCCGACCACGGAGACACAGCCACGCCTTGACACATCACAAACCAAGACAATTCCACCATAGTCCATCATTTGTACTACAACGTTCCCGCGCACCAAGGAAACCATCTACCACCAATGCGGAGCTAACCTTGTCCACCAAGGAAACCATCTACCGCTATTGAGGAGCTAACCTTGTCCGGTTCCGACTACACGTACTCACTTGAGAAAAAGGGGAAAACACCACCACATCACAAACGGCATCTTGTCGCAACGGAATCTCTACGAATCCTTAAAGTTCGTATGCAACATCACCGAGTCGGACTAACGGTCGCGACTACGGATTCACCCACCATGCCTAATCCACTAACGGAGCGGATCTGTAATGCAAAACATGCCGGGGACGGACTCAATCGACCCGGAGGTTCCTCTTGAACCTTGGCGACCCAAACCTCTCTCATTTGAGTGTTTAGTGCCCAAAACTAGAAAAGAAAAAAAATGATGCTAAGACATGCATCCTAAAACCGAGAGGAGAAGTGTCGTTACCTTCCGACTCCTCTTCCTAGCCATGACAAAATAGCCGGATGAAAACCTTCGCAAAGCTCTAGCCTCCACGGATCTGGACTCGGCTCGCGATTTGGAGCACCGAAGCCTCTCCTACAGCCCAAACCCTCCTTCTCCTTCTTCCTTGCTCTCACTTCTCTCTAGAACTTTAGTAAGAGAAAGCATGGAGAAGAATGAGGGTTTCCAACCCTATTCTCGGACTTAACTCCCCAAGAGATGTCCTGAACCATCAGATCCCAAAATAAGGGAAAGAATGGCCACGATCCGTCTGAAAAATAAAACACCTGGGCCGAACACGGCCTGACACACACCCGTGTCCAGGACCGTTTCCCCCTATTCGCCGTCACAAATCGACGCGCCTGGAACAACACACGGGCATCCGACACGCCCGTGTTCGACCTGACACGCCCGTGTGCCGACGGACACGGCCGTGTGGTCAGCCGTGTGCCTCCATCGACACAGCCCCGAAAACAACCCGAGAAGGACACGGCCTGGGACACGCCCGTGTCCCAAGCCGTGTGCGAAGTCTCGACACTCGTCGACAACCTTTGTGTCGACACCGTGGAAAAACGTCGAGCGAAGTTCGTCGACCAAGTGGGACACGCCCTGTGACACGCCCGTGTCACAGGCCGTGTGCCCTAGTCTCGACACTCGACACTCGTCGAGTGAATTTCGTCGAGTGGACTCTTGACACTCGACTGACACGGCCTTGGACACGCGCGTGTCCTAGGCCATGTGCCTTTTCTCGACACATCGTCGAGCGAAAATCGTCGACTCCCCGAACCGATCGTCGACACGGGCTCGACACGCCCTGAGACACGCCCGTGTCTCAGGCCGTGTGCCTCCTGCCAGAAACCAAACTTGGTTAGAAAACGCTGGTCGACCCTCTCTCAAATTTTGGGGTGTTACACATCGTCATCCTCAACCCTCCAATTGTAGAAATCGTGTTACCCATTTGCCACGATTTGATTCTCCTAGAGGTGATTACTATGATGAGTATTATGGATCTGATAGATGGCATCATCATGAGGATGAAATGACTCGTAAATTTTGGCTAGATGCGCCATCTTTTGACGACCAATTTGACTCAAAGGTTTTTACATACTAGTTGTTAGGCATGGAAGGCCAATTTGATTGGTATGAGTTACCCAACGAGTGTCATATTAGATTTTCCAAGATAAAGCTTCAAGGGCAGGCTAAAGTTTATTGGATTGACCTAGACCGTAGGATTGAGCGTGATGGTCTTTGTCCTATTTCTTGATGGCCATACATGAAACAAGCATTAAGGAAGAAATATCTTTCGGTACCCCATAGGAATCAGTTCCTTGACTAGTTACACGACCTAGAGCGTGGGATTGAGCGTGATGCTCTTAGTCCCATTTCTCGATGGCCATCCATGAAACAAGCATTAAGGAAGAAATATCTTTCGTTACCCCATAAGAATCAGTTCCTTGACTAGTTACACGACCTTCAGTGAGGGATTATGTCTGTTGTTGACTATATGACTTGATTCCATGAGTTAGTAGTGAGTAGCAATATTTATGAGGAGCCCATTGCGTCCGCTTCTCGATTTCGATCTGGGCTCCACACTAAAATTCGTGGAGAGCTGATTTCTCATCATTTAGAGTCTCCCGACCAGTTTCATAGAGCCCTACAATATGAGCAATATCTTAGTTCCTCTAGATTGCGGAGAGTTGGCCCGTATCTTTGCAAGCCCACCACTAAAGATCTTTCCTCCCCAAGGATCACAAATGCACAAAGTTGTGGCCACGTCGACCCAACATCTCAATACCCAACTATCAGGTTATCCCATTCAGAGGAGATTAAGGGCCTGTTTGCTAAGTTGTGGCGGTGCAGGAAGCAATGATGGGAAACAGTGGTGCCTGAATCAGCTGTTTTTCAGCGGTGGAAAAATTTATGAAATTATTTGAAAAACTGTATTTGAAGTGCTGTGTGAAACTGTGGTGCAGAACTAAACAGTAATGAAAATTAAACAGTATTGAAAATTATACCGGGATAAATTTAAATAGTTCGCATAATTTATGATGTTCAACTTAAAATTAACAATTTGTTTGACATAAATATTTGCGATACAGATTTGGGAATTAGTGATAGTCGTTTTTCTCAAACTCAAACAAATATCATCTGCAAAAGAGATTTACGCCAGATTAGATAAATTTAATATAAAATAAATAATTTATTTGCTAAAGTATATTTGTTTGAATCGTATCCGCGAGCATTTTATAATTGGTCTGCAATGAATTCTCTCAAAGCAGGCATCTCAGGTGCACCTGTCCCCTCATATGTAACTGGCTCTACGCTCGGAGCTGTGACTGTCGGTTCGTCGATGTTGTGCACTATGTTTTGGATGACTCGGGATGCACAAAGGTTTCTGTTACGGTCCTGCCTTGGTCGCGCACGTCGCGAACTATTTATCTAGTTTACTTTATAATTTTATATACGTAGTCGATCCTCCGTGTTTAAGCCCAAGGGAGGGCATTTTGATGACTATTTATACTTGGGTGAAGCCAAAATAGAAGGAAGCAAGCACAAATTTATCTTTTAATTCTCTATTCCTATCTCTAGTTCTCACTCTCTAACCTTCCCGATATCTCCACGGACCGAACCCGACGTTGCCCTTGCCGCCGGCTCTAGATCGCGATACCGCGCAATCCCCGCCGTGCCGCTCCGCCGATCGACACCGCACGCCTCCCCGCCGCCATAGCTCGCCGGGCCGCCCTCCCCTCCTATCTTGAGGATTTCCCTCCTCTTCCCTGGTGCACACACTCGCAATCATGGACATGTAACAACTTGGTATCAGATGGAAACCTCCGTATCGCCGCCGACGACCTAGATCCGGTCTTCCCTGCCTCCACTACAACCGTCTTCCTCTGTACCGGACCATTGCCGGCCGACCGCGCAGCGCCAGCCTGCCGCCATCGAAGCCCCTCCAACACCCGTAACACCGCCGCAACATCAACCGACGACCGACCTTCCAGATCTGCCGCCGCCTACCCCTCTCGGCCGCTTCGCACAGCCCGACTCCGCACCGAAAAGCTCTGGCCAACCGACTTTGCCATGTCCGGCTCCGTTATCCGCCGCTCTCCGCCAACCCTATTCCGCCGGCCCCTCTTCCCCGCGCATCCTTCTCGGCTCCTCCCTCGACGGGGGCCCCTTGTTCGCTGTCTCTACCGGGCTACTTCCGTTGCCGGTCCCTTCCTCCCCTCTCTCCAGCGCCGACAACTCACTATTTTCATCCTACGCGTTGGCCGACCAACCCTCCCTCTCGCAAGTTTTCGAGTCTCTCGCCAAGCTCCTCATGGATAACAACAACGCCCTCATTGTCGCCGTCACCACCCAACTAGCGGCTATCCGACCGGTCCAACCGACAGTGGACTCCTCCAGTGAGGTGCCGATTCCGCCAACTCTGCCAGAATTGTGTCCCCCGCGACACGAGTGCAACGGGGGGACACCATACTTACAGCTGGATTTTCTTATATTTGACGGCCACGAAGACCCCTTAGCCTGGCTCTCTCATTGCGAGCAGTTCTTCGCCCACCAGCGCCCCCCTTGGGAAGAGTGGCTCAATATTGCGGCATTCCACCTGATGGGCCCCACACAACTTTGATTTTCCCAACTGCAACGAGAAAAACCACTACTATCGTGAGAAGATTTCAGGGTCAACTGCACCCTCCGCTTCGGCCCACCGCTCCACAGCAATCCCTTAGGGGATCTCATTTATTTTCGATAGACCGGTCCGATCGACGAGTACCTTGAACAGTTTCAAGTCCTCTTGGCCCGCACTACCACCGTTCTTTCGACACAGCAGGTGTCCATCTTCACGGTGGGATTCCATGAGCGCCTCCGCATGGACGTAGAATTTCAGGCACCCGCAGATCTGACCACTGCAATGAGCTTGACTCGCATTTGCGAGAAGCGTCTGCTTTTGGACCGCCCTCATCTACATCACCAAGACACCGAGGGGTCCAAGCGTCCTCTGCGGCCTCTGTCATCGACCACAACCAGTGTCCTCGCCCCAGACCGCGACGTCGACCGCCCAGCTACCATTCGACGACTGCCGCCACAGGAGATGAATGACCTCCCTGCCAAGGGCCTCTGTTACAACTACGACGAGTCCTTTTTTCGTGGACATCGTTACAACGCCTCTTCTGGTTGGAGGTTGACGACTCGGCTTCTGAACGAGATGCTGACACTGACACGGGAGATCCGACGCCCACCGTCACTACAGACCAAGTTTGAGGGCAAGCTTGTCGTCGGGAAGGGTGGTGATGTTACGGTCCCGCCTTGATCCCGCCTTGGTCGCACACGTCGCGAACTATTTATCTAGTCTACTTTATAATTTTATATGCTGTTGGGTATTGTATCCACACTAACCCAGATTTGATGAAGTCATCCTTGAACTAAGATGAATTAAGTTGTATTTGATGCTTGGTTTGAGTTATGTGTTTGCAGGAATCTTATGAGAAGTGTAGACCAATGTCAGTCTACAATGGGTCACCAAACACAGGACCATATAATGTAATCCCTCATTGTGTGCTCCAAGGTGTTGACTCATGTGTAGCCTCTCTATTGGGATACACTTCATATTCAAGCTCTAGGACTATGCAAAAAGACTTGATGCTGGTCATCCCTTAGAAGAAAAAAAATCTGTCAAGAAAATTTTCCTAAGTACTCGAGTAGTTCTTTACTTACTCGAGTAAGTTACTGAGTTTATACTCGAGTAGTAATACTCCTACTCGAGTAGCTAAGATATATCCCGAGTAGTCGATAATGGCTCTAGAGTAGTTAAGACAACTACTCGAGTAGTTTCTTTTCTCCTCTCGGGTTTTACAGAAATTCTCTTCTCAAAATTTTCTAAGTTAAATACTCGAGTAGCTCTGTATAATACTCGAGTAGTTTTATTTTCTGTCTCGAGTAGTTTTATCTTATATACTCGAGTAGTTCCATTTGTCTCGAGTAGTTCATCTACTACTCGAGTAGTCCAGTGTTTATACTCGTGTAATCCAGGATTCTATTCCAGAAAATTTCTCTAAGTGAATTACTCGAGTAGTCATCTTATATGCTCGAGTAGTTCTATTTGTCTCGAGTAGTTCATCTTCTATACTCGAGTAATACAGTTTTCCAGTTGCAAAAATTTTCTAAGTCTTTGTCTCGAGTAGTATTTCTTATACTCGAGTAGTTCATTCAGATATACTCGAGTAGTATTTCTTTTACTCGAGTAATTTACTCTACCTCTCGTGTAAGTACTTAGGTACTCGAGTATGTTATTCTTGTTACTCGAGTAGCTGATTTCCTTTTTCCTTTTATTTACTCGAGTAGTTGACTCCATGTACTCGAGTAATCATCTCATACTCTCTCGAGTAGTTCTTCTCATATACTCGAGTAGTCATCTTCTACCTACTCGAGTAGTGCTGCATGTACTCGAGTAATCTTGTATATCTCGAGTATTTTACTTTGACTTTTCCGAAAATTCGTTAAGTCCAAACTAACGGTCTTATTCATAAACTTTGACGTGATTGGTCCACGTGTCTCTCATAATGACTCAATTATGTCTAATCTTTTCTGATCCTATAAAAGGTCTTGTTTAAACCGACAAAACATAATCTGAGAACAACGATTATTCTCAGAAGATTATTTCTAAAAGAATTTCTGTTTCCTCTTTCTCTCTCCAAGAAACGAAATCCGCCGCCGCCGTCGCTGATTCCCGACCGGCTAGGGTTTCATCTTTTGAGGATTCAGATCAAGAAGGCTTTCCAGATTGAGATCCGCTCAACTCCGTATTTTCTGATTCGATCGATCGTGTGAAGCCAAGAAGTTTCAGATCCAATCTTGTCGAGATTTCTCTTCATCATTCTGATAAAGCCGCAAAACCTAGAAGAAGAAATTTCTGGTCATCAGTTGCAGATCTGAAAAAGAAGATCACTGTTTGTATTTCTATATAAAATTTATTTCATTCTTGTAGGAGAAATTTCTCCGAGTGTAGGAGCTTTTGTCTCAGAGTTTGTATGAAGTTTTATCTTCCGAGTGTAGGTCCGTTTTGTGGATCAAGATTGTATGAACGTTGTTCCGAGGGTAGGATTGATTTTCAATCCGAGATAGTGGAGTAGCCGAGTCTAGTGTATTGCTAGATCGGTGAGGGAAAGTGGATGTACCCAAGGTTGGGGAACCACTATAAATCTTGCCTCGTCTGTGTTTGATTGGTAAATAGATCTGTGCATTGGTTTGTAATTTTTATTCCGCAAAAAGACGCACAATTCACCTATTCATCCCCCTATAGGTGATTTAGGTAGACAACTATAAACTTTCAATTGGTATCAAAGCGATGTTGATCGTTAAACGGTTAACACCTTGATCAGATCCTTCAATAGTTGTCTTTTGAGGTCTACCAAAGATGAACAAGACTAAAGATTTTGTCAAGCTTCCTTTATGTACCAAAAGTAATTTTCCCATATGGAAATAGAGAATCAAGTTCTTTATGGAAACTGTGGATCCAAGGATATTCATGATAGTTGAAGAAGGTCCTTACATTCCCATGACCGTCTCCACTATAAATTCAACTAAGAAAGTCCCAAAGAAACTTATGGATCTAGATAAGGATGAGATTGCACTTATCTCATTGGACAAAGCGACAAAAAATATTATAGCAAGTGCAGTCGATGATTCAATGCTGCAAAACCTGATTCACTGCCACTCTGCGAAGGAGATGTGACAGTCACTAGTTACCTTAATGGAAGGTACCGAAGAAGTGAGAGATGATAGAAGATCCCTTCTTAATCAGAAGTATGAAACTTTCCGACAAGTAAACAAAGATACCATTGCTGACACCTTTGAGAATTTCTTCAAGATAGTGAATGAGCTAAGGGTCTATGACAGAGTCTTCACTAATGGAGAATTAAACGATAAGTTCTTGAGATCCCTAACTAAGGAATGAGATAACAAGGTCTGTGCCATAAGGGAGTTTGAAAAACTGGCCGAGACAGATCCTCAGAATCTCTTCAGGAAGCTTATGTCATATGAGCTTCAACTCAACACCAGCAAGGCTGAAGAAGAGAAGAGCAGGTCTGCATTCAAAGAGAAGTCTATTGCTTTAAAGGCAGACACCTCTAAGAAGACAAAGGTTGTTCCGCCTACTCCAGCACAAAAAGTTAGTGAAGAAGAAACCTCAGAGCCAAGCACCTCAGGCTCTGAACTATCAGAAGGAGAGTTCTCACTACTCTCTCGATAGTTCAAGAAATTCTTGAACAATAAGAAGCAATGGAAAAGCAAGGATGCCTCCTATAGAAGATCACGACACGATGGTGATCTCAACGAAAAGACTCAAGCAGCCATGACAGATATAATTATAAACAGAACAAACATGTTTCTACTGACATTATTTGTTATTGTTGTAATAAGCCCGGACACGTCATCGCTGACTGCCCTCATAAGAAGAAGGAGGGTGGTATAAGAGAGGAAAAGAAGTCCTCATACAACAAGAAGAGGACAGAGAAGAGCTTGATGACCAAAAAGGGCAAGACTCTTAGTGACTCTGACTCATCTGAGTCGAGTGAAGAAGAAGAAGCCTATTTTGGGCTCATGACTCAAACTGATGATGAACAAGAGCCACAGTTCACTGGGAAGGTAAACTCTCACACTCCTCTTTCAGATTCTGAAGTTTCTGAACATGATTGTGAGAATAGCTCTTCTGACGATGAGTCAGAACTCATGACCCAACATAAGAAGTTAATCATGGCTTACGACAAATGTCGCCGAGTCGTGAAAACTCAGGCTAAAGAGATAAAGTCTCTCAAAGCTGAAGAGAGCATATTGAGAAAGAAAGCCGCAAAGACTGACTCGCTCGAAGAGAACTTCAATAATACTATTGAAGAATATAACAAAGCTCTTGAGCACCTCGACCTTAAAGAGAAAATCATCAAAGAGTTGGAAGAACAACTCGCCGCTGAAAAGAAACTTGTTGAAAGTTTCTCAAAGACTAAGGCTGTCCTTCCATTCGTTGCTGAATTCTCAGCTGAGGCCAAGGGTGCTGGACTAGGTCATGAAGAAGCTCCTAGTAAGTCTTCTAGGAGAAACAAAGCTCAACGGAAGAATAAGACCGGCAAAAAGGCCTTAGCCAAAGAGAAGGGAAAAACCACTCAAGATCAGACCTCTTTCAAAAAGGTTATATTTCCCTCAAATGAGTTTGATATTGACTCATCCTACGGACACTTTGCTAGGCCTACCTATGTAGAGCCAAAGTCCCGTTATCAAGAATGGACTCGCCCCAGAAACTTTGGCGAAAGTGTCTTTAAGGCACCTTATGAATAAGTGATTCTTCAGAGCTATGATCCTTTCAATCATGGCCATAACTTCAAGAAGGCACCAAAGGCAAAGCCTGTTGTAGAAAAGCCAATGAAGGAGAAGAAAAATGTGATTGTCATCATCATGAAGCTTTCTCCTCCAAGAATGCTGCCCATGTTATACCACAATTCCAAAAGGTCAAGCATGAGAACATAAGACAAAGATACAACAGATTTGAATGTTGGTGTTGTGCCAGAATTGATCACTTTGCCATTGATTGCTGGTTTAATCCCAGAAATGCTGCAACCCCGTATGTTGGCAATATGAGGAAGACCACTCCTAATGTTAATATTCGTAGGGGGAGTGTTCTAACCCGAGAGCAAGAACCCAAACATATTTGGGTTCCTAAGTCAAACTGATTGTGACTGCAGGTATGTCCAAAGGCCACCAAAACGCCAATCTGGTATTTGGACAGTGGATGCTCTCGGCATATGACTGGGACAAGAAGCCTAATCCAAAACTTTACTCCAATCGTGAACGGACCGAAGGTCATCTTTGGAGGTTCAGACCGTGGAATCACTAAAGACTACAGTATGATTTCGAACGGTAATGTATCATTCTCAGATATGGCTTACGTTGAAGGTTTGGAACATAACCTTATAAGCATAAGCCAACTCTGCGATAAAAGATACATAGTTGAGTTTCACGCTGATAAGTGCTTGATAAAATCTGTTGACAATATGGAAACAATTCTATCCGGCACTCGAAGCAGAAACATATTTTGCTTGAATTTCATTTGTATAGATTCTTCGACACCAGTGTTCTTTTTATCAAAATATAGTGTGTCGCTTGGTGACCAATGACACAAGAGACTAACACATATTAATTTCAAAATATTAATAAATTATTTTCAATGAACTTAGTACGTGATGCCCCAAATGTCAAGTACGTCAAAGATAGATCTTGTCATGCATGTGTAAGTGGCAAACAAACAAGTGCTACCTTTAAAAGCGTTATTGGCAAAGATTCTAATAGGTGTATTCATCTGCTGCATATGGACTTATTTGGTCCAGTGCAAATTAGAAGTTTGAGAGGTAAGGATTATACGTTAATAATTGTTGATGATTACTCGCGCTTTGCGTGGGTGTTCTTTCTGAAACACAAGTCAGATACCTTCGACATCTTTACTAATTTTGTCAGACAAGTCCAGAATGAATACAACTGCTCCATAGTCAAAATCAGAAGTGACAATGAAACAGAGTTCAAATCTGGGGCCTTGACAAAATTTTGTGAAAGCCTGAGTATCTTTCATGAGTTTTCCTCTCCTCGTACTCCTCAACAGAACGGAGTGGCCGAGAGAAGGAATAGAACGCTCATAGAGGCCTGCAGGACCATGTTGAGTGATGCTTCACTTCCGAAATATTTTTGGGCTGAAGCCGTCAACACTGCATGCCACGTGCAAAATCGAGCCCTCATAAACAAAAACCACGATAAGACACCTTATGAACTTCTGAAGGGCAGGAAACCGACAGTCTCATATTTTAGAATCTTTGGCTGTAAATGCTTCGTGCTCAACAATGACAAGTATCATACTACTAAGTTTAGTGAAAAAAGTTTTGAAGGTATTTTTGTAGGTTATAGTAGCCATAGTAAAACATACATGATCTTTAATAGAAAAACTCTGGTCGTGGAAGAATCGATACATGTTGTATTTGATGAGACGAGCTTGCTGCAAAACAACTCTTCTAGTGTGCTTATTGAAGATACAGGTGCAAAGCTGAAAGAAATTACCTTGGATGGACCGTCCGAAGACAAAGGTGAAAAGTTCATCAAGATCACCACTCCAACCCCTATTGTAGAGGCTGATGATCAAGATGAAGAAGTCATTCAAGATGAAGAAGTCACTTCGGTGATAGAAGATAATCCAGATGCAAGGACTCTAGAGCTCAGCCATCTGAAGGATCACCCCATGGACCAAATCATAGGAGATCCCCGGGATGGTGTCAGAACTCGTAGAGATACAACTAATGAAAATCTATATTTAAGTTTTCTATCACAGGTTGAACCGAAGAAGTTTGAGGAAGCAAACTTAGACACTTCATGGATAATGACGATGGAAGAAGAACTAAACCAGTTCAAACGCTACAAAGTATGAAAACTTGTTCCAAGACCCAAAGGTAAGAATGTCATTGGGACAAAATAGGTCTACAGGAACAAGATGAACGAGGATGGAACGATAGTAAAGAACAAGGCCAGACTTGTCGCAAAAGACTATCGTCAAGAAGAAGGAATCGACTTCGACCAGACATACGCTCCAGTGGCAAAGCTGGAGGCAATAAGGTTATTCCTAGCATATGCTGCACTCAAAGGCTTCACTGTCTACCAGATGGACGTGAAGTCTGCATTCCTTAATGGAGACATAAAGGAAGAGATATATGTGGAACAGCCTGCATGTTTCGTTGATTCTAACTTTCCTGATTACGTTTATTTACTGCATACAACGTTATATGGTCTGTAACAAGCCCCTCGGGCTTGGTACGTGACGCTGTCTGACTTTCTACTTGAGAACAAGTTTAAAAGGGGAAAGATAGACAAGACATTTTTTCTTAGGAAGATTAAAGGCAAGATTTTGCTAGTGCAAATATATGTCGACGACATTATTTTTGGCTCTACTGATGACAACCTCTGTAAGAAGTTTTCAAAATTTATGCAAGAGAAGTTTGAAATGAGCAGTATGAGCGAGCTGAAGTATTTCTTAGAGCTTCAAGTGAAACAGTCTGAAGATGGAATTTTCATCTCACAGACCAAGTTCACCAAAGAGCTGATTAAGAAATTCGGAATGCAGAACGCAACCTCGATGAAGACTCCAATGAGTTCAACTATGTCTCTTGACAAGGATGAAAAAAGGAAACCTTTTGATGAAACCAAGTACAGAAGCATAATTGGATCCTTGCTCTACCTTACGACAAGTAGACCTGATATAATGTTCTCAACATGTGTCTGTGCTAGATTTCAGGTGAACTCTAAGGAATCTCACTACGCTGCTGCAAAGCGGATTTTGAGATACCTTAAAGGTACACCAAATCTTGGCTTATGGTACCCAAAAAGTAATGACAGCAAACTAATAGGTTTTTCAGATGCAGATTTTGCAGGGAGCAAAGACGACAGGAAAAACACTTCCGGGACATGTCAATTCTTTGGAAGAAGACTTATCTCCTGGAGTAGCAAGAAGCAAACTGTGTGACAATCTCAACGGCTGAGTCAGAGTACATCTCTGCAGTCAGTTGCTGTGCACAGTTACTTTGGATAAAGAATCAGTTTGAGAACTACAACATGAAGTTTGAAAAGATTCCATTGTTTTGCGACTCTTCCAGCGCAATAACAATAGCCAACAACCCAGTCTCGCACAGCCGGACAAAGCATATAGAGCTAATGTATCACTTTATCCGGGAGCATGTGGAGCATGAGGACATAGACCTTCAATATGTCTCTACAGATAGGCAAATTGCAGACATTTTCACGAAGCCGCTGGACGAGACCAAGTTCTCATTCTTCAAAACAGAACTTGGGATGCTCAACAAAGAAGACTAGAGAAGCTGGACTTTCAAGAAGGCTCAAGACTCAAAGATGGAATTGAACAAAAGAGCTGAAGCAACCAAGGTGAAGATTTGTGAAGAAGTTGGACTCTTCAAAGAATATGCTATTACCAAACTAACTGTTGAAGTCAGAAAGGGGGATGGATTGGTAAAAGAATATCTAGAAAATTTTCATAGTTCTTATGCTTGCTTACACTGTTTTATATACTTAATATTCTTTTTATGTCCATAATTCACCTTAGTATAAAGGGTTCTGACTTCTACAAATAGGAGGAGATTGTTTGGTATTGTATCCACACTAATCCAGATTTGATGAAGTCATCCTTGAACTAAAATGAATTAAGTTGTATTTGATGCTTGGTTTGAGTTATGTGTTTGCAGGAATCTTATGAGAAGTGTAGACCAATGTCAGTTTACAATGGGTCACCAAACACAGGACCATACAATGTAATCCCTCATGTGTAGCCTCTCTATTGGGATACACTTCATATTCAAGCTCTAGGACTATGTGAAAAGACTTGATGCTGGTCATCCCTTAGAAGAAGAAAAATCTGTCAATTAAATTTTCCTAAGTAAAGTACTCGAGTAGTTCTTTACTTACTCGAGTAAGTTACTGAGTTCATACTCGAGTAGTAATACTCCTATTCGAGTAGCTAAGATATATCCCGAGTAGTCAATTATGGCTCTCGAGTAGTTAAGACAACTACTCGAGTAGTTTCTTTTCTCCTCTCCGGTTTTACAGAAATTCTCTTCTCAAAATTTTATAAGTTAAAACTCGAGTAGCTCTGTATAATACTCGAGTAGTTTTATTTTCTGTCTCGAGTAGTTTTATCTTATATACTCGAGTAGTTCCATTTGTCTCGAGTAGTTCATCTACTACTCGAGTAGTCCAGTGTTTATACTCGTGTAATCCAGGATTCCATTCCAGAAAATTTCTCTAAGTGAATTACTCGAATAGTCATCTTATATACTCGAGTAGTTCTATTTGTCTCGAGTAGTTCATCTTCTATACTCGAGTAATACTCGAGGTTTTCCAGTTCCAGAAATTTTTTAAGTCTTTGTCTCGAGTAGTATTTCTTATACTCGAGTAGTTCATTCAGACATACTCGAGTAGTATTTCTTTTACTCGAGTAATTTACTCCACCTCTCGTGTAAGTACTTAGGTACTCGAGTATGTTATTCTTGTTACTCGAGTAGCTGATTTCCTTTTCCTTTTATTTACTCGAGAGTTGACTCCATATACTCGAGTAATCATCTCATACTCTCTCGAGTAGTTCTTCTCATATACTCGAGTAGTCATCTTCTACTTACTCGAGTAGTGCTGCATGTACTCGAGTAATCTTGTATATCTCGAGTATTTTACTTTGACTTTTCCGAAAATTCGTTAAGTCCAAACTAACGGTCTTATTCATAAACTTTGATGTGATTGATTCACGTGTCTCTCATAATGACTCAATTATGTCTAATCTTTCTGATCCTATAAAAGGTCTTGTCTAAACCGACAAACCATAATCTAAGAATAACGATTATTTCAGAAGATTATTTCTAAAAGAATTTCTGTTTCCTCTTTCTCTCTCCAAGAAACGAAATCCGCCGCCGCCGCCGTCGCTGATTCCCGACCGGCTAGGGTTTCATCTTTTGAGGATTCAGATCAAGAAGGCTTTCCAGATCGAGATCCGCTCAACTCCGTATTTTCTGATTCGATCGATCGTGTGAAGCCAAGAAGTTTCAGATCCAATCTTGTCGAGATTTCTCATCATTCTGATAAAGCCGCAAAGCATAGAAGAAGAAATTCTGGTCATCAGTTGCAGATCTGAAAAAGAAGATCACTGTTTGTATTTCTATACAAAATTTATTTCATTCTTGTAAGAGAAATTTTTCCGAGTGTAGGAGCTTTTGTCTCCGAGTTTGTAGGAAGCTTTATCTTCCGAGTGTAGATCCGTTTTGTGGATCGAGATTGTAGGAACGTTGTTCCGAGGGTAGGATTGATTTTCAATCCGAGATAGTGGAGTAGCCGAGTCTAGTGTATTGCTAGATCGGTGAGGGAAAGTGGATGTACCAAAGGTTGAGGAACCACTATAAATCTTGTCTCGTCTGTGTTTGATTGGTAGATAGATCTGTGCATTGATTTGTAATTTTTATTCCGCAAAAATACGCACAATTCACCTATTCACCCCCCTCTAGGTGATTTAGTAGACAACTATAAACTTTCATATGCGTAGTCGATACTCCGTGTTTAAGCCCAAGAAGGGGCATTTTGATGACTTTTTATACTTGGGTGGAGCCAAGACTAGAAGGAAGCACGCACAAATTTATCTTTTAATTCTCTATTCCTCTCTCTAGTTCTTTCTCTCTAACCTTCACGATATCTCCACGGACCGAACCCGGCGTTGCCCTAGCCGCCCGCTCAAGATCGCGATACCGCGCGATCCCTGCCGTGCCGCTCCGCCGATCGACACCGCACGCCTCCCTGCCGCCATAGCTCGCCGGGCCGCTCTCCCCTCCTCTCTTGAGGACTTCCCTCCTCTTCCCCGACGCACACACTCGCAATCACGAGCACGTAACAGTGTCATCAAGATCACATGCTCTGAACTCTGGATCAATCCCAGACGAATTTTTTTTATGTAATTATGGAGGGTCATTGTAGCCACAACAATTATGCATTGCTTTGAAAATGAGTATTGTGGCATCTTCCTAAGGATGCGCCATTTATTTTTCCATACGCCAAAGCTACGTTCAATAACAGAATGCAGAGATGAGTGCGCTGATTAAATTTTTCTCGGCGACCTTCAGTTGGCTGATTGCCTCGAGCAAAGTCTGCCAAGTGATATCTTGTTTTTGGAAATGGTTTCAGAAGGTCTGTCTCTAACGGATATCCAGCATCATCCAAATAATATTTTCCTATATTGAAATGATTTATTATGACCAAATTTTTAATATTAGTTGATAAATGCAGTGAGAAATTTACCTGGAGGCACATACCTATACATGAAAATATCTATAGTAAACACATTGCCTAGTTTCATAGCAAATTCATTAGCAAACTGTGCTAACATGAATGATAGTGGGCAAACCAAAATTTCATTAGAGATTGATTTTGAATGTGGCTCCATTACTTCCCCCCCCCCGACAACCTTATTGGATGAAATTTGTGTTTGGACTATTGCCTAATTCAATCTGTTGTATATATCCAAAATATGTGTACGTGCGCAGTCTCTCATTGTGCCAAAATGACACCATTCTTTGGTTGACCCATCACTCGTCCAAAAAATGAATTGATGTTTTCTAGTTATTTGACATTTATCCTAATTCATGATCAATTTGAAAAGTAGACATGATCATTATGATAACATACATTTTGCATGTAAAATAATATTTGCAAAAACCATTGCATTAGACGCATAGCATAACAAAAGTTCATATTTTGGAGATTCATCCAAGAAAACAAAAATGTTTTTATTGCTATCTAGGTGAGTAGAACATTTGCTAACCAAAAAATGAGTTCAGAAAACAAAACATTTGCTCGCCATGTGCAGAACATCCTAGATCAATGGATGACAGTTTTACACAAGGGGATTTTTGTCTATTTCTTTTACACATTTTCTAGCAAAAATCAAATCACCAAAACCATCAACTAATCTACCACAGCAAAAAACAAATTGGAAATTTTTTTTACGAAGAATCGTATATTCGGAGAAGATGGACAGGGGTTGGCGGCGTTTGCTGGAGGAGATATCTGTGTCGATGGAGGCCAATATCTGCGTCGTCGGGGAAGAGTTAGGAGGAGAGATCGGGCGGAGATGGAAAAGACATGTGTGCGTGGGAGAAGAGTAGTGTGTCAGAGTAGATACCTTTCGAAGAAGAGTGCGGGCGTGGACGACGCGAATGCGAGAGGAGCTATCGGGCGGAGAAGATCACAGCACAACGACTAGGGCAAATGCGAGAAAAATCGCTGGAGGAGAATGGGGCGGAGAAATCTACTGTGCTGCTATTTATCGCCGAATCCGCGTCCCACCGCGAGGCGTAATTTATCGTTTGTTGCTGATTTATGGACTGTAGCAGTGTGCCGCGCTGCTGTGTTGCTTTACCAAGCATAGCCTAAGTGTGTTATCGTTCAGTATATATGACACGTAGTTACCCAGTGCCCTCCAATAAGCTTATCCGTCGATAGTGAGCATGAGCCTACTCCTGATTCGATAGTGTATGATGAGGGAGATAGTATCACGATTGATGAGATTATTTTTGAGAGCCACAGAAAGAGTACTAGAGTTAGATATGAGTGTTTATTGCTTACACCTCTTCTTGATGAGAATGATATTCCGATGAATGATCATTTTTTAGTACAAAATTCTTGACGCCTCTTCTAGTCATATCTCTGATTCAACCGTCTATGTGGTTCTCAAATCTAGTGCTGCGTACTTGATGATGAACATTCTTACATTGCTACTCTTGATATTTCAAGGACCTACATTGGTACCCGTCACATTTGCGACGAATTTCATTATACCCCTCCCTGTGAGCCACTTGATGAGTTCTCTTCTCGTGGAGACCTTCATTACACTCCAGAGAGGTATCCTGGTGTCGATGTTGTTGATGTTCTTTCGAGTGATTGTCACTTTCACGATGAACCCTTGACGTCTCAGGCCTTGAATGCGATTTACCAGGCAGAGACCTCCTCTGTTTTAGCCTTCTACAAACTATCTTCTAGATTCAGAAACCTATAGCCATGGTACCTACCCCCACACAGCTGCGATTCATCGTTAGCACACGACGTTGGTACGACTTTCCCCCACTTGCAACTCGATTACCCTTAGTCTATCTTTCATGAACATGTTAAAGTTTAATAATTTTAGAACTTGCTTGCCCTTTTAATCTTGCTCCTATTTCTCTTTAATTTGTTAAACATATTGTCACTCTCTCTTGTTGTGACACATGTGGATGAAATGAATTTATTGTTGAAGACATGCAAGTGTTAGTTGTCTTATGTGGGTTTGAAAATCTTTGATTTAATTTTCACATGTCGAAGCTCGAGATGTCGTGATTTTACCGCTAAACTTAAATTTGCGCACAAAAATTATCTTTAAAATCAATTTCAGTATACATCAGTATCTTTGTCAGAATCCTCAGTATCTCCAACAGTCGCGGCAAGAAGCTCTGCCTGTAGAAAGAGGATAAAGAGGTTACTGAAATCTTGGAACTTTAGATGATTCATGAAGCCACTGATTTAGTTTCTGAATCCATAATTTCAAAACCCACAAATTCTGAAAAGTTGAAGTAATTTTTTACTCATTCAGATTGCTGGGTGAGGACATCTGGATGATTAACAAAGGAATTTATTATCACATATCACTGTTGGCTTACATCAAGGTTTAGCTTTAAGCCCTTATATCTTTACATTTATCTTAGATGAGCTCACCAAACATATCCAACAAGCAATACCTTGGTGTTTATTGTTTGTGGATGAATCATTTTGGTTGATTTGACGCGTGAGAGTGTAAACGTAAAATTTGAATCTTGGCGTGACACTTTATAAAACAAGGGTTTTAGGTTGAGCAGGGTAAAACGAAGTATATGGAGCTTAAATTTAGCAGCACAAGAAGGACGGATGACTTTGTTATTAATTTGGGTGATCAAGATATTTAGCATAATGAGTGTTTTAAATATCTTGGATTGATAGTTCAAAAAGACAGAGGTATTGATAAAGATGTGTCACATAGAATCCAAGCGTGTTGGTTGAAGTGGTGAGACGCGTCAAAGATCTTATGTGATCGTAAAGTACCATTAAAACTTAAGGACAAGTTTACCGTACTGCAATTAGACCAGTGATGCTCTATGGTTCTGAATGTTGGGCAGTGAATTGTGTGCATGAGCAATAAATGGGAGTTGCGGAGATGAAAATGCTTAGGTGGATGTGTGGACACATGAGACTAGATAAAATTAGGAATGAATGTATCAGGGATAAGACAAGAGTAGCACCAATTGTAGACAAGATGCGAGAAACTCTACTAAGATGGTTTGGACACGTACAAATGAGACCATCAGAGGTACCTGTTTGTGAGAGTCTAGTCACTAACGAGGGTGGGGTAGACCAAAAAGACTTGGAATGAAACTATAAGGAAAAACATGTTGTACTTAGGCATTAGTGAGATTATGACAAAAGATTGGGCACAATGGCGGCAAAGGATCCATATAGCCGACCCCACTATAGTGGGTAAAAGCTTGAGTGTGTTGTTGTACTCGGACGGCTGGGATATCGGCTTTTAATCACAGCTCGGGCAACATTAGGGTGCCATCCAGTCCCCAAGCACAGTTTCAGCATTAGTACTACGCTGTCCATCGCTTTCCAATCAGCCCTCATGTACGCGTGGGCTTTAATTGCTGGTGTAGGTTCTTATTTGTTGTTCTTTTACATGATGTTGAATTTAGAGCTGGGAATCATATTTTTGGGATTTATATATCGTAGAAAAATTTGTTAGTCATTTGTGCTACTTGAATGACATATTCGCGAAGTGTTTGATCAGTGCACTCTTCAATTTTGAACTTAAACTTTTTTATTTGTAAACCTTAATCTTGATTTTGCATGTCCTTAAAACACCTTGATAACTTCTGAAATTATTGTAATTAATTATTGAACTTTTGCATGGGCATCACATCCATATATGGTCTCATACACCAACACACTTGTATCATTCATTAGAGTTCTCTTAAGGAACACACACCTCCATGTTAACCCCAGTCCTGCATGAAATTGGTATTAGAGGTTGGTTAGGTCTTAGTTTAAATACGTAGAACTAGAGGTTATATCACCCATTATCATATCGTAATGATTGTCGCTATCCTAATCCTCTATTTGAGGAGACAAGACCCATCTATGCCCGGTTGCATAGAATTGCTCCGGATTGATCTTCACATTGTTACAATGATCATTGTCATACTAAACCCTACATTCATTAGAAATTGTGTTACCCCTTGCCACGATTTGATTCTCCTAGAGGTGATTACTACAATGAGTATGATGGATCTAATAGATGGTATCATCATGAGGATGAAATCACACGTAAATTTTAGGCTAGATGCGTCATCTTTTGATGACCAATTTGACTCTCGCTTTTACAGACTAGTTGTTAGGCATCAAAGACCAATTTGATTGGTATGAGGTACCTAACGAGTGTCGTATTAGATTTTCCAAGATGAAACTTCAAGATCAGGCTAAGGTTATTGAGCTGACATAGAGCGTAGGATTGAACGTGATGGTCTTAGTCCCATTTCTCGAAGGGCATAGATGAAACAAGCATTAAGGAAGAAGTATCTTTCGGCACCCCATAGGAATCAGCTCCCGGATTAGTTACACGACCTTCAGTGAGGGGACTATTTCTGTTGTTGACTATATGACTCGATTCCATGAGTTAGTAGTGAGTAGCGATATTTAGTAGGAGCCCATTGCTTCTGCTTCTCGATTTCGATCCGGGCTCCTCACTGAAACTCGTAGAGAGTTGATTTCTCATCATTTAGAGTCTCTATATTAGATATTTCACCGAGCCCTACAATACGAGCAATATCTTAGTTCCACTACAACGCGAAGACTTGACCCACGTCTTGGCGAGTCCACCCCTTAAGATCTTTCCTCCCCAAGAATCACAAATGCACAAAGTTGTGTACACATCGACACAACATCTCAATCCCCAACTACCGGGTTATCCCATTCCGAGGAGATTCAGAGTGTTATCGTTCAATATATATGACACGTAGTTACCCAGGGCCCTCCAATGAGTTTATCCCTCGATAGTGCGCATGAGCCTACTCCTGATTTGATAGTGTATGATGAGGGAGATAGTATCACGATTGATGAGATTATTTCTGAGAGGCACAAAAAGAGCACTAGAGTTAAATATGAGTGTGTATTGCTTACACCTTGTCTTGATGAGAATAAGATTCCGATGAGTGATCCATTTTTTAGTACAAAATTCATGACACCTCTTTTAGTCATATCTCTCCGAGTCAACCATCTATGAAATTCTCAAATGTTGCCCTCTTACATTTAAGGCTACTCTTGATATTTCAAGGACATACATTGTTACCCGTCGCATTTGCGACAAATTTCATTATACCCCTCCCGGTGAGCCACATGATGAGTTCTCTTCTCGTGGAGACCTTCGTTACACTCCAGAGAGTTTGTTATCCTGGTGTCCATGTTGTGGATGTTCTTTCGAGTGATTGTCACTTTCACGGTGAATTTTTCTACAAATCGCTTATTGAGACTCCTAACAAGTTATATCCCTTGAATGATATTTGATATGTAATTGACTTCCACACTCCACCTCGAGAGCCTTTTAACAAGCCCCCACTTATTAGGTTATTGTATATAATTAGTGAGTTAGTCGAGGTTGACAGTGCTCTTAATGACCCGAAGACCTATTTTATCACTGCCAACACCGTAGGAGACAGTCAACATACTATAGTATCATATTTCTTCGTTGATATCTCAGGTGATCATCGCTTTCGCGATGAAATTTTCTACACCCAACCACCCAGCCTCCATACCATATACCACTCTTAGGAATTCCATATACCCTCTCGATCCACATTGTAAAGAGTTAGTCATATTACTCTTTCATCATTCACATTGGTTGCATCATGCATGATCATTTACATATATTGCACGACTCACCTGTGTTGCATGATTCATATTTGTTGTATGCTTTGCATAATCTACAAGAATTGCTTGAATTTACCCGATGTAAAATTGCAATGAGTAATGAAAATTATAAAGTGTATGCGTGCACTGACAGGTTAAAACGTATTTTTTGTGAATGTGAAGAAGTGATGGTGGGAGTTAAAGCTAAGAGGTTCCCTTCAGGAACTGTGGAAATATTAAATGCTAGGAGAATGGGTTTGTACATTGTAGCATGAAAGGTTGGGTCACATGCCTATGACTTGAATATCCCTTAGAGTAAGAGAATCCATTATATATTCAATGTTGAGGTATTGAATGTATATTGTGAACCTCATGAGTACTTAAGCCCATTATTTGATTTTATTACAGAGCCTCAACCCACTATTCTGTTACCAGTGGATCCATTCACACCTACTTCGACAGATGGCGACCACGTTATTAGCCACCTAGACAATCTACATTCTATAAAGTGGGGGGGGGGATTGATGAGGATATTAGTCTACGGGCGGACCGATCAACATCAGGGCTCATTCAAATTTAAATTCGCAAGAGAGGGGATTAGGGTCATCATATGGATGATCTGTGAAGACCCAAAATCTAGGAAAGGTCAAGGGCATCATCAGACAGTAGATGTTGTGCAAGCTGAAACTATATTTGCTTAGTGCATTCATTTACATATTTTTCTAGTTGTCTTCTTTGTTGATCTAGCATTATTTGCATTTGAATCAATATGGAGTTGAAATCCAGAGGAGAAGTAGATGTTGTTCCAGATTGAATGGTCTTCTTATAGCTCCTACTCCTTTTCCTAAGTTCCTCAAATTTCCTTTTCTTGAGTTGAGAGGCTTCCTCCTCATTAGAATTTGAAGAACTGACAACTTCAATTGAAGTAGGCTCTTTAGCTCCTTTAGTGTTTGGGGCCAGATCTGTTATCTCCCCCTCAACCCTTACACCTACTTCACCAAGGTTGAGTTCCTCCATGGTTTCATCCTCTAGTTGTGATGAAACTTCTTTATCCATAGGAAGCTCTTCCTCAATCTCCTCAGAGACTATATTCTCTTTATCAGACATTTTCACATCTTGTGCAGGAACATTTTTTAAGTCTGGAAGATCATTGGGGTTCTCCCCCTCAATGTGATCCTTCTCTGGTCTTGTCTCCCCCTGCATCTGATCTCCAGTGCCAGGAGAGGTCCTTGGAGAATTTTTTGGTGCTGCATGATCATGTTTTTATGTGTTGGAGCTTCCTTGTTCTTTAGAGTCACTAAAAGATTCATCCATAACCACTACTTTCTTCTTCTTCTCTTTCTTGTTCTCTAGTACTGGTGTCTCTTTTGTTAATACTTTATCCTATCTTGCTAGAATTCTTATGTTCATTCTTCTCATATGATTGATCTTAGATCTAATCTTGAGATTGAGACTGTCAGGAAGTGCCTGGACCAAATAGAGGCTTATAATCCTTCCCATATTGGGCTTCTTGATGCTCTCTGCTATTTTGTCAAAGACAATTTTGCTCTAGTTGGTCTTCACTTTGAATATTATCCTTGTCATCAGCTCAAACATTTGAGCAGAGATTCTATCATGTGCTCATATTTTGCATAGCAGCACTTTTCCTATAATCTCTAACTGAAATTTGCCTTGAGTATTCATTCCCTTCCTGACCAAGGTGCTTCCAAGCTTTGTGTTTGGGGCCAATCCACACCACTCCAAAGCTTCTGCAGTCTTGGCAGAATCTAGGTCATCTTCTTGTTCAACCTTGGGTAAGTTGAATATCTTGGTCAGATTTCTGGTTGTGATTTTGACCTTTGTTCCATTCACTTTGAACTTAATCTTTTCTGTGTTTGAGTCGAGATGAGCATTGGAAAATAATTCAAGAATCTCTCCTTTCCAGATATTTGAAGGTTTTGAAAGCAGATATTCCAATCCTGCTTCAGTGATTAGGGGTTATTACATTCTTAATTTCTTTAGAAGCCGAGTTGAATCCATTTTGGACAAGTTCATAACCTTCGAAGATATTATCATCACTTTTGGGTGCTATGAGAGTGAAGGAATCGAACGAGGTGTGTCGACGAAATGGAGTTCTAGGTCTCGACACTCAGAAATCAAACTCTCAAGGTCTCAAGAAGGCCTAGTCGACCTCTATACTCATACCCTATTTATAGTCTAGGCTCTCCTGAAGTCAAAAACACGCACTCCATTTAGACTATTCCAATTTTTTAGGAAAAGACCTAGTGTCGACACTAGAAACATTGTCTGTCAAGATGTATCGACACAAGTCGACACAAGGATAATGTCTCTTGACATATACCATAGGGTCTCGACACCCTTTGATGTCTCGACACTTACTTTGGTGTCTCGTCACATTCTTTGATGTATCGACACTCTTTTTGATGTCTCGACACACTCTCTGGTGTCACGACACAATTTTTAACTTAGCCGAAAATTATGTTTTCAGAACTATAGATACTTGACACTTTGAGGTCTTTTCTTGATATTTAGGTAAGTAAACTTAATTACTGACTAATATTTTATTCTTATTTGCATTAGTCTTTATGTATGCATTAATTATTCTAGATTTAACATGTCAAGTTCAAACTTAAAGAAATTAAATTTCTCTTCATCTAGGGGCTTAGTGAAAATATCAGCAATCTGTTTATTTGTAGGAACAAATTCTAGATTAATGTCTTCCTTTTCTACATGCTCCCTAATAAAGTGATATCTAATCTCAATATGTTTAGTTCTACTATGTGACACAAAATTATTTGCAATTGAAATGCCACTAGTAGAATCACAATATAATGGAATTTTACTTAGCTGAATATTATAATCTTGTAATTGCTGCTGAATCCAAATCTATTGTGCACAGCAACTTCCAGCTGAAATGTACTCAGATTCAGCAATGGATATTGCTACATTTGTTTGTTTTTTTTTGCTACTCCATGACACTAGCTTTCTTCCAAGGAACTGACATGAACCTGAAGTGTTTTTCCTGTCTTCTTTACAACCTGCATAATCTGCATCTGAAAAGCCTGTTAGTTCAAAATCACTATTCCTGGGATACCATAGGCCAAGACTTGGTGTGCCCTTTAGATATCTCAATATTGTTTTGACTACTATATAGTGAGACTCCTTAGGGCAAGCTTGATACCTATCACAGACACAAGTAGCATACATTATGTCTGGTCTACTGGCAGTTAGATAGAGTAATGATCTAACTATGCCCCTATATAAGGTGATATCAACTAACTTTCTAACACCATCCTTATCAAAAGACATACTGGATCTCATAGGAGTTCTCATGGAAGTGGCTAATGAAAAGTTCATCTATAGTTTGCTTAACTTGGAGACCCAAAAAAAACTTGAGTTCACCCATGCTACTCAGCTTAAACTTACCTTGCATAAGTTTGGCAAATTTAGTGCAAAGTGACTCACTAGTAGAACCAAATATAATGTCATCTACATATATTTGTACTAAGATAGTCTTGCATTTGATTTTCCTTAGAAATAGTGTTTTATCTATTTCCTCTCTTGAGAATTTGTTCTCTAGAAGGAATTTATACAGAGTCTCATACCAAGCCCTTGGGGCTTGTTTTAACCCATAAAGAGCTCTTAATAAAAGATAAACATAATTAGGATGAGTAGAGTCAATAAAACTTGTGTGTTGCTCAACATAGACCATTTCTTCGAGGTTACCATTAAGGAAGGCTGACTTCACATCCATTTGGTAAACCTTGAATCCTTTGTATGTTGTATGTGCCAGGAAGAGTCTAATAGCTTTCAATCTAGCCACTGATGCAAATATTTGATCAAAATCTATACCCTTTTCTTGTTTATAGCCCTTTGCAACCAGTCTAGCCTTGTTTCTGACTATAACACCATTCTCATCCAGTTTGTTCATGTAGATCCACTTGGTTCCTATGATGTTACAGTCAGCTGGTCTGGGAACCAGCTTCCAGACATTACATCTCTTGAACTGGTCCAATTCTTCCTGCATAGCCCCTATCCAAAATGGGTCTATATTTTCTTCTTCAAACTTCTTTGGTTCTGTTTGAGATAGAAAACTTGAGTACATTACAGTGTTGTGTTGTCTACTTTTTGTGGTCACACCATGAGCTGCATCTCTAATGATCAGTTCTTTTGGATGATCCCCTAGATGTCTGATAGCAACAGATAATGTGACCTATTCACTTAGAACAGCTTTATCTTGTTGCTGAGTATCTTCTTCTGGTTGTTCCTGTGCAAGTTCTTCCTCAATAATGTTGACTCCATCTTGTATACTTTGGCTTACTGGAACTAAGTCTTCTTTTGACAGCTCCTTTAGCTTCAAGTCTTCTCCTATTGTGCTTGATGTACCTGGCTTATCATTGTAATACATAGAACTTTCATCAAATATAACATGAACAGTCTCCTCTACAATTTGATCCCTCAAGTTGTAGACCCTTTAGGCCTTATTGTGGTTATTATAACCAACAAATATGCCTTCATAGAACTTCTCAGCAAACTTAATTAAGTATGTTTTCCCATTATTAAGGACAAAACACCTACATCCAAAGATTCTGAAGTAGGCCAAGTCTGGTTTTCTGCCCTTCATTAGCTCATAAGGAGTCTTATTCAGGCTTTTGTTGATTGAAGCTCTATTAAGAACATGACATATTGTGTTAATAGCTTCAGCCTAGAAATATTTTGGGAGAGAAGAATCACTCAGCATGGTTCTTCCAGCTTCAATGAGAGTTTTGTTCTTTCTCTCAACAATCTTATTTTGTTGGGGTGTTCTTGGAGAGGAAAACTCTTGCTGAATCTCAAGTTCTTCACAAAACTTTGTCATGCATTCAGATTGAAACTCAGTTCCATGATCACTTCTAATTCTGACCACAGAACTGTTCAATTCATTCTGTATTTGTTTGACAAATATCTTGAAGACATCAGGAGTTTCAGACTTTTTCCTTAAAAAGAAAACTCAAGTAAATCTGAAATTGTCATCAACAACCATAAAGGTGTAGACTTCCCTACCTAGACTATAAACTGACATATGACCAAACAAATCTATATGCAAGAGGGATAAACACCTCACAGAGTCTTTGGTTTCAATGCTTTTGAAGGAAGCTTTGATCTGCTTGCCTTTTTAGCATGTAGAGCAAATGCTCTCCTTAGTGCATTTAATGTTAGGACCATTCCTAATAAGCTCTTTACTGAATAACTTGTCTATGACCTTATAGTTCAAATGAGCTAGCATTTTGTGTCACTTGACACAGTGTGAGGCTTTCTCATTTGCAACTAGGCATATGAGAGAGTCTGAATTTAGATAAAGAAACTTTAAATAGTACACATTCCCACTCCTAGTGCCTGTCAAGATGACCTCTTGGTCACTTGACTTCTTCATGTGGCACTCATCCATGTGAAATGAAATGTCATAGCCAAGATCACAAAATTGGCTTATGCTTATAAGATTGTGTTGCAACACTTCCACATAAGCTACTTTAGTGAAAGTGACTAAGATATTTGAAATCTTACCATAACCTCTGGTAATCCCTTTATCAGCTCCACCAAAGATCACCTTTGGTTCATCCTTCACTGGAATAAACTCCCTCAAATTGCTCTTTGTTCCAGTCATGTGTCTAGAACATCCCCTATCCAAGTACTAGATGAGTCTATCTCTGGTGCTTGGACATACCTGCAAAATAAAGATTTATTTATCCCTAGAAACCCAAATTGTCTTGGGTTATAGGTGCTTGCTAGCTGGGCTCCATTGAGATCACCTAAGAATTTCTTAGCTTGATACATTTTCTGTCCATGAGACATTGTTTGATTGAACCAATAGTCCAGGGCAAAGTGTCCAATCTTTCCACAATACCAGCACTCATATCTGTTGTATTTTCTATTTGGAGGCACAGTAAGAACTTTATGCTGACATTCCTTAGGACAGAAATCAGCTGCTTTTATAGTTGCATATTGACTGTGAGCAAGTTATTTATTTTGCATCACTGTCACAGCAATCCTCCTTAGAGGAAACATATTAGGAATAGCTTTCCTATTCACAGATATGCTAGGTGCTCCTGGTCCAAACTTCTGGATTTCTTTTCCTTTGGTCTAATACACAGATTGTGGCAACACTGGACCCTTTTGTCCTATCAGCTTTCTGCCTCTCCTTCTCCTAGGGTTTATATAACCAAGACCACTTCTAGGAGTTCCTGAGAAGGTATCTATTATGGGGCGCATAGTCTTAGGTTTAGAGAACTGCTGAACAAGTCTTTTCTCATTCTGGAGTTTGAGTTCTAACTCCTAAATGGTTGCATCCCTTTATTTGAGCAACATGAATTGATCATCAATGATCTTAGTTAGCTTAGCTAACTTTGAACTTTTAAGACCAATCTGCTGAGTATCCTATGATGGTACTCAAGACCTCTTAGTGATGCAATCTTGATGGTTTGTTCTTTGACAAGCTTTTTGCTCTTTACAAGATCCTCTAGCAGTTTTCCAAACTTAATTGTGAGCTGTTGCAGTTTAGTCTCATAGTTGGACTCATGTGAATCAAACTTTGGGCTACATAAGTCTGACTCATACTCAGTCTCATAAATAAAAGTTGTAGAATAAATAGATTTGTTAAGGATTACCTCAGTGTTCTGGCAGTCAACTGTTTCTATTTCTTGATTATCAGTCAGTGCCATTAAGTTGACCTCCATATCATATTCAGAATCATCATAGAGTGATGTAGTTGTTAAGTTCTTTCCCTTATTTATGGTTTCTCTGATGAAATCCTCTTCACATGAGAATAATCCGATGTGAGCATGTTCTTCATCTAATTTAGTTGAATCTGAATCACTATCAGATAAAGTTTTTGGCTTCTTTGCCATCAGACACTTTTCTAACTTTTTATCTTTATAGAACTTCTTTTATTTGGACTTCCTGTTCTCCTTTCTCTTTACTTGAAAGTCATCAATGACATGTTCAGGCTTGTTACAACAATAACAAATAATATCAGTCTTAACCTGTTTATTCTGGTTTGAATCATACCTGACCATAGAGTTATTTCTGTGTTTGTCTTTGTTTTTGTTTGAATTTGATCCAGATGATTGCTTCTTGTTTCATTGCTTCCTTCTTCTTATCATCTTCTTGAATTGTCTGGTGTACAATGTCAATTCACCATCTTCATTCCTTCTCTTCATCCCTCCTTGGTGTTGGGGGATTTTCTCTTTTAGTCTTCTTAGATATGTCTGCTTTGAAAGTCATAGATCTTGACTAATTTGAACTTCTAGCAAATTCATCTTCAGCTTTTCTTGAGTTTAAATGTAGCTCATGAGACAATAATTTCCCATACAAATCCTGGGGTAACATGTTCCTCAGATTGCCCATTTCTCTTACAACACAAATTTTTATATCTCATTCTTTGTTTAGGGATCTCAGAAACTTGTCATTAAGCTCATAGTTTGAGAACTGTCTACCATAATTTTTTAAGTCATTGATTATTCTAAAGAACTTTTCATAATAAAGTTCTATAAAATCAGTCTTCCCTTGCCTAAAAGCCTCATACTGTTGATTGAGTAGAGACTTTTTGTTATCTCTGACTTCCTCAGTGCATTCCATATAAATCATTAGAGTATCCCACATCTTCTTGGATTTTTTGCAGTGGACTAAGTTCTGAAAGGTAGAGTTGTCTATTGCACTGACAATTATGTTTTATGCTTTTTTATCCATGGTGGAAAGAACCACCTCATCCTTTGTTATCTCAGACAAACTCTTAGGGATTTGCACATTTGCATATAAGACAGATACTTTCATAGGAATGTATGGTCCTTCTTGAACTGTGACAAAGATTCTTAGATCAGATGCTTTCATGAATAATCTCACCCTCTGCTTCCAAATAAAAAAAATTATCCTTTGCATATATAGGAAGCTTCATAGAACTGAGTTCTCTGTTAGATTCTGAAGCCATAAGATATGATATGTATCAACAAACCTTAGGATTTTTTTCTGACTGTTAGGTCTTTCTTTGAATAATCTCCCTCTGATACCACTTGAAAGATAAATTTATGAGTAGTTAATCACCTAAAGAAGAAGTGAATAGGTGTCTTTTAAATTTCTTTGTCACTTATACTAAAGGTTCAGCAGATACTTGAAAATAAACATTCACAAGAACACAACACAAGCAATCTACAGAACACAAAGATTTTATAGTGGTTCCCCTATCTATGGTACATCCACTTCCTCCTTTTTCCTTACTAGCAATGTGCTAGATAAGATTATATCACATCCAGATCAACTTATATCAATGATCTTACAGGCTTAGTTTCTGTTAAGAAACATACAACTCAGACCCACTGGTCCTACCTCAGAGATTCACCCAATCTCCTACCTCAGGTCTCTCAATAACCCTACCTCATACTATGCAAGTCTTACACCTCAGTGATCCCACACAAATCACCCACCTCAGGTACCTCAAGAACCCTACCTCAGCTTTTATAACACAGGCTTACAACTCAGTGATCCCACATAAATCACTTACCTCAGCCTTTATAACACAGGCTTACAACTCAGAGAATAAATCTCCTACACACTCTGATCTCAAAGAGATCTTACAAATTTAATGGGGAAATAACAAGTAGAAATATCTAAGTAAATAGATTCTTCAATTCAACAATAGCACGGGATTGAATCTTGATGAACAGACTGGCTGAAATGATACTTCATTGGATCTTCAATGTTCTTGATGTTGATCAGCTTGAATTCCTTGAAGAACTTATAGAACAGATCCACCTTAATCCTTTAATCAACTTGTTGAAAGGAGCAAAAGACTTTCTTGAAGACCTGCATCTTCCTTCTTCTTGGAGTTGTCTACCTTCTTTGACTTATGAGAAATCAGAATGAGTGAATTGATTGATCGATTGATTCCTTAATTGATTTGTGTAGATGACCCCTCTATTTATAGCCTTCACTGGTTGCTGGCTTCCGATTAATGACATCATCATATGTCATCATAGTTCAAGTTTTCCTCCGCACAGATTCTGATGAGATGTCAAGTCACTGTAGCTGACATGACACTTCTGACTTGACTTGTCACTCACCTGTGTTGACTCTATATAACTTCAGAATCATAAGTGTCGAGAAGTCCCAAGTATCCTGACATAATAATACTTAGGCTCTGTTTGGTTGGGCTGTTGCTGATGGAAAGCTGCTGATGAACTGTTGCTGATTGAAAAAGTGCTGATTCTGAAAAACAGAGTTTTGTTAAAAAACTGTTTGGGTGAAACAGAGTTTACAAAACGGAGTTTTCGAAAAGTTGTTTGGATTCAAAACGGAGTTTTTAGCCAATTTTTTTTTTTCAAATATGAAAGTGACATAACACAACACTAAACAAAAATTCATTCATAACACAAAATTAAGGTTCATTGATCTTAAGATACGCTCCATGATTCCTTCTCCTTCATTCTCTTGGTTCCAAGAAACTTCTAAAACTAGGGTTTAATCACATGTTAAGTGAGTTGGTTTCAGTTTTGGAAGGACTATGAGGACAATCACTTCTCCTCAATTTTTAGGAAACAATTGGAATGAACACCTCTATTCTCCTCTTTGGTTGAGGAGGTTATAATCTATAGGGTAACCTAAGTTTATAACAGTTGTTTCGTCGTTTATAGCAGTAAGTAACATGTATCTCATGCAATTGTGTTATATACATGTATATTTATTATATTTAATACAGCGTATCTCGTCGTATCCGTATACTACCGCCGGATATGTTCCTACCCGTAAGGGTGCTTCCTAGCTAAATTACAGTTATATATGCACAACTAGTGAAACCAATGCAAAACAAACCATGCCCTTTTTGATGAACATCCCGGAGCTAGTCCGAACATCACTAAGCTTGCTCTTCCCGGACAAATTATTCGCCACCGCCGACCTCTGCAGCTCCGATTTTGCCTAAAATTGTTGAAGATCCAAGTGAGAAGCATAGAAAATTCACTGTGCGACCATAAAATTGAACCTTCGCTCCAAATCGAAGTCACGTAGTGAAATAAGTAGATCAAACTCACCAGGAATATCAAATGATCGCATTCTTTGTCCGTCAAAAAACCCTCGTAGACGAATGCTCTACAAAAGGTAATATTTTAGAGAGAGAGGGGGGAGAGGGAGGGGAGGAGGAAAGTGAGGAAATGGACCTGGGCTTCAACAAGATCTGTATCGCTCTAGAAGGATTTATGAGCTGGGACGAAGGGTAAGAGGAACAACAGGGATAATGGAAGAAGAGAAATAGGAGCAGGGAGGGAAGCAAGAATCTAACCAGAGATGGAGACATCGTCGAATTGAGGAAGACAGCTAGATGGAGACATCGTTGAGAGGCGGGACTCGGGAGCAGCAAGCGGACGGGCGGGAGATTGGGACGCGGGACTCGGAGCAGCAGCGTATGGGCGGGACTCGGGAGCGGCAGAATGCAAATGTTGCGGTTGCGGCTGAACGCAACATTTTAAAGCGGATCGTGATCAATAGGAAGCCGCCGAATTTTAGAACCGGCGGTTCTTGAAACAGCAACGCCAAACATGACTTATGCGTAAAATAGAGGTGCGTTTCAAACGCACCATAGGCAAAAAGCCCAACCAAACGCCACCTTAGTGTTCCTAGACTATAAACTGCAAGCTGTCGAGACATCTTAGCATTCTCGACACATCTATACTAGATAGAATTTTCGGTCTGAATTTGAAGATGTCGAGACAGTTGACTTATCTCAACACAACTGTCTGTTGGGTGTCGACATCTGTTTTAAATCTTCACTGTGTCGAGACAGTTTAATTGTCTCGACACTACAGTCTGCTGGGTGTTGACATATTTAAGTCTGTACTTCAGTTCTTCATTGTGTCGAGACAGTTGTAGTGTCTCGACACTACTGTCTTGTGCTTTAAGGTGTCGAGATATCTGACTTGTCTCAACATCGCTGTCTTGTATCTTTCTGATCTTGACACTTCTCCTACAAAGGTGTCGATATAGTTGTAAAGTGTGTCGACACTTTTGTACTTAATAATTTCTTCTGCGCTGTAACTTGCTGGGCTTTGACTGTCCTGACTTCACTCAGCACTATTAGCTGTATGACATTGAGTGAACTGACTTCACTCGACGCCTGTGGACTTTGTCAATTTTCTTCAGCAACTGCCTTGATATTTGGCTTCTTTGAGTCCACCTATCAATGCCACTTGAACCACCTGTACAATCAATATGACATAGACTAACCTGCATGCATGAACTGAAAGATACATCAAATACAACAAAGTGTATATCATTGACTTGTTTGACTTATTATACATGGGATATTGGGATCAATGGACACAACGCTTAGCCTATAGGAAATGGGTTGAGCCTTTATTTCTCTAATTATACTCCACTTTGACCATAGTTGACTAGGGGTGTTTACTTGGTCAACCAATGAGTTGACTGGTCCTATGGATTAGTATTGAGTCATATGAAACCTCCGTGTGCTGGTTGGGCCTAGGTGGGCCCCAATTAGGCCAATTTGTCCAAAAGGTGTCGGTTTGACCAAAATTGACCTAGATTTGACTTTGGTCAAATTGGAGAAATTAACACCCTCATGATGGAGCTTTTGAGTCCACTTGCCCCCTAATGATATTATAAGGCTAGGGGTGTGGTCAATTTGACCATTAGAAGTTTAATCGAGCAAATTCGGGTTTAAGTTGACATATGTTGAGCTAGGGTTGACTTTTGTTAATTTGGCCAACTTGGTTGACCTAGGCATGAGTCCATTGGTCAATTCCCTCCCCTTTAGGGTTAGGGAGGTGTTAGGAATCATACTTTGAGGTGGTGAGTTCATTTGAGTGTAAATCGGCCTATGTTGACTTGTGCACTTTGGGGGTGCACATAAAAATTTTCCTTAGCTCAAAGAGTTCTATGGTCGTCTCCTTGCCATAACTCGCCACTCAAACCCTAACACCAGCAAGGGGATCTAGAAGAGCTAGAGATGTTACAATGGTTGTTTAGATGGAGGTGTAAATCCAGCCCTAGATTCATAATCCAATGATATAAAATTTGTTATTGTATGACCAAATTTTCAACTAATTACAAATCAAAAATCTTGATTGCAAAAATGAAGAATAAAATTTTGACTAACACACATACACTATACACATCAAAAGAAGGTAATTGTTATGAGCAATCTTATTTTGAATAGATGCAAACAAAATTTTAAAATGTATTTATTACATAATTTTAAGTATTTTATCCTAGATAGGACATGGGCAAATCATTTTCCTGAATAACTTTGCAGGTGTGAATTATTCTCCCGATCGGGGCCTTTGGTCTTGGGAAAGTTTTTAGGTCAGACGAACGGACCATGCCACCATCAGGATATAAAAACTCCTTTTACTCGTGGGGCCCACCACCTATTCGAAATTTTCCCCCAACCGAGCTCCTCCTTCCTCATTTCTCGGCGGAAGAATAGGCGGAAACCTAGCTCCTCCTTCCTCATTTCTCGGCGGAAGAATAGGCGGAAACCTAGACCCAAAAATTTTCCGGACATTTTCAACGTTTCTTCTCCCCATTCTGATCCTTCCTCCGACGAAAATCTCGCCATTTCCTGCTGTGGAATCATCTCAGTTGGTGCCTTCAAATGTTGCCATTTCCTGCTGTGGAATCATCTCCACCGAAAATCTCTGGCTGAAATTATAACTTTCGTCATCATCCACTTACTCTGAGAAGGTATTGTTTCCCCCGTCTACTCTGAATTTTTGCAATCGTATTGTGGAGTTGTGGTTGCAGTTGTTTTTCTTTCTATGTTTTCAATTTCAGCATGCCCGTCAGCAATGTGATGTGTAGTTGTAGTTGCATTTTCTTTCAATGTTCTCAGTCTTTTTTTGTACTCGTAGTTGGAGTATTATTTAATTTCGATGTTTGTTTGCAGTCACTTTTTTAACCTGTAGTTGCTGTTGTATTTCCGTTCAATGCTTTGCAGTCGCTTTTTTAACCCGTAGTTGCAGTTGTATTTCAGTTCAATGCTTTGCAGTCGCTTTTTAACCTATAGTTGCAGTTGTCTTTCTGTTCAATGCTTTGCAGTCATTTTTTTAACCCGTAGTTGCAGTTGTATTTCCGTTCAATGCTTTGCAGTCGCTTTTTTAACCCGTAGTTGCAATTGTATTTCCGTTCAATGTTTTGCAGTCGAACTTTGTATTCTTAGTTGTAGTTGTATTTAGTGAGCCTTCTGATTTTTCAGTTCCAACATGCCCGGGAGCAAATACCTAAGTTGCAGATGCGCGTCAAATACCTTCACAGCCAATAGCACTGCAAAAAGAAAACCAAGCAGTTGAATTTCACAAAAAAAATGCAGTTGAAAAGTAAAATGAAAAAACACTAGCTAATGTCCAGCAAATGTTCAACAAATCATTTCAAATTTAAATGCAACACTGTCACAAGAAAACCAAGCTTACATTGATCGTTTCATCACCAACATTTTTGGAAGAGGTCTGGACACTTGTTCCCCTGTAAGCCACCATTTCCTTGCACCTATCAGAAAAATGGCCATGAAAAAAAACCTTGAAATTAGATCTAAAATTAAAGAGAGGGATTTACTGATATAGATACTAACCTTCAGAAAAAAACACCTCAGACTTAAGATTCAAGAGCTAGATTTTCACCATTTCTTCTGCATATGCTGAGAAAGAAGACCTAAGCCGTTAAACGGAGAAGGCGGCTCATCTTCTCCGACATCAAGAAACGACTAAGTTTCCGACAGAGGATGGAGCGAAAGGCGGAGAAATTTTTCCGGAAGGGGGCGAGCTGCGGAAGGAGGAGCTCGGGAAGGGGAAGGGGAAAATTTCGAATAAGTGGTGGGCCCCACGAGTAAAAGGAGTTTTTATATCCTGATGGTGGCATGGTCCGTTCGCCTGACCTAAAAATTTTTCGGCGAACAGACCATGCCACCATCAGGATATAAAAACTCCTTTTACTCGTGGGGCCCACCACCTATTCGAAATTTTCCCCTTCCCATTCCCGAGCTCCTCCTTCCGCAGCTCGCCCCCTTCCAAAAAAATTTCTCCGCCTTCCGCTCCATCCTCTGCCGGAAACGTAGCCGTTTCTTGATGTCGGAGACGATGAGCCACCTTCTCCGTTTAACGGCTTATGTCTTCTTCCTCAGCATATACAGAAGAAATTGCGGAAACTTAGCTCTTGAATGCTTAAGTCTGAGGTGTTTTTTTTCTGAAGGTTAGTATCTATATCAGTAAATTCCTCTCTTTAATTTTAGATCTAATTTCAAGGTTTTTTTCATGGTCATTTTTTTGATAGATGCAAGGAAATGACGGTTCACGGGGGAACAAGTGCCCAAGCCTCTTCCAAAAATGTTGGTGATGAAACGGTCAATGTAAGGTTGGTTTTCTTGTGCTAGTGTTGCATTTTAATTTGAAATGATTTGCTGGATATTAGCTAGTGTTTTTTCATTTTACTTTTCAACTGCATTTTTTTGTGAAATTCAATTACTTGGTTTTCTTTTTGCAGTGCAATTGGCTGTGAAGGTATTTGGCGCGCATCTACAACTTAGGTATTTGCTCCCGGGCATGCTGGAACTGAAAAATCAGAAGGCTCACTAAATACAACTGCAACTAAGAATACAAAGTTCGACTGCAAAACATTGAACGAAAATACAACTGCAACTGCGGGTTAAAAAAGCGACATCAAATCATTGAACGAAAATACAACAACAACTACAGGTTAAAAAAGCGACTGCAAAGCATTGAACGGAAATACAACTGCAACTACATGTTAAAAAACGACCGCAAACAAACATCAAAATTAAATAATACTCCAACTACGAGTACAAAAAAGACTGAGAACATTGAAAGAAAATGCAACTACAACTACACATCACATTGCTGACGGGCATGCTGGAACTGAAAACATATAAAGAAAAACAACTGCAACCACAACTCCACAATGCGACTGCAAAAATTCAGAGTAGGCGAAAAAAATAATACCTTCTCAGAGTAAGTGGATGACGACGAAATCTATAATTTCAGCTGGAGATTTTCGTCGAAGATGATTCCACAGCAGGAAATGACGACATTTGAAGGCACCAACTGAGATGATTCCACAGCAGGAAATGACGAGATTTTCGTCGGAGGAAGGATCAGAATGGGGAGAAGAAACGTTGCAAATGTCCGGAAAATTTTTGGGTCTAGGTTTCCGCCTATTCTTCCGCCGAGAAATGAGGAAGGAGGAGCTAGGTTTCCGCCTATTCTTCCGCCGAGAAATGAGTAAGGAGGAGCTCGGTTGGGGAAAAATTTAGAATAGGTTGTGGGCCCCACAAGTAAAAGAAGTTTTTATATCCTGATGGTGGCATGGTACCTTCGCCTGACCTAAAAATTTTTGTGGTTCGCCCGACCTAAAAATTTTTCCGGGCCTCTAGTCATCTCCGAAGCTGCCTTGTCCGCCGTCGAGTAACATTTTCTCGGTTAGGATTGCTGAACCGATTGCTGCTCGGTTGATTTACTTGATTACGACTTTGATTTCCCAGACATTTTTATTTCCATGAAAAATTGATAAGAATAATTGAATAATTTGATTTACAATTTACTAGTAAAATTGATTTGCGAAGCGATCGCGACATCCCACATTCCCACTGGATCTCAAAAGATCATCTCCTCTCCTGCACGACGCTCTTTTCTGGAGGATCTTAGCATTGTGCAAACCCTAGCTCTTCGACAATCCTTTTTTGACTGCAACCGATTTCTACCACCTCTCATCATCAATGGAGAAGGAATTCAACGTACCCCCGGTGGTCTTCCCAACCGGCGTGAGCGCCAGCCTTCACCATCAGCGCCGGGCGCCGGCAGCGGCTCCGAATTTCCAGCCTCCGCGTCCAGTCGCTAGCCTCGGCCCCAACCATAACCTTCCCTTCATGTCTTTCGACATCGATTCGACACGTCCCTCATCCTCTTTCTCCGCTGCTCCAGTTTTCACCGGCGGCAATATCTCCTCCGGCAGCTTTGAAGACGAACTTCCCCTACTCGATGAACTCGGTATTAACACCTGTCAGATCTGGAGGAAGACACTATCGATTCTTAATCCCATTCGCGTGAAAACCAACCTCCACGAGGACGCCGACCTCTCCGGCCCTTTCCTCTTCCTATTGGCCTTTGGTCTCTTCCAACTGCTTGCTGGAAAGTTCCACTTCGGGATCATCTTGGGTTGGGTTACAGTCGCCGCTCTTTTTCTGTATGCGGTGTTCAACATGCTGGCCGGTAGAAATGGAAACTTGGATCTCTACCGGTGTTTGAGCCTGGTTGGATATTGCATGCTTCCGTTGGTCATCTTCTCTGCTTTTTCCTTATTCTTGCCTCACAGGGGAGTCCTGATCTTCGCAATGGGCGCTATGTTTGCACTGTGGTCTACACGGGTCTGCACGCTGCTTCTGTTGGAGCTGGCTTCCTCTGCTGAGGAGCACCGTGGACTAATAGCCTATGCCTGTTTTCTTGTCTACACGCTCTTCTCACTCCTTGTCATATTTTGATATCTTCATAAGGTGTGCATCTCTTTTATTTTTTTTCCTTTATGTTTACTCTAAAAAATACATTCTCTCTTAAAATTACCCGTTTGATAAAAATGAGCAACAGATGGGTTTTTTTTCAGTTGTCATTACTGAGATTTGTGCTTCAAGATTCCGTTGTATGATCTTGTGGAACATGCATTTCATTGAATATGAAATTGTTTCCGTAATCTATTTTGAGATTATTATGGAGGATGTCTAAATTTTAAATATGCTGGTCTTATGAGAGTCATTCTTTGTTTGCGCTATTATGGGCACAATTGGATTAAAATTTTCTGGAATACAATTAAGATTAAATCTCTGATTTGTAACTCTTCTCCATAGACCTTCATTTGATTAGTTAACACAATATATCTTGAATGAAATTCATTCAAGTTTTAGGGTGCGTTTGACGCGGCTTATCGCAACTTATTTGCTCCGGTGAGATTGGATAAAAACGTCATTTTCATAGAATGTATGTTTGGTATCACAAATGTTGCAAAAATGAAACTAGTTTGAGACATAAAATTTTGGTATGACAATGACATTTTTATCCAACCTCAAAGGAGCAAATAAGTCACGATAAGCCACGCCAAACGCAGCCTTATTTTTTATTCATTTTCAGATTTTCTAATTCTCTTCTAAGAGTTTGCAGCTTATTCGATCTTATCTTTTCATCTCCACCAAATTTCTGTTGAAGGATATCCCATGATTCCTTGGATTTTTTTTGCTCTCATTATTCTTAGAAAAAATGAATCTGTCACAACTTGCTGGATTTTGGATAAGGCCGCCGCATCCCTTTGTTTTAATCTTTTAACTCTCTGATTTGAGCCACGGTGAGATCATCACTCTCTTGTTCTTTTTCAAAATTATCTTGTATAAACTCCCAGAGATCTAAAGAAGTTAATAGTGCCTTCAATTTTCGTACTCCAAAACTCATACTTTTCTTCTCCAATAAAAGGAGTTAGGAATTTTGAAGATTGTTTGTATCCATATAAAAAACTTCCTTTCTTGATGTTTCTCAGCCACTAGACTTGCCTCCAGAGCATAAACCCTGCTGAAATTTTGTTCCCCAAGCTACTTGAATTGCTTCCTTGGTAGAGAACACTTCCAACCTAGCTCTGATGCAGAATTATGTTTGTTTTTTGAAAAAAAATGAGGAAGATGACTAAAACAGTGGAGAATTTCTTCTTGCTAGAAGCAGGGAAAAAATATTTCAGACTTGCTCTCTTTTCCATTTTTATAAAATTATATAGCATTTCAGTCATGCTGAAAATGACTTTCCACACACACTTCAAAAAGTTTTAAAATCCTAGATATGGTGAAACATACTTATGCAGAAAATATTTAAAATATAGTAACTCAACCTACATGGACACATTTTTAAAAAAGGACACTCAAGGTCAAACACATTAATTACTACATTATGATAATTATCATAATTGTTGTGTCTTTTGAAAGCTAACAATAATATCTAACTCATAACTCAACCAAAGTTAAAAGTTATTCAAAAAGACTTGAAAACCTATTCACCCCCCTCTAGGCTTTAGGTGTGTAGCTACTCTTGAACAAAGAATTTCAAGTGGTATCAGGGGAAGCTTGTTCAAAAAGGACTTAACAGTCTGAACAAATCTCCAAGAGTAGTTGTTGATTATCTCCATGGGTTCAGGTCAGAACCACAAGGAGTTATAATTAAGTGTTGTTGTTTAATTAAGCGACATCACACTTTTGTCTAGATGATTAAACTCACAACACACTTTTATTCTACCAATCTCTTGATAGTTAATTAACTCACAACACAACAAAAGTGTGATGTCGCTTTATTAACTCACAGTGCTGAAACACACATAATGACCAAATTTATTTATAAATGACAACGTAGTTAGAAACATTATTGAAATTGAACGAAATACTACCTAAAAAATGAGAAGATGATTTTAAATAATTCAAACACCAAAGACTGCATACCAGCATACATATATAATTTACAGTAATTCAAGTCATGTTATTTTCATCACATATATGAAAGTTGTTCTTAACTTCCTTAGTTATCAATATTTAACTTTTGCAAATACCCTAAAATCTATTGTATAGATTATCGATTTTGCAATAATAATAAATCAAAGCCTATTTGTGCTAAATGTACAAAAACCTCATGTACTTATTGCTTTCAAAATTTGGCGGTACAATTTTACTCAATTAACAACTCTGATGAACGATATGATTAAATCAAAACCTATTAATTGAACATTCAATCAAAAGAATGTTCTATTTATTCAAAATAGAACTCCATAAAGATATAGTGCATTTAAGTACTCAAAGAAACAATTATAAGTTGAAATTATGGATATAGAAATACATGAGTAAATTATACCTTAGAAGAAACTTGGATAAACTAAATTTGATGTAACACATTGAACTGACTTCCGTGATTAAGCCACAGTCTTGCAATAAATACCAGTGCAAAAAAAATTGTCAGGGCAACAAGGTACAAGAAAGTGTAAGAAAAAATGGCTCAGGCAAACGACCGGATTGCCGGGCAATATGGTTACCAGTGGAGACACTGCCTTTCTCCATACCTCTCTGCAGCAGATCAGAAGAATCCCAAATAAAAAACCTAGAATAAGGTAAACGTGGATTTCAATACCTGAAACTGGGATAAGGAGGGGTTATTGCGGTAAGTGGAAAGCGAAGAAGGAAATGGTAGAAGAAGATCTTACAGGATCTACAACCTAGAAGAAGAGCTTACAGGAAGTGGTAGAAGAAGAGCTTACAGGAAGTGGTAGAAGAAGAGGAGGCGGAAGAACTGTAGGCAGAAGATGGGGGGAGGTGTTACCTGCGGAAGAAATGTAGGCAAAGAGGGCGAAGAGAGGTTTTGTGATGGGATCTAGAGCACAAGAGCGGGATGGAAAGAGCAGCAGGGTTGCGATGGAGAAGCAGATGAAAAACCTAGAGCAGGGGAGCGGGAGAGGTAGTTACCAATGTCAATGTTTTGCCGTGTTGCTCGTCGCCGCTGTCCAAGGAGGAGAAAGGAAGAAGGAAGGGAGATCGGTGGTAGATTCGCTGCGTTGCCCGTCGCCGCTGTCCAAGGAAGAGAAAGGAGGACGGAAGGGAGATCGATGGTTGATTCGCTGCGTCCATTCTTGCTCATCGCGATGAGTGGGAAGAAAATGGTAGGGCACGAGAGAGGAGAGAGGAAGAGAGTGCTGAAAATGTGTCGAGCATTTGAAATCATAAGGCCTATAGCGATTTTGAGGGGGGAACAGTGCACAAAACGAAAAATTAAAACCTAAATATAATGTTGAGCCGACCAAAAGACAAAAAAATCCAAAAATTAACCTACCAAAATCTGTTTTATGAGGGCATTTTTGAATTTAAATGTTACACCATGCCCTCATTAGGGGTTTCTTTATATAATAAAGATAAAGATATGGAAGGGACAGATGAGATGAGATGACAGGAAATCCCCCCCGAATCAGCAGTATGAGGATTTCAAGCAAGGCAAGAAAGATTTCATAGTCGACTGCTATGAGAAGTTCTTCATGATAGTGAACAGTCTGATCACCTATGACAGACAGTTCACAAACTATGAGTTAAATGACAAGTTCTTGAGATCTCTAAACAATGAATGAGATATCAAGATCCGTGTCATTAGAGAGGTTGGAAACTTGGCCAACACAATGCCTCAAAACCTGTTTGGGAAGCTGCTGTCTCATGAGATGCATCTGAACTCCAAAAGGGCAGAAGAAGATGCTGCCAGAACTCTCAACAAAGAGAAAGTTGTGGCCTTCAGAGCTGAAGCATCTATGAGAAGCAGAGAAAAGACTCCTTCATCAAGGAGAGCTGCAGAGTCTAAGAGTTCAGATCCCAGCTCCTCAGACAATGAACTGTCTGATGGAGAACTGATACTGTTCTCCAAACAGTTTAAGAAAATGCTAAGCAGGAGAAGACAGTGGAAGAACAAAGACTCTTCAAGCTCCACTTCAAGAATGCCTTATTCCAGCAAGGACAAGTCCAAAAAAGACCCTTCTGGGGAAAGGTATGACTCTATATAGAACAAACACATTAAGACTAATGTTGTTTGCTATTGTTGTAACAGAAGTGGACATGTCATTGCTGACTGTCCAATCAAGAGCAATGAGCGCATGAAATCTGACTACAAGGACAAGAAGGCTGAAAAGAACTTCTTGGTCAAGAAGAAAATTATCCTGTCAGATAGTGATTATGAGTCTTCAGAATCAGAGGAAGAAGAGGCCTACATTGGTCTCATTTCTATGGACTCAACTGACATAAGAGCTCCACTGTCCTCTGTTGACAATGACTTTGAAGAGGATGGTGAGTTCAGCCTCATGGCCCTAACTGAAAACAATCAAGACAATTCTATTCCTGATGAGGTACACTCTCTCCCTAACTCTCCCTCTGTCTATGAGACTGGCTCAGACTCTGAAGCATCCACTTCCTCCAGTGGGGATGTTGGATCAGAATCTGATGATGATGTCAATCAATTGATTGACAAATATGATGCTATTCTGGAGGCTCTAAAGAAGAGCAAAAAGCTTGTCAAGAGAGAAGTTAAGGAGATTTCCTCTCTTCAACAAGCTACTTCCCTGCAGTCTGAGTTAGCACCTTTGCTAGCCCAGATGAGGAGGAAAGTCAGTCAGCTGAAGACAATCTCAGTTATCCAAATTGGCACAATTAGCCAGAAAAACAAGATCATCAAGTATCTTGAACATAAGCTTCTCAAGGAGAGGAAGCTTGTGCCTGAGTTTTGTATTTTCAAAACAGTTTTACCACTGATTGACTCTTTCACCTCTCAAAAAGATAAAAGAGGTTTGAGGTTCAAATGGACTACTAAAGCAGCCCATTCCAAAGGGAAAGGCAAGGCTCCAGTAGTGCATCATGCCACCTTTCAGAAGGTAATTCTCCCTTCTAACAGGTATGACCATGACAGTATGTATGGTCACTGGATGAATGAAAACTCTTCTTGTATGAATACAAGTGTATCTTACAATGAAAAGAGTAAGGACATGAGATTGAGTGCACTGAATGCTCCCCATGAGGAAAACCAAATGGTCCATTATGGATCATTTGTGTTTGGTGCTCCAGCTCCCACTCTTAAGGATAAGGTTGTGTCCTATTCTCATGTTCCTTCAGCAATAACCTTGACTAAGGGTCAGTCAGTCAGTAAGCCTCACTTGGCTGTTTCTGATACCATCAACACCATGTCAGCTGCTAAGAAGACATTTGTTAGTGTAATTCAGAATCAACCTAGTGCACCTACTGACAGACTTACTTTCAGTCAAATACTTGCTGAAAGAAACAAGAAAAAGACTGCTGCTCTCTTCCCTGAACAGACAAAACCTGATAGGTTGCGTACTTCAAAAGCTGTTCAGAAGAGGAGATATAATATGCATGCGTGCTGGTTCTGTGGCAATGTGGGTCACTTTGTCATAGACTGTTGGCACAATCCAAGTGTGCCAAGGGTAAGGGTGAGTCTTCCTGTCAGGGCTACAGTAGGTAGACAATCATTCTCAGGCTAACATGAACCAATGACCCAATTCCTTTTGGGTTCCTAAGGTAAACTAATCTGTGTTTGCAGGATAGTCCAAATACTCATTAAATGCCAACATGATGCTTGGACAGTTGATGTTCCAGACATATGACTGGAACAATGAGCCATCTAAATGATTATACTCTAGTGAAGAGTGAACCTAAAGTCATATTTGATGATTCAGACAGAGGAGTTACCTAAAGATATGGTATGATCACCAATGACATACTCTCCATTACAAAAAGGTAGTTTATGTTTTGAGATTGCAACACAATCTGATTAGCATAAGCCAACTATGTGATATAGGCCATGTCATTGTCTTCCACAAGGATGAGTGTCTGATCAAAAGGTCAAGTGATCAAGAGATCGTTTTGACAGACATTAGGAGTGAAAATATCTATTGTCAAAATTTCTTATGTTTAAGTGCATACTCACCAGTTTGTCTGGTTGCAAATGAGAAAATCTCTTATTGTGTGCAGTGACACAAGATGCTTGCTCACTTGAATTACATGATAATCAGCAAGCTCTTCAGTGAAGGGCTAGTCAGAAATGAACCTAATCTGGGATGCACCAAAGAGGGCATTTGTTTTGCATGCCAAAAAGGCAAGCAGACAAAGACATCCTTTAAGTGCATTGGGGCCAAGGATTCCGAGAGGTGTTTGTACCTCTTGCATATGGACTTGTTTGGTCGTATGACAGTTCATAGTCTAGGTAATAAAGTTTAACACACTTGTGATAGTTGATGACTATTCCAGATTTGCTTGAGTTTTCTTTCTAAAGAAAAATTCTAAAACCCTTGACATTTTTATGACCTTTGTTAGGCAAGTTCAGAATAAAAAAAGATAGTTTTGTGATAAAAATCAGAAGTGAGCATGGTACTGAATTTCAGTATGAAGGCATGACAAAGTTCTGTGAAGAGTAAGGGGATCATAAATTTTCTTCTCCAAGAACACTCCAACAAAATGAGATTGCTGAGAGGAAGAACAAGACTCTCATACAGGCTGACAGAACATTACTTAGTGATACTTCTCTTCCAGAATACTTCTGGGCTGAGGCAGTAAACACTACTTGTCATGTCCTGAATAGAACATCTATCAACAAGTATCTCAAGACGACTTCATATGAGATTATGAAAGACAGAAAATCAAATCTTGCCTATATTAGGATCTTTGTAAGCAAATGTTTTGTGCTCAATAATGAGAAGTCCTACTTGATTAAGTTTGCTGTCAAATCCTATGAGGGAATTTTTGTTGGGTACAACAAGCACAACAAAGCCTATAGAGTCTACAACTTGAAGAACCAAGTTGTAAAAGAGTCTGTCAATGTAGTGTTTGATGAATTTTCCATGATTAACAATGAGCTACCTAGCTCCTCTAGATCTGCACGTGTAGAATTAAAGATGGATAAGCCGACCATCAAGGACACTCCTACTGTCCAAGAGGAAGATGGTGGTGTGTTCATTCCTGAAGAAGGTCCAAATACACTGGACATAAATGAAGACCATCAGGATCCAGCCAATGAAGTTCAAGATGCCGAAAATAGAATGCCAGCAGCAGTCAGACACTTGAGAGATCATCACAGAGATCTAATCATAGGAGATGCAAGCCAATGTGTTATAACAAGCAGCAGAAGCCTCAACATTGCTATGTATTCAAACTTTCTGTCTCAAGTTGAACCAGTGAAGTTTGAAGATGATAACATAGATCCATTTTGGATTGTGGCTATGCAAGAAGAACTGAATCAGTTCAAGAAATTTAAAGTGTGAAAGCTGGTTCCCAAACCACACGGATATAACATCATTGGAACCAAATGGATTTATAGAAACAAGTTTGATGAGAATAGTGTTATCATTAAAAATAAAGCAAGACTGACTGTCAAGGGATACATAGAAAAGGAAGACATTGACTTTGATCAAATCTTTGCACCAGTTGCTAGACTATAGACAATTAGACTATTCTTTGCATATGTTGCACATAATAAATTTAAGGTCTACCAAATTGATGTTAAGTCATCATTCTTAAATGGTGACTTAAAAGAGCAGGTTTATGTTGCGCAACCCTCAGGTTTTGTTTATCCTAACTTTCCTGAATATGTGTTTTGACTTAGAAAAGCTTTGTATGAGTTAAAACAAGCCCCCAAGGCATGGTATGAAATCCTGTCTAACTTTCTCATTGAGAACGAATTCTCAAGGGGGAAGATAAGCAAGACATTATTCCTTAGGAAAGTCAATGGTAAGATTATTTTAGTCCAAATTTATGTAGATGACATAATTTTTGGGTCTACTGATGACGAACTTTGTAAGAAGTTTGCTAAACTTATGCAAAGACAATTTGAAATGAGCAGTATGAGTGAACTCAAGTATTTCTTGGGTCTCCAAGTTAGACAGTCAGAGGATGGATTATTAATCTCTCAGTCTAAGTTCACCAAAAAGTTAATTAAGAAGTTTGGAATGGAGAGTGCCTCCATAATAAAAACTTCTATGAGGTCAAGTGTGTCAATAGAGAAGGATAGGACTTAGAAATCTGTTGATGAAACCTTGTATAGATGCATAATTGGCTTCCTCCTCTACTTGACTGCTAGTAGGCCAGACATTATGTATGCTACATATGTTTGTGCTAGATACCAGGCTAGCCCTAAAGAGTCTCATTATTCTACTGCAAAAAGAATTCTGAGATATCTCAAGGGCACACCTGATCTTGCTCTATGGTACCCTAGGAATAGTGATTTTAAACTAATTGGATATTCAGATGCAGATTTTGCAGGCTGTAGAGAAGACAAAAAAAAGTACATCTGGAACCTGTCAATTTCTAGGGAGAAGACTGGTATCATGGAGCACCAAGAAACAAACCAGTGTAGCCATCTTTACTGCAAAATCAAAATATATCTCAGCTGCAAGCTGCTATGCACAGCTACTATGGATTCAACATCAACTCCAAGACTACAATCTCCAGCTAAGTAGAACTCTCATGTTTTGTGATTTTTCTAGTGCAATATTTATTGCTAGGAATCCTGTGTATCATAGCAGGGCTAAGCACATAGAGATTAAATATCATTTCATTAGAGAGCATGTGTAAAGAGAAGACATCAGTTTTGAGTTTGTCCCCACAGACAAACATGTGACTGATATTTTCACTGAGCCACTAGATGAAGCCAAGTTCAATACCTTCAAATTTGAGTTGGGCATGTTGAACTTAGTGTAGCTTCATTGTCTTCACATGCATATGTACTCTAGGCAGGATTGACCTTTGCAGGTTATCAAACAAGATATGGATTAACTATCCAGGCGTCGAGTGCGTTAAGACAACTCCAAGTGTCGAGTGCGTCGAGTTCACTCAACGAATTTACTCAGACAGTTCTGATTACGACTATCTTCTGGGATTAATCTAAATTGTTGATCTAATCGTGTTAATCACGACATGTACGCGTCTTTCCACATTCTCGAATATGAGTAACTATAAATAGAAATGTGTGCTTAAAATAAATCACATACTCCCTAGCCCTATTCGACTGTCTGCCTCCCTGCAAAGTTATCTCGAGCAAGCTCCTCGTCTCTCCAGAAATTCAAAGTTTCAATGGCGCCCAAATGAATGAACTTCCTATTCGAGGGATCTGAACTGGTCAGGAATGGGTTCAAGGATGCACCTGAAGAAATTCAGTTAGTTCTTCACCTGCTGCAGGTCACCTATCTGAACCAAGTTCTATATGGAAACGAGAAGTGCTGGAACTTCACTCAAATGCCAAAATCAACTCCTCTTCCAATAAGATCAAGACTTCAATCAGTGAAAAAAGATTAAGATCACCCCAAGGAGGCTGAGAAAAGCTCTGAATCTGACAAAGCTCGGGCAAACAGATGAAGAAGATGAACTGTTTCAGGAAGATGTGAAATCCGCTCTCAAGTGGTGTGGCCTTTCAAAGCGCACCACTGGCTCTATTTTGAGAAAGGAAATGAATCTGAAAGGGAAGTTTCTAGCTGATGTAATCGACAAGGCTCTGATCTGCAAAACAGAGTCTCATGACAAAATCTCCAGAAAGATGTTTGAGATAATGACAAGGGTCATTCTATCCAAAAAGGATTGACTGAAGAAGAATTCTGTTTAAAAGAATTGTGGAATGTGTTCCCAAGCCAAACCTAGGAAGAATTCTGTATTTGTACTTGCATGGTTCTGTTCCAGGGATCCTCAATGTGAGGCTAGGAACAAAGATTCACCATATGAGGAAGATGGACTCCAAGATGTTTGACAGATGGGACAGGGTGTTGCTTCCACACCAACAGACAACTGATAAGAAGGAAAAAACAGTGAAGAAAGTACTAAAAGCAGCTCTTTTGAGAGCAGAGGTGAAGAACCTCATGACCCACAATTGTCTGACTCTTCTACAGACACTAGAAGAGATATGAGTGCTCAGGTTTCTATCTCCTCAGATCCTGCAACAAGGACTGTACAAGGTAGTGTCTCTCACTCTGAAGACATTCCAGCAGATACAGTTGAACAAGTGACTGGAAATGTAGTGGACAGGATCTGTGCAGAAATTGAGGGGGAGACTACCAAGTTGGATGCTCCTGCTGAGGGGGAGTAGGTTCAATCATTACAAGACAAGCTTGACTCCTTGGAAAATCTGCAGAGAAGGATAGATCAGATTCCAGATGGTCCTGAGTTGCTGCTCTTCTGCCCTCAAGCTGAGGGGGAACAAATTCCTGGTACAGTGAATGAAGGTGCTCATATCACAGTTGATACAAACCAGCAAGTTACTATGACAAGTGCAAAAGTTCAGGGGGAGATTCCAACAGAGCTCCCTGCTCAGTCAACTGAAAATAGCATTGACATATCTGAAGATGATGAGCCAAAGGCTGATATTGCTGACTACACATCTGAATTCACGAGGGATGACTCAAAAATAAGGGAAGATACAAGGAAAGAGGATGAGGATGTCTGCTTTCAAGGGGCATCTCATCAAACTTATCCTATGTCATCAACCTTCCTAGCACAACTGAAAGGACTTTTAGATGAACAAATGAGACAGTTAGAGCATCATGTTGATGATTCTATCAAAGGATTAAGACAAGATCTATCTACTGAGATCAAGTCTATAATATTTGAGGTTAACTTGTTAAAGACCAACACAGTTGCATTCTTTATGAGAGCTGCTCCTGCTGTGACATATACTGAAAGAAAAAATGAGGAGATCAGACAAAAACAGAATGATATAATAGAGAATCAGAACATCACTTATAGCAATATGGAAATGGTGCATAATGTGTAAAAGCAACTGATGGAAGCACACAAGATCACTTTAGAGAGGAGGATGGATGCCTGCACACAGATTCTAGTTGCATTCTTTCAGGTTAAGAATCATGACATCAAAGGGGTAAATCTTGTAGATGAAAGAATCTCTATTGCTAAAAACTCCCTGACTACAACCATGTATGAAGAAGTCATAAAGGGGGAAAAACAATGATCAAAGCAAATACTAAAAATGCTGTTTTGGATCATTGGGACTAGAACAATATATATGATAGTGTTCACGTTCCTCCTCCAGAAGAACAGATTGATGGTGATATGTATGATGATCGGGGGGCTGAATTCTTTGCTGCCGATATTCCTAACTTCAGCCCCACTGCTGAACATATATCAAGGGTCAAAGACAAGTCTGCTGCTGAAGAAGATGAAGAGATCAGGCGAAGCAAAAAAGCGATACAAAGAAGAGATGGAAACATGTCTGACTTTGAAAGATAAAGTCCTCAATCAAGGACTATCATTCTGTCTGCCCGAGATCAAATCAAAGAAAACAAAACTGATAGGGGAAAGCTATATAACTCTCTAGAATGGGCAAAGGTTTAAAGAAATGAAGAGGTAAGAAGAAATTTCAGAAGGGACAAGAGGACAGGGGCAGTGCCATCAGATTCTCAAGAGTCAAGCAAGTACTTTCCAAAGCCTTACAACTACTTTGAAAGGCAAAGACAAAAACATATTGAAGTTGATGAGAAGGCTGCCAAGAAACCAAGCAGGGGCATAATCATCAAGGAACTAAAAACCTGAAATGTTTTATGTATTAGGTTCCTTAGGTCCATAGGAATATGAACTTTATTATGAGCACACATTCTGTTTATAATTATCACTTTATGTGTTAATCATATTTTGTTTGTGTTATTTGTGGCTCATGTTTGCTGAAAAGTTTATCTCTTTCATGTGTTAGTGTATATCATTGACCACGGTTCTGACTTCTTTATATAGTGAGAGATTGTTGGGTTCATTGATCACAATATCCCAGATTTGCAGAAGGCCCACAAGTCAATAGTATACACATGATTGTATCTGATATATGTTCAAAGTTCAATATATGCAGGTTGTCTACTGTTCCTTGATTAGACAGGTTGTTAGGGTCACAATGTTGTTGAACTCAAGACAGGAAGCTGGAAAAGAAAAAATTTGACTAAGTCCAGAAGCGTTGAGTGAGTTCAGTTCACTCAACACAAGAAGGCTAAAAGCGTTGACAGAACATCAAGCATTCAAAGCTTCAGTGTTGCTGGACTCAAATCTTGCTAAGTCCAGAAGCGTTGAGTGAAAGCAGTTCATTAACGCCTACTTCAAGAAAAATCTGTCTAAGTACAGAAGTGTTGAGTGAAGAAGGGTCACTCAACGCCTCATTAATAATTCAGCAGAGTTAAGAAGCGTTGAGTAAAGGAGCTTCACTCAACGCCTTCAACCAGAAGAATTCTGTCAAGTCCAAAAGTGTTGAGTGATGAGGCTCACTCAACGCCTTATCAGTTAAGCAGTCTAAGTAAGATGCATTGAGTGATGAAGGTTCACTCAACGACTCAAGAAGCAGATTTTCTAGCAAGTGTTTTTGTGCTGAGTCATTTGACTGCACTCAATGCCTGTGCAGTTTGACTGAAAACTGCTAATTCCACAAGCAATGTCATGCTGACGTCATCCATAATTCAAATATTGCGGGACTTGTGCGCTAGAAGACAAATGATGCCGAATGTATTCTGTACAACAATTAAAGCTAAAGGTACTTTACAGTTTCCCATTTTCGGCTTGCCCATACAGAGAAAAGAGGCGTTGGTCGACGGGAGATAAAATGACTTTTTGCAGAGAAATTAAAGAGCTTTTTTCACGATAGTCATCTTCTCCATCAAGTTAGTAAATCATTACACTCAGATTTACAGAAGTTTTCTGGAACACAGAAAGAAGCTTGTTGATTGAAGAGATCAAGAACTGAAAACATCTAAGTCTTCTACAACAAGAACATAAAACATTTTTTCTGTAAGAGGAGAAGAAGCAGAGCATTCAAAAGTTATTGTTCATCTTCAAAGCCACTGCTTACAACACTGTTATATAAAATGCTTGAAGATACAGAGCTCTGCATCAGTTCTTCTGAACACAAGCAAAACTATTTTAAACATCTAAAGTCTTGTTGCTGTGAAGAGGTTGTATTGTTTTTCTCAGTTCAGAAAGGTGACTCAGAGAACTATTTCTCTGGAGTCAATCATCACCAAATCTTTACTCATTCTGTAAGATCATCTGTTGATCTGAGTTGTATGCCTATGTTATAAAGGCTGAGTGTAGGAGCTGTATCTCTGAGTTGTAGGATCCTGTTTAGGATCTTGTTTTGGATCTAAGGTAGGGCTTGTGCCTGAGGTAAGATCTTTGTGTAGATATGAGGTAGGAAATCTGATATCTCTGAGTGTAGGATTGTCTAGCCTAAGATAGTTAGTCAATATACAACTTGATGTTATCTGAAGAAGCTTTTCTTTATAATTTCTCCATAAAGGCTCCACCTATCACGCATAAGCATAAAATATTATATAAGAATCAATAACATCACTCGTTAAGCTTTATCCTTAAGAGATGCTAGTTATAAGTCTTTTAAAGTGTTGATACATTAGGTCACTTTTAATTGCAATATACATACTCCATATTGAGGCCACATATAGTCTTACCATATGTCTATGCTATTTATTTTTATTATTTTCTTCATATACATATACATTTCTTTTTAATTCAGATGTCTGAATTATTCACGAGCTTTTAACATAGACCTTCTTTTTGGGAGAGCGTTGGGAGACCAATGATAGTTGTGAACGTAGTTATGAAAAATGTAGGTAGTGTTTGCATAGATGCGGTCACAATTCTAAGCCAAAATTCAGCCACCATCATGTAGATTAGTTAAGATTTTGTGGTCTTGAATGCTTAGACCTCAGAATGTGGAATTCAGGCTAAAAAAGCTTCACAAAAATTCCAAACGCAGATAAACCGTCATTACTTTATTTATTATTAAAGTTGAGTTTCATAGCACCACCGCTTAAATGCTACAACTATCCTACACAGAGCATACTTTCTTAAATGCGCTTTAACATGGCATTCCATACTCAACCTTTCTATTAATTTATCATAAACATAACATTCTTTTTTTGTATACCCATAAATGGGCAACCCCATAATAGGTCATCATTATGCCAACAAAGATCTCACAGAAAGGGATACCTGGCATGGAAGATAGGTGAAATTTGCATGGGCTTGGGAAATTTCTCTTAAGAAGCATATCAGGAAGCACAAATTCTACTCGCTGGGGTGGGTAGGAGATGGGGATCATAGTCCACGGGCAGTCCAATCCATATCGTGGCCCATTCTGATTTTCATTTGCAAGAGGGGAAATTAGAATCACCATATGGACGATCCGAGCCCGCCGTTGCATTCTGAGTGTTGACGAGATATTTTCTACGTGTCAGTTTTATTTTGTCGCATGTTATTTTGTGTGTTTTAGTGTTTATTGCAGCGTCCAATCATAGCCGTCCAATTTGCGTCTCTCCTATAAAAATGTGTATGGAATTTATTTCAAGGGATGACAAAATTATGAATAGTTTTTCTCATTTTGAGATCCTTCGCAGTGCGACGCCGTGGAACACTCGGCACGTCGCCTAGTCAAGTCCGTTTCCTGTTTTTCCCCCATGAACTCCCCTTGTTTCCACAAACCTCCAGTTTATTCACCCAACCCCCCTTCGATTCAATTGTAACCGCTAAGAACTGCCATTTTTTGTCCCCATCTTCCTTCAACATCAGTCCAAGAAACTATAGGAAACCACAGTAAACCGTTGACAACCACTCAATTCGATGAGGGTTTTACCGTCAAACATCCCTAGCGAGAAAAGGAAGCCTCCTCCTCTTTCTGCCGAGGCATATCCTTCTTTCTATGACCTTTCACTATCAGGAAACCTCCATTTCTGGTTCGTGCCTATGTTGAACTCCTCGACATCGCCGGAGAGCTCCTTTCCCTTCTTAACTGAGGCGTCTCCTTCCTTCTACGACCCTCACGTCCAGGAGATCTCCATATCTAGTTTGTACCTCTATCAGAATCCTCAGTATCTCCAACAGTCGCGACAAGAAGCTCTGCCGTAGAAAGAGGATAAAGAGGCTGCTGAAATCTTGGAACTTGAGATGATTCATGAAGCCACTGATTTAGTTCCTCAATCCATAATTTCAAAAACCACAAATTCTGAAAAGTTGAAATAATTTTTTCTGCTCATTCGGTCTACTAGGATAACAACTTTTCACCACTGTTCAGGCAACATTAGGCTGCCAGCAGGTCCCTAAGCACAATTTCAGCACTGCAAATTGATGTAGTCACACGTCCATCGCTTAAAAACAGCCCTCATGTACGTTGTTGGGTTTTAATTGCTTGCTTGTGTAGGTTCTTAATTTGTTGTTCTTTTACTTGATGTTGAAGTTAGAGTTGGGAATCATTTTTTGGGATTTAAATCTCATAGAAATTTTGTTATTCATTTGTTCAAGTAGAGTTGGGAATCATATTTTTTGGGATTTAAATCTCATTGAAATTTTGTTATTCATTTGCGCAACTTGAATGTTATTCACCGGGTGTTTGATTAGTGCACTCTCACTCTTTAATTTTGAACTTGAACTTGTTTATTTGTAAATCTTAATATTGATTGTGCTTGTCTTTTAAACCCCTTTATAACTTCCTGAAAATTATAGTAATTAATAATTGAACTTTTGCATGGGTATCACATCCATATAATGTCTCCTACACCAACACACTTGTATCATTCATCAGAGTTCCGTTAGGGCACCCCCCATGTTCACCCCTATCCTGTGTCAAATTGGTAATAGAGGTTGGTTAGGGCTTAGTTTAAATACGCAGGACTAGCGGTTATAACACCCATTGTCATATCATAATGATTGTCGCTATCCTAATCCTCTATTTGAGGAGCCACGACTCATATATGCCCGGTCCCATAGAATTCCTCTGGAGAGATATTCACATTGTTACAATGATCATCGTGAAACACCTCCCCTGTAATGACCGTATAATATGGGTCCGGCCGGGGCCCCACAACATACGGACGCCACAGCTTTAGTATTATAAGATGATATAACTACTCACACTCAAAACACTTTGCACAACACAGTGGAAACACAAACAAGACTAGAAGTTTTCCACCACTATAAGAGTAATAAAAAGATGGCCTTATGGGCTTACAACATAAGAGAGTTCAAACTCAATTAATACAACAGTCATGAAAGTGCACAAGCACTCCTAGTCTACCTCGGCATGCAAGCCGGACAACATGAGCATCAAAACATACACTGCCATAATGAGTAGAGCTACTACACAAGTTAACACTTCATGAGGCTTAGGCCTTTCTGGCCGGCGAGCTAGCTCCGGCTTGCGATCCTTGCCCTGTAAAATTATTAGTAACGTGGGTCAGCAAAGGCTGACCTCAAACTGTGTAACAAACACATCTCCTCCCGGCCGCCCCTAACGGACCCCGGGGAACCCTCCAACCTGCAAGTCAGCACTTCGTATGCAATATATAAATATAAAAAGAAGTGCATTAAGAACAAGCTTGGATGTCTCAAACATCATACACGTTCTCTACGGGTTGAACATATAATATAAAAAGGGGCCTACTTATGCAACATATATGCAACACCCGGGTTTCACCCAAGACACCCTATAGCGTATGCATCTAGCACATCATCACATCATTTGGGTACTTATCGTTTCCCCATTGGCATAAAGCCGCAAACAAAAAGGGAGACACAATTTCCCCCAACGGCACACAAGCCGCCACATGGAACTCTTGCCTAGGCCCCACCCGCTCAAGGGCTTAGACCCGGGCTTGCCTGCAAGCTCTGACGTCTCTTGTCAGGATTCCAACGAACACAAACTGACCGATTCTAAGAAGCCTTGCCGGACCCCACCCGCTCATGGCCTCATTGCCCGAGCTTTGCCCCCATGCTTGGCATTCTCGTCAGTCTCACAGAAGGGGACTAGTCTCGCCGGGACACTCTCCACACATGACGTGTACGTCACGGGATAGCCAGCCGACCACGGAGACACAGCCACGCCTTGACACATCACAAACCAAGACAATTCCACCATAGTCCATCATTTGTACTACAACGTTCCCGCGCACCAAGGAAACCATCTACCACCAATGCGGAGCTAACCTTGTCCACCAAGGAAACCATCTACCGCTATTGAGGAGCTAACCTTGTCCGGTTCCGACTACACGTACTCACTTGAGAAAAAGGGGAAAACACCACCACATCACAAACGGCATCTTGTCGCAACGGAATCTCTACGAATCCTTAAAGTTCGTATGCAACATCACCGAGTCGGACTAACGGTCGCGACTACGGATTCACCCACCATGCCTAATCCACTAACGGAGCGGATCTGTAATGCAAAACATGCCGGGGACGGACTCAATCGACCCGGAGGTTCCTCTTGAACCTTGGCGACCCAAACCTCTCTCATTTGAGTGTTTAGTGCCCAAAACTAGAAAAGAAAAAAAATGATGCTAAGACATGCATCCTAAAACCGAGAGGAGAAGTGTCGTTACCTTCCGACTCCTCTTCCTAGCCATGACAAAATAGCCGGATGAAAACCTTCGCAAAGCTCTAGCCTCCACGGATCTGGACTCGGCTCGCGATTTGGAGCACCGAAGCCTCTCCTACAGCCCAAACCCTCCTTCTCCTTCTTCCTTGCTCTCACTTCTCTCTAGAACTTTAGTAAGAGAAAGCATGGAGAAGAATGAGGGTTTCCAACCCTATTCTCGGACTTAACTCCCCAAGAGATGTCCTGAACCATCAGATCCCAAAATAAGGGAAAGAATGGCCACGATCCGTCTGAAAAATAAAACACCTGGGCCGAACACGGCCTGACACACACCCGTGTCCAGGACCGTTTCCCCCTATTCGCCGTCACAAATCGACGCGCCTGGAACAACACACGGGCATCCGACACGCCCGTGTTCGACCTGACACGCCCGTGTGCCGACGGACACGGCCGTGTGGTCAGCCGTGTGCCTCCATCGACACAGCCCCGAAAACAACCCGAGAAGGACACGGCCTGGGACACGCCCGTGTCCCAAGCCGTGTGCGAAGTCTCGACACTCGTCGACAACCTTTGTGTCGACACCGTGGAAAAACGTCGAGCGAAGTTCGTCGACCAAGTGGGACACGCCCTGTGACACGCCCGTGTCACAGGCCGTGTGCCCTAGTCTCGACACTCGACACTCGTCGAGTGAATTTCGTCGAGTGGACTCTTGACACTCGACTGACACGGCCTTGGACACGCGCGTGTCCTAGGCCATGTGCCTTTTCTCGACACATCGTCGAGCGAAAATCGTCGACTCCCCGAACCGATCGTCGACACGGGCTCGACACGCCCTGAGACACGCCCGTGTCTCAGGCCGTGTGCCTCCTGCCAGAAACCAAACTTGGTTAGAAAACGCTGGTCGACCCTCTCTCAAATTTTGGGGTGTTACACATCGTCATCCTCAACCCTCCAATTGTAGAAATCGTGTTACCCATTTGCCACGATTTGATTCTCCTAGAGGTGATTACTATGATGAGTATTATGGATCTGATAGATGGCATCATCATGAGGATGAAATGACTCGTAAATTTTGGCTAGATGCGCCATCTTTTGACGACCAATTTGACTCAAAGGTTTTTACATACTAGTTGTTAGGCATGGAAGGCCAATTTGATTGGTATGAGTTACCCAACGAGTGTCATATTAGATTTTCCAAGATAAAGCTTCAAGGGCAGGCTAAAGTTTATTGGATTGACCTAGACCGTAGGATTGAGCGTGATGGTCTTTGTCCTATTTCTTGATGGCCATACATGAAACAAGCATTAAGGAAGAAATATCTTTCGGTACCCCATAGGAATCAGTTCCTTGACTAGTTACACGACCTAGAGCGTGGGATTGAGCGTGATGCTCTTAGTCCCATTTCTCGATGGCCATCCATGAAACAAGCATTAAGGAAGAAATATCTTTCGTTACCCCATAAGAATCAGTTCCTTGACTAGTTACACGACCTTCAGTGAGGGATTATGTCTGTTGTTGACTATATGACTTGATTCCATGAGTTAGTAGTGAGTAGCAATATTTATGAGGAGCCCATTGCGTCCGCTTCTCGATTTCGATCTGGGCTCCACACTAAAATTCGTGGAGAGCTGATTTCTCATCATTTAGAGTCTCCCGACCAGTTTCATAGAGCCCTACAATATGAGCAATATCTTAGTTCCTCTAGATTGCGGAGAGTTGGCCCGTATCTTTGCAAGCCCACCACTAAAGATCTTTCCTCCCCAAGGATCACAAATGCACAAAGTTGTGGCCACGTCGACCCAACATCTCAATACCCAACTATCAGGTTATCCCATTCAGAGGAGATTAAGGGCCTGTTTGCTAAGTTGTGGCGGTGCAGGAAGCAATGATGGGAAACAGTGGTGCCTGAATCAGCTGTTTTTCAGCGGTGGAAAAATTTATGAAATTATTTGAAAAACTGTATTTGAAGTGCTGTGTGAAACTGTGGTGCAGAACTAAACAGTAATGAAAATTAAACAGTATTGAAAATTATACCGGGATAAATTTAAATAGTTCGCATAATTTATGATGTTCAACTTAAAATTAACAATTTGTTTGACATAAATATTTGCGATACAGATTTGGGAATTAGTGATAGTCGTTTTTCTCAAACTCAAACAAATATCATCTGCAAAAGAGATTTACGCCAGATTAGATAAATTTAATATAAAATAAATAATTTATTTGCTAAAGTATATTTGTTTGAATCGTATCCGCGAGCATTTTATAATTGGTCTGCAATGAATTCTCTCAAAGCAGGCATCTCAGGTGCACCTGTCCCCTCATATGTAACTGGCTCTACGCTCGGAGCTGTGACTGTCGGTTCGTCGATGTTGTGCACTATGTTTTGGATGACTCGGGATGCACAAAGGTTTCTGTTACGGTCCTGCCTTGGTCGCGCACGTCGCGAACTATTTATCTAGTTTACTTTATAATTTTATATACGTAGTCGATCCTCCGTGTTTAAGCCCAAGGGAGGGCATTTTGATGACTATTTATACTTGGGTGAAGCCAAAATAGAAGGAAGCAAGCACAAATTTATCTTTTAATTCTCTATTCCTATCTCTAGTTCTCACTCTCTAACCTTCCCGATATCTCCACGGACCGAACCCGACGTTGCCCTTGCCGCCGGCTCTAGATCGCGATACCGCGCAATCCCCGCCGTGCCGCTCCGCCGATCGACACCGCACGCCTCCCCGCCGCCATAGCTCGCCGGGCCGCCCTCCCCTCCTATCTTGAGGATTTCCCTCCTCTTCCCTGGTGCACACACTCGCAATCATGGACATGTAACAACTTGGTATCAGATGGAAACCTCCGTATCGCCGCCGACGACCTAGATCCGGTCTTCCCTGCCTCCACTACAACCGTCTTCCTCTGTACCGGACCATTGCCGGCCGACCGCGCAGCGCCAGCCTGCCGCCATCGAAGCCCCTCCAACACCCGTAACACCGCCGCAACATCAACCGACGACCGACCTTCCAGATCTGCCGCCGCCTACCCCTCTCGGCCGCTTCGCACAGCCCGACTCCGCACCGAAAAGCTCTGGCCAACCGACTTTGCCATGTCCGGCTCCGTTATCCGCCGCTCTCCGCCAACCCTATTCCGCCGGCCCCTCTTCCCCGCGCATCCTTCTCGGCTCCTCCCTCGACGGGGGCCCCTTGTTCGCTGTCTCTACCGGGCTACTTCCGTTGCCGGTCCCTTCCTCCCCTCTCTCCAGCGCCGACAACTCACTATTTTCATCCTACGCGTTGGCCGACCAACCCTCCCTCTCGCAAGTTTTCGAGTCTCTCGCCAAGCTCCTCATGGATAACAACAACGCCCTCATTGTCGCCGTCACCACCCAACTAGCGGCTATCCGACCGGTCCAACCGACAGTGGACTCCTCCAGTGAGGTGCCGATTCCGCCAACTCTGCCAGAATTGTGTCCCCCGCGACACGAGTGCAACGGGGGGACACCATACTTACAGCTGGATTTTCTTATATTTGACGGCCACGAAGACCCCTTAGCCTGGCTCTCTCATTGCGAGCAGTTCTTCGCCCACCAGCGCCCCCCTTGGGAAGAGTGGCTCAATATTGCGGCATTCCACCTGATGGGCCCCACACAACTTTGATTTTCCCAACTGCAACGAGAAAAACCACTACTATCGTGAGAAGATTTCAGGGTCAACTGCACCCTCCGCTTCGGCCCACCGCTCCACAGCAATCCCTTAGGGGATCTCATTTATTTTCGATAGACCGGTCCGATCGACGAGTACCTTGAACAGTTTCAAGTCCTCTTGGCCCGCACTACCACCGTTCTTTCGACACAGCAGGTGTCCATCTTCACGGTGGGATTCCATGAGCGCCTCCGCATGGACGTAGAATTTCAGGCACCCGCAGATCTGACCACTGCAATGAGCTTGACTCGCATTTGCGAGAAGCGTCTGCTTTTGGACCGCCCTCATCTACATCACCAAGACACCGAGGGGTCCAAGCGTCCTCTGCGGCCTCTGTCATCGACCACAACCAGTGTCCTCGCCCCAGACCGCGACGTCGACCGCCCAGCTACCATTCGACGACTGCCGCCACAGGAGATGAATGACCTCCCTGCCAAGGGCCTCTGTTACAACTACGACGAGTCCTTTTTTCGTGGACATCGTTACAACGCCTCTTCTGGTTGGAGGTTGACGACTCGGCTTCTGAACGAGATGCTGACACTGACACGGGAGATCCGACGCCCACCGTCACTACAGACCAAGTTTGAGGGCAAGCTTGTCGTCGGGAAGGGTGGTGATGTTACGGTCCCGCCTTGATCCCGCCTTGGTCGCACACGTCGCGAACTATTTATCTAGTCTACTTTATAATTTTATATGCTGTTGGGTATTGTATCCACACTAACCCAGATTTGATGAAGTCATCCTTGAACTAAGATGAATTAAGTTGTATTTGATGCTTGGTTTGAGTTATGTGTTTGCAGGAATCTTATGAGAAGTGTAGACCAATGTCAGTCTACAATGGGTCACCAAACACAGGACCATATAATGTAATCCCTCATTGTGTGCTCCAAGGTGTTGACTCATGTGTAGCCTCTCTATTGGGATACACTTCATATTCAAGCTCTAGGACTATGCAAAAAGACTTTATGCTGGTCATCCCTTAGAAGAAAAAAAATCTGTCAAGAAAATTTTCCTAAGTACTCGAGTAGTTCTTTACTTACTCGAGTAAGTTACTGAGTTTATACTCGAGTAGTAATACTCCTACTCGAGTAGCTAAGATATATCCCGAGTAGTCGATAATGGCTCTAGAGTAGTTAAGACAACTACTCGAGTAGTTTCTTTTCTCCTCTCGGGTTTTACAGAAATTCTCTTCTCAAAATTTTCTAAGTTAAATACTCGAGTAGCTCTGTATAATACTCGAGTAGTTTTATTTTCTGTCTCGAGTAGTTTTATCTTATATACTCGAGTAGTTCCATTTGTCTCGAGTAGTTCATCTACTACTCGAGTAGTCCAGTGTTTATACTCGTGTAATCCAGGATTCTATTCCAGAAAATTTCTCTAAGTGAATTACTCGAGTAGTCATCTTATATGCTCGAGTAGTTCTATTTGTCTCGAGTAGTTCATCTTCTATACTCGAGTAATACAGTTTTCCAGTTGCAAAAATTTTCTAAGTCTTTGTCTCGAGTAGTATTTCTTATACTCGAGTAGTTCATTCAGATATACTCGAGTAGTATTTCTTTTACTCGAGTAATTTACTCTACCTCTCGTGTAAGTACTTAGGTACTCGAGTATGTTATTCTTGTTACTCGAGTAGCTGATTTCCTTTTTCCTTTTATTTACTCGAGTAGTTGACTCCATGTACTCGAGTAATCATCTCATACTCTCTCGAGTAGTTCTTCTCATATACTCGAGTAGTCATCTTCTACCTACTCGAGTAGTGCTGCATGTACTCGAGTAATCTTGTATATCTCGAGTATTTTACTTTGACTTTTCCGAAAATTCGTTAAGTCCAAACTAACGGTCTTATTCATAAACTTTGACGTGATTGGTCCACGTGTCTCTCATAATGACTCAATTATGTCTAATCTTTTCTGATCCTATAAAAGGTCTTGTTTAAACCGACAAAACATAATCTGAGAACAACGATTATTCTCAGAAGATTATTTCTAAAGAATTTCTGTTTCCTCTTTCTCTCTCCAAGAAACGAAATCCGCCGCCGCCGTCGCTGATTCCCGACCGGCTAGGGTTTCATCTTTTGAGGATTCAGATCAAGAAGGCTTTCCAGATTGAGATCCGCTCAACTCCGTATTTTCTGATTCGATCGATCGTGTGAAGCCAAGAAGTTTCAGATCCAATCTTGTCGAGATTTCTCTTCATCATTCTGATAAAGCCGCAAAACCTAGAAGAAGAAATTTCTGGTCATCAGTTGCAGATCTGAAAAAGAAGATCACTGTTTGTATTTCTATATAAAATTTATTTCATTCTTGTAGGAGAAATTTCTCCGAGTGTAGGAGCTTTTGTCTCAGAGTTTGTATGAAGTTTTATCTTCCGAGTGTAGGTCCGTTTTGTGGATCAAGATTGTATGAACGTTGTTCCGAGGGTAGGATTGATTTTCAATCCGAGATAGTGGAGTAGCCGAGTCTAGTGTATTGCTAGATCGGTGAGGGAAAGTGGATGTACCCAAGGTTGGGGAACCACTATAAATCTTGCCTCGTCTGTGTTTGATTGTAAATAGATCTGTGCATTGGTTTGTAATTTTTATTCCGCAAAAAGACGCACAATTCACCTATTCATCCCCCTATAGGTGATTTAGGTAGACAACTATAAACTTTCAATTGGTATCAAAGCGATGTTGATCGTTAAACGGTTAACACCTTGATCAGATCCTTCAATAGTTGTCTTTTGAGGTCTACCAAAGATGAACAAGACTAAAGATTTTGTCAAGCTTCCTTTATGTACCAAAAGTAATTTTCCCATATGGAAATAGAGAATCAAGTTCTTTATGGAAACTGTGGATCCAAGGATATTCATGATAGTTGAAGAAGGTCCTTACATTCCCATGACCGTCTCCACTATAAATTCAACTAAGAAAGTCCCAAAGAAACTTATGGATCTAGATAAGGATGAGATTGCACTTATCTCATTGGACAAAGCGACAAAAAATATTATAGCAAGTGCAGTCGATGATTCAATGCTGCAAAACCTGATTCACTGCCACTCTGCGAAGGAGATGTGACAGTCACTAGTTACCTTAATGGAAGGTACCGAAGAAGTGAGAGATGATAGAAGATCCCTTCTTAATCAGAAGTATGAAACTTTCCGACAAGTAAACAAAGATACCATTGCTGACACCTTTGAGAATTTCTTCAAGATAGTGAATGAGCTAAGGGTCTATGACAGAGTCTTCACTAATGGAGAATTAAACGATAAGTTCTTGAGATCCCTAACTAAGGAATGAGATAACAAGGTCTGTGCCATAAGGGAGTTTGAAAAACTGGCCGAGACAGATCCTCAGAATCTCTTCAGGAAGCTTATGTCATATGAGCTTCAACTCAACACCAGCAAGGCTGAAGAAGAGAAGAGCAGGTCTGCATTCAAAGAGAAGTCTATTGCTTTAAAGGCAGACACCTCTAAGAAGACAAAGGTTGTTCCGCCTACTCCAGCACAAAAAGTTAGTGAAGAAGAAACCTCAGAGCCAAGCACCTCAGGCTCTGAACTATCAGAAGGAGAGTTCTCACTACTCTCTCGATAGTTCAAGAAATTCTTGAACAATAAGAAGCAATGGAAAAGCAAGGATGCCTCCTATAGAAGATCACGACACGATGGTGATCTCAACGAAAAGACTCAAGCAGCCATGACAGATATAATTATAAACAGAACAAACATGTTTCTACTGACATTATTTGTTATTGTTGTAATAAGCCCGGACACGTCATCGCTGACTGCCCTCATAAGAAGAAGGAGGGTGGTATAAGAGAGGAAAAGAAGTCCTCATACAACAAGAAGAGGACAGAGAAGAGCTTGATGACCAAAAAGGGCAAGACTCTTAGTGACTCTGACTCATCTGAGTCGAGTGAAGAAGAAGAAGCCTATTTTGGGCTCATGACTCAAACTGATGATGAACAAGAGCCACAGTTCACTGGGAAGGTAAACTCTCACACTCCTCTTTCAGATTCTGAAGTTTCTGAACATGATTGTGAGAATAGCTCTTCTGACGATGAGTCAGAACTCATGACCCAACATAAGAAGTTAATCATGGCTTACGACAAATGTCGCCGAGTCGTGAAAACTCAGGCTAAAGAGATAAAGTCTCTCAAAGCTGAAGAGAGCATATTGAGAAAGAAAGCCGCAAAGACTGACTCGCTCGAAGAGAACTTCAATAATACTATTGAAGAATATAACAAAGCTCTTGAGCACCTCGACCTTAAAGAGAAAATCATCAAAGAGTTGGAAGAACAACTCGCCGCTGAAAAGAAACTTGTTGAAAGTTTCTCAAAGACTAAGGCTGTCCTTCCATTCGTTGCTGAATTCTCAGCTGAGGCCAAGGGTGCTGGACTAGGTCATGAAGAAGCTCCTAGTAAGTCTTCTAGGAGAAACAAAGCTCAACGGAAGAATAAGACCGGCAAAAAGGCCTTAGCCAAAGAGAAGGGAAAAACCACTCAAGATCAGACCTCTTTCAAAAAGGTTATATTTCCCTCAAATGAGTTTGATATTGACTCATCCTACGGACACTTTGCTAGGCCTACCTATGTAGAGCCAAAGTCCCGTTATCAAGAATGGACTCGCCCCAGAAACTTTGGCGAAAGTGTCTTTAAGGCACCTTATGAATAAGTGATTCTTCAGAGCTATGATCCTTTCAATCATGGCCATAACTTCAAGAAGGCACCAAAGGCAAAGCCTGTTGTAGAAAAGCCAATGAAGGAGAAGAAAAATGTGATTGTCATCATCATGAAGCTTTCTCCTCCAAGAATGCTGCCCATGTTATACCACAATTCCAAAAGGTCAAGCATGAGAACATAAGACAAAGATACAACAGATTTGAATGTTGGTGTTGTGCAGAATTGATCACTTTGCCATTGATTGCTGGTTTAATCCCAGAAATGCTGCAACCCCGTATGTTGGCAATATGAGGAAGACCACTCCTAATGTTAATATTCGTAGGGGGAGTGTTCTAACCCGAGAGCAAGAACCCAAACATATTTGGGTTCCTAAGTCAAACTGATTGTGACTGCAGGTATGTCCAAAGGCCACCAAAACGCCAATCTGGTATTTGGACAGTGGATGCTCTCGGCATATGACTGGGACAAGAAGCCTAATCCAAAACTTTACTCCAATCGTGAACGGACCGAAGGTCATCTTTGGAGGTTCAGACCGTGGAATCACTAAAGACTACAGTATGATTTCGAACGGTAATGTATCATTCTCAGATATGGCTTACGTTGAAGGTTTGGAACATAACCTTATAAGCATAAGCCAACTCTGCGATAAAAGATACATAGTTGAGTTTCACGCTGATAAGTGCTTGATAAAATCTGTTGACAATATGGAAACAATTCTATCCGGCACTCGAAGCAGAAACATATTTTGCTTGAATTTCATTTGTATAGATTCTTCGACACCAGTGTTCTTTTTATCAAAATATAGTGTGTCGCTTGGTGACCAATGACACAAGAGACTAACACATATTAATTTCAAAATATTAATAAATTATTTTCAATGAACTTAGTACGTGATGCCCCAAATGTCAAGTACGTCAAAGATAGATCTTGTCATGCATGTGTAAGTGGCAAACAAACAAGTGCTACCTTTAAAAGCGTTATTGGCAAAGATTCTAATAGGTGTATTCATCTGCTGCATATGGACTTATTTGGTCCAGTGCAAATTAGAAGTTTGAGAGGTAAGGATTATACGTTAATAATTGTTGATGATTACTCGCGCTTTGCGTGGGTGTTCTTTCTGAAACACAAGTCAGATACCTTCGACATCTTTACTAATTTTGTCAGACAAGTCCAGAATGAATACAACTGCTCCATAGTCAAAATCAGAAGTGACAATGAAACAGAGTTCAAATCTGGGGCCTTGACAAAATTTTGTGAAAGCCTGAGTATCTTTCATGAGTTTTCCTCTCCTCGTACTCCTCAACAGAACGGAGTGGCCGAGAGAAGGAATAGAACGCTCATAGAGGCCTGCAGGACCATGTTGAGTGATGCTTCACTTCCGAAATATTTTTGGGCTGAAGCCGTCAACACTGCATGCCACGTGCAAAATCGAGCCCTCATAAACAAAAACCACGATAAGACACCTTATGAACTTCTGAAGGGCAGGAAACCGACAGTCTCATATTTTAGAATCTTTGGCTGTAAATGCTTCGTGCTCAACAATGACAAGTATCATACTACTAAGTTTAGTGAAAAAGTTTTGAAGGTATTTTTGTAGGTTATAGTAGCCATAGTAAAACATACATGATCTTTAATAGAAAAACTCTGGTCGTGGAAGAATCGATACATGTTGTATTTGATGAGACGAGCTTGCTGCAAAACAACTCTTCTAGTGTGCTTATTGAAGATACAGGTGCAAAGCTGAAAGAAATTACCTTGGATGGACCGTCCGAAGACAAAGGTGAAAAGTTCATCAAGATCACCACTCCAACCCCTATTGTAGAGGCTGATGATCAAGATGAAGAAGTCATTCAAGATGAAGAAGTCACTTCGGTGATAGAAGATAATCCAGATGCAAGGACTCTAGAGCTCAGCCATCTGAAGGATCACCCCATGGACCAAATCATAGGAGATCCCCGGGATGGTGTCAGAACTCGTAGAGATACAACTAATGAAAATCTATATTTAAGTTTTCTATCACAGGTTGAACCGAAGAAGTTTGAGGAAGCAAACTTAGACACTTCATGGATAATGACGATGGAAGAAGAACTAAACCAGTTCAAACGCTACAAAGTATGAAAACTTGTTCCAAGACCCAAAGGTAAGAATGTCATTGGGACAAAATAGGTCTACAGGAACAAGATGAACGAGGATGGAACGATAGTAAAGAACAAGGCCAGACTTGTCGCAAAAGACTATCGTCAAGAAGAAGGAATCGACTTCGACCAGACATACGCTCCAGTGGCAAAGCTGGAGGCAATAAGGTTATTCCTAGCATATGCTGCACTCAAAGGCTTCACTGTCTACCAGATGGACGTGAAGTCTGCATTCCTTAATGGAGACATAAAGGAAGAGATATATGTGGAACAGCCTGCATGTTTCGTTGATTCTAACTTTCCTGATTACGTTTATTTACTGCATACAACGTTATATGGTCTGTAACAAGCCCCTCGGGCTTGGTACGTGACGCTGTCTGACTTTCTACTTGAGAACAAGTTTAAAAGGGGAAAGATAGACAAGACATTTTTTCTTAGGAAGATTAAAGGCAAGATTTTGCTAGTGCAAATATATGTCGACGACATTATTTTTGGCTCTACTGATGACAACCTCTGTAAGAAGTTTTCAAAATTTATGCAAGAGAAGTTTGAAATGAGCAGTATGAGCGAGCTGAAGTATTTCTTAGAGCTTCAAGTGAAACAGTCTGAAGATGGAATTTTCATCTCACAGACCAAGTTCACCAAAGAGCTGATTAAGAAATTCGGAATGCAGAACGCAACCTCGATGAGGACTCCAATGAGTTCAACTATGTCTCTTGACAAGGATGAAAAAAGGAAACCTTTTGATGAAACCAAGTACAGAAGCATAATTGGATCCTTGCTCTACCTTACGACAAGTAGACCTGATATAATGTTCTCAACATGTGTCTGTGCTAGATTTCAGGTGAACTCTAAGGAATCTCACTACGCTGCTGCAAAGCGGATTTTGAGATACCGTAAAGGTACACCAAATCTTGGCTTATGGTACCCAAAAAGCTAACTAATAAGTTTTTCAGATGCAAATTTTGCAGGGAGCAAAGACGACAGGAAAAACACTTCCGGGACATGTCAATTCTTTGGAAGAAGACTTATCTCCTGGAGTAGCAAGAAGCAAACTGTGTGACAATCTCAACGGCTGAGTCAGAGTACATCTCTGCAGTCAGTTGCTGTGCACAGTTACTTTGGATAAAGAATCAGTTTGAGAACTACAACATGAAGTTTGAAAAGATTCCATTGTTTTGCGACTCTTCCAGCGCAATAACAATAGCCAACAACCCAGTCTCGCACAGCCGGACAAATCATATAGAGCTAATGTATCACTTCATCCGGGAGCATGTGGAGCATGGGGACATAGATCTTCAATATGTCTATACAGATAGACAAATTGCAGACATTTTCACGAAGCCGCTGGACGAGACCAAGTTCTCATTCTTCAAAACAGAACTTGGGATGCTCAACAAAGAAGACTAGAGAAGCTGGACTTTCAAGAAGGCTCAAGACTCAAAGATGGAATTGAACAAAAGAGCTGAAGCAACCAAGGTGAAGATTTGTGAAGAAGTTGGACTCTTCAAAGAATATGCTATTACCAAACTAACTGTTGAAGTCAGAAAGGGGGATGGATTGGTAAAAGAATATCTAGAAAATTTTCATAGTTCTTATGCTTGCTTACACTGTTTTATATACTTAATATTCTTTTTATGTCCATAATTCACCTTAGTATAAAGGGTTCTGACTTCTACAAATAGGAGGAGATTGTTTGGTATTGTATCCACACTAATCCAGATTTGATGAAGTCATCCTTGAACTAAAATGAATTAAGTTGTATTTGATGCTTGGTTTGAGTTATGTGTTTGCAGGAATCTTATGAGAAGTGTAGACCAATGTCAGTTTACAATGGGTCACCAAACACAGGACCATACAATGTAATCCCTCATGTGTAGCCTCTCTATTGGGATACACTTCATATTCAAGCTCTAGGACTATGTGAAAAGACTTGATGCTGGTCATCCCTTAGAAGAAGAAAAATCTGTCAATTAAATTTTCCTAAGTAAAGTACTCGAGTAGTTCTTTACTTACTCGAGTAAGTTACTGAGTTCATACTCGAGTAGTAATACTCCTATTCGAGTAGCTAAGATATATCCCGAGTAGTCAATTATGGCTCTCGAGTAGTTAAGACAACTACTCGAGTAGTTTCTTTTCTCCTCTCCGGTTTTACAGAAATTCTCTTCTCAAAATTTTATAAGTTAAATACTCGAGTAGCTCTGTATAATACTCGAGTAGTTTTATTTTCTGTCTCGAGTAGTTTTATCTTATATACTCGAGTAGTTCCATTTGTCTCGAGTAGTTCATCTACTACTCGAGTAGTCCAGTGTTTATACTCGTGTAATCCAGGATTCCATTCCAGAAAATTTCTCTAAGTGAATTACTCGAATAGTCATCTTATATACTCGAGTAGTTCTATTTGTCTCGAGTAGTTCATCTTCTATACTCGAGTAATACAGTTTTCCAGTTCCAGAAATTTTTTAAGTCTTTGTCTCGAGTAGTATTTCTTATACTCGAGTAGTTCATTCAGACATACTCGAGTAGTATTTCTTTTACTCGAGTAATTTACTCCACCTCTCGTGTAAGTACTTAGGTACTCGAGTATGTTATTCTTGTTACTCGAGTAGCTGATTTCCTTTTTCCTTTTATTTACTCGAGTAGTTGACTCCATATACTCGAGTAATCATCTCATACTCTCTCGAGTAGTTCTTCTCATATACTCGAGTAGTCATCTTCTACTTACTCGAGTAGTGCTGCATGTACTCGAGTAATCTTGTATATCTCGAGTATTTTACTTTGACTTTTCCGAAAATTCGTTAAGTCCAAACTAACGGTCTTATTCATAAACTTTGATGTGATTGATTCACGTGTCTCTCATAATGACTCAATTATGTCTAATCTTTTCTGATCCTATAAAAGGTCTTGTCTAAACCGACAAACCATAATCTAAGAATAACGATTATTCTCAGAAGATTATTTCTAAAAGAATTTCTGTTTCCTCTTTCTCTCTCCAAGAAACGAAATCCGCCGCCGCCGCCGTCGCTGATTCCCGACCGGCTAGGGTTTCATCTTTTGAGGATTCAGATCAAGAAGGCTTTCCAGATCGAGATCCGCTCAACTCCGTATTTTCTGATTCGATCGATCGTGTGAAGCCAAGAAGTTTCAGATCCAATCTTGTCGAGATTTCTCTTCATCATTCTGATAAAGCCGCAAAGCATAGAAGAAGAAATTTCTGGTCATCAGTTGCAGATCTGAAAAAGAAGATCACTGTTTGTATTTCTATACAAAATTTATTTCATTCTTGTAAGAGAAATTTTTCCGAGTGTAGGAGCTTTTGTCTCCGAGTTTGTAGGAAGCTTTATCTTCCGAGTGTAGATCCGTTTTGTGGATCGAGATTGTAGGAACGTTGTTCCGAGGGTAGGATTGATTTTCAATCCGAGATAGTGGAGTAGCCGAGTCTAGTGTATTGCTAGATCGGTGAGGGAAAGTGGATGTACCAAAGGTTGAGGAACCACTATAAATCTTGTCTCGTCTGTGTTTGATTGGTAGATAGATCTGTGCATTGATTTGTAATTTTTATTCCGCAAAAATACGCACAATTCACCTATTCACCCCCCTCTAGGTGATTTAGTAGACAACTATAAACTTTCATATGCGTAGTCGATACTCCGTGTTTAAGCCCAAGAAGGGGCATTTTGATGACTTTTTATACTTGGGTGGAGCCAAGACTAGAAGGAAGCACGCACAAATTTATCTTTTAATTCTCTATTCCTCTCTCTAGTTCTTTCTCTCTAACCTTCACGATATCTCCACGGACCGAACCCGGCGTTGCCCTAGCCGCCCGCTCAAGATCGCGATACCGCGCGATCCCTGCCGTGCCGCTCCGCCGATCGACACCGCACGCCTCCCTGCCGCCATAGCTCGCCGGGCCGCTCTCCCCTCCTCTCTTGAGGACTTCCCTCCTCTTCCCCGACGCACACACTCGCAATCACGAGCACGTAACAGTGTCATCAAGATCACATGCTCTGAACTCTGGATCAATCCCAGACGAATTTTTTTTATGTAATTATGGAGGGTCATTGTAGCCACAACAATTATGCATTGCTTTGAAAATGAGTATTGTGGCATCTTCCTAAGGATGCGCCATTTATTTTTCCATACGCCAAAGCTACGTTCAATAACAGAATGCAGAGATGAGTGCGCTTGATTAAATTTTTCTCGGCGACCTTCAGTTGGCTGATTGCCTCGAGCAAAGTCTGCCAAGTGATATCTTGTTTTTGGAAATGGTTTCAGAAGGTCTGTCTCTAACGGATATCCAGCATCATCCAAATAATATTTTCCTATATTGAAATGATTTATTATGACCAAATTTTTAATATTAGTTGATAAATGCAGTGAGAAATTTACCTGGAGGCACATACCTATACATGAAAATTATCTATAGTAAACACATTTGCCTAGTTTCATAGCAAATTTCATTAGCAAACTGTGCTAACATGAATGATAGTGGGCAAACCAAAATTTCATTAGAGATTGATTTTGAATGTGGCTCCATTACTTCCCCCCTCCCCCCGACAACCTTATTGGATGAAATTTGTGTTTGGACTATTGCCTAATTCAATCTGTTGTATATATCCCAAAATATGTGTACGTGCGCAGTCTCTCATTGTGCCAAAATGACACCATTCTTTGGTTGACCCATCACTCGTCCAAAAAATGAATTGATGTTTTCTAGTTATTTGACATTTATCCTAATTCATGATCAATTTGAAAAGTAGACATGATCATTATGATAACATACATTTTGCATGTAAAATAATATTTGCAAAAACCCATTGCATTAGACGCATAGCATAACAAAAGTTCATATTTTGGAGATTCATCCAAGAAAACAAAAATGTTTTTATTGCTATCTAGGTGAGTAGAACATTTGCTAACCAAAAAATGAGTTCAGAAAACAAAACATTTGCTCGCCATGTGCAGAACATCCTAGATCAATGGATGACAGTTTTACACAAGGGGATTTTTGTCTATTTCTTTTACACATTTTCTAGCAAAAATCAAATCACCAAAACCATCAACTAATCTACCACAGCAAAAAACAAATTGGAAATTTTTTTTACGAAGAATCGTATATTCGGAGAAGATGGACAGGGGTTGGCGGCGTTTGCTGGAGGAGATATCTGTGTCGATGGAGGCCAATATCTGCGTCGTCGGGGAAGAGTTAGGAGGAGAGATCGGGCGGAGATGGAAAAGACATGTGTGCGTGGGAGAAGAGTAGTGTGTCAGAGTAGATACCTTTCGAAGAAGAGTGCGGGCGTGGACGACGCGAATGCGAGAGGAGCTATCGGGCGGAGAAGATCACAGCACAACGACTAGGGCAAATGCGAGAAAAATCGCTGGAGGAGAATGGGGCGGAGAAATCTACTGTGCTGCTATTTATCGCCGAATCCGCGTCCCACCGCGAGGCGTAATTTATCGTTTGTTGCTGATTTATGGACTGTAGCAGTGTGCCGCTGCTGTGTTGCTTTACCAAGCATAGCCTAAGTGTGTTATCGTTCAGTATATATGACACGTAGTTACCCAGTGCCCTCCAATAAGCTTATCCGTCGATAGTGAGCATGAGCCTACTCCTGATTCGATAGTGTATGATGAGGGAGATAGTATCACGATTGATGAGATTATTTTTGAGAGCCACAGAAAGAGTACTAGAGTTAGATATGAGTGTTTATTGCTTACACCTCTTCTTGATGAGAATGATATTCCGATGAATGATTCATTTTTTAGTACAAAATTCTTGACGCCTCTTCTAGTCATATCTCTGATTCAACCGTCTATGTGGTTCTCAAATCTAGTGCTGCGTACTTGATGATGAACATTCTTACATTGCTACTCTTGATATTTCAAGGACCTACATTGGTACCCGTCACATTTGCGACGAATTTCATTATACCCCTCCCTGTGAGCCACTTGATGAGTTCTCTTCTCGTGGAGACCTTCATTACACTCCAGAGAGGTATCCTGGTGTCGATGTTGTTGATGTTCTTTCGAGTGATTGTCACTTTCACGATGAACCCCTTGACGTCTCAGGCCTTGAATGCGATTTACCAGGCAGAGACCTCCTCTGTTTTAGCCTTCTACAACTATCTTCTAGATTCAGAAACCTATAGCCATGGTACCTACCCCCACACAGCTGCGATTCATCGTTAGCACACGACGTTGGTACGACTTTCCCCCACTTGCAACTCGATTACCCTTAGTCTATCTTTCATGAACATGTTAAAGTTTAATAATTTTAGAACTTGCTTGCCCTTTTAATCTTGCTCCTATTTCTCTTTAATTTGTTAAACATATTGTCACTCTCTCTTGTTGTGACACATGTGGATGAAATGAATTTATTGTTGAAGACATGCAAGTGTTAGTTGTCTTATGTGGGTTTGAAAATCTTTGATTTAATTTTCACATGTCGAAGCTCGAGATGTCGTGATTTTACCGCTAAACTTAAATTTGCGCACAAAATTATCTTTTAAAATCAATTTCAGTATACATCAGTATCTTTGTCAGAATCCTCAGTATCTCCAACAGTCGCGGCAAGAAGCTCTGCCTGTAGAAAGAGGATAAAGAGGTTACTGAAATCTTGGAACTTTAGATGATTCATGAAGCCACTGATTTAGTTTCTGAATCCATAATTTCAAAACCCACAAATTCTGAAAAGTTGAAGTAATTTTTTACTCATTCAGATTGCTGGGTGAGGACATCTGGATGATTAACAAAGGAATTTATTATCACATATCACTGTTGGCTTACATCAAGGTTTAGCTTTAAGCCCTTATATCTTTACATTTATCTTAGATGAGCTCACCAAACATATCCAACAAGCAATACCTTGGTGTTTATTGTTTGTGGATGAATCATTTTGGTTGATTTGACGCGTGAGAGTGTAAACGTAAAATTTGAATCTTGGCGTGACACTTTATAAAACAAGGGTTTTAGGTTGAGCAGGGTAAAACGAAGTATATGGAGCTTAAATTTAGCAGCACAAGAAGGACGGATGACTTTGTTATTAATTTGGGTGATCAAGATATTTAGCATAATGAGTGTTTTAAATATCTTGGATTGATAGTTCAAAAAGACAGAGGTATTGATAAAGATGTGTCACATAGAATCCAAGCGTGTTGGTTGAAGTGGTGAGACGCGTCAAAGATCTTATGTGATCGTAAAGTACCATTAAAACTTAAGGACAAGTTTACCGTACTGCAATTAGACCAGTGATGCTCTATGGTTCTGAATGTTGGGCAGTGAATTGTGTGCATGAGCAATAAATGGGAGTTGCGGAGATGAAAATGCTTAGGTGGATGTGTGGACACATGAGACTAGATAAAATTAGGAATGAATGTATCAGGGATAAGACAAGAGTAGCACCAATTGTAGACAAGATGCGAGAAACTCTACTAAGATGGTTTGGACACGTACAAATGAGACCATCAGAGGTACCTGTTTGTGAGAGTCTAGTCACTAACGAGGGTGGGGTAGACCAATAAAGACTTGGAATGAAACTATAAGGAAAAACATGTTGTACTTAGGCATTAGTGAGATTATGACAAAAGATTGGGCACAATGGCGGCAAAGGATCCATATAGCCGACCCCACTATAGTGGGTAAAAGCTTGAGTGTGTTGTTGTACTCGGACGGCTGGGATATCGGCTTTTAATCACAGCTCGGGCAACATTAGGGTGCCATCCAGTCCCCAAGCACAGTTTCAGCATCTAGTCATACGCTGTCCATCGCTTCCAATCAGCCCTCATGTACGTCGTTGGGCTTTAATTGCTGGTGTAGGTTCTTAATTTGTTGTTCTTTTACATGATGTTGAATTTAGAGCTGGGAATCATATTTTTTGGGATTTATATATCGTAGAAAATTTGTTAGTCATTTGTGCTACTTGAATGACATATTCGCGAAGTGTTTGATCAGTGCACTCTTCAATTTTGAACTTAAACTTTTTTATTTGTAAACCTTAATCTTGATTTTGCATGTCCTTAAAACACCTTGATAACTTCTGAAATTATTGTAATTAATTATTGAACTTTTGCATGGGCATCACATCCATATATGGTCTCATACACCAACACACTTGTATCATTCATTAGAGTTCTCTTAAGGAACACACACCTCCATGTTAACCCCAGTCCTGCATGAAATTGGTATTAGAGGTTGGTTAGGTCTTAGTTTAAATACGTAGAACTAGAGGTTATATCACCCATTATCATATCGTAATGATTGTCGCTATCCTAATCCTCTATTTGAGGAGACAAGACCCATCTATGCCCGGTTGCATAGAATTGCTCCGGATTGATCTTCACATTGTTACAATGATCATTGTCATACTAAACCCTACATTCATAGAAATTGTGTTACCCCTTTGCCACGATTTGATTCTCCTAGAGGTGATTACTACAATGAGTATGATGGATCTAATAGATGGTATCATCATGAGGATGAAATCACACGTAAATTTAGGCTAGATGCGTCATCTTTTGATGACCAATTTGACTCTCGCTTTTACAGACTAGTTGTTAGGCATCAAAGACCAATTTGATTGGTATGAGGTACCTAACGAGTGTCGTATTAGATTTTCCAAGATGAAACTTCAAGATCAGGCTAAGGTTTATTGAGCTGACATAGAGCGTAGGATTGAACGTGATGGTCTTAGTCCCATTTCTCGAAGGGCATAGATGAAACAAGCATTAAGGAAGAAGTATCTTTCGGCACCCCATAGGAATCAGCTCCCGGATTAGTTACACGACCTTCAGTGAGGGACTATTTCTGTTGTTGACTATATGACTCGATTCCATGAGTTAGTAGTGAGTAGCGATATTTAGTAGGAGCCCATTGCTTCTGCTTCTCGATTTCGATCCGGGCTCCTCACTGAAACTCGTAGAGAGTTGATTTCTCATCATTTAGAGTCTCTATATTAGATATTTCACCGAGCCCTACAATACGAGCAATATCTTAGTTCCACTACAACGCGAAGACTTGACCCACGTCTTGGCGAGTCCACCCCTTAAGATCTTTCCTCCCCAAGAATCACAAATGCACAAAGTTGTGTACACATCGACACAACATCTCAATCCCCAACTACCGGGTTATCCCATTCCGAGGAGATTCAGAGTGTTATCGTTCAATATATATGACACGTAGTTACCCAGGGCCCTCCAATGAGTTTATCCCTCGATAGTGCGCATGAGCCTACTCCTGATTTGATAGTGTATGATGAGGGAGATAGTATCACGATTGATGAGATTATTTCTGAGAGGCACAAAAGAGCACTAGAGTTAAATATGAGTGTGTATTGCTTACACCTTGTCTTGATGAGAATAAGATTCCGATGAGTGATCCATTTTTTAGTACAAAATTCATGACACCTCTTTTAGTCATATCTCTCCGAGTCAACCATCTATGAAATTCTCAAATGTTGCCCTCTTACATTTAAGGCTACTCTTGATATTTCAAGGACATACATTGTTACCCGTCGCATTTGCGACAAATTTCATTATACCCCTCCCGGTGAGCCACATGATGAGTTCTCTTCTCGTGGAGACCTTCGTTACACTCCAGAGAGTTTGTTATCCTGGTGTCCATGTTGTGGATGTTCTTTCGAGTGATTGTCACTTTCACGGTGAATTTTTCTACAAATCGCTTATTGAGACTCCTAACAAGTTATATCCCTTGAATGATATTTGATATGTAATTGACTTCCACACTCCACCTCGAGAGCCTTTTAACAAGCCCCCACTTATTAGGTTATTGTATATAATTAGTGAGTTAGTCGAGGTTGACAGTGCTCTTAATGACCCGAAGACCTATTTTATCACTGCCAACACCGTAGGAGACAGTCAACATACTATAGTATCATATTTCTTCGTTGATATCTCAGGTGATCATCGCTTTCGCGATGAAATTTTCTACACCCAACCACCCCAGCCTCCATACCATATACCACTCTTAGGAATTCCATATACCCTCTCGATCCACATTGTAAAGAGTTAGTCATATTACTCTTTCATCATTCACATTGGTTGCATCATGCATGATCATTTACATATATTGCACGACTCACCTGTGTTGCATGATTCATATTTGTTGTATGCTTTGCATAATCTACAAGAATTGCTTGAATTTACCCGATGTAAAATTGCAATGAGTAATGAAAATTATAAAGTGTATGCGTGCACTGACAGGTTAAAACGTATTTTTTGTGAATGTGAAGAAGTGATGGTGGGAGTTAAAGCTAAGAGGTTCCCTTCAGGAACTGTGGAAATATTAAATGCTAGGAGAATGGGTTTGTACATTGTAGCATGAAAGGTTGGGTCACATGCCTATGACTTGAATATCCCTTAGAGTAAGAGAATCCATTATATATTCAATGTTGAGGTATTGAATGTATATTGTGAACCTCATGAGTACTTAAGCCCATTATTTGATTTTATTACAGAGCCTCAACCCACTATTCTGTTACCAGTGGATCCATTCACACCTACTTCGACAGATGGCGACCACGTTATTAGCCACCTAGACAATCTACATTCTATAAAGTGGGGGGGGGGATTGATGAGGATATTAGTCTACGGGCGGACCGATCAACATCAGGGCTCATTCAAATTTAAATTCGCAAGAGAGGGGATTAGGGTCATCATATGGATGATCTGTGAAGACCCAAAATCTAGGAAAGGTCAAGGGCATCATCAGACAGTTCCGAAACTTTTCAATTCAGCACGTCCCGAGGGGGGAGAGCACTCAGGCTGACCAACTCGCCAAGTATGGCCCTCGAGCCGGGGGAACAATGACGGAGCTCTTCAGGCCGTCTATAGAAGAAGGGGAGCTCATGGAGATATGCCAGCAGAGGTTTTGGATGGACCCCTTCATCACCTTTTTGGCGTCAGGGCAGTTACCCGCGAAAGAACTCGACAAGAAGCATACCAGATACAAATCGGCGTACTACCTGCTGAAAGATGGGGTTTTATATCGCAAGACGTTGTCAGGTTTGCTAGCCCGATGTGTGTCAGAGGAAGAGGCTCCAAAGGTTCTGCAAGAGATTCACTCGGGAGAATGCGGGAGTCCCTCGAGGAGCCGAACATTAGAAGGGAGGGTGCTAAGACAGGGGTACTTCTGGCCTACCCTCAGGAAAGATGCGGAAGAATTCGCGAAGAGGTGTCAAAAATGCCAGGAGTTCGCCCCCCTCCAGCTCCTTCCGGCCCAGAGGTTACGGACAATCACAGCTCCCTGGACTTTCGCTATATGGGGGCTAGATCTGGTGGGACCTTTTCCCCAAGCGAGTGGCCAGAGGAAATTTCTGCTAGTCATGGTGGACTACTTTTCGAAATGGCTGGAGATAAAGGCGCTGACTAAGGTAACATCGCAGGTGGTCAAGAATTTCGTATGAGGGGAGATCATCTGCCGGCATGGGTTACCTTTAGCCATTGTAACAAATAACGGACCACAATTTGCAAGTAGAGAGTTCGTTGATTTCTGCATCCGTTTGGGAATAGATCTCCGCTTTGCCTCTGTTCATCATCCACGGAGTAACAGGCAGGTGGAAGCAACCAATAAGGTCATTGTCAATCTGTTGAAGAAGAAAGTAGAGAATTTGAGGGGGAACTGGGTGGAGCAGCTACCTTCAATCCTGTGGGCCTTGAGGACCACACCAAACACCGCCACGGGAGAAACCCCGTTTAAGCTCTCTCATGGCTCGGAGGCTGTCATACATATCGAGTTTGAAGTCACATCACCAAGGGTAGCAGTTGCAAGGTAAGGAGGCGAAGGATGGAGAGCGGAGAACGAGGAAAAGCAGACACTCTCTCTGGATCTCGTGGAGGAGCTCAGGGATTTGGCGATGGTCCGACAGGAGGAAGTCAGGCGCCGGATGACAAGGTACTTCGACAAACATATAAGGGTCAGACAGTTCGAGAAAGAAGATTTGGTCCTAAAAAAGGTAGATGCAACAGGTAGAGGGGCCTCCGTAGGGAAGCTCAATCCCAATTGGGAGGCTCCTTTTGTAGTAAAAGAGGTCTTGAAGTCAGGAGGGTACCACCTCCAGGATGTGGACGGGGTATCCCTCGATCGAGCCCGAAGTGGTGATGATTTAAAGAGATTTTACCCGTAACACTTTCTGTTCATTGCACTTTCTATTGTTGTATGATGCCTGTAATTTTGATGTGCTCTTTTGATGTGAGGGGAGTGTGGGTGACCTTTTTATAGCACCAAAGGTGAGATGGTTCGGAGAGGAGACCCCGAGCAGACCCGCTGACCAGGCTCCCATCTAGCTGGCAGGGCTGTAGGCTCACTCGGTGGTTGGAGGTTTGGAGAGGAGACCCCGAGCAGACCCGCTGACCAGGCTCCCATCTAGCTGGCAGGGCTGTAGGCTCACTCGGTGGTTGGAGGTTTTGGAGAGGAGACCCCGAGCAGACCCGCTGACCAGACTCTCATCTAGCTGGCAGGGCTGTAGGCTCACTCGGTGGTTGTAGATGGTTTGGAGAGGAGACCCCGAGCAGACCCGCTGACCAGGCTCCCATCTAGCTGGCAGGGCTGTAGGCTCACTCGGTGGTTGGAGGTTTGGAGAGGAGACCCCGAGCAGACCCGCAGACCAGACTCTCATCTAGCTGGCAGGGCTGTAGGCTCACTCGGTGGTTGGAAATGGTTTGGAGAGGAGACCCCGAGCAGACCCGCTGACCAGGCTCCCATCTAGCTGGCAGGGCTGTAGGCTCACTCGGTGGTTGGATGTTTGGAGAGGAGACGCCGAGCAGACCCGCTGACCAGGCTCCCATCTAGCTGGCATGGCTGTAGGCTCACTCGGTGGTTGGAGGTTTTGAAGAGGAGACCCCGAGCAGACCCGCTGACCAGACTCTCATCTAGCTGGCAGGGCTGTAGGCTCACTCGGTGGTTGGAGGTTTGGAGAGGAGACCCCGAGCAGACCCGCTGACCAGGCTCTCATCTAGCTGGCAGGGCTGTAGGCTCACTCGGTGGTTGGAAGTTTGGAGAGGAGACCCCGAGCAGACCCGCTGACCAGACTCTCATCTAGCTGGCAGGGCTGTAGGCTCACTCGGTGGTTGGAGATGGTTTGGAGAGGAGACCCCGAGCAGACCCGCTGGCCAGGCTCCCATCTAGCTGGCAGGGCTGTAGGCTCACTCGGTGGTTGGAGGTTTGGAGAGGAGACCCCGACCAGACCCGCTGACCAGGCTCCCATCTAGCTGGCAGAGCTGTAGGCTCACTCGGTGGTTGGAAGTTTTGAAGAGGAGACCCCGAGCAGACGCGCTGACCAGGCTCTCATCTAGCTGGCAGGGCTGTAGGCTCACTTGGTGGTTGGAGATGGTTTGGAGAGGAGACCCCGAGCAGACCCGCTGACCAGACTCTCATCTAGCTGGCAGGGCTGTAGGCTCGCTCGAGGGCAGGTCAAGTGGTGAGAGTTAACAGGGAGAAATGTTCATATTTATCGGGAGATTGGTGGAAAACCCCTAGAAAAAGGAAGGATCGGGGATTAGGCCAGAGAGGAGGATTTCTGGCCGACACTCGGCATGGGTGGTCTCGCCCATAGCGAGTGGTCTTCCTTGTCCAAGGCGCAGGCCTGGCGTAAAAAGGTGCGGCCTGTCATGTGGGAGGGGCTGGTCTCCAAGGTCTTTAGCGCATGTTTATCTTACGGCGAGACGAGCACTAAGGGACAGAAGCTCTCGCGGGAGGTAAAGGCGAAGAGAGGCTCAAGGTCTAGCGTCTTTGGGCTAGCTATTAAGCGAAACAATAGAAGGGAAAAGTACAATAGTAATATGAAAAAGATTAATAATAACATTCCATTTGATCATCACAAAAGAGAGCACCTCGCTATTTCCGAGGAAGTGTCTATCAAGATTACAAGACAAGATAAAAAAGAAAAGGAGGGGGGGGGGGGGAGAAGTCACGGGCGCTGGTATTTCCCTACTCCTCGCTGCCGGAAGATGAGTTGTCGTCCGTCTCGCCGAATAAGCGGGGGACCAGGTCGCGGACAGTAACCGTCTCGGCATCATCGCGCACCACCCCCAGCTCCTTCATCATTTTAAGAACAAGCTCCGCTGTGTTGATATTTGAATCTCGGCAGATGGCATCCACCTCGTCCACAGAGTAGCGAGAAGGGACGGGAAATTGGTCTGAGGGGGGTGCCGCGCTGTTCCGAAGGCGGATATTTTCAGCTTTTAATTTCTTGTTCTCTCCCTCCAACTCCTCAATACGCGAGCGCATCCGGTCGGCAGTCTCGGCATCCTGTAAGAAGATTTAATGAATGAAGGACCATAATGAGCGGCGAGTAGGGCTAACAAAGCAGCGGTAAGAAAGCTTACCACACCACCCTGACTCCGCGCGAGGAGGTTGTCGACGACGACCAACCGCTTCTCCAGGTTGTTGGACTTCTCCCGTTCCGCGGCGAGACCGGCCTCCGCTTCCTTCCATTTCCTATTGTTGAAGACCAGGCAGTGCGAGACCCGGTGCGCGAGTTCCAGGGAGCGAAATTGAGAGTGGGCACTCTTCAGGATGAGGTCTCGCGACGTCTCATTGTCCGCAGGCTCAGAGCCAAGACCACCATATAGCCCGAACCCTAGGGAGAAGGCGTGACTGGTGGGGGGGTCCTGCTCTTTCCAGGAAGGAAGGAGAGTGGACACCGACACGCGGTTAACGTCCTTGTCCCAGAGGAGCACCGGCTCGCCGGCAATATCCTCCGTCACAGGTCCCATGTTATAATTGGGGTGAAAGGCGGGAGCCGGGCGGCTGGAGGAGCCAGCCTCGCCGGAAGGGAACTCAGTAGTCTGAACATTGGTGGTGACAGCTGGCTCTGGCAAGACCGTCTCGCGGGTAGGCGAGACGGGTAGTTGGGGAGGCGAGGGAGACCCTATAGAGATGGGAGACAGGGATCCCGATAACTCTTTCCTTTCTTTGGCAGGCCTTTTCTCCTTTTTGAAAGACACCGCTTTCTTCACCTTCTTCTTTGGGCTGTGACGGGAAGTGCCCTCGTCCCCTGGCCTTTTCTTTAGGGTGGGGGTTAGCGTATCCCTCGCGGCCTCCACCGCCATACTCGCTAAGGCGAGACCCCTGTTACTCTGGTAAGGAGGATGAACAGGGATGATTCTCTCTCCTAGACAGGTTGACAGTCAGAAGAGAACAAAAATTTACAATGCTAATGGAGGGGATGGGAGTATACCTTCGCCGGGGAAGACGGCTGGAAGCGAGTCGAGGTGTCGCCTGAGGTAATTGACCTCGAAATTTTTCCCTGCGAAGAAGTCGCAGAGATCCTTCTCGGCACCCCCAACCTTGGGGGTTTCATAGTAGCATTCAGCAAGAGACACCGGGGCGAGAGGAATGCCTCCCAAATCCCCGCGAATGAAGACGAAGCGAGTCAGCCAGTGATGATTTTTATTCGGTGTCTCACACACCTTTAGTCCTTGGCCTGTGAAGTAAGAGACGCCATCATCTTTCGCGTGATAGACGAACAGCTTGCAAAAGGCGGTCAAGCTGAATTCGATGCGCTCTCGCCGCAGGTAGCAGGCGAAAGCAATCAGCATAGAGATGGCGTTGGGGTTGAATTGGGAGGGGACAACCCCGAAGTACTTGAGGACTAATTTGACCTCTGGCCAAAGGGGAAGTCGCAGCCCCGCCTCGAAGTGCGAGACGGGGAAGGCCAGTTCGTTGGGGTAGAAAGTGTTGATGCATTCACCAACTTTGGGTGGGCGAGACAAGTATCCGTCAGCAAGGAACTCGCTGGCGAAGCGAGTATATTCTTCCTCTGGCAGTCTGCCGAGAGGAAAATCGTGATCCACAAATCGCTTTCCGCAGCGGCTGCGGCCCTCACCCTCTTCCACCCTTTTCTTTCCTATAGTAGGCGAGAAGGCGGAAATAGGGGAAGAGAGCGATCTAGCTGGAGAGCGGGACGCGAGAAGTGTGTAGAAGAAGAAGCGTAGGCGGAAGCTCTGACCGCAAAAACAACCAAAAATAGTTACAGAAGCATGGAAATATCTGGATTTAAGAGGTATTTATAATGAATGAAGGAGAGAGGAGATCGAGCGGGAAAATCAAGCGGCGGGAAATGAAGAGACAACCCGACGCTTCGCCTCTCTCTCTCTCTCTCTAGAACCCAAGGAGCGAAAACGCCGCGGCGACTTTTTCGAAGTCAAAGCCATCATTACGAACTAATTAATTAAAAAAAGAGCTAATCACAGTAATGATGAAAAACCTAGCATGACATGACAGACACAACGCCATAATGATGAAATTTTTCATCCCGCGGGGAGGGAGCATCCCGTCCAGAGAAGTTTTATACAACACACCAATAGTTAAACATAATTAAAATGACAATAATAATACAAGGTGGCCTGGAGAAGGCGAAACGTGTCCGCGGCAGCTTAGTTCCTGACCCATTTCCAGCGACCATCTTGACCTCCCGCAAAGGGAGGGCGGCCAGGAAGATGAAAAGCGCGAGCGGTGACCACGCCGCGGCGCGCGAGACGGAGATGTTCGTCCGTCTCGTTTAGGATGGCTTGGGGGTCTGTCCCGTCCAATGCGCCGTCGGCTTCCATCTCGGCAGAAAGGCGGTGGCACTCTGTTTCTAACCAGTCCATGCGCCGGTCAGAGGCCTGCTTCTCCAGCTCCATCTCGCGGATTATATGCGTATATTTTAGCCGTCCTCCGCTTCTGCTCCAGGGTATCCATGAGATCACCCAAGTAGTCCTCGATCTCGCCAGGATGGGGAAGAGGCGAGAGAGGGGGAGACGCGGGAGCGTCTTCAGTGTCAGAATCAAATTGGATGCCTGCACAGGGAGCGAGAAATCAAAAACAAGGATGAGTTCACATGGGTTGGATAAAAGAAGGCGAATTGGAGGAAAAACGAGAAGGGTAAGTTCTTACTTGGGATGCGAGGGTTCCCCACAATCCGCGAGAGGCTTTCTTTCCTCGAGAGGGGTGGGGAGGACGTCTCGAGCGAGTCGGTGCCCTGATGAGTTTGGTGGATATCGTCAGGAGGATTAGCGGGCATAGGGGAATCAGCAGAGTTTCCCTGAAAAAGCGTGATCAGTAGGCGGGACGAAAGAAGAGAGAGGAGAATGAGGAATTACCCGTCTCTCCCCGGAAGATGCAGGAAGATTATCTGTTGTCAAAGGGGCGGAGGAGGTCGCGCCCGCCGAGAGGGGAGGGCAGGCGGCCTTCATTTTCTTCAGGCGAGAGGACAGAGGGGCTGAGGGAGGAGTGCGCCCCAGATCCGGGAACAAGGCGGTCATGTTGGCTTTATTTCGCTTTCGCACCATCGCGAGGCGCTCACGAAAACTCTGGCTGTGAGACATGCTGAAGGTCGAGGAGATCAAGGAAGACAAAAAGGGGCACCCTAAGGAGAGGTGGCATCTCATATTTATAGGCCCCAGGGGGGCCACCAAAGATTCTCATAAGCGAATCCCAGCGTCGCGAGCCTCCATTGGACTTATCTTTCCGAGGTTAGGGCAACCTCGAAAAGTGCGGGGATTGTGTACAACCTTGGGCTCGCTAGAGGTGGCTCAATGAGCGAGAAGGGAAGGCTGACGCGATGAACTTGACAGGCGAGTAAGACCAGGAGGCCCACCTGCAGGAGGCGGGATGAGGGATTCTCTGAGGTAGGCGAGACGCCCAGGTAGTGCGAGATGGCCCAGGAGGCGAGATGGCCTATAGGGCGGGAGGGTGGCGAGACGGACAGAGAGGGTCGTCTCGCCCGTCAGTCTTTTCCCCACTCGCCGCAGGGGAGAAGAGATGTTTTTACCTTTTTAACCCCCAAGGGGGATTTTACCTTTGTGCCCCAGGTAATTTTACACTTCTACCCCTGGAGGTCTGCGTATAGCCCTCTAAAACAACGGAGTTTGGCTGTTGGCAGACCCAGCCCAGGGTGTTTTGGTCATTTCAGGTTAATTCAGAAGTGATATTTGCAGATCAGATTCAGAGGCCTATAAATAGACCGATAAGGTGCCTGAGATGGTTGTTGAACCTTTTCACTGTCTTCCTCACAGGCACCTAGCTCAGCATTGGCTAGGGAGGGGAAGATTTTTAATTCTTCCGGGAAAGAGGTGGGACCTCCGAGCTGAGACCCCTCGGTCTGTTTTCAGGTCTCCGACTCACGTCAGGAGGGTAGTTCAAGAAGAGTACGTGTGGGCTGCATCCTCTGTTTCGAACTTTAGGTGGAACCAGAAAGCTGGTTCCAACAGTTTTAATTTTGTTCGTTCTGATTTATCTCGTAACCATAACATGCTTACTATATGTTTTTTCATTATGACCTGTGAATTACATTAAGCTAGTTAAGTTCGAATTTGCTTAATGACCACGATAACTATTAACTAGCCTTGGCAATAAACTTTAAACCATTTTGATTATTTTGGTCACTCCCAATAATATGATTTTTAGTTTCATTAATTTGATTTAGCTAAATCTGTGTAAATCGTTTTCCTGGACATATAGAATGACTGTATCCGTGTTGGCTCAAGCAAAAAATTCAAAACAAACATAGACAAAATAAATGACAAATAATAAACAAAACAATGCACACACACACACATAAAACAACACTACATTTTCCGCATATCGTGAAGTAGGGTGGTGTGTATTCTACCATGATGTGTTTCTACTTCACTCAATCAGTGGGTTACTAAAGAGCAAGAGATTTGGGTGTCCAAAAGTGACCAAGTGTGGAGGTTCCTTTGAGTGTCCAAATACTTCGTGTTGGCTTATGAGAAGATAGTGCTGAATGAGTCCTTTCAAGTAGAGTTTGTGCGTCAGGTTGATTTTGGCTTCCATTCATACTGAGGTTGACTATTACTCTTGTTTTTCGTGTCCTCATAATCAAACTTGCTATACCGAGACCTCTGATGAATGCTCCTTTTGATATGTTGATCATTATGAGTCACACACATTCATAGTTCGAGTTGGTGTGCCTCGTGATGGTGGGCTGTGTTTTATTAGGCACATGAGCATACTGTGTCAAGAAATAATGACTTTGAGAGAATTGTCTTGACCGTCTTTCATTGATCCCATTTTTGTTGGCTAGGTTCTTGTGATTTTGATTTGAATATTTCTTAATCATAGCTGTAAGTGAATCAACCTGTGACGTAAATGCGTTATTTATCAGAATGAGATTCTGTCGTGCCGTATTGTAAGCCATAGCGATGTCTTTCAAAATTTTGGCTATCTTGTGTATGTGATCTTCAAACACGACACAATTTTTCAAACGTCTCATCCATCTCTTTGATTTCCGTTTTATAGTTTTTGCATTTAGCACAACTTTTTAGCATCAAAATTTCTAGAATTAACTTTTTATTATTTTCTTTTGAGGTATAAAGCTCATTCTCAAGTACCTTGAATTTTTTCATAAGAGAGTTATAGTCCGTACAAGCTATGTAATTTTCATTCAAGGAACATTGGAGGGGCCTGGACACATCATTGTTGGATACTACAGTGCACTGTGCTTTTAGATTTTTTTCTAGCTGTAATTTCAAATTAGTATTTGTCGATTTCTTAATTCGGTGTTTAGCAATTTCTAGTGCACGCGATGCGGAAATAAACATTGAAGCACAAATGGAATTTCTGCTTACTGTGTTTTCAAGAGAGGCAAGAGGTGAACATAATGTTCCTTTGACCTCATCTTGCATTCTCGTCTCTTCCACAGCTGTGTTGTCATCCTCCCTCCCGCTCGATGCATTTGGCAAGTCTTCCTCCACGCACATGCTTTCATTTGGCTCCTTGCTCGGATCCTTAAGAAATTGATCGAGTTCTATATCTGCGAAAGAGAGACCTTAAGTTTTCTCAAAAAATTCCCAAATTTCATATGCAGTAGGGAGAGTATAAATAAGCTTGAATATAATCTTATCAAGTGCGCGAAATAAGCTATTCATTGACTTGGCATTTAAATGACAGTAATCACTATTTAGTTTACTCAGTGGCTTTATAATAGGGATATTCCAAACTTCTATATCAAAAGAAATAATGAATCGTTTCATTACCATTTTCCCCTCGATATAGTTCACAGTTGTAAACAAAGGTGGTGCTAAAGAATCTTCAAAGTATAAATCTCTGCCCCCACTAGTAGATGCGTGATTATGGTTGACTATTTTATTTCAAGGTATTAATCCTTTTTGAAGTAACCTCACTCTGATACCACTCGATAGATTTGGTGGCCAACCTTGGGGGGAGGGGGGTGTGAATGAGGTTCTCATGAAATACCGGAGATTTAAACGTTTCTGCAAACGAAATATGCTTACTAAATGCTAGCACTGGGCGGTAGAACTACCGACGACATTATCAGCAGAAACCGTATTCTCGTGCTACGGAAGACCGTTTCAGTACACCCTCGATTAAAGGGAGGGCAGGGGGGGGGGTGAATGAGATTCTTATGAAATACCAGAGATTTAAACGTTTTTGCAGACAAAATATGCTTTCTGAACACTAGCACTGGGCGGTAAACTACCAACGACAGTATCAGCAAAAGCCGTATTTTCGTGCTACAGAAGATCGTTTCAGTACGCCCTCGATTAACACTTCAAATATGCAAATAGTAAAGAGATGTAATAGCAGATCAGAATGACAAAGCATGATTTCATTAAGTATTGAAGAAGGGTTTACTATTACAAAACTAGAACTCCATGACGCTGGAGATCCGAGGCGACAGATTACACTCTCTTTTGGTTTCTATACCGACCCTCCCCCTCGGACTGGTTGGCTCTTTTCCTTTCCACCCGAAAGGTCTTCGAGCTGTCTCCCTCCCTTCCTACCCGGATGGTCTTCGTGCCCGCCAGATATTCCCAATCTTGACGTCCTCCCCAGATGATTTCTCACGGAGTCCTCCCCGGATTCCGATGACCTCCCCCGTCAATTTTCTAGCACACACAAACAAAGAAGAAAGAAGAAGAAAAAAAAAGAGTTTAAAAAACTTTTGCTCCCTCAAAGATGGTTCTCCGCAGAATGTTGATCGATCGATGCTTCAGATTCTCGTTCGTTGGGTACCAGATCGTCCTCTAGTGTGAGAATGCAAGTTTTCTTTCTTTCTCTTGAGATGGTAGTTCCTTGCAGCAGAGGCGGCACATAACCCTAGTCGTTCTTCTGTGTCTCCTTTTTTTTGTTTTTCTCAAGAGAAAGACAAACCACATTTTATGACCAATCATTAAGTTATTGCCAACGGTAGGTTACCGCATGAAGGTAGGCTTTGTTTACACGTCTTCATTCAATTGTCTTGCTCTAGGTAAGGAAGGTGGTAGAGCTTTCCTTTGTCGTCATCTTCTAGCGCGGAGTTATAGCGCTAGCGTGACACGGTAGCTTTGCTTGTTTTGGCATTTTCCATAGCCATACTCCAACAGATAAAAGAAGGTGCCTGTCCTTGGACTGCACAAATATCGCGACGCCGTAGCAGTAGCGCACGGCTGCAGGCGTGTCTTGCCGAGCTGGTCCTCTTTTGGCCGAATCCAGTCTAGCCGAATCCAGTTGCTCCATCTCTGTAGTCAAATGAGCTAGCGCCCGGCATTATGGCTAGCGCCAACTTTAGCATGTTTCTAGGCGACTCATGCAGACATCTCGACATTGTCTTCACGGCGACTCCTCATTCATCAAGGCAAATACTAATGCTCGACGTTATGTGCTATCGCTAGTGGTAGCAATTCACACCGACTGGTCGAACGAGGATTCTTCTAGTAGATCGTGGACACGTCTTGGCGGTTGTGCACACATCTAGACGATCGTTCAGACATCTGGTCAATCGTGCACACGTCTAGTCGAATGTGCACACGTCTAGTAGAATGTTGCCTTAGTCTTGAGCATGTCTACTCGAAGTTCAGCTAACGCCGGCCTGTGTTGTCAAGGAGCGCGCCTGGGGCGCGCCTGAGGCGCCAGACGCACTCCTTTGCACCTCAACGAGGCTTAGGCGGGTGAGGTGCTTGAGCCGCGCCAAGGCGCACCCAAGGAGCACCTGAGGCGCGCCAAGGCGCGCCCAAGGCGCCCAATCCGCTAAATTTCAGCGAATTGGGCGCCCAATTCATGAAAATCAGCGAAATTCAGCGAATTGGGCGCCCAATTTACTAAAATTCAGCGAATTGGGCTTCCAATCTACTGAAATTCAACGAATTTGGCGCCCAATTCATGGAAAATTAGTGAATTCGGCGACCAATTTATGGAAAATCAGGGAATTGGGCGCCCATCCCAATTCATGGAAAATCAGTGAATTGGGCCCCCAATTCATGGAAAATCAGTGAATTGGGTGCCCAATTTGCTGAATTAAGCGAATTCGGCGCCTAATTCGCTAATTTTCCATGAATTGGGCGCCTCACATGCCTCAGGCGCACACCCGCGCCTTGTGCGTAGGCTCCACGGCCCCTTTGCGGCTCGGTGCGCCTTGCACCCTTAATAACATACGCGCCGACGGTATGACTACCGTTTGGCGGTAACTCCCCGTGCGTTGATTTTCTGCGTCTTCACATCTGTAAACCTGCACACTATACCCAAAGTATGCCTGATCAAATACATTCTTAGATTTGTTATTATCAAATTTGAGAGATGCAAGGCACATGTTCCAACATATTTATTCTTCATATCTAGATTAACTTATTGGGTTTTTAAATGTATCTTTAATGTACATCTTTTACTATTTGATTACTAATCTACCTCAATTCTTACAACTAATATCCTGCTCCAGTTTCATTCTTTTGTTATTTCTTGTTCTTAACTTGATCTTATATCATCTTAAAATACATCATTTTAGACTATTGGTTCTAAATTTCCTAATTAATGGGCAGTGCAAATGACATAAGAAAGAACATCTTTCCTAGTGCTCTTCCAGAAATTACATGACCTCCATATTAGAATTTGCATGAGTTGCCCGATAAGAATCCTTGTATGGTGTGTTTCCATTATTAAAAATTTATTATGTGCGAAATTTAACTCTAGCTAGATGGGAAATCCCTTATAACCCTCTTGAAGAGAGCGACATGCGAAAATAGCAAATAATAAAGATAATCTTAATTTAGTGAAATGGAATGCCTTGAGAAGTTGGTACTTCAAATCTAGAGCACTTCTTCAACACTTCACCTACTCATGCCACAACATACACTACAACATCGTCAACATCAACACAAAATCAGTGTTGCACCACCTCATTGATACCACACTTGCAATTATCCTCTATAAATAGACACGACCTCAAAAAATTTCAAACCAAACAAGCACCATTATACTACAAACTCCTTTTGCAATCATCACACCAATGTTTATATGGGTGTTGATATCTCAAATATTCTTATGGGTGTTCATCACACACTCGACAAACCTTTCTAGACTCTACCTAGAGAGCCTCCCGATAAACCACTGTTCATTAAAGATATTTTATCCTTTATTTGGTGAGTCAGTCGAGGTTGACAATGTATCTCAATGTTTTAAGGCCCTATTTTATCATTATCAACTATATGAGACAATAGACATTAAATTATCAAATCTAGGAGATATTTTACATACTATACTATCATATCTTATTGTTGATTTCATGGGTTATTATTTGAGTGATCATCACACTCGCGATGAAAGTTTTTATCCTACCACTTGAGTATCCTGACCATGCACCTCTCTTAAGAGTCCGTTATAGTACTACAGAGTCTCTGAGTAAGAGTTGATCATGTCTATTTTTCATCATTCACGTTTGTTACATGATCATTTCATATATTGCACGACTCTCTGCGCTGTATGAATCATATTTATTGAATGTTGTGCATCATTTCATGAAATGTATGAATTTGTTTGACGTAAAATTACCATTAGTAAAAATTTACGCAGACATTCACAGGAGACAAGAAAATTTTAGAGAAGGTGAGTCGGTGGTGGTTAGAGTTAGGTCTGAGAGGTTTCCTTATGGATCAACCACAAAACTAAAATGCTAGCCTAATGGACCCTATACAGTAGTATGAAGAATTGGGTCGAATGCGTATGAACTAAACATCACTTTTAGTATGTGAATTCATTTAATTCAACATTGAGGATTTGACTTCTTGCTATGAGTCTCCTGAATATACAACCCATTCCTTGAGACCACCTTTGAGCTTCGATCACCACCTATATTAGACATTCACCCTCAATTTCAGCCTTAACATCATCCATCACCTATTTTAGACACTCCTCCTTAGCTTCAATCTCAACCTATTTCTCAGTCACCAACATACTCAACAATTCTTACTTCAATACAATCTTCTATTTTAGCACCCGAGAGCCTACACCCTTCCACTGAGAGCCTAACTAAATTTGTGAGCCATGAGATTTCAACAACATCAGATAGATCTATCTTGAGATATTTGGTTCACTGGACAGGACAACCTACTATTGATCATACTTTGATGGCGCCAAAGGAGCTCGATTTACATGCCTCTGGCCTTTGTAAAGCGTATGATCATATTCATTCATCTGAGATGAATGCTCTCACATCACCAGGGGGGATTCGACCTCTTGGTTATGTTTAGGGCAAGGAAGGAATATATATAGTACTTTTTATTTAATGTCTTATAAAGGTTTGAAGTTCCGGATGATCTAAGCCGTCCAAAGTGACGTATATATTTATAAATAGAGGTCAAGGGACTTATTTCTGGTAATTCCATAATTTGGATAGAAATTGCTGGTTCTCACGATCTTTCCACGATGCCAATTCTTTGGATTTTTAGTGCCAAAGCCAAGGTAACTACCCACTCTTCCTACCAAATCATGAAAACCACGGACCATTAGTGGAGCGACTCTTACCAAAACGCACACAAGTATGCAGGAGGTAGAGTTAGGATTGTTATATGGACGATCCTTGCTCTTGCTTACGTTTAGGGCAAGGACAAAATATATATATATATATATATATATATTATTTTTTTTTAATGTATTATAAGGATTCGAAGATCCGGATGATCTAAACCGTCCATAGTGACTTCTATATTTATAAATACCGCTCAAGCGACTGATATCTCGGCATTGCAAAATTTGGATAGAAATTGTTGGTTCTCGCGATCTCTCCATGATGCCAATTCTTTGAATTCTTAGTGCTGAAGCCAAGGTAACTGCCCCCTCTTCCATAACTACCTCATAACCACCTCCACTACTCATAACTACATATAATTACCTCTCTTCACCACCAAACCATACATATAACTACCAAATTCTTGTAGTAATTATCCCTATTTCCTGCAATAATTCCCACTCTAGGGTAGGTGTCACCCAGATTCAATCTTCCAGACACAGCCAGCCTCCTGACGCAGCCCCATGAAATTCCGTTTCCTGCAGTTTTCAATGTCCTGTAGACATGCCAGGACCTGAATCAGCCTGGTAACTACTAATCTGAACCCTACCTAAAACCTATACTCACATTTCCTTCTTTTTTCCCATCTTCTGTATACACGCCTGGACCTGAATCAGCCCTGTAACTACCATATTCAATCCCATATACAGTTTATACATCTACTTCCTGCAGTTTTCCACCCCCTATGGACACTCTAGAGCTTGAATTTACTCTCCACATAAGCACCTCATCTTGTAACCGATGTACCCATTCTTCTCTCCAATCAGCCCGTCTACAGCAAGTCGAAGTAACTTCCAGCCCCTCAGCATTTCACCGCCCCGACTTTCTATTTGTTATGTAAGTTTGCTGTTGAAGTTAATAGTTCTCATTGTTCTTCAATTAGTGAAAGACCATGTTTCTTTTGGTTGGTAATTCGTATGTGTTTGCCCTTAACTCAGGATGATCTAGATCGTCCATAGTGACCTCTATATTTATAAATAGCGGTCAAGGGACTGATTTCTGGGCATTGCAGAATTTGGATAGAAATTGTTGGTTCTCGCAATCTCTCCATGATGCCAATTCTTTGGATTCTTGGTGCTGAAGCCAAGATAACTACCCCTTCTTCCATTACCACCTCATAACCACCTCCACTATTTATAACCACCTATAATTACCTCCCTCCACCACCAAACCATACATATAACTACCAAATTCTTGCAGTAACCATCCCTATTTTCTGCAATAACTCTTACTCTAGGGTATGTGTCACCCAATATTTAATCTTCCAAACACAGCCAACCTCCCGACCCATCACCTCAGCGCACTGAATTTCCATTTCCTGCAGTTTTCCATCTCCTGTAGACATGCCAGAACCTGAATCAGCCTTGTAACTACTAATCTGAGCCCCGCCTACAGCCTATACTCACATTTCCTTCATTTTCCATCCCCTGCATACCCGCCAGGAGCTGAATCAGCCCTGTAACTACCAAACTCAATCCCATCTACAGCCTACACTCCAACTTCCTGCAGTTTTCCACTCCCTGTGGACATGCCAGAGCCTGAAGTTGTCCACCTACACATCAGCACCCCATCTTGTAACCAATGGACCCATTCTTCTCTCCAACCAGCCCGTCTACAGCAAGTCGAAGTAACTTCCAGTCCCTCAACATTTCATCTCCCTGTCTTTCTATTTGTTATGTGAGTTTGTAGCTGAAGTTAATAGTTCTCATTGTTGTTCAATTGGTGAAAGAGCATATTATTTTGGATGATAATTCGCATGTGTTTGCCTGTAACTTACTCTAGTTTCGTTGTTTATTCTCTTTGAATTTAATTGAAGCACTTTCAAGTTGATATAACTTGATTGTATTCGAATGTGTAGCATTCTAATTTCAATAGTGAATGTTTCTGATTTTGTTAATTTCATCACTTACAATAATTATTTGTTAAATAGTTGCTTATACATTGCATGTGCATCATTCTAAAATTTTTAGACATTTCATGAACACTCACTCATTGGGGTTTTTTACTACTCGTTTACAGTTTACACTTTACTGCATTCGATTTTTGCCAGACTCTACCTAGGAGATATTATTTGAGCATGAAATTTCCAAAACCTTTTTCCAACTGCTTTAGTGTATGTTTGGTATGAAGGTGGCGCTCGTGAAGTCGGTGGTTAGTTTGTTACTACTCGTTTATACTTTACTGCATTCGATTTGTGCCAGACTCTACCTAGGAGATATTATTTGAGCATGAGATTTCTAAAACCTTTTTCTAACTGCTTTAGTGTCTTTTTGGTATGAAGGCGGCGCCCGTGAACTCAGCCTTTAGTTTGTTACAACCGTCATCCATTTTTCATTGTTTAGACAAAAAATCACCGTCATGAAATATGTTTGATATGATCATAACGGTTATGACCCGTCACCAAAAAAAACTAATTTTGAACATAAAATGGATGGAGTTCCTTAGCTGAATTCCGGCTTTCTAGAACGACGGCTTGTGACCACTGTGTTCATGACCGCCACTGCCGTGCCAAATGGAGCCTTAGTTTGAATCAGATAAGTTGTTGACAGTCATGTTCTTTCACACTGTCAGATCTGAGATTGCTCTATTAAATTTTAGATCTTTTGGGATGCTTCTATCTTGACTGTTAATGAGGTTTATTATTGAGTTATTTGTGAGGCTTCCTTTTTGGCTACAACATCCCTAAGCCTAGATTTGATTGGGTTGCTGAGCATTCTACATTGTTTACTAGTTTGCCTCCAGCAGGAGTCAAAACAGTCAACATCAGACGTACTAAGTGTATCCATTGTTGCCGAACAAGTCATACGAGAGACATGCTACAATCTCCACGCTCTTACGCAATGTCACTGAGCTTATATGGCGCCCACCATCTCTTCAATGTATCTGCAATCTTGGGAGCAGCAATACCTATATCTTCTCAGGAATACTCACACCTTTCAATATCATGCTGCTCAGGATAGAGGCAATCTGTTCTACTGTGCCATCTTCTGTCTTCCATATTCAGTTGTAGTTGGCCTCTGGCACATGAATGTTTTAATTTGGGGGATATGGAAGTGACCCATTGGACCTAGCCTACTGTTATGGATTTATTATTATTAATAAATGAGTCGAGTCCGAGTCTAGTCGTCATTAGAGTATTATAGGTCTTTTAGTATTTTATGTATTTCATTATAATTACGGCCATGCCATCGGGGGTTATAGATATTGACCCTTCGAGTCTTGTATTAATCTATCAATAAAGAAAGACTATTTTCCCAAACCCTAAAAAAGAGATCTTGGAAGCTCTCTCTCTTGAGCATGCCCCTCTTAGACAGTCGCTGTCAAGGCTCCATAGTATCTCTGTCATCGTCATCTCCACCTTCGGCCACTCCTTTGGCAACATCCAAGTAGGAACAACTTGATATCAGAACACTCCTTCCTCAGCTCGACACTTACGTTGTAGCTGCCGTCTCTTGCGCCCTTGTACAAGCCAACTTCACCCTTTTTGTCAAAGTCTCCTTCCATCCCGTTCTCCTTTACGCACGCCAATCCAGAGCACATTTCCCCATCTCTGCTGGAGTTTCTCCCCCGGGTTACCTCTTCAACATCTTCTCGGCGACGAAGGCTCGCATGCATGCGAATCACTCCTTCGATCGACGCATTTCCACGATTCTGCTCTCCATATTCGATGCCTCATTCCTCTTCTTCGTCGAATCGGCCACCCGCCTCTTTGTTGACAATCCTGCAGCGAACAACTGCTGTTCCACTCCTACATTATTCTGCTTCCTCCCTTTCGAGCCACCTATCTTGACATCCCTCCTCGAGCATCCCACACCTCTAATCTCCTCGAGCCCCTGTCCCGAGCCGCCGTCCCCATCAAACCGTGCACCTTTGCATTCTCCTTGAGTCGCATGCCGCGTCTCCTTCCTCCAGCCCCTCCAAATTCCTGCAGCCCACATGCTACCTGCCGTCCCTTCTCCTCGAGCCCATGTGCTCACATTCTATCAGTCATTTGCCTCCCAAGCCACATTTTAATTAATTAATCTATTATATTATTAATTACTTACTCATTTCTATCGCCATGTTCATTTTTATTTCCAATATGGAAGACATCATTGAGCTTCTAATGCCGTTCAAGGAACTATATAACAAACAATTCTAGACCGCCAAGGCGCAGTCGTCGCCTCTGCCGCCACCAACAGAACTTTCGACCACATTGTCGTTTCTATTGCCGGCCCTTGCTCCGCTGCCCCCCGCTGCGCCCACCCTGATGGGCCCATTTCTGCTGCTGACTGTCGTCCCTTGCTCCGTTGCCCCCTGCTCTGCCGACCCAGATGGGCCCATTCTTGGTGCCGACTGTCGTCCCTCTGGTAGTCTTGCCATTGTTGCTCACCACCACTCCGCCGGATCCATTCCTACTGTCGGCCCCGACCCCTCCGATCGTCTTACCAATGTTGCACGCCATAGCTCCTCTAGCTTTGTTGGAGTCCTTCAACTGTCAACCTTTTCGCCAACACCTCAGCTTCTCGTTGATGCCCCTGTAAGAATCCCTCTTGGAAATAAATCACGGCCGAGGGAATTCTTTTTCCCAGAGCAGTCATCATGTGGTAGTGTTTCAAACATGCTAACCTTACTACATGGTGTCTACTATGTAAGGCAAGATATTGTCACATCACAGATAACCAACCTATAAAGAGAGTACAAAATGACAACATGAAATCTTAATCACATTTGTATTACATGACAAAAGTCTAGATTTACAACAGAACTAGGGCTAAAACAAACCGCTAGTCATTTTGACTAAGTGGATTCCCTTCTGTTCTCCCTATGCATCCTAAAACACAGTGTAAGAAAGGGTAATAGTGTACAATTGATAGTATAATCAAATCACAGGTGACAAGAATGAGAGCATTGTGTTATGAACCAGTAATAAGATATGATACATAAATAACTCAACTTATAAAAGTGCCTATACAAACTTATGAGTAAAGGGCCATGCTTTAACATAATATTAAACTTATCATGTAAGAAGAAGCGTGTATTGTGATATGAATATGTAATAAGATATGACACAAATAACTCAATTTATTTGAGTGCTCAAACAAATTTATAAGCTAAGAGTCTTATTTTAACATAAATTCAAAATTATCATATAAGAATGCTTATACAAAATATATACCCTTTTTATAGTAAGGATCTTGAAATGCAAGATATGCAATGCAATATGATGTAATACAATGTTACTTAAGTATGATATGTATTTTAAAACTATATACCCTTTTTATGTCGACATAAACCCAGTCTAATTGTTTAGTGGGTAGCGAACCGCACGGGCCTTATCGACGTGGCAAGGCGATAACATCGGATTGGACTAACTCCGCTTCTTGGTAGGTGACAACACACTACCATCCTAGGCCCACAATGTACAACACTGGACCGTGCTTGTACTACTATTAGAGCTCACGCAAAAACCAGTGGAGACTAGATACAAACTAAGGAGATTGCCCACCGGGATTTTATCCACAAGACAACTCATCCTATAGTCTAAGGGTCTAACTCTCAACTCTCCGTCAGTTTGTTCTTTTCGGTAGAGTGAATAGACCCACCCCAATTTCAAACCATTCATTCAAACCAATGTTTGTCTCTTATACAGACTATATTATATCCTTAAGGTTAACCATACCTACAACATAGAATGACTGTGGTTTTAAGCATAACCTCTAAACACTTAATATAACGTCAAGCTAGCAACTTTTTGCTACTTACTGCTTTAAGGGATAATAAGAACGTCATTTAAAACATGACTTGCAATTACCAACTATCAAGCTTTGGGTTATGCTGGGAACATCAATTAATTAGTATATCTTTTAAACTACACCAAATAACTTATTGGCATCTGTTGTGATGTCTAATTTAAATGGCCCATTGGTCAGGTAAGCGTAAGTTGATGGTCGCACTGTGTCTCGTAATACACCACATTCTTTTCGGGGGATATTGGCTTACCCCTAACTAGTTTCTTAGACACCAATTAGACGACTTAAAAATGGAGTTTCACAATATGCTGAAGTTAATTCCTTTTTGGGCTATAATACTATGTCCCAAAAATCATTTCAAGTGTAACATTAAATATTAACACTTTTTTAAACAATTCACAAAGCTTAACTGTACACAATTGGATTTTTGGCTAAATCAACAATAATACTTGTCAAAATAAATTGAAATTTTACTTATAGATCGTTAATGACTTAAAATAGGTGTCCACAAAATTTTGGAATTTAATTCAATTAGTAAGTTCAATTATTTTCATTAATATACATTATTAATAATTATCTAATTCATTCAAAAACTATAGGGCAAAGATGCTCCAAAATTTCACAAATTTTTGAAGGCATACCTACTAGCATTACACACCTCAGGTATTTTTTTTGGATCTATATATTTGGTATTAACTGAAAAATATATGGAATACAGTTTTTCTATAGTTTGTGATAGCCCATTAAAACTGATACACACCGAGTTCTAGGTCACCACTAAAAATGTGCAACCCCAATTTGGAAAGATCAGGTCAAGGCCTACAACTTTCATGTTGACCACTTTACTCAAATCCCACTCTAAGGCACTCAATTATTCAACATAAGCTAGCTGTCAATGCGTAACAATTAAATGAATTGAATTAAAATATAGATTTCTAAGTATAAATCATAACAGGGGTTAAACATCTTCAAATGACCTGAAATTTTAACCAAAGGTTAGCTGTAATATACCAAGTGCACCCTAAAAATAGGGGAATTAATTTCAATCAATAAGACCATATTATCTCAATAATATACATCCTCAAATTAAATCCAATTATGCACCAAATTTGAGAGCCATCTTATTTAAATGATTGAAGATACACAAATCATAATACCTTACACTGTTTATATCACACTTATTTCAAAATTGAATTCAAGGAGAAATACTCATCCTCAAGAAATGTGTCACACCAATTTGGAAAGCTCAGACCAAGGGCTACAACTTTTATGTTGACCACTTTGTTTGATTTGGGCTCTAAGACACTTAAATTTTGATTTAAATGACATTGTATAGGTGCACTAATAATAAGAAAATGAAATAATTTCATTCTACAGTTTCTGAATCATTTAACTAGTAACTGCACAGATCTAACAACAGATCCAACAGATCAGGAGCACGCTATATTAAAACTTGACCTACCCCCGCATCTGTTCTGTTGGGGAGATCTGCCAATGCCCCAATGATTAGTTCGGCTGGTTTAAGGTTGTTGAGAGAGCTCAAAGCTTGTATGTATTATTTCCGTATGTAAATACAAGGAGAGAATACAAATATATAGGAGAGAAGAGAGAAGAATAAATCCTATACATGATGTGGGACTAAAGAAGGAGGAAGAAAAATAGGCCATTAAATGGGCCTTTTTACATGGGCTTTTCTAATACTCCCCCGCAAGCTGGAGCGTACAAGTCGTATGATCCAAGCTTGGATAGGCACTGATAGAAGAGGGTACTAGGAAGAGCTTTGGTGAGGATGTCAGCAACCTGTTCAGTACCCGGAACGTGCTTGAGCTCGATCTTCTTCATGTGGACTTTCTCTCGGATGAAATGACAATCTACCTCAATATGCTTCGTTCTTTCATGGAAGACCGGGTTTTTGGCAATATGTATGGCAGCTTGACTGTCACAAAGGAGGAGAGCTGGTGAAGGTAGTTTAACTCCAAGGTCGGTAAGGAGACTCTCAATCCATGTGAGTTCAGAGACCACAGCAGCCATTGCCCGATATTCTGCTTCTGCTGAGGATCGAGCAACCACTGCTTGTTTCTTGCTTCGCCAAGTAATCAGATGTCCTCCAAAATAGGTACAAAACCCGCTAGTAGATCGTCGATCGTCGAGGGAGCCAGCGTAGTCGGCATCAGAGTATGCCACTAGTGTAGGACTGGAGGATGATGTTTTGTAGACAAGTCCTTGGCCAGGAGCTGTCTTAAGATATCTGAGAATGCGTTCCACAGCCTGGAGATGAGAGCTTCGAGGAGAGTGCATATAGCGACTCACAAGTCCCACAGCGAAAGATATATCAGGTCTTGTAACTGTTAAGTAGATGAGCTTCCCAACTAGACGACGGTAATATTCTGGATTTGGTAGAAGCGAATCAGAATCTGAGCCCTGAGCACATATTTTGTGATTTGCATCCATGGGAGTGTTAATAGGTTTGCAACCAGAGTAGCCTGCATCATGAAGGAGATCCAGGCAATATTTGCGCTGAGAGAGAACCAATCCATCTGACCGTCTGGCCACTTCCAGACCGAGGAAGTACCGAAGAGGACCCAGATCTTTAGTTTGGAAGACGGAGCTCAGATGTAGCTTAACGGCCTGTATGCCGTCCAAGTCACTGCCAGTAATAATGATGTCGTCGACATATACCAACAGGAGAACCGTACCAGTGGCCTGGTGACGAGTAAACAATGAGAAGTCAGCCGAGCTGCGAGTGAAGCCAACATCCCGGAGAGCTTTGCTGAACTTGTCGAACCATGCCCGAGGGGATTGTTTGAGACCATATAGAGATTTGAGAAGATGACAAACCCGTGACTCCCCCGTGGTCTCAAACCCGGGAGGTTGTTGCATGTAAACCGTTTCCTGAAGGTCGCCGTTCAGGAAAGCGTTCTTGACGTCGAGTTGAAACAAGGGCCACTGGCGATGGACAGCCACAGAGAGGAGAATGCGGACCGTGTTAAGCTTAGCGACCGGAGAGAAGGTCTCGTCATAGTCCAGCCCTGGTTGCTGGGTGAAGCCACGAGCAACCAACCGAGCTTTGAGGCGATCAATGGTCCCATCAGGAGCATGTTTAATGACGAAAACCCATTTGCACCCAACGGGTTTCTGGCCGGGAGGAAGGGGCACCAGGGTCCAAGTCTGGTTGGCCCAAAGAGCAGCCATCTCTTCTTCCATGGCCGCACGCCACCCCGGATGTTGAAGAGCGTCCTGGACAGAAGTAGGAATAGAGACCGAGGAGAGCGAAGTAGCCAAGGCCTGTAGAGGCGGAGAGAGGCGGTGGAGAGAAACATAGTCCGCCATTGGATGAGCGGTAGAGGCCGACACCGGAGCAGCAGAACACGGAGAAGCCGAGGTCGAAGCCGACTGCAGAGGAGCAACGGGAGGAGGAGGGCGACGAGCATAGACCCGAATAAACGGGGGTCGAGGAGGGTCAATGGTGGCAGGAGGCGGAGGGATGGTAGTCGGTGAGTGGACGTGGATCACCGGCCGGGAAGGGAGGGTGTGGGAGGAGGTGGTGGTAGAAGTGGTGGCAAAGGAGGAGGGAAGAAGGGTTGGTCCTCCCGGAAAGTAACATCAGCCGAAACAGAGACCTTCCGGGTGAGCGGGGAGTAGCAAACATAGCCCTTTTGGGTACGTGAGTAGCCGACAAACATGTGTTTGGCCGCACGGGGATCCAGTTTGTCAAGAGTGGGGCCCAGTTTATGGACAAAGCAGGTACAGCCGAAACCCGGGGGGTGAGGGGGAAGGCGGGTGTGGAGGGAAAAAGAAGGCTAAAGGGGGTAGCGTTGTGGAGAACGGGAGAGGGGAGACGGTTGATAAGAAAACATGCAGTGGACACCGCAAAGTTCCAGAGACTTTGGGAACATGCATGTGAAGCATGAGAGAGCGAGCCACATCGAGCAAGTGGCGGTTCTTGCGTTCAGCGACCCGTTTTGTTGAGGGGTGTAGGGACAAGAGGTCTGGTGAACAATACCGAAGTTTGCGCAGAGAGTGGCAAACTCGTGGCTAGTGTATTCCCGAGCATTATCAGAGCGGAAAGTTTTAATGGTGGTAGAGAATTGCGTACGAGTCTCTAACACAAACGCCTGAAAGACACGCGGAAGCTCAGAGCGATCATGCAGGAGATACAACCAAGTAGTACGAGAGTAATCATCAATAAAGGTTATAAAATAACGATAACCAGAAATGCTAGGAACTTTATAGGGGCCCCAAATATCAGAATGTATTAAATCAAAGGGAGCTGAGCTCCTAGTACAATTAGCTGGAAAAGATGAGCGAGGCTGTTTGCCAATAATACAAGAATCACATTGAAAAGCAGGAAGAGAAATGTCTGGAAGCGCCTTCTGGAGGATAGGTAGAGGGGCATGCCCAAGCCGACAGTGCCAATCAGTCGAGGAAACGGAGGAAAGGGATGTGGGAGAGACATCGAGGAGGTAGAGCCCGTTCTGCAGCCGACCCCTACCAATGGTAATCCGCGTCTGCTGATCCTGTATCAAAAAACCAGAAGAGGTGAAGGTGATAAAGCAATTCATATCAGTAGTAAGACGACCAACAGAGAGTAAATTAAAAGGCGAGGCCGGCACATAAAGAACGGAGCGTAGAGAGAGAGAGGGAGGAAGGAGGAGGTCCGCGCAGCCGGAGACCGGGACAAGCGCACCATTGGCCACAGTAATAGACGGGGGGTGAGCAGCAGCAGAGAACCGGGGCGGCCGTATGGAAGTGATGTGGTGGGTGGCTCCCGAGTCCAGGATCCAGCGAGAGCTGGAAGAGAGACAGGCAGTACCTGTAGCGGAGGTGGAGACAATACCTGCATGTGAGGTGGAGGCATGGGAAGCAGAAGGGGGGTTGAGGAACCCCTGGAGTTGTTGCAGCTGTAGGCGAAGAGCCTCAAGATCCGTACCAGGCGGAGGTGAGCTATCGGTAACAGCAGCAGTAGGCGGGCGAGGGGGGTAGCCATGTTTCTTGTGACAAACGGCTTCAGTATGGCCATCCCGGCCGCAGTAGGTGCACTTGGGCCGTCCGCGGCCGCCACGGCCCCGCCCACGGGAGCCCGGACGACCACCCCGAGGAAAGGAGGGTTGTGGGAGTAAAGGAGGAAGGGCCTGCTGAAGAAGAGCCGGCGAGGGTGGTGCTGGAGCCTCCGGAGGAGGTGGTACGCGAAGTAACATCGAGCAGACATCAGAGAAAGAAGGGGTAGCGGGTGAAGCCAGAACCTGAGCTCGAATACTATGTAGGTGTGGCGGGACGCGAGCCATAATCATAGCAATACAAACAGCCTCCTTCTGGGCACGTTGGGCAGCGAGATCAGTAGTCGCGGGCTGGTGCTGAATCCAGGCTTCCGTGAGAGTTTTAGCGCGGGCCACGAAGGAGGTCATGTCTAGTGCTTTGCCAACATCCAAGGCTTGAAGATCAGTGAGGATGTCGAAAAGGTGTTGAAGGCTGTCCTTGCCGGAGTACAGCGAATGAAGTTCATCCCACATGGCTTTAGCAGTCTCATGATACATGATCATCTGGTACGGCTCACCCTCGACCGAGTTTAGGATCCAGGTCTGGACACGGCCGTCATTGCGGAGCCAATCATCAGTAGACGGAGTTGGTGGTCCCTGGGTAAGGTGACGGGCAAGGCCCTTGGCCTGTAAGACCCGGCGGACAGAGTGGACCCAGGGAATGAAATTAGCCTTGCCAGAGAGAGAAATAGTAGTAATCCGAAGCTCATCCCGGAGTTCGAGAGGAGCTACGTGGCTGGCAGGGGGTTGAGCGGTAGTGGAGTCGCTGGAGGACATGGCGACGGAAGAGCAGCAGGGCTCGGAGAGAACAACCCGCAGCGGTCTGGCTGTCTCGGCGGCTGGAGGTCGCGGCGGACTGGAGGCCGCGGCGAGTAGAGAGAGGCCGCGGCGAACAGGAGCAGTCCGCGTCAGATGTTGCGGCGAACTGGGGCAGTCCGCGACAGAGGCCGCGGCGAACGGGGGGCAGGGCGCAGCAGCGGACACAAGCAGAGCCCGCAGCGGACAGAGGCAGTCCGCAAGGGAAGGCGGAGAGAGAGAGTCCGCGAGCAGAGGCTCGAGCGGACAAAGAAGGAGCGAGCTAGAGGGAGCAGTCCGCGAGCAAGGAGGCTCGAGCGGATACAAGCAGAGCTCGCAGCGAGCGAGAGAGAAAAGCTAAAGGGAGCAGTCCGCGAGCAAAGAGGCTCGAGCGGATACAAGCGGAGCCCGCAGCGGACAAGAGGGAGCAGTCCGCGAGCAAAGAGGCTCGAGCGGATACAAGAGGAGCCCGCAGCGGACAAGAGGGAGCAGTCCGCGAGCAAGGAGGCTCGAGCGGATACAAGCAGAGCCCGCAGCGGACAGGAAGATCGTCCGGAGCGGAGGGAGAGAGGTGGGCCCCACGAGTCAGAGCAGAAGATGGCTATAAGAAGCCTGGGGAGGGTGGAACCACGGAGGGAGAGAAGAGGAGCGGAATCAGAAGGGCAGTCCGCACGAGACCGGAGCGGATGCAGAAAGCAGTCCGCACGAGTCCGGGCGGACAGAAGCAGGGGCAGTCCGCAGGAGACCGGGCGGACAGAGAGGGGGCAGTCCGCAGGAGACTGGGCGGACGGAGAGAGGCCGTCCGCAGGGAGACCGAGCGGACAGAGAAGGGGCAGTCCGCGTCTAGATGCAACCTGGCTCTGATACCATGTTGAGAGAGCTCAAAGCTGTATGTATTATTTCCGTATGTAAATACAAGGAGAGAATACAAATATATAGGAGAGAAGAGAGAAGAATAAATCCTATACATGATGTGGGACTAAAGAAGGAGGAAGAAAAATAGGCCATTAAATGGGCCTTTTTACATGGGCTTTTCTAATAAAGGTAATCAGACAGCTCAGGCTTGTCGTCCCAAACGAGCCAACGACAGCGAAATCTCCCGCCTGGATGGAGCTTTCGGGGCTCCTCCACGACATCTGTCATCACCACCACTTGCCAACCATCACCAATAGTTTCGTCGGAGTGAGGGCTATCCAGGGGTGGGGGTTTGGCGGCGGAATAACAGGGGAAGTCCAACGGCTTGATTGGCCTTGAGGTCTTTAACTTGCTGTCACTTCTTGAAACACTTACTTGAGAGAATAGGTGAGCTAACTGACGGTCGGGCGGGGGGGGGGGGGGTGGGGGGGGGGGGTGGTTTAGGCTGAGTAAGGAGATATCATTTTCAACATTGCTTCCTCCTCCAACGACGCCTCCACCTTTCTGCCTCCTCTTCATGTCCTCCTTGCTCCTGACAACTTCAAAGGATAACTCTTGCCTTCCTAAGATAGTATCAAACGATCCTTATCCTCAATTTTCCTTTAAGAAGTACCCCTTGTTTGGTCCACTTTTACCTTAAGCTAGATTTGACTTTAAGTTGCTTAATTACCCTATTATGACACCAATCTGATTTTGGCTAGGTGGTTTGAGTTATGATGGGGTCAAGGCTTGATTCATGAGCTTTTAGTCTCGGGTAGAGTTAAGTTAATTTTTAATTGAGGTTTAGGCTTAATTTAACCATTGTTTGACCATGGTTAACTTTTGGTTGGCCATGGTTGACCTAAGTCAAGTTTTTGGTGGGTTGGCAAGCCTTGTCCATTAGGCTCGGTGCCGCAACCGCCACTCGCGCCCGCCGGAGCTCGTATGCAAAATCAAACAATCACAGGGCACCGAGGGCCACTAGTTGTCGTTGTGGCACAGAGCCGGTGAATTGTGTGAAAGCGGGGTCCGCTTCTATGCGGTCGAAGTCCGCCCGGAGAATCAAGCACGGACGAAGCCCGTGCGCAAGTGAGCGAAACCCGCCTGTATGTGTCCGAAGGCGCCCGAGAGCTTCGAGCACAGGTGTAGCATATTTATGTATCTATGTATATGTAGGGGTGCAAACGAGTCAAGCTCAAGTCGAGTTTGGCAAAATTTTCAAGCTCGAGCTCGAGCTTTTCATTTCGAGCTCGAGCTCGATGAGCTCATTTATCCTATCTCGAGCTCAAGCTCAATGTCAACATATCAAGCTCGAGCTCAAGTTTCGAGCTCGCGAGCGGTGCAGCCACGAGGCGAGCGGCGCCCGCCCCTGGCGGGCCTGGGCTTAGGCGGGATTTAATCCCCGCCTAAGCAGACGAGATTTAATTCCGCCTGGAATTAAATCCTGCACTTAAGAAGTATCGGAATCAGATCCCGCACTTAAGAAGTATCGGGATTCAATCAGAGAAAAATAAGTCCAGTTATTACACAAACTCCGATCTCAAAATGATAAAAGCAACTTAATAACATATTCTATAGCAAATGAGAACAATATACAATTTCCAATTCATTGAACTGTGGAAAAATCCTAAAAAATAAATTCATGCGTACCATAATATATCAATCTACACTGAATTAATAACATCATTTATACTTTAATAATAGTCATAATAAACAAATAAAATCAACTTGGATGATTCATGAAATAAATTATTGTAGTTTTCATGAAATAAAATTTTGAGTTCTGAGTTTATAATTCACAAACTACAGAAATAATGTTAAAATCTTTAAGAAACACAATATCATTAGGGCCCATTTAGGCACACTTAGACCCATCCCACATCAAGCAGAGAATCTTAAGAAAGGGTTGAGAAATATTAGAGAATATTTACCGGTAGAGAACACTGAAATGTTAGAAATATTAGAAAACAATGTGTTTACTGAGAATGTTTTTCACACACCAAAAACGAAATGCAGTCAAGCTATGAAAGTACACTTGTTACACTAAGAAATCTGAGAGATGTTCTAATTTTTTTAACATAATTTGACAGTCCTGAAAAATCCATATCGTGATTATACACATCTTTACACACATATACGAACAAACCAAACAGCTTAGATAAGCTCTTTATGAGAGCACAAAATGTAGTCATTTGCATGTCAAATTGATGAACAGAATAACCATTAAGTTATAAATCAGAGCGTTACAAAAATATATCATTATAAAAGTATATGATGTTTACAAAGGTATATTATAACACACATGAACATTGATTTTAACACAGATTTTAACACATCATTACAGAACTGGGATAAGCAAAATGAATGAGCAACACAAATCAAATGTGAAGTAATAGAGATTACAAATCAAATATTAAAATTTTTTAACACAACACTGCTTCAATAAAGTTAATAGAGGGCACAAACCAGCTCTTCAAAGATGAAACCAAAGAGAAAATTGAAGAGGATGCTCGATGTGGAAGCGGAAGTCGAGAGGAAGTTCGCTATAACAGGGCAGAATGGATGAGTAAGCAAAAATCGCCGTCGAAGAGGAATGGATGAGCAGCAGGAAGGGATAAAGGCTGAGAGGAAGCCATGAATGAAGTACCCGGCGACCAGAGAAGAGAGGAGGAAGATCAGTAAATGCGTCGACAATTGACCTAGCATGAGGATGGCGACCTGGGGAGAATGACTTCGAGAGCCACCGACTAGCAGAGGAGGTAGGGGTGTACGATTTTGAGAGGTAGACGACAAGTTCATGGTCGATTTAGAGCCACCAGCAAGTTCACGCTGATCGTCGTTTGCGTCGCCCGCCACCGCCTTCACGCTGATCGTCGTTTGCGTCTGCTGGGGCCGTCATCATCCCGTCATCCGCTTCTCACACCTCCAACTCGCTGCTCCAGAAAAGCTGTGCACGACCTAGCGCTCAGCGGAAGCAAATGCAGAGGAGGATGTCCTGGAAAGATAACCATTTGATAAAAAGGGGAAGGTGAGAAATGCAGAGGAGGATGTCCTGAAAAGATAACCATTTGATAAAAAGGGGAAGGTCATCATAAGAAGAGATAGAGAATTTTGGATTTATGGGAGTTACAGTCGAACCTCAGAGGAAGAAGATGAAGAGGTCATGCACCGAAGTTGTCCCTGCACAGCGCCGAGCGCCTGAGATCTTGAAAAAAAAAGTGTCGGAGATGAAGAAATCCAGCGTCTGAGATCGGGGCAGAGTGTTGCCGGCAGCTTCTTCCTTCACCGTCGAGCAGCGATTTCTGGCGGAAGAGGAGTGTCCCTGCGTAGCGCGATTGCAGATCTTTTCTTGAAGTGCAGTAGGGAGGATGTAGGTGTCAGTCGGTATCAGGGGAAGAGAAGGATTGTAAATGTGATGGGACCTGCCATATTATCTTTTTTCTTATAAGCAAACTGCAGACGGCGGGCCGCACTCTGGTTTAAACAAATGTCACAAATTTGTTTTGGAATCCGACACAATTTTGTTTTGGAATCCGAATTTTGGCAGTATTAGGATTCAAGTTGGAGTAGGTTGGATGGTCAAGATTTGAAGTCTGCCTTATATTGAACGGTTATGATGCTCTGAGGAGTTTTTCTCCAAATTTGAAACTACTTCTTTATAAAATATAAATATATATATATATATATATATATATATATATATATACATACATATATATACACACATACATACATATATAGATATATGTATATATATATATAGATATATGTATATATATATATATATATATATATATATATATATATATATATATAGATACATAGATATATATATATACACATAGATACATAGATATATATATATATACACATACATACATATACATATACATATATATATCTATATGTATATATGTATATGTATGTGTATGTATATATATATATGTATATGTATGTATATATATATGTATATGTATGTATATATATGTATATGTATGTATATATATGTATATGTATATATATAGATATATATGTATACATATATATTTATGCATACATATTGTATGTATACATATATATCTATGTATGCAGTGGCGGGCGCAGTAATATTTTTCAGTGGGGCGGACTTCAAGATTGCAAAAATAAACTCAACAAATTAATCCCAAGGTACCACATCATCCGACACTTACGAAAACTTCGAATCACGTGTTTTCGAAGCGTTTTAAAGATTTGGTTCTCTGTATTTCGATGCACAAAATAATTTTAGTAAAATAAATTTAAATAAGAGTGTGTATGTCTATTCAGCTTCATCCGTCCTCTCGTTTGGCATCAAGTGTATCGACTTTCGTGATTCTGCCTTCGTCCAGGTTTCACACTTCTCCCTCGCCCGCGAGCGTTTTCATGCTCCGATTTTGGTTTGCACGTAACAATTTTGTCTGCAGTTATAATATTTTTATCTGCACGTAAAATTGGTTTACACGAATCCAAATTCGATTTGCACATAACAGCCGTCATAAAATATGAGAGAAAATAGGGGAGAAATTTCAGGAATAGACCCGTGGTAAACCGAAAGTATAGAAAAAGCCCCATTTCAATAACCTTTCCCATAGTAGCCCCATTTTGCACAATTGTTTGACAACTGGGCCCATCTGCAGCAATTTGTCAACTGTTTAGGATACAATTCGACATTTAGGAGGGTAGTTAATTCATTTTAATGATCATTTAGTATTTAGCTGAGAGATCTTTTAGTGGCACAATCGGAGAGAAAATAGGAGAGAGTAGGAGAAAATTCTCATTTCCTAAATTCATTTTTGAAATTATTCAAAGGTATTTTAGGTATCCCGAAATGTTATTTTTTTATGAATAGAGTATTAGCTAATGATGCGCAAAATGGGCGCACCAGCAGATAACAGGTGTTCGGTCTCACGAGTGAGGTGGAGAGATTGCGGGGATAGAGGAGAGGTTGATGAGGGCGCGGGGGATAGCAGAGAAGGTTGATGAGGAACTGTCGAGCAGACGGTTACTTTGACGGTTAGGTTTTTATGGTTGATGCCGAGAGAGGAGAGAGGGGCCGCTTGCAGCGGCAACAACAGATTTCGCCCGCCGCTGCTTAAATGTCACTCTTGCGACGGACTTTCCTTTGATTATTTATCAGTGTTACAGCTTGAGTTGAGTCCTTCACATGAGAATATAAAGGGTACAAGGGGAAGCTGACGGCTAGAGGAAAGAAGATGACAGAGGCCGCACGGTTTGACCAAAGAGTCCGACAAACCGCGCAGACAGCTGATCCCGCAGCTCGCTGCTCTAGGCCGAGCGGACCGCGCGATCAGGCGGAGAATACCGTGCAGGTCGCTGAAGCCAAGGTCGGGGACCAGGCCAGAATGACTTAACCGCGCGAACAGGCGATCAGTCCACGGGCAGCATTGGCGGGCAGAGAAACTGAGGCCACAGGGTTTGCTTTGCTGGTTGACCCTCGACTGTTGTGTCAACAATGAGAGGTATGTGGGTCTATTTATAGGCCCGAGGAGGTGATGGTCTTGGTAACATTACCCCCGCTACGTCAATGAGTTGTGCGAGTAAACATGGAATTCATCGAGTCCACGCCATATTGTGCAAATGACTTGCCTAGAACTGATATACTGTTGGCAGACTAGGACGAGTCCTCCTATGCTGCCCTAAGCGAGCCCGCGCCAAGCTATGCGAGCTGAGGAGTAGTTCGTCTGCTGCTGGGAAGAAGCGGGTGCTGGGAAACTGTGGTGCTCCTGGCAGACTGCATAATGAGTCTTCCTAGCTCGCGACGGACAGGTTGAGTCCGCCTCACCTGCTGGATGGATCCAGTTCGCTACCTTCGTGCGGGTAGGAGCAGATCACCCTTACTAGAGGAGAGCCTGCCACCTTCTGGCAGGATGGAGTTGAGTCCGCATTGCGTTGTGCGGTCTGGTGAAGAGTTGTTGGTCCTGCTGCCAAGTCCTTCCTCATGCGAACTGATACCGAGTCCGCCCACTGCTAACGGACAGGTGGAGCAGGTCGCTGGATGCTCTACGGGTTGACGATCATGCTCCCGTCCACCTTCCTTCGGCGGACTGAGACCAAGTCCGCGAACTGCTAGCGGTCTGGTGGAATAGGTCGCCCCCGCTGGTGGGCGACCTGGGGAGTTGTTGTAACACCCCCATCCGTCGCATGACATATAACAGAAGGTCCAGCTGGAACCCGACGCCAAATACCACAGACAGTCGGAAGGGTTACATAGGAATATTCAAACTATCCAATTAAGGCTACTCGTCCTACACAGAGCATTCTAGCGGAAGTTTTTAAAGTTGAAAGAACCCAAAACTTAAATCCAATAAACATGAATGTCCACAACCAAAACCACTGGAATGAAACCCAAATACACTGAAAGGGTACTTGGCCTTATGGCCTTACAAATGTTCACTTAATAAAAATATGTCTTACATATATCGGCTCGCAGGCCGGCCACACATGATAAAAATAAAAACAACTATTCGCTTTGGCCTTCTAGGGCCAGCACAACAACATGGGCTCCAGCCCGCTATTTGTTACTCGGCTCCGCAGCACCTGCAAGCACATTCCACCGCACGGTGGCAAACAAAGCAACGGTCAGGCAAAAGCCGACCAAATTATAACGACCCCGCCCCTAACTCGGGACGGCGGCGCTCTTTCCCTGCATATCATTAGCCCAATAAAATAATAAAGCACAACTATACTACGCCACAGGTGTAGGCTCGCACGGCCAAACACCTCGTGCTCTCAGGGCACATTAACGGTGAATCATGAACAATTAGGTTCTTCACCACCACCCCCAGGATGACAATAACATGTGAGCATTTAGCCTTTTTGACCACCGTCTAAGGCTCCCGACTATGCCAACGGCCAGTCCCCGTCTTCGGGTCTCTCGCACCGAACCACATAGTCTAGGTCCAATTCCACTTGCCCGTTGCTCACGCCGCATATACAATTTAAGTCCTACGCGCGGGCCAAGCTTCTCTCGGATCCCAAAACCTTTCAAACAATCTCATAACCCAGTTATGATCAAGGCCGGTTCCCAGACCGCCAAGTTAGCAGAACACATTTCCGCTCAGTTTTCTGGGTGCGCCTTGAAGCTAACCTCCAAGGATCCCTACTGCAATCTACCGCGTAGAAACCCGAAAAACCCAAAGCACGGAGTCTTCTCCGGCAAAACATATCAAATGCAACATCACCGATCCAGACAATACACGTCCGGGTAGGTTTCACACACAATGCCTATGCCCGTACTAACGATTCCAGACTCTATATGCAACACAAGGGGGACTATTCACATCAACCCCAAGGAACACAATGCACTCACCGCACACTCGCGGGAGCGAGATTCCCTATGCAGAAAGAAAGAGCTTCACATACTCAAGTAGAGAATCGTTACCCTTGTAGTCCGCTTTGACGCCATGGAAAAACTACACGAATGGAAATCTTCGCAACGAACTTTCCTCCACAGATCCGCTCTCAGATTTCGAAACGGTGCTCCGACGCTCCGTCGGCGGCCGGATTCCCTTCCTTCTTCCTCCTCTTTCCAACTCCTTGAGAGAGAGAATGGTTGGAGAGAAATGAATGATTAACTCCCATATTCCCGGCCTTAACAGAGCAGGAAACCATCTGGGCCGTTGGATCTTATTTAAAGAAAACGAACGGTTCAGATCTGCACAAAATTCCCCAGACTTGGGCCGAACACGGCTTGGCACACGGCCGTGTCCCAGGCCGTGTGCCTCGATCCAGGCACGATCGTCGAACGACGAAAAGACAAACGGGCAAAGACATGCCCGTGTCTCACCTGACACGCCCGTGTTGGGTCCTCGACACGCCCGTGTCCGGGGGCGTGTTACCCATAACCGCCACGCCAATGGACACGACCAAACTGAACACGGGTACTGACACGGGTAGGCACACGCCCGTGTCAAATGACACGCCCGTGTCATTTAGCCGTGTTCCTGGCCGTGTCCTTCTCGGGATGAAAACGACCAAAAATCACCAGCCAGGCACGGCCTTGGACATGCCCGTGTCCTAGGCCGTGTACCCATATACAGGCACCAAAAATCTCTTTTTACGCGACAGACTCAAACGGCCTTGGACATGCCCGTGTCCTAGGCCGTGTACCCATATACAGGCACCAAAAATCTCTTTTTACGCGACAGACTCAAATACAATTTTCGGGGCGTTACAAATCTCCCCCACTTAAGGAATTTCGTCCCGAAATTAAGTAAAGGTACACAAATCTAAAGGTTACTTGAGTGGAATAACTCGGGATATTCCTCCAACATAGCTTGCTCTCGCTCCCATGAAAGCTCCTCACGTCCGCAATTATCCCAACGGATTTTAACCATTCGAACTTCCTTGTTGCGAAGTCGCTTGACTGCAGCATCTTAAATACGTACTGGCTTGACCATTGTTGTCAATTCATAATCAACCGGTACTTGATTGTCCGCAATGATCTGCGAAGGCTCTTGCACTGCCTTACGTAACACCGACACGTGGAACACGTCATGTAGCCCACTCAATTCCACCGACAGCTTCAATCTATACGCCGCCTCGCCAACACGCTCCAGGATTGCAAATGGTCCAAGGTATCTCAGACTCAGCTTCTTCAAGCGTCGAACCCGCGATACACCCTTGAACGGCTTGATTTTTAGATACACCATGTCGCCAACACTGAACTCCACGTTCCTATGCTTGGCGTTGTAATACTTTGCCTGCCTGTCCTGAGCGACCTTCAACCTTTCTTGAATTGTTCGTATCACTGAGATCACATCTTCTACTGCTTGACGTTTTTAAAGCTTCGATTCGCTTGCCTCCAACCAAGACAACGACGTACGACACTTCCTCCCGTACAAGGCCTCGAAAGGCACCATTCCAATACTTGCCTGAAAGCTGTTGTTGTACGCAAACTCCACCATGTACAGGTGATCCTCCCACTGCTTTCCAAAATCTAGGACGCACATGCGAAGCATGTCCTCCATCGTCCGGTTGACCCTCTCGGTTTGCCCATCCGTTTGCGGATGAAAGGCTGTACTGAACTTTAGCTTAGTACCCAGCAGATTATGCACCAACCTCCAGTCATTTGACGTGAAGCGTCCATCTCGATCACTAACAATACTGCGGTGCACACCATGCAATCGTACAATATTCTCCACGTAGAGTTTGACTAACTTTTCCACCGGATCTTCCTTCCTGTTCGGAATAAAGTGTGATACCTTTGTCAACCTATCTACGACCACCCAAATGGCGTCGTGTCCCTTCTGTGACTTCGGCAAACCATGCACAAAATCCATAGATATGTCATCGAATTTCCATTCTGGGATAGGTAGGGACTTCAAGAAACCTCCGGGATTCTGGCATTCCGCCTTCACCAATCCACATGTACGACACTTGGCCACATAAAGTGCTACATCCTTCTTCAATTCTGGCCACCAGAATAATTTCTTCATGTCTCTATACATCTTCGTGCTTCCTGGGTGGATTGAGTACTTGGTATGATGAGCCTCATACATCAACTCCTCCCGAAGATTATTCGCACTAGGGACGCATAGGCGTCCGTCCTTCCTTAGCAAACTATTTTCAACAACAAACTGAGAATTTGTCCCATCCAAAGATTCATCCAAGATCTGCTTCATGCTGTTATCCTGAACCAAAGCCCGCCGAACTCTATCAGCTAGGTCACACTGCACCTCTGTCCAAAATAGTTTCACCTCGGCACTAGATTGCTTGTCGACACAAGATATCTCCAAAGCCCCCAACTCATGGACCAATATCTGATCATGTACCGATAACCAGCTGGCCTGCGCCGGAGTCCTGCGGCTCAATGCATCCGCCACTGCATTTCCCTTCCCAGGCACATAATGTATCTTGAAGGTGTAGTCCCCTAAGAACTCCATCCACCTCCGCTGCCTCATGTTCAGATCCTTTTGGTCCAACAGGTACTTCAAGCTCTTATGATCGGTGTAAATATCGACCTTTACACCGTACATGTAGTGCCTCCAAAGCTTTAGAGCAAATATCACGACCACTAACTCTAAGTCGTGGACCAGATAATTTCTCTCATGAGCCTCCAATTGTCGTGAACCATAGGCTATCACTCTCCCATGCTGTAGCAGGACATAGCCCAAACCATTACCCAAAGCATCACTATAGATCTCGAACCCTTCGGTTCCACTTGACGAACATAAAATAGGCGCTGTGGTCAACCGCCTCTTCAACTCCTCAAAAGCCTGTTTGCACTCCGGAGACCACACAAACTTCTGATCCTTCCTAGTCAACGTCGTGAGTGGTAGCGCTATCCGCGAGAAGTTCTCTACGAAGCGCCTGTAGTAGCCAGCAAGCACCAGAAAACTCCGGACCTCTGCCACTGTAGTCAAAGCAGGCCACTCCCGTATCGCCACTATCTTCGCCGGATCCACAGCTATCCCTTCTCCACTAACAACATGACCAAGGAACGCTATCGAGGATAACCAGAATTCACACTTGGAGAACTTAGCATACAACTGATTCCTTCTCAACGTCTACAACACCAAGTGTAGATGATTGTAGTGATCCTCCTCGCACTGCGAATACACCAGGATATCATCGATAAATACTATCACGAAACGATCCAGGTACTCTCTGAACGTACTGTTCATCAGATCCATAAACACGGATGACGCATTAGTCAAACCAAACAGCATGACCGTGAACTCGTAATGCCCAAACCGCGTACTGAATGCTGTCTTTGGGATGTTGCTCTCCCTTATCCTCAACTGGTAGTATCCGGACTTCAAATCTAACTTTGAATACACCGTTGACCCAACCAACTGATCAAATAGATCGTCAATTCTCGGGATTGGATATTTGTTCTTCTCCGTAAGCTTGTTCAATTCCCGATAGTCGATACAAAGCCGCAAGCTCCCATCTTTCTTCTTAAAAAAGAGAACGGGTGAGCTCCAAGGCGACGAACTTGGACGCACATAACCTTGCTCTAGCAACTCTTGCAGTTGCATCTTCAACTCTGCCATCTCTCTTGGCGCTATCCGATATGGAGAGCGTGACACCAGTTTGGCACCCGGTACCAGCTCAATGGTAAAATCAATCTCCCGCTGAGGAGGGGCTCCTGGGAGATCATCTGGGAACACATCGGGATACTCAGACACAACTGGTATACTGTCAAGACTTGGCTTAGGCGTCGAAGTCTGCACTAATGTGACAAACAGCTCTACCCCAGACCGAGCTGCCTTGATCACCTGAAGGGCCGACATCAAGATCTTACCCGACCCCTTCATGCCCGCGAAAGTCGCCTCCCGATCAGTGTTCAGACGCAACTTAACTTCCTTACGGTTGCAATCAATGCATGCACCCTGCTCCGAGAGCCAATCCATACCGAAGATTATGTCGTACTCTGCCAACGACAAAAGCGACGCTCGTAAATCAAACTCCTGGTCTCCAAACCGAATCTTCACTACGCAGACCCTTTCCGTGTGCATTGAGCACCCATTGGGCAACAACACATCCAATTTGTCCTTTGACATCGAGGACGGAACCCTGATGCGCGATATGAATTTTTCGGACATGAAGGAATGCGAGGCTCCCGTATCAAACAGGGCTCTCGCCGGAAACTCAAAGATCAACACAAAACCTGTCACCACGTCCGCTTGCTTTATGACCTCTTGCAGACCAAGGTTGTAGACTCTAGGCTGGGCTGGAACATGTTGGGACGCGGTTGACTCCACCGCCTTCCCTTTCTCCTCATAAGTCGCTCCAGGCTTCCTCTCGGACTTTGAACGTCCGTTCCAACACTCACGAGCAAAGTGCCCCGTCTTCTCGCAGTTGTAGCAAGCTCCTGGGACTCGACTTGTAGTTGCCCCCGACGCATCAGCCGAAGGGGCTGAGTTCGAAGTCCTCTGCTTCTTGCTTCATCTACGGAAACTTGACTTGACATTTGACACCTTGAACTCGGACTTCTTTTCTCCTGGGTCCTTCTTCTCTTGAACTTTCTTCGCAACCTTCTCCAATGATCGGGCCGAATTGACCAAGGCTAGGAAGCCTTGCGTCTTAGGCCCAACAAGTACTAGCTGTAGGTCGCCACGTAGACCCTCATAAAATCGGTTGGTCTTCCGTTCTTCCTCCATAAACGTAGCACCAGCATAACGACCCAACCGTGTGAACTCATGAAGATACTCGTTCACGCTTCTGGCTCCCTGAGTCAGCCCAAGATACTGATTCTCCATCTCCAACTTCTGAGCAGAGGGTACAAATCTGGCTAGGAACAACCTCAAAAATTCCTCCATAGGCACATCAGCAAGCTTCCTTCCCACTAAGAGATGAAACTCCAACTCATCCCACCACAGCCTCGCTTCACCCACCAAAAGAAAAGTCGCTATGGTGTTCTTCTGCCACTCCTCAGTTAACGTGGCTATCAGGACCCTCTTTATCAAAGAGAGCCAGTCCTCAGCTTGAGCTGGCATTCCAACCCCATCAAACCTCGGAGGATTAAAGCCCATTACATGCTTAAGCTGCTTCTCCGTAGCTCTCCTCGGCTCTACCAGATCAACTGCTACGCGCTCCACTACTCTCGGCTCTGCCACCCTAACCGGTTCTTGCTCATTCGCAGGAGGTGCGTGATGCATTTGCCCTGCAGGTTGGGCATTTATCATTGCAAACACGGCTTCAGCCACCAACCTGTTGGTTTCCGCTAAAGGAGGTGTTGTAGGCACGTCCCTTGGTGCACTACTTTCCGCTGATTGCGGACGCTCTGACTGACCCACACCGCTCCTAGCTGCCTATAGTAGCAAAGACACGTGATTAGACGACAAACAAATTGCTAAAAGCAATCATTGGAACACTCAAATTCCACAAAACAAGTGTATTTTTCATTCCTAAGTGGACATTCATGGGTTCTTTTTGATGTTATAACGATGACGCACCATGTGCTCACCGCCCCTTAAAAGAATTCGCCCATGAATTCATTTAAGCCTGACCGTAACCAGAAGTCTGATACCAAATTGTAACACCCCCATCCGTCACATGACATATAACAGAAGGTCCAGCTGGAACCCGACGCCATATACTATAGACAGTCGGAAGGGTTACATAGGAATATTCAAACTATCCAATTAAGACTACTCGTCCTACACAGAACATTCTAGCGGAAGCTTTTAAAGTTGAAAGAACTCAAAACTTAAATCCAATAAACATGAATGTCCACAACCAAAACCACTGGAATGAAACCCAAATACACTGAAAGGGTACTTGGCCTTATGACCTTACAAATGTTCACTTAATAAAAATATGTCTTACATACATCGGCTCGCAGGTCGGCCACACATGATAAAGATAAAAACAACTATTCGCTTTGGCCTTCTAGGTCCAGCACAACAACATGGGCTCCAGCCCGCTATTTGGTACTCGGCTCCGTAGCACCGGAAAGCACATTCCACCGCACGGTGGCAAATAAAGCAACGATCAGCCAAAAGCTGACCAAATTATAATGACCCCGCCCCTAACTCGGGACGGCGGTGCTCTTTCCCTGCATATCATTAGCCCAATAAAAAAATAAAGCGCAACTATACTACGCCACAGGTGTAGGCTCGCACAGCCAAACACCTCGTGCACTTAGGGCACATTAACGGTGAATCCTGACCAATCAGCGTCTTCACCACCACCCCCAGGATGGTAACAACATGTGAGCATTTAGCCTTTCTGGCCACCGTCTAAGGCTCCCGACTATGCCAACAGCCAGTCCCCGTCTTTGGGTCTCTCGCACCGAACTACATAGCCTAGGTCCAATTCCACTTGCCTGTTGCTCACGCCGCATATACAATTTAAGTCCTACGCGCGGGCCAAGCTTCTCTCGGACCCCAAAACTTTCCAAACAATCTCATAACCCAATAATGATCAAGGCCGGTTCCCAGACCGCCAAGTTAGCAGAACACGTTTCCGCTCAGTTTTCCGGGTGCGCCTTGAAGCTAACCTCCAAGGATCCTTGCTGCAATCTACCGCTTAGAAACTCGAAAAACCCAAAGCACGGAGTCTTCTCCGGCAAAACATATCAAATGCAACACCACCGATCCAGATAATACACGTCCGGGTAGGCTTCACACACAATGCCTATGCCCGTACTTACGATTCCGGACTCTATATGCAACACAAGGGGGACTATTCACATCAATCCCAAGGAACACCACGCACTCACCGCACACTCGCGGGAGCGGGATTCCCTCTGCAGAAAGAAAGAGCTTCACATGCTCAAGTAGAGAATCGTTACCCTTGTAGTCCGCTTTGGCGCCATGGAAAAACTACACGGATGGAAATCTTCGCAACAAACTTTCCTCCACAGATCTGCTCTCAGATTTCGAAACGGTGCTCCGATGCTCCGCCGACGGCCGGAATCCCTTCCTTCTTCCTCCTCTTTCCAACTCCTTGAGAGAGAGAATGGTTGGAGAGAAATGAAGGATTAACTCCCCTATTCCCTGCCTTAACAGAGCAGGAAACCATCTGGGCCGTTGGATCTTATTTAAAGAAAATAAACGGCTCAGATCTGCACAAAATTTCCCAGACCTGGGCCGAATATGGCTTGGCACACGACCGTGTCCCAGGCCGTGTGACTCGATCCAGGCACGATCGTCGAATGACAAAAAGACACACGGGCAAAGACACGCCCGTGTCTCACCAGACACGCCCGTGTCGGGTCCTCAACACGCCCGTGTCCGGGGGCGTGTTACCCATAACCGCCACGCCAACAGACACGACCCAACTGAACACGAGTACTGACACGGGTAGGCACACGCCCGTGTCAAATGACACGCCCGTGTCATTTAGCCGTGTTCCTGGCCGTGTCCTTCTTGGGATGAAAACAGCCAAAAATCACCAGCCAGACACGGCCTTGGACACGCCCGTGTCCTAGGCTGTGTACCCCTATACATGCACCAAAAATCCCTTTTTACGCGACAGACTCAAATACAATTTTCGGGGTGTTACAGTTGTTGCCTGCCTGGTGACCTGAAGCTTGTCGCGTACTGTTGGGTGACCAGGAGGCAGGTCACCTTCTTCTTGGCGGACTAGGATGTAGCAGAGAGCAGTCCGCACCTATAGAAAAAAAGGGGTGGTCTCCTAGCGATGACGTAGCCTCATGTTTAGGGTTTAGGGTCCCACATCGCCTGCAACGGGTGGTCCTTGGTGTTTATGTACCCCCGTTCCCCCTTTCTACCACCTCGGGATTTTGGGAAGATGTGTGGTGACGGGTGGTTTCCACATGGTATCAGAGCCATCCCGCTGCGGGGGTGTGTTGAGAACCAAGGTCCAGCGGGATTGGTTGTGTGTGGGACCGCATATTTGGGCTTCCCCATCGCGTTCCAAGTCTGGGTGTTGACCCTAGTGGGCCCCCATGTGGCGGAATATCCCCACCATCTCGTGGATGGATTAGTCCCACATCACCTGCAGTGCGTGGTCCTTGGTGTTTATGTATCCCCGTTCCCCCTTCATATCACCTCGGGGTTTTGGGAAGATGTGCGGTGACGGGTGGTTTCCACACCTTGCTAGCTGGGTGACCTGCAAGAGCAGGTTGAAGACCAGACCGTGCCTCCTGCTGAGCATGCAGTTACCAAGCGGTCCAGACAGATAACAATGCGAGTCCGCTACCTAGTTGGGTAATCCGCGCCTGTTAGAATTGAGGGAACAATTGCGCGGTTAGCCTACCAAACCACACGACCTGCAGTGGTGGACTGTGGAAGCAGTCCGCAGCCCCTACAGAACGAACGGCTGATGCGCAACCTGGGTTAGACTGGTGAGACTGCCCTAGCCGCGCGGCCTGTGCGGATAGAGGAGTCTAACACCAAACCCCAAGAGGGCTTACACGCCGCGACCTCCAGGGGGAACCTAGAGCAAACCGTGACTTGCAAGCTGGCTACCTTAAAAACTATCACCGATTTCTCGGTTAACATAATCCTCACACTTTTTTAAGTCCCGAAGGGAACTTCGAAAAAGTAGGAGACCAACGAAAATCGTGATTCCCCCCTCGGATAGATAAGAGGCAGGGAGAGATAGAACCTGATGTCTCTCCTCAGAAATGGTTTACCAATGCCTATCTTTTTCCTGCGAAGGAAAAGTTAATACAGACAAAAAGAGGCACATCTTGTGTGTACCTGAGTTGCTTTTGCAAAACAAAGAAGACTTGAATGTCTTCCATTGAGTCTCTGCAAATCAAAGATGAGAGAAAGTATAGAAGGAAAATAGCTTGCAAGTACCTGAAGGAAACTCACAAGCACCTGTTAACCTATGCAAAAGGAAGAGTAATCAACATATGTGAAAGAAAAAGTAAGTTGCAAGTACTTGAAAGAGACTTACAAATATCCGCTAATATTTACAAAAAGGAAAAGTGAGCAACATATATGAAGGAAAACTAAGTTGCAAGTACCTGAAGTAAACTTGCAAATATCTGCAAGAAAACAGTAAGCAACAGATATAAAAGAAAACTAAGTTGCAAGTACCTGAAGAGAACTTGCAAATATATGTTAAGCTATGCAGAAGGAAGAGTGAGCAGCATATATAAAAAAAGTTAAGTTTCAAGTACCTGAAGGGAATTTGCAAATATCTTCTAATCTCTACAAAAAGGAAGAGTGGGCAGCAGATATGAAAGAAAACAAAGTTGCAAGTACCTGAAGGGAACTTGCAAATATCTACTCATCTTTGCAAAAAAGAGTAAGCAGTAAATATAAAAGAAAACTAAGTTGCAAGTACCCGAAGAGGACTTGTAAATATCTACTTATCTATGCAAAAGTAAGAGTGAGCAACAAATATGAAAGAAGAGTAAGTTGCAAGTACTTGAAGGGAACTTGTAAATATTTGATAATCTCTGCAAGAAAAGAGAGTAAGCAACAGATATAAAAGAAAACTAAGTTGCAAGTACCTGAAGAAAACTTGCAAATATTTACTAATCTCTGTAAGAAAAAGAGTAAGCAGCAGATATGAAAGAAGAGAAAGTTGCAAGTACCTGAAGGGAACTTGCAAATATCTGGTAATCTCTACAAGAAAAGAGAGTTGGCATCCGATATAAAATAAAACTAAATTGCAAGTACCTGAAGAGAACTTGTAAATATCTGATAATCTCTGTAAAAGTAAGAGTGAGCAGCATATATGAAAGAAAACTAAGTCGAGTATCTCGGGAGTTTATGGATAAATTTTTTGCTAAAAGTTATTGCAATAAGATATATATGATTTGACTACCGAAGGAATATCCATCAAACCCTGCTATTGACTGAATGAGCAAAATCAAGTAGAGATCAAGACACATCAATAATCTTCTTGAGTGGTCATATATGATTTCCCAATATGAAATCTTAATCAGTAAGACAAAAGCACTGACTAGACTTCATCTGAATGGTTTGTCAATTGATGAGTGCGATTATGATAAACTTTTTACTATCATAATTGTAATCATGTCTGCTATTCCTGCCTCATTTTGTAGTAATTTCACGAGAAAAGTCAAAGAATTGTTTTATCATGATTAGAAGAGCACAGTTAGGATCTTTATTACTCCTTTTATTGAGTTATCTAATTTATTACTTCACCTTTATATGCAGGTAGCGCTAACCAGTGGAACTAAAAGTCTTGAGACAAACAGAGGAGTTCACGGAGTCAACATGGCTGATGACAGGACAAAAATTTGGCATACACGGGTGGACACACGGCCGTGTGCCTACCTGTGTCCTCTGCACCCTAGAGCTGAAGAAATTGGACGCAGGAGACAGAGACTCACACGGGTAGGAACACGCCCGTGTGCCTACCCGTGTCATATTTGAACACAACTGCCGACCAACCCGTGTCTGAAGAACGTGAAGAACAACACGGCCGTGTCCGTACCCGTGTCATCTGACACGGCCCACTACCAGACATGCCTGCTTGTGGGGAACCGCCTAGGAACCGTCCACACGGTATGACACACGGCCGTGTTGGAACCCGTGTCCGACCTGTTTGCAAAGGGACTATATATTTCCTGTAGAAAAATTAGTGGAAAACTTTTGGATCATTCTGGGATTGGAGAACTGCTGAAGCCCGAAGTGAAGCATCCAAGAGAAGGAGGATTGAAGGGTATTTTGTATGTATTTTATCTATTCATTAATCCCTTTTAATCTTTCCTTTCTCTTGGTGATTCAACTTTGTTTATTATTTTAATTTGCATGAACTTATATTTGAACAATTTGTTAATCATGTCTCGCATGGTTTACATCAAATGTGTAGTATTTTATTCGTATGTGAGTTTACAAACAAAGATCTTAATCCTAGTTATGAATTTCTTATTTGTCTTACATGAATTGCAAATCTCTAGATTGAGAAATTAGACGTTTGTGATGAAATTTACATGTTCATAGTTTGGTGTGAGATCTCTTTATAATTCGAATTTCATGATCGAGAGATATGTTATTTGGATAATTGGAATACGAATAAATGAATTCATGAAATTTTAGAGATAGGATTTCGTGGGTTTATATAATAGATAGGGTGTATTATTCAATGCAAATTTGAGTATTGTAAATTGTTCGAGAGAAAATTTACTAACTTAGATTTATGATTTGAATTGCTCGAGAGAGAATTTGATAAATATTTACCTTTTACAATTCAACAAATTTGATAGTCTTATGGATTCATGATTAAATTGAATTGAGTGAATGAATGAATATTTTCATGTAATTGCTCATAAGCGTTCGGGTTATTATCATGTTCAATCTTCCAATGCTGATTTATCCAATAGTCATAGTTATGTTAATTTAGGTTAGAAATCAATTTTACTTATATGTACGATAATGGAGTGAGGATGAGTACGAATACTTCAAATGACCCTGTGGAATACGACACAAGATGTAGATTTCTCATGTACTATGATTGATAGGTACACTTGCCTGAATGTTAATTCAATCTAGCTTATGCCCATCTACATAGTTATATTAAAATGTAGAATGAAATCGCATTGAGTTATTACTTGTTAGCAAAGCAATCATCAAGTTTTTGGCGCCGTTGCCGGGGAAGTTTTCAATATTTCGAAAGTCTAAATTTTATTAATCTACCAGTTTTTGTTTAGTAATAAATAGTTGTAAATTAGTATTGGAATAATTATATCGCTTAATCTCTGTTTTGTAGTCTGTTAGTCTATGACCAGGGGCAGAAATTCTGGGCTAGCACCATTTCATCCTGACCCAGAATGACTTATCCATAACACTAACCTAAGGGACGTGGGAATTAATACCACAGACATTTCAAACGGACTATCAGAAGAGGAGACAGTGAACCAAGCAGAGAATCATTTGGAAAACCTAGACACCATGGCCAACCAAAATGAGCAAATCATGTCTGACTTTGCTAGACCTAATCTACAAGGAACTGGGTCAAGCATTGTTAGACCACCGATAGCTACCAATAACTTTGAATTGAAGTCTAGTGTGATACAAATGGTTCAACAGTATGTCCAGTATGATGGCTTGCAAGATGGGGATCCTAACACCCACTTGGCCGGATTCCTGGAGATATGTGACACATTCAAGATCAATGGTGTTTCCAACGACGCCATTCGATTGAGATTGTTTCCATTTTCTTTAAGGCATAAGGCGAAGCAGTGGTTGAACTCACTACCTAGAGGGTCGATCACTACTTGGGACATGATGGTTGAGAAGTTTCTGATGAAGTATTTCCCACCTGCGAAGACTGCGAAGTTAAGGAATGACATCTCTACGTACATTCAATTGTAGTCTGAATCATTGTACGACACATGGGAACGATTCAAGGATTTGTTAAGGATATGTCCCCACCATGCTCTACCTTCTTGGCTTCAGATTCAGACCTTCTATAATGGTCTAAATCCGATCACTAAACAGATGATTGATGCGGCTAGTGGAGGCACTTTGAACAACAAGACACATGAAGCGGCTCAGTAGTTGATTGAAGATATGACTATGAATAATTACCAATGGACTACCATAAGACAAAAGCCTAGCAAGCCCGCAGGAATTTATGAAGTAGATGCCGTCACCGCCTTAGCTATTCAAGTGGAGAAGCTTCACCAAAATATGGACAACCTTGCCTTAGCATCACCCTCCATGGCACCTCAACAATGGGACCCTTCGTGCAGTGGAATGCCTGGTTGTGAACCTCAAGTTCAAGAGCATGTTGACTATATAGGTAACAATATTAGACCTCCTTTCAATCAAGCCAACAACCCATATAGTTCTACATATAATCCTGGATAGAGAAACCACCCCAATTTCTCTTGGGGAGGACAAGGAAATCAAGGGAAGCAACCCATGTTTGGACAACAACAACAGCCGGAACCAAGGAAGCCTACATTGGAAGATGTGCTTACCAAGTTCATGCAAACTACCGATGTAGCCTTCTAGAATCAAGAGGGTTCAATTCGAAACTTGGAGAATTAGATTGGTCAGCTTGCAAGGATGGTTTTTGAAAGGCAGCAAGGAACACTTCCGGGGAACACTGAGATAAATCCAAGGGAGCATGCAAAAGCCGTTCAATTGAGGAGCGGAAAGGAGTTACAAGACCCAAGGCCTGCGAAGGAAGCACCCCAAATGGAGTCTAGCGGCGAAGGATCAAGCAAGATGAATGTGCAACCGATGGAGTACCAACCAGCAATACCATACCCATCAACGCTTAACAAGGAGCGCATGGATGCGCAGTATGGTAAATTTTTATCTATGTTTAAGCAATTACATGTCAATTTACCTTTTTCTGAAATTATTCAAATGCCTAAGTATGCTAAATTTCTTAAGGATTTAATTTTAATAAAAAGAAAATAGAGGAATTATCGTTAGTAACAATTAGTGAAGAATGTTCCGCTATTTTGCAAAATAAATTACCACAAAAACTTTAGCATAGATAAAAATTTACAATTCCATGCTTAATCAGAGATTTACAAGTCAATAAAGCTTTAGCAGATTTAGGAGCAAGTATAAATTTAATGCCTTATAAACTCTATCTGAAACTGGGCCTAGGAGAACTTAGCCCGACTAGAATGAGTATTCAATTAGCGGATCGATCAGTTAAGTATTCTAGAGGAATAGTAGATGATGTATTGGTTAAGGTAGATAAGTTTATATTTCCTGCTGATTTTGTTATTCTAGATATGAATGAAAATATCGAAGTACCACTCATACTAGGTTGTCCATTTTTAGCAACATCTAGAGCACTTATTGATGTTTTTGATGGTAAATTAGTCTTGCGAGTAGGGGAAGATGAAGTCACTTTTCAAATTGGTAATACTATGAAACAATCTTTAGATAAAGATGATTATTGCTATTTTTCTCATGGTGTTGATGACTTTATGACTTCCATAAATTCTAATTTTTATTATAGAGATCCTTTAGAAATTTGTATTACTAACTGTTTTCTAGAATAAGAAAAAAATAAAGACATTACTGAACATTTATTTTTTCTAGATAATAGTGTTGCAATGAATAGAACGACTGAATATAGTTTGATTACTCAAGGAGATTATGAACCTCTTAAGAATAATACTAAGAATACACCAATAGTCGAACTTAAAAAATTACCGGATCATCTTGAGTATGCTTTCTGAGGAACTAATTCTTCTTACCCAGTTATTATGTAACAGTCCAAAGTTCTGCAACAGGAAATTTTGGGTGACACGGCCTGGGACACGGGCATGTCCCAGGGCGTGTCAGCTGACACGGCCTGCGACACGGGCGTGTCGCAGGGCATGTCGAGGTTGTGTCAACGATCGGCCTTTGTCTCGACGATTTTTTTTCTCTCGACGATGCGTCGAGAGGAGGCACACGGCCCAGGACACGGGCGTGTCCAAGGCCGTGTCGCATTCTCGACGATTTTTACTCGACGATTGTCGAGTATCGAGACGTGAGTGTTGAGTGTCGAGAGATTGAACACGGCCTGTGACACGGGCGTGTCACAGGGCGTGTCAAATCAGGTCGACGAACTCAGCCCGCCGAAGGATTTCGACAGGGCGTGTCTTTGTGCCGTGTCTGGGCACACGGCCTGGGACACGGGCGTGTCACAGGCCGTGTGAAGTCTCGGGATGATTTGAGATTTTTTCACCCAGGTACACGGCCACAGACACGGGCGTGTCTGAAGGCGTGTTGGTGACACGGCCCATGACACGGGCGTGTCCCATGGGCGTGTCACTGGTTTGGATAAGTCGGTTGACCACCGCTTGAGGCACACGGCCTGGCACACGGCCGTGTCAGAGGCCGTGTCGGGTCAAAATCTGTGTTTTTGGCAGCATCGTGGCCGTCCATTCCTTCAGTCTGGATCCAAGGGCTGAAGCCTCTTCCTCTTTTTCCTTAAAGGCCGAAATCAGAGAAGGATTAATCATTTTGCTTTGGCCTTGAGTTTCTTCAAGTTAAGAAAGAAAGAGAGAGAGAAAGGAGGAGGAAGGAAAGGGGGGCTGCTGCTGGTGGTGCTGCGGTTTACCGATGAGAGATCCGAAGCCGGCGTTGCGGAGGAAACGATCTTGCGAGTCTTGCAAGCTAGCTTTGAGTCCATGGCACCGAAGCGGTCGTCAAGGGTAATGACTTTTCTTCCTAGTCCTGTGAAGGCTTCCTTTTGGCATATATTTGTGATTCCCCCACCAAGAGGTGGCTGCTTTTGGGAGTCGTTTGGGTGATTCTTGAAATCCCCTTTGTTAGCATATAGATCCGGAAATGGAGTACGGAATATGCATGCTGTGTGAAGCCCATCTGGACAGGTTGGTCTGGATTGGTGATGTTGCATACGAACCAGAGAAGACTCCGTGATAATAACGTGTAGTGTCAGGAGACTATGAGTTATGCCTGCGAAAAGGAGTAGCAGGAAGTACTGGGGTGGTGCCCAGGAAAATAGCCATGTGATGGTTTTGGGTCCAACCTGTGAATGAGGCACAGGAAGTACTGGTGTGACTAGGAAAGGCCCTTTTTGTGACGCTTGATGTCGTAGGGTGTCCACCTGTGAAGTAAGTAACAGGAAGTACTGGCATGAGAGCTAGGAAAGACCCCTGACATTTGTGCTTGTGCGGTGTCCACCTGTGGAGAGAGTCACAGGAAGTACTGGTGTGCCCAGGAAAGACCCGCTGTTGCTGTGAGAGAAATGGGTATAAAGAAATACGCAGGCTTGAATGCCAAGAACAGGATTGGTGAGACCGACCCGCGCCTTTGATATAGCCATGAGTACGCTGTACTCGGAGAAGGCAAGGCGATTTGAGCAACGGGGGGTGGAGGATCCGACCTGCGCTATGTCCGTCTGACGTGAGACCAAAAAGTGCGGTCTGTTGGAGCGCATAGCAAGAGTCTTCGACCTGCGCGCCATGACACAAGGGGGGGCTACGGGCCATCCCGGTGTAGGAAGACTAACTCCGGCTGCACGCCATGAAGTAAATGCTCAAGAGAGTTACCGTTGGGTGATGACCCTGATACGGTGGTGGGCAAGAGGTTGCCAGAACACCAAGAATGTGCCCTGAGTGCACGAACCGTTGGGCCGGGTGGCGAACGGTTATGATGGCTTGTGTGCGTGAAAGCACATTTTGATGATATATTGCCATGATATGATATGCCTGCAGGGAAGAATACCGCTGCCCCGAGAGAAGGGGTAGGGTCGTTATAATTTGGTCAGCTGAACACTGACCGTTGCCTTTGTTTGCCACCGTTGGGTGGATTGTCCCTTTACAGGTGCTGGAGAGCCGAGCGGGACGCATAGAGGTTGATGTTCCTGCTGGTGTTGCTGCGATTGCTGCTAGCCCTCGAAGGCTAAATGTGTTCTTTTGTGTGTTTTCTTTTATTGTGGCCGGCCTGCGCGCCAATTTGTTTAGGCCACTGTTTGAAAGCTTTGTAAGGCCATAAGGCCAACTCTTTGGACTTGTTGTAAGACATTCCTATGGTTATAAAATGTGGAGTTTTATGTATGGAAATTCATGAGGAGTTCCAGTTGTAGTCTCAGCTTTCGATAGAATGCTTTGTGTTAGGTGCGATACGCGACTCTGGTATCATCCTGTACCTTCACCGATTGTTTTGTGATATATTCTGTGGGGCCCCGGCCGGACCTTCTAGAATATACCATATGAACGGATGGGGTTGTTACATTTTTGGTATCGGTTGTATTGGTCGTTCCCTCTCGAAGTCGTGGCCGACTTCTTTTGTGGGGTGGCGAGTACGTGTTTGTGCACACCAAGGTCTACGAATGAACTCCTGAATGTCCATGATAGGAATGCTAATTTGTGTGTTTGAGGAACCTGTGTGTTCTGATTTTGTGTTGATTGCTTGGGTACGACCGCTCATGTGTGTGTCTTGTCCACCTTTAGGTGACACGAAGTGGAGCTGGGCCGTCTGAGTCCCAACGTTCTGATGAAAGTACGGCACCAGCCGCGTTGCCTACACCTCCACCGTCTGCAGAACATGTGCGTTTAGTTGCGGAGGCCTTATTTACCATGATCCAAGGCCAGCCCCTTAGGCAGGAGCAAGCGGCTGTGAGGCCAGAACAGGTGGCGGCGAGGCCTGAACCTGTCGTGGTTATGGCCCCTCGAGCGGCTGAGAAGCAGCTAACGCGGTTTATGAGTTTCCATCCGCCTACGTTCTCGGGAGCGGGAACCTCGACGCAGGCTGAGGATTGGCTATCGCGCGTCAAGCGAGTGATGACGGCGATAGGAACGGCGGAGCATCAGAAAGTTACCTTAGCCACCTTCTTGCTTGAAGGAGAAGCTCGATTATGGTGGGATGAGATGGAGTTGCATCACTTGGCGGGTCATCCGTTAACCCAAGTATCGATGGAAGAATTCTCCCGGCTCTTTCTCGCGAAGCACCTTCCTGCGGCTCAGCGGATAGCCATGGAAAATGAATTCCAACGGTTAACACAAGGTGATGGCAGTGTTGACGCGTACTTGCATGAATTTACTCGCTTGGGGCGGTATGCGGGTTCGATATTTGCTGATGAACCGAGGAAGACTAATAAGTTCTATGAAGGACTGAGGGACGAGCTGAGGTTCCTTGTGTCAAGTTCTGTGAACCAAGGTTTCCAAGCGTTGGTTGACACCGCGACCGCGTTGGAAAAGGATATGAAAAGGGTGCAAGGGAAGAGAGCTTTGGCTGTGACGCAACCGGAGTGGAAGGCGCCCCGATCGGGAAAACCATTTTATAAGAAGAGATGGGGTAAGAAGTCCAAGCCTAGTGGACAGGCTCCTTCATCAATTGCAACGGGAGCAACATCAGGGGCGACCTCCAAGCCAGACACTCGTATCTGCTTCACTTGTGGCCGGATGGGACATATTGCGCGAGATTGTCGGATGCCGCCAAAGAGTGAAAAGAAGGCGGGAGCATCTTATGCAGAAAAAGGAAAGACGGTGGTGGATTCCTCTGCCTCGCAGGCGCAACCCCGGGTCTACAATCTTGGCCTGCAAGAGGCCATCAAGCAGAGTGACGTGGTCACATGTATGAGTTTAGTTTTGCTTATGCTATTGTTTGTATGCTTAGCTTAGTACTCCTCTGTTTGCGGTTTGTGTGTGTGACATGTTTGTCATAGGCTTTGTGATGATTCGGGACACGCTGGCGCGAGCACTGTTTGATACAGGTGCATCGCATTCGTTTCTGTCTCGTGAGTTTCTTACGCGGCTTGGGATACCCAGTCGTGCAAAGACAGATAGCGTCAGAGTGGTGTTGCCGAATGGCTGTTGGATGCTTGCGAATCAAGCTTGCGATGTGGCGGTTCAGTTAGGAAGTCGGGATTTTCGTTTAACTGCATTTGTTTTGCCAATATCAGAATTCGACGTGATTTTTGGGATGGATTGGCTTGCGGAGCAGCATGCTATGATTGATTGCCAGTCCAAAGAAATCACGTTGGGCCAGAATACCGAATATGAGACAAAGTTCGCGGGTATGCGAGGAGTGGGCGGGACGTTGATGTCTGCACTCCAGGTAGTCAAAGCTGTTCGGAAGGGTGCAGAGTGTTACTTTGCACTAATTCAGGCTGTTGAGCCTAAGGCCACTTTGTGCGAAGTTCCGATTGTGGTAGAATTTACAGATGTGTTTCCCACGGATCTCCCTGGGCTACCACCCCAGCGGGAGATTGACTTCACGATCGAGTTGGTGCCAGGTGCAAAACCTGTGGCCCGCTCGCCATATCGCGTTGCGCCTAAAGAGATGGCTGAGTTGAAGGTTCAACTCCAAGAAATGCTAGAGCAAGGTTATATCCGCCCAAGTATGTCACCTTGGAGCGTGCCTGTGCTTTTTGTAAAGAAGAAAGACGGTGGGTTGCGGTTGTGTATCGATTATCGTGAACTGAATAAGCTGACCGAGAAGAATAAGTATCCGATACCCCGGATTGATGAGTTATTCGATCAGCTGGTGGGCTCGACCGTCTATTCGAAGTTGGACCTGAAGTCTGGTTATTACCAGTTAAGAATTCGGGAAGGTGACATTCCCAAAACTGCATTTGGAACGCGTTATGGGCACTATGAGTTCACAGTCATGCCATTTGGATTGTGCAATGCGCCCTCGGTGTTTATGGATCTGATGCACCGTATTTTTCGTGAGTACCTGGATCTGTTTGTGATAGTGTTCATTGATGACATCCTGATGTACTCGAAATCCAAAGCCGAGCATGAGATTCACTTGCGGTTGGTGTTGAACACGTTGAGGCACAATCAGCTTTATGCCAAGTTCTCGAAGTGCGAGTTTTGGCTATCGTCAGTGACATTTTTGGGCCATGTGGTGAGTGGAGCGGGCATTGCAGTAGATCCAGCGAAGATAAGAGCCATACAGGAGTGGCCAATGTTGTCTTCCGTGGCCGAGGTCAGGAGTTTCCTTGGACTTGCGGGCTACTATAGAAGATTTGTGGAAAACTTCTCGCGGATCGCTTTGTCGCTAACCACACTGACGCGAAAAGATCAGAAGTTCGTTTGGACGCCAGAGTGCGCACGAGCTTTTGAAGAGCTGAAGGTTTGGTTGACCACGGCACCGGTGTTGTCTTCGCCATGTGGAACCGATGGATTTGTGATTTATAGTGATGCTTCAGGGAGCGGCTTAGGTTGCGTTCTTCTGCAGAGCGGGAAGGTGATTGCTTATGGCTCACGCCAGCTAAAGGTGCACGAGCGAAACTATCCCGTCCATGATTTGGAATTAGCGGCGGTGATTTTTGCACTCAAGTTGTGGCGACACTACCTTTATGGAGTGAAGGTGGAGATCTATACCGATCATAAGAGCGTAAAGTATCTTTTGGAGCAAAAAGACTTGAACATGCGACAACGAAGGTGGTTGGAGTTCCTTGGGGACTACACTTTTGAGATTCACTATACTCCCAGGAAGGGGAATGTTGTCGCGGATGCCTTGAGTCGGCGAGTTCCGGCTAGAGCAAATTGGTTACAAAGACATGATGAACGTCTTATCCAGGAACTGGAGGCATTGGAGATCTATTGTGTTGACAAGAATTCCACTGTCATTGCATGTTTGAACTGGACTGAGGTGCAATGTGACCTTGCAGACCGAGTTCGACGGGCAACGGAGTTGGATGAAGATCTCTTGCGCTATGTGAATGAAGGGCCAGAAGGCAAATTCACCTGGAATGTCGGTCTTTTGCGAAAAGAGGGCCGTTTGTGCGTCCCGAATGTGGGGAAATTGAGGGAAGAACTGCTATATGAAGCGCATTATACAAAATATTCCATTCACCCCGGGAGCACAAAGATGTTCAACGATATGAAGAAGCTTTTCTGGTGGCCAGGGCTCAAGAAAGATGTTGCCCTTTATGTCTCTAAATGCCAAACATGTGCGATGGTGAAGGCGGAATACCAAAAGCCGGGTGGATATTTGAAGTCACTGCCGATCCCAGAGTGGAAATTTGATGATATTTCCATGGATTTTGTGCATGGATTGCCAAGATCGCAGCGAGGAAATGATTCCATTTGGGTGATTGTTGACCGGCTAACGAAAGTAGCACATTTTCTCCCGAACAGGCGGGATGATTCAGTTGAAAGTTTGGCAAAGTTATATGTTGACCAGATTGTGCGGCTGCACGGTGTTCCTCGGAGCATCGTAAGTGATCGAGATGGGCGATTCACGTCAAATGATTGGAGGCTAGTTCACCGACTGTTGGGCATGAAGTTGACTTTCAGTACGGCCTTTCATCCCCAAACGGATGGCCAAACTGAACGTACCAACAGAACAATGGAGGACATGCTCCGAATGTGCGCCCTTGACTTCGAAAAGAGATGGGAAGATCATCTCTATATGATCGAGTTTGCATATAATAACAGCTACCAGGCAAGCATTGAGATGGCACCATATGAAGCTCTATATGGAAGGAAGTGCCGTACTCCCTTGGCTTGGGTAGAAGCGGGCGAAGCTCGGATTGTTAAACCAAATGAGGTTGAGGAAGCAAACTCAACCATACGGACTATTCGAGAGAGATTGCTTATTGCTCAAGATCGACAAGCGAAGTACTACAACGCCAAGCACCGGAACGTGGAATTTGCGGTTGGCGATTGAGTCTACTTGAAGATCAAGCCATTCAAAGGTGTCTCCAGGATTCGACGATTGAAAAAGTTGAGTCCAAGATATTTGGGTCCGTTTGAAGTGGTTGAGCGAGTTGGCGAAGCGGCTTATCGACTAGCTCTGTCGGCGGACTTGGGTGGGTTACATGATGTCTTTCACATCTCGGTACTTCGGAAGGCCGTGAAAGATCCAGCTCAAGTGATCACGGGTGAGCGTGTGCCGGTGGAGTATGGGCTAACAACAAGAGTTAGACCCATTCAGATCGAAGATCGAGCTGAGAAACAGTTGCGGAACAAGACGGTCGGTATGGTAAAAGTCCGGTGGGACAACTGCGGCCGTGAAGAACTGACATGGGAGCGAGAGCAAACCATGCGAGAAGTGTTCCCTGAGCTGTTTTTGTAATTTGTAGCAAGAATGTTGTAACATAAAATTTTATATGTTGTCACATTTTTCTTGCTGTTGTCTGTTGCCTTTCCTGTATCTGAATTTCGAGGACGAAATTTCTTGTAGGAGGGGAGGATTGTAACAGTCCAAAGTTCTGCAACAGGAAATTTTGGGTGACACGGCCTGGGACACGGGCGTGTCCCAGGGCGTGTCAGCTGACACGGCCTGCGACACGGGCGTGTCGCAGGGCGTGTCGAGGTTGTGTCAACGATCGGCCTTTGTCTCGACGATTTTTTTTCTCTCGACGATGCGTCGAGAGGAGGCACACGGCCCAGGACACGGGCGTGTCCAAGGCCGTGTCGCATGCTCGACGATTTTTACTCGACGATCGTCGAGTATCGAGACGTGAGTGTTGAGTGTCGAGAGATTGAACACGGCCTGTGACACGGGCGTGTCACAGGGCGTGTCAAATCAGGTCGACGAACTCAGCCCGCCGAAGGATTTCGACAGGGCGTGTCTTTGTGCCGTGTCTGGGCACACGGCCTGGGACACAGGCGTGTCACAGGCCGTGTGAAGTCTCGGGATGATTTGAGATTTTTTCACCCAGGTACACGGCCACAGACACGGGCGTGTCTGAAGGCGTGTTGGTGACACGGCCCATGACACGGGCGTGTCCCATGGGCGTGTCACTGGTTTGGATAAGTCAGTTGACCACCGCTTGAGGCACACGGCCTGGCACACGGCCGTGTCAGAGGCCGTGTCGGGTCAAAATATGTGTTTTTGGCAGCATCGTGGCCGTCCATTCCTTCAGTCTGGATCTAAGGGCTGAAGCCTCTTCCTCTTTTTCCTTAAAGGCCGAAATCAGAGAAGGATTAATCATTTTGCTTTGACCTTGAGTTTCTTCAAGTTAAGAGAGAAAGAGAGAGAGAAAGGAGGAGGAAGAAGGAAAGGGGGGCTGTTGCTGGTGGTGCTGCGGTTTACCGACGAGAGATCCAAAGCCGGCGTTGCGGCGGAAACGATCTTGCGAGTCTTGCAAGCTAGCTTTGAGTCCATGGCACCGAAGCGGTCGTCAAGGGTAACGACTTTTATTCCTAGCCCTGTGAAGGCTTCCTTTTGGCATATATTTGTGATTCTCCCACCAAGAGGTGGCTGCTTTTGGGAGTCGTTTGGGTGATTCTTGAAATCCCCTTTGTTAGCATATAGATCCGGAAATGGAGTACGGAATAGGCATGCTGTGTGAAGCCCATCTGGACAGGTTGGTCTGGATTGGTGATGTTGCATACGAACCGGAGAAGACTCCGTGATAATAACGTGTAGTGTCAGGAGTCTATGGGTTATGCCTGCGAAAAGGAGTAGCAGGAAGTACTGGGGTGGTAGCCCAGGAAAATAGCCATGTGATGGTTTTGGGTCCAACCTGTAAATGAGGCACATGAAGTACTGGTGTGACTAGGAAAGACCCTTTTTGTGACGCTTGATGTCGTAGGGTGTCCACCTGTGAAGTAAGTAACATGAAGTACTGGCATGAGAGCTAGGAAAGATCCCTAACATTTGTGCTTGTGCGGTGTCCACCTGTGGAGAGAGTCACAGGAAGTACTGGTGTGCCCAGGAAAGACCCGCTGTTGCTGTGAGAGAAATGGGTATAGATAAATACCCAGTCTTGAATGCCAAGAACAGGATTGGTGAGACCGACCCGCGCCTTTGATATAGCCATGAGTACGCTGTACTCGGAGAAGGCAAGACGATTTGAGCAACGGGGGGTGGAGGATCCGACCTGCGCTATGTCCGTCTGACGTGAGACCAAAAAGTGCGGTCTGTTGGAGCGCATAGCAAGAGTCTTCGGCCTGCGCGCCATGACATAATGGGGGGCTACGGGCCATCCCGGTGTAGGAAGACTAACTCCGGCTGCACGCCATGGAGTAAATGCTCAAGAGAGTTATCGTTGGGTGATGACCCTGATACGGTGGTGGGCAAGAGGTTGCCAGAACACCAAGAATGTGCCCTGAGTGCACGGACCGTTGGGCCGGGTGACGAACGGTTGTGATGGCTTGTGTGCGTGAAAGCACATTTTGATGATATATTGCCATGATATGATATGCCTGCAGGGAAGAATACCGCTGCCCCGAGAGAAGGGGTAGGGTCGTTATAATTTGGTCAGCTGAACGCTGACCGTTGCCTTTGTTTGCCATCGTTGGGTGGATTGTCCCTTTACAGGTGCTGGAGAGCCGAGCGGGACGCATAGAGGTTGATGTTCCTGCTGGTGTTGCTGCGATTGCTGCTAGCCCTCGAAGGCTAAATGTGTTCTTTTGTGTGTTTTCTTTTATTGTGGCCGGCCTGCGCGCCAATTTGTTTAGGCCACTGTTTGAAAGCTTTGTAAGGTCATAAGGCCAACTCTTTGGACTTGTTGTAAGACATTCCTATGGTTATAAAATGTGGAGTTTTATGTATGGACATTCATGAGGAGTTCCAGTTGTAGTCTCAGCTTCCGATAGAATGCTTTGTGTTAGGTGCGATGCGCGACTCTGGTATCATCCTGTACCTTCACCGACTGTTTTGTGATATATTCTGTGGGGCCCCAGCCGGACCTTCTAGAATATACCATATGAACGGATGGGGTTGTGACATATTATATCTTCTAATCTTTCAAACATTGAAAAAACTAAATTAATAACCGTGTTGAAGAAATGTAAAGGTGCAATAACATGGCAAATATCTGATATAAAGGGTATTAATCCTAGTTTTTGCACTCATAAAATCCTTTTGGAAGAAAACTATAAGTCTTCTATTCAACCACAACGTAGGCTAAATCCTAATATGAAAGAGGTAGTTAAGGCTGAGATTGTTAAGTTATTAGATGCTGGTATTATATATCATATTTCGGATAGTTCATGAGTTAGTCTTGTCCAAGTAGTTCCTAAGAAGGGTGGCCTGACAGTGGTAGCAAATGATAGAAATGAATTAATTCCAACGCGAACGGTAACAGGTTGGCGTGTCTATATAGACTATAGGAAATTAAATGATGCCACTAGGAAAGACCATTTCCCTCTTTCTTTCATTGACCAGATATTAGAACGCTTATCAGGACATTCTTATTATTGTTTTCTAGATGGACTTTCTGGATACTTCCAAATTCCTATAGCATTAGAAGACCAAGAGAAAACAACATTTACTTGCCCATTCAGTACTTTTGCCTATAGACGTATGACTTTCGGGTTATGTAATGCACCCGCCACTTTTCAAAGGTGCATGCTAGCCATCTTTAACGAGTATGTTGAAGATATCATGGAAGTGTTCATGGATGATTTTTCTGTTTTTGGCGACTCATTTGATCTATGTTTGAATAATTTAGAGAAAGTTCTTAGGAGGTGTGAGGAGACGAATCTAGCGCTTAGTTGGGAGAAGTGTCATTTCATGGTACAAGAAGGGTTAGTACTTGGCATAAAATATCAAGCCAAGGAATCCAAGTTGATAGAGCAAAAATAGAGACCATAGAGAAATTACCACCACCAACCTCCGTTAAGGCAGTGAGAAGTTTCATAGGACACGCGAGATTTTACCGCCGGTTTATTAAAGACTTCTCTAAATAGCTAAACCACTTACAAGGCTTTTAGAAAAAGACACACCTTTTATTTTTAAACAAGAGTGTCTACATGCCTTTGAGTTCTTAAAAGAGAAATTAATTAATTCTCCTATTATGATCATACCCGATTTTAGTCAACCATTTGAGATCATGTGTGACGCTAGTATTTTTGTGGTAGGGGCTGTTTTAGGACAACGCCGAAACAAACATTTTCACCCTATATATTACACTACCAAAACACTTAATAATGCACGGGAGAATTATACAACTACCAAAAAAGAACTCCTAGCAGTGGTATTCGCCTTTGTTAAATTTAGACCATATTTAACATTGTACAAAGTGGTAGTTTACACAGATCACTCTACCCTTAGATATTTGCTAGCCAAAGCAGAAGCAAAGCCTTGTTTAATCCGTTGGGTTCTTCTATTGCAAGAATTTGATTTAGAAATTAGGGATAAACGAGGAGCGGAAAACTTAGCGACAGATCATCTTTCACGTTTAGAAAATCCACTACGATCAATGTTAGATGAATCTGAAATTTCTGATACATTTCCTGAGGAATCACTATTAGCCATATCTACAAATATACATCTTGATTATCCATGGTTTGCAGATTATGCAAACTATCTTGTGGCTAAGGTCCTTCCAAAAGACTTTTCATATTAGTAGAAAAAGAAATTTTTCTCTGATTTGAAATATTACTTTTGGGAGGACCCCTTTCTTTTTCGGATATGTGCAGATTCTGTTATACGAAGGTGTGTATCAGCAGAGGAGGGTTGGAAGATTTTGGAGCAGTGTCATTCAGGGCCTACTGGTGGTCACTATGGAGCGAATCGCTCTGCGAAAAAGGTTCTTGATTCTGGTTTTTATTGACCCCTTCTATTCAGGGATGCCCAAAGGTATATGCTTTCATGTGATTCTTGTTAGAAAGCAGGTAATATTTCTAAATTACATGAAATGCCAACAAAATTTATTCTTGAATGTGAAGTATTTGATGTATGGGGTATTGATTTTATGGGTCCATTTCCAGTTTTCTTTGGGAATAAATATATTTTAGTAGCTGTAGATTATGTATCGAAGTGGGTTGAAGCACAAGCTTTGCCTACTAATGATAGTAGGGTAGTAATCCGATTTTTAAAATCCTTATTTGCACAATTTGACACACCACGTGCACTTATTAGCGATAGGGGTTCACATTTCTGTAATTTACAGCTAAATAAAGTATTAGAAAAATATGGAGTTACACATAGGATAGCCACTCCTTATCATCCGCAAACTAGTGGTCAAGTTGAAGTTTCCAATAAAGAGCTTAAGAGGATCCTAGAAAAATCTGTAGAAGGGAATAGGAAGTAGTGGTCTAGGAAACTTAACGATTGTTTGTGGGCTTATAGGACCGCCTTCAAAACACATATATGGACCACCCCCTTTAGATTAGTCTATGGTAAATCTTGTCACCTACCTATAGAATTAGAGCATAAGTCGTATTGGGCAATACGTTCTTTGAATTTTGACACTAATTTTATAGGGGAGAAACGAAAGCTTCAACTTAATGAATTAGATGAGTGGAGAACTATGGCCTATGAGAACTCCAGGATTTATAAGGAGAAGACCAAGCTATTTCATGACCGTCACCTTCGCAAACCCAAGACATTCCAAAAAAGTGGCCAAGACCTCCTTTTTAATTCCAGACTGCGTTTATTCCCTGGGAAATTAAGGTCTAAGTGGTCCGGACCCTTTAAGGTTAAAGAAGTCTTTCCCTATGGCACAGTCGAGCTAACTCACCCTGAAAAGAGAGATTTTAAGATTAATGGACACCGACTTAAGCCTTATTATGGTGAGCTTCCTAGAGACTTCACTCGTCTAGAGACCTGACTCTGTCTAGATTAGGTTTATGTTAAAGTAATAACTATATAAAATATTTCTTATTTATAAAATTTTTTTAGTATAAGTCTAGTAAAATTTTTTTTAAAAAAAATTTAATGAAAAAAAAAATTCTGTAAAATTTTTTTAGGAGGAATGCAATTTTGGAGGAGCACACGGATCACCACACGCCCGTGTGGCTAGCCGTGTACTCGACACAGCCTCAGGCCCAGCCGTGTGAATTAATTCCGAAAAAGGGCGATTTTTCCCGAGAACAATACGGGTTCACACCAACCCGTGTGTATAGCCGTGTCGCTTCGCTCGACGATCGTCGAGATCGCTGTATCGAGACATCCGACATGCCCGTGTCAGCTGACACACGACCGTGTCGCCTACCAACCAGTGTATTATTAATACGTCGTGCCAGCTCAGACACGGGTCGACACACGGCCGTGTCGGGGCCCGTGTCCACCTGCCGCGCTGTCCCTTGTCAGTTTGACCACACGGCCCCCCAAAGCCCGTGTTTCACGAGGCCAAGATTCCTCAACACGGGTACACACACGCCCGTGTGCGCACCCGTGTTCGCCTACTATATATAGGGGCCGTGTCTTTCCTTCCTTTTCATCCCCTGAGTACAGCAAAGCCTCCCGTTTCTTCCAATACCTGAGCTCGATTGGAGTATTCCTTGCCTCAAAAATTTGCGGATTCGCCTCTACTCAATCATCCCTCCTTGATCATGTCGTCCGAAAGAAGTCAAGGCAGTGGCCGTCGCCTACCGGAGCTGCAAGTGTCAACGGAGAGGCGTGATGCCGCTACTCCGCTAGTATTCACTGACCCAGCGCACACCGCCCGCTTCAACTGTCTACAATCAAAGAAATTTCAAGATATTCACACGATTGATCGGAGTGTGCTTGAAGAAATAAATTTAGCTGGGGATGTCAGGGCATTAATCTCTGTAATGGGTTGGGTGCGGTTTTTCGCCATAGAGGAGTTAGGTTTTAAGGAACTCACGTTAGAGTTCCTGTCCTCGTTTTATTTAAATTTTCGGCCTAACTTCATTGATACGCCGCACACGCCCGAGGGGGTAATGTCGTTTCGAGTGAGCGGCACCTTTTATACACTCACCATGCTCCAGTTCACCCAGTATCTAGGGGTGTATGAGGATTCATTCCTCTTTAGTGCTGCCTACTCCGAGCTCCAGTTCGACCTCCCCTCTCGCGATATTGCCGACGGTATCTGGTGCCAGCTTTCTTTTGATACTAGCACCTATGAGGCCAAGCGATCTAAGGCCTCTAAGTTGGTTTCACCCGCCCTCCATTACATTCACCATCTCCTTAGCCACACATTGAGCGGTCGGGGAGAAAGCTCCGGTGTTGTCAGTCGACAGGACCTACTGTACCTCTACAACATGTCTTCACGATATCCTCTACACCTCGGTTTCCTTCTGGCCCAGTTTATTCTCCACCAGGCCGACACCCCCCGCATAGGGTCTATCTGTGTAGCACCCTACATCACTCATTTGGTGAATAACATGGGAATATTTTCAGGCCTCCCCCAGATGACAGTGGTCGCAAAGACCGTGCCCATCATGATGGCCAGTCTTCGCTCCCTCCGCCTCGTCACCGCCCGTCAGGGCCGGGGAGGCGTCACATATGCTATTGCGAGACGTGGGCCGCAAGTGCAGGACGACAGTGATGATGAGGTGGATCCTGACCTCGATGTGCCTTTGGTACCTCCGCCCCATTCCACTTATGCTCATGTCGAGTCTTCTACTCCACCCCCTCCACCTCATTCACAGTATTTGTGGGAGTTTCGACAGTTCTTCGACACCGAGCTCTCGCCGCGCTTACAACATATTGAGGAGTCGCAGCAGCGGACCGAGGCCCTCCTCCTCCTCCAGATCAGAGACCACCTAGGGATTGCTCCTCGCCAGCCGACAGCTCCAGCCCCGCCTTCCGTCCCTGACGATGAGACCGACCACCCCGCTTACTTCTGATGTGTCTCTATGTCGTGTTATCTTTATGTATTTGTGTCTTGTACTATTTCTTATATTAGTGTATTTTAGTTCTTTTAGCTATTGTATATCAGTGCATTTCATTACAGCTCCTGTTTCATTACTGTGATCTTCTACTTTTTATGATAGCAGTTTTTTTCTTTTTCTTATTTCTTTGTGAAATTACTCTATGTCCGCTCTTTACATTGCACTGAGGACATTGCAAGTTTTAAGTCTGGGGGTGGAATGGTTGTTCACGTGGTTACAATTGATTCTAGTTTGCTTATCATAATACTCAAGTTTGTTATACCCCCCCTAAAAAAGATTTGGGAAGTAGGCTAATTGCAAAGTCTGGGGGTGCTTTTATAACACTGATGTATGTTAAGGTATATACAAACAAAAGGCTCAATCGTGATTTATGTGTGGAAAACCCATCACATTTATCTTTGATTACCTCGCCTATAATCTTCTATCCTAAGCCAAAAGGCTACACCATCATACAAGTCCTAAGGATCCGACCTTACTGAGTCTAACTAAGTGCCGTGGAGAGGATGTAAAAAGGGTAAGCTCATGACCGTCAATATGGGTACTTATAAGTTTTGAAATGCTAATACATATCTTATAGAGATTGTTATTTTCTCCTCATATTTGTTATAGATGACTATACTCTTATTTCTAAAAACAAGTGAGAGATAGTTAACAGATATATTGGAAGAATTTTAAGACTACGTTATATTTAGAAAAGTCTGCTAAACTATTTCCTATGCGATTACATCATCAAATTTCTCTTAAATTCATAGCAACCAGTGTGCGGAGGCAAAATTATTTAATGGTAACACAAGTGTTTGAATTAGTTTGCTTAGGGACAAGCAAACATTTAAGTCTGCGGGTATTTGATGAGTGCGATTATGATAGGCTTTTTACTATCATAATTGTAATCATGTCTGCTATTCCTACCTCATTTTGTAGTAATTTCACGAGAAAAGTCAAAGAATTGTTTTATCATGATTAGGAGAGCACAGTTAGGATCTTTGTTAATCCTTATATTGAGTTATCTAATTTATTACTTCACCTTTATATGCAGGTAGCGCTAACCAGTGGAACTAAAAGTCTTGGAGCAAACAGAGGAGTTCACGTAGTCAACATGGCTGATGACAGGACAAAAATTTGGCACACACGGGTGGACATACGACCGTGTGCCTACCCGTGTCCTCTGCACCCTGGAGCTGAAGAAATTGGACGCAGGAGACAGAGACTCACACGGGTAGGAACACGCCCATGTGCCTACCCGTGTCATATTTGAACACGACTGCCGACCAACCCGTGTCTGAAGAACGTGAATAACAACATGGCCGTGTCCGTACCCGTGTCATCTGACACGACTCACTACCAGACACGCCTGCTCGTAGGGAACCGCCTAGGAACCGTCCACACGGCCTGACACACGGCTGTGTTGGAACCCGTGTCTGACCTGTTTGCAAAGGGACTATATATTTCCTGTAGAAAAATTAGTGAAAAACTTTTGGATCATTCTGGGATTGGAGAACTGCTGAAGCCCGAAGTGGAGAATCCAAGAGAAGGAGGATTGAAGGGTATTTTGTATGTATTTTATCTATTCATTAATCCCTTTTAATCTTTCCCTTCTCTTGGTGATTCAACTTTGTTTATTGTTTTAATTTGCATGAACTTATATTTGAACAATTTGTTAATCATGTCTCACATGGTTTACATCAAATGTGTAGTATTTTATTCGTATGTGAGTTTACAAACAAAGATCTTAATCCTAATTATGAATTTCTTATTTGTCTTACATGAATTGCAAATCTCTAGATTGAGAAATTAGATGTTTGTGATGAAATTTACATGTTCATAGTTTGGTGTGAGATCTCTTTATAATTCGAATTTCATGATCGAGAGATATGTTATTTGGATAATTGGAATACGAATAAATGAATTCATGAAATTTTAGAGATATGATTTTGTGGGTTTATATAATAGATAAGGTGTTTTATTCAATGCAAATTTGAGTATTGTAAATTGTTCGAGAGAAAATTTATTAACTTAGATTTATGATTTGAATTGATCGAGAGAGAATTTGATAAATATTTACCCTTTATAATTCAACAAATTTGATAGTCTTGTGCCTTCATGATTAAATTGAATTGAGTGAATGAATGAATATTTTCATGTAATTGCTCATAAGCGTTCGAGTTATTATCATGTTCAATCTTCCAATGCTGATTTTTCCAATAGTCAGTTAGGTTAATTTAGGTTAGACATCAATTTTACTTATAGGTACGATAATAGAGTGAGGATGAGTACGAATACTTGAAATGGCCATGTGGAATACGACACGAGATGTAGATTTCTCTTGTACTATGATTGATAGGTGGACTTGCCTGAATGTTAATTCAATCTAGCTTATGCCCATCTACATAGTTATATTAAAATGTAGAATGAAATCGCATTGACTTATTACTTGTTAGCAAAGCAATCATCATCAATCAAGGAGAACTGAATACTCTGATTAATCATTGGTGCCAGTAACATCCAATAAGAGTAACAGAGAGCTTGTTAATCATCATCTGATAGAGAGTTTCATGCAGGACGAGTATACAAGATGAGCATAAGAAAAAAGATGCTGCAAATCCTTTTGATAGGTTGGATTTAACCTGTTAACCTGTAAGATGGCAGAATGAAAAAGGAGGTCTATACCCGAAGATGACCAAGAAAGGTCGGATGCGCCACAGGTGTTCCCCGGGGGCCTTAAGCATTGCCTGCCCACGATAGGTCATCACGAGTGTAGTCCTACCTAGAGCGGACTAGCCGCGTTCCCTTAGAAGGGCACGAAAGAGAAAAATACACAAAATCCTGAGAAGGAATGATAGATACACTGCTCTCATGCCTCGGGTTACAAACATCGCTGATCAGTTAGTCTAGGTGCACTAAGTGTTCTATAACATTGCTTGTCTTTGGAAAGATCAACGAAGTTGTGGGCCCCGTGAAAGCACAGATTGAGAGTACCATAGAGTATTCGACTATTACAGTCATGAGTTGATCGAAGAGACAAGGCTACACTTGATCGTCATTGCTTATCAAGCAAAGATCATTGTAACTGTAATGTATCCCTAGCGGAGCACAGTATAGCTAACACATGCGACCTCCCTTGATGCACGCTTTGTGTTAGATATTGGCCAGGATCCGAAGCCCTGAAGTTCACCTGCATAGATTGAACGACACCCACTGCACATACGCGAACACTCCCCACTATATGTGATTATCATGGCCTTAAGCCCGAAAACAATCTATGGAGGGAACAACAAGACTCGGTGATATCTCGATAGTTCAGTGATCCCTTTGGCAAAGAGAAAATAGAGGAGGAAGCACTGAGAAATGAAATGAATGAATGAAAGGGAAATGTGTCAGTACAAGATCTTTGACGTAAAATTTATTGAAATGAATGAAAGAACACTGAAAAGTGTTTTAGAGAAAAAAATGTTTGAAGGGTGTAAAGTAAAAATAACCGGCCATGATTGCGCGAAGCTTTTGGGATTGCGATGTCCTTTTCCAGCTCAGATTTGTATTTTTCCAAGGGGGGCCCTCGTCATCGGCGTCGATGCATTCGTCAATATTGAGGCTAGGGTAATTATTGATTTGACCCACTCCCTTTGCGCAGCAAGGACCGTTCGCTGCTTCTTTGACTTTTGAAGTAGACGAGTTAGAGTGGTCATCCTTCGGGAACATGTCACGCATCTTACCCTGCCTCAACATCTTCTGCACCAGTTGACGAAGTGCTCAACAGTTTTCAGTTGAATGCCCGCCTTCTTTGTGAAACTCACAGAACAGATCTGAATCTTTTGATCTTTGATCTGCCGGGTGGTATGGCCTTTTGTAATTAGCCTTACCCTTCATGACCTGACTTACTTCATGCATGGCCTCATCCAGTTCGGACTCTAGCAAGTCATCATCTTGCTGCTGATAAACTGAAGCTGCTTGCGAAGCTGGGGCTGGCAATAGTAACAATTGATCTCGGGTGCGATCCTGGCCTGGGAAGGGGTGTCGATGACATTGAAATTTTATTCCCTTCCTTGCGTGGGATGGAAAATCTTTCCGAGGAGACCTCGGAGGTTGCTTGTAAGAAGAAGAAGAATTTTTCTCTGCTACAAGCCTGGAGATGAAGCTATGATTGCTCTTCTCACCTCGAATGTATGAGTTGGCTAAGCCAATCAACTCTTGATATGACCTTGGTGCTCGAACATTAGCCTTAAACTTAAGTGGTCCTCCACGAAGACCATGTATTAGAGCCAGCCGATACATTTCTTGATCGGCGATCTCAATGTACAAAATCTCTTTCTGGAAACGATCCACAAAATGATGATCGTGTTTTTTTTACAAATCGTCATACACTAAATCACAACAAAGCTCACATATCTGATGCAGTAAGCCGAATTGTTTACTTGCAACTGCAACGACCTTATTTCTATTATTATTGCCATGATAGATTATTTGGTGGTGAAGCATCAACTATGTGCTACAATAATGGAAAAGTAGAAATTCCAAATATACCTATTCTGAATCAGCTCTATAATTTATACATTAGTGATTCTACTGAAAGACGACATTTTAAAAGATACATTTGTTCATATAATCACGTTTCTCTTTTACTTCTATGAGTGTTAAATTAGATGAAACATTGACAGCAGATCAACACGGCATTTATACATTTCGAGATCGTAGAGCAATATATCGGTGAATATGATCTCTTTTGCCTGTTGCAAACACAAGACCTATATACCTGCAACTATATATATACGATACAGAACATGAGACAGATGATCGCTTACAAGAAAACACCGAGCTGGATCGTCTGTTGTGTAATATCCCGACTTTTATTGGGCCATCGGAACTCTAGTGGGCCCAATAAAAGTGACCCGTACCTCTACCCGTGGCCCATACCAAGGTAGGAGGTAACCCTAGATGGGGATATCGAGCTAAAGAACTCTGATTTGAGTACTATCGGTTCCTGTGGCCTCGTATAGTCAATACGAGCATGTCAGAACTCGTTGCTTTGCAATCCGAGGTCTAAGACGAATATAGACATTTTGACCGTTTTAGCGCACTGCGACGCGCAGATTTTGGACTTTTGCCAAACAGACTTCAATTCAATCTCGGTCAGTAGAATTGGACTCGTGTGGTTAATACGAAGTCAACAGAAGTCGCCCTTGACAGTTTTGATGATAGGTGATCAACTCGTGGTCAAATCGAGCACAATCATGCGCCGAAAAGCGTGTGCACACCAATTGTGACACGTGTAACACCCCAAAGCCCAAATTTGGTTTTAGGTTGGGCAACACGGCCTGGGACACGTGCGTGTCCCAAGGCGTGTCCTGCTCGGGTTGAGTAGCTTGTCGAGTGCTCGACGAAATGCACTCGACAAAGTTTTCGAAAGGTAACACGCCCTCTGACACGGGCGTGTCCGAGGGCGTGTCCGAGGGCGTGTCCGAGGCATATTCGACGAACTTCACTCAAGTAGATGCGGTCGACGAATTCTCGCGAGAGAGTGAACACGACCTATGATACGGGCACGTCACATAGCTGTGTCCTGCCCTGTGTCTACTCGAGTGGGTCTCGAGGGGGCGTCTCGAGTAGGTCTCAAATGTCTCTAGTTCGGGATGGACACGGGCGTGTCAGCCATGTGACACGGGCGTGTCTTGTCCAAGTACTCGAGTAGTTCTCTCGAGTAAGTCTTGAGTGGGTCTCGAGAGCTAGACACGGGCGTGTCAGCCATGTGACACAGGCGTGTCTTGTCCACTTACTCGAGTGGTTCTCTCGAGTAGGTCTCGAGTGGGTCTCGAGAGCTAGACACGGGCGTGTCAGCCATGTGACACGGGCGTGTTAGCCATGTGACACGGGCGTGTCACATGGCCGTGTCCTATTCTGGATAAGTCAGTCGTGTGCCGCTTAAGGTACATGCCCTGTGACATGGGCGTGTCATAGGGCGTGTCAGACCCGAAATAGCCGTTTTCAGGGAAATTTGTAGCCATTCGTTTCCTTCCTTTGGGAAAGGATGGGTGTTGATCTGCTATATGCATACCAGTTTTTATTCAGTACTTTGTATATTTGTTTTATAAAAATATAGGCTCTTAGGAAAAAGGTGTTGAACATGAAAGTTGCTCCCCTTGCTTAGGGCTACCTCCACAAAAATTTTGAGAAATTTTGAAATTGTTTTAGTATTTTTAAAAGCCTAAATAAAGTTTGATTGACAAAATTAACGACCCAAAACTTATGAGAAAATTCTGAAAAATTTTCTAGGCTCATTTTTGGCTCTTTTAGAAGTTATATTAAAATTTGGGGTCATAGGGATAAGAAATGAAATTTTTCCCAAATTCTAGAGCCTAGGGTCACACTCTGAATTTATTACGCTCATTTCCCTTAGAAACGAAAATTGGAGCGCACGATCACCCTCCATAAGTTGAATAGTAAATTCAAATTGCAACAAGAGTGGCCGAGGTAAGTGGCCAAGCTCCGAGCATTTTGAGATTTCGTGAAACCACTGAGCGCCTCGACCCTCGGGTATTTTGGGCAGACTCGGAAAGTAGAGTACGAGCTGCAAGTTGCTAATTATTCTTGACAGATAATAAAAGGGTAACTAAATTATCGGATCTTAATAATGGGTATAACCGAAGGAAATCTTGAAAACCGAGAAGGAATTAATAATACCTCATGAGAATGGAGATGGAACTGAATCCTCCTGAATGGAGTGAACGGACTACTAAACATTTTCTTTATGATTATTCCAGTCTCGTACTAGTCAAATCCAATTCAGTACTTTCAATTCAACTTCAGTCTCGTACTGGTCAAGTTCAATTCAGTACTTTCAATTCAACTCCAGTCTCCTACTGGTCAAGTTCAATTTAGTACATTCAATTCAACTCCAGTCTCATACTGGTCAAGTTCAATTCAGTACATTCAATTCAACTCCAGTCTCGTACTGGTCAAGTTCAATTCAGTACATTCAACTCCAGTCTCATACTAGTTAAGTTTAATTCAGTACTTTCAATTCAACTCCAGTCTCGTACTGGTCAAGTTCAATTCAGTACATTCAATTCAACTCCAGTCTCATACTGGTAATGTTCAATTCAGTACTTTCAACTCAACTTCAGTCTCGTACTGGTCAAGTTCAATTCAATACTTTCAATTCAGTACTACTCCAGTTTCTTACTCGTCGCATATCATTCCAGCACTTAAATTATGCAGCTTTCATTACTAGCAGCTTTAATTAACACTTTTCATTTCTGCAATTTAATGTTTTAAGCCCGAGTCCTGCTCTGACGAGCAGTTGCCTTTAAGGTCGAGTCTTAGTTGGGGATAACCGGAGTTGGGGTATTCCTCCAGGTTTATCCACAAATAAAGTGCTCCCATGCTCCTTGTCGAAAGTTGAGCTGAGCATTACTGCCCGAAGATTGAAGCATAGTAGGGTAGGCCGCCACAGACCCGGTACGTGCTAGCAAAATTGACGGTTTGATTGCTTGTAAATTTCTTGAGGTAAATTGTGGCGGGTCAGTCACTTTTGCAGACCGTTCGTACCGGTGTGGGAAGTTCGACGAATCTAGGTGACAAGGAGATGGGAACCATGGGTAACCGGTCGTTGGGTTTCCTCTGTTGCTCGACCAAAATATTGTATCGCCGGACGTCGATCACATCCAATAGTACACAAGGTTGTACGTTGGGTCTTGGAGCTGTGTAGTACGACCACCCCCAAAAGTGGTAGGACTGGCCACTATCACCAACGACCACATCGGTGAGGCCCACGGGGCTCACTAACCTGCTGGAATAGAAGCGGTCCATACTATGTCGACATAGGGTGTTTTACGTGGCTATGAGTGAATACGATGTGTGCGAGGTTGTGAATGCCTGCGATGTGTGCTCGGCTGTGAATGCCTACGATAGGATACGAGTTGTGAATAGCTGATGTGTTGATGTGCAAGTGGAGCCCTTATTATAAATGATGTTATTGCTGCTGCCATTTCAGTTATATTATGCTGCCCTTCCTTTATCGTTGCTCCTGGCTTAAAAATATGAAATATTATGCTATCCCTCTCATTGTTCGGCTATCTTATATTGTTGGGTGTGTGTGCTCGTCCCTAGGATATGGATCTGGGGAGGAGATTTGTTTCCGCTTAGCTCTATGACTAATGGTTATCTTAATAACCATTCACAAGAGATGGAGGCCGTAATGACCCCCTGCCGCGGGAGAATTCTCCAGCAGTTAGGACTACTCGAGCAGAAGCACCACTGACATCTTCAAAGTTTCGAGACATAAGTACCAGCAAGTAGGATAGGGAGAGAGAGTGAGGAGCTATATGTACAACTTGTACATCCTGCGAGATTATATATAGAACGTGGGCGATGTCCTAGTATTAATGTAAATATATATAATGTTATATATAGTTGATAATATTTTTCCTGTTAATACTTGCGCAAATCTCTGATGTGTCGTTAATGTTGTGATTCTAGCCGAGCATGGCGACCAACTAGTGCATAGATAAGGTGGATTGTGTAACATCCCGACTTTTATTGGGTCACTAGAACCATAGTGGACCCAATAAAAGTGACCCGAACCTCTACCCGAGACTCATAATGGGTAGGAGATGACCATATTTTGGGGATTTTGAGCTAATGAGCTCTGATTCGAGATCTGTTTATTGCTTTGGACTTGTATAACCGGTATGGGTGCAACCAAACTCATTTCTTTGCAAACCAAAGTCATATGTTGAATATGACCGTTCCTTATAGAACGTCACAAATACGAGAAATTTGGATGTTGAGCTAGAGAACTCTGATTTGAGTTCCGTCAGTTCTTATGACCTCGTATAGTCAATATGAGTGCATTGGAACTCGTTCTGTTGAGTTCTGAGGTCATATGGTGAATATGACCATTCTCGTAGAACATCACAAATACGAGAAATTTGACTGTTGAGCTAAAGAACTCTGATTTGAGTTCCGTCAGTTCCTATGGCCTCATATAGTCAATACGAGTGTGTTAGAACTCGTTCAGTTGAGTTCTAAGGTCATATGGTGAATATGACCGTTTTTGTAGAACGTCGCAAATACGAGAAATTTGGATGTTGAGCTAGAGAACTCCGATTTGAGTTCCGTCAGTTCCTATGTCCTTGTATAGTCAATACGAGTGAGTTGGAAATCATTCCGTTGAGTACCGAGATCATATGGTGGATATGACCGTTCCTCGTAGAACATCGCAAATACGAAAAATTTGGATATCAAGCTAGAGAACTCCGATCTGAGTTCTGTCAGTTCCTATGTATTTGTATAGTTGATACAAACACATTGGAACTCGTTGCGTCACAACCCGAAGTCCAACGACAAATATGACCGTTTTGAGTTTCGTAGCACGCTGCGACGCACAATTTTTGAATATTGGGCAAATGAACTCAAAGTTGACCCCAGTCAGTTGCGTTGGATTTGTACGATCAATATGAGGTCAACAGACTTCATTCCAGTCAACACAGATAACAGGTCAACATCGAGCAATCCGAGCATTATGGTGCACCGAAAAGCGTGCACATGCCGATGTTACTAAAATACCCCAACTTTGGCACGTCACTTGACGACTTGGACCTACTTTGACCTTGACCGACATGAGGTCCCACCCCATGGTTGACTTTGGTCAAACCGTATGAAAAAAACACCTTTTTTAAGTTTATGGCAAGTTTTCCACTTACTCCACCATGAGCTCAGATCAACTTAAATGGGCTTGACATTTGGACTGTTCAGAATGAAAAGAATGGGGGAAGGCCCTTCACTTTGCTCTCTCTCTCTCTCTCCCTCTTCCTAATGGCCTAAGATGAAATTTTTCACATGGATAATAGCTAGCCTTGGTTCCTATGTTGTACAACCCACCAATATAAGGTTGACATCTGTCCAAAAATAGTTGTTGGAGTGCTAACTACCAACCATGGTTCTCCTTTTCTTGGCCAAGAAGGAAGGAGAAGGGGCTCACCCCCTCCCTCTATATATTCATCCCCTCCACACCAGAGGATTGCAATCCTCTTCCCCATATCCAGTCGACCCCAGCCACCACCTCGCCGGAGCCCTACCTCGTCGGAAATAGCCCACCCGAGCTCCACCACCCTCCACCACCATTAATGGCGGATCTCGCAGGAACCCCCCTAAGGCCTCAAAACTAGGTGGGACCTCCTCCACTCCTTCCTCCCTAGCTTTCTAACGTGTTGCATGCGAGCTCTAGCAGCCAGAGCGCCGCCGCCGTCAACCCCCTCTCCACTGTTTCAAAAAAATAGCTCCAGCGATGGCCGGCGGCGGCAGGCCGGCGGCGGCAGGCCGCCGGACCATCGCCAGAGGGAGCGCCCGACCTCGGTGAGTCAGTCGGGGGTGGAGTCACAGCCGGTCGACGGCAGGGAAGGCCCGTAAGGGGCGGATCGTGTACAGGTGTTGTACAGTGGTGAAGAAGAAGGTATAAATATTTTTATATTTATAATTTTTATAAATTTTTATATAAAATTATAATAAAAAGGGGGTTTTTGATTTTCTGAGGCTAAACTGGAGCGCTGATGAAAATGTTTTGAACATGGAAAATGTTTCTATTGGTCTCAGCTACACCACATAAAAATTGGAGATTTTTCAAACACTGTTTGCTAATTTAAAAAATTTTAAAAATATATTTATTTGGATAATTTGGGGGACATAAATTGCTCCTAAAAATCTGATAAAATTCTCCGTGATATTTGGAGCACTTATACATACTCTATCTGATTTGGAGATTTTTGGTCATACTTTGATATTTTTCAATCAAATAAAGTTGTGGTTTTCACCTTTGAAAAATAATTTAGGTCAATTTTCCCGATCAAAATCTCGTAAAATCTCATGGATGATTTATATTCACTAAAGGCATGTCACGATGAAATTTGAGAAGTTTTCGAGTATTCCTGCTATTTTTGAGATTTTTAATCATGCTCGAGATTAACTTAAAGATTACTAGATATAAAATCTTCTGATTAAAATATCTTATATCTTTATAAAAATTCTTGGGGTTAAATACAAGCTTTGGGCATATACGAGGAATTTTTATGTGCTCCTAATATTTTAATTGATTTAACTCGAGCTTGTTTTAAATGACGATAGAGGCTATGTAAGACCTCGAAGCGATGAAAATTATTTTGATCAATATGTATTTATCATTTAAACCCACTGCCGTAATTTGATGATTTGAGATTTGGCTTATTTTTAAATATAAAAATAAGGATTTATTCGAGGCTTAATAAATTATTGAAGCTCAATCAAATTTCAAAATAACTCGAGGAACTCTTGAGGTTTATGTTTTGTTGAATTCAAGCTTGAGTTTTGGTTTTCCTAAATTCCTGACTCTTTATTGCAAAAATAGGTTTAAATCAGAATAAATGATATTGAGCTTAACATAGACACTTGATTCGCCCTAATGCGAGCAATTGAGGTTAAGTGATGGTGTTAAACCTCTTGCAGATAATTAGCCCTCGGTAATTCTTTATAACTAGGAGCAAGTTATTATATTAAGGTTGCAGACCTTCTATAGCTGGTCAGCTAGCTATAGTTAGCTTTATTTTTTCCACCTTATTTTATCACTTAGCTATAGTTAGCTACTCTATTTTTTTTGCAAATTCACTTAACTTTAGTTAGCTTTTTTACAATATTTTTGCAAATCCACTTAGCTATAGTTAGCTAATTTTTTTTCTTTTGCAATTCCACTTAGCTACAATTAGCTACTAAAGTTTTTTTAAACCAGTCCACTAAGATAAAAAATTGGAAAGCAACAGAAGTCATATTTGTTAACATAAAAAATGGAATGCATTAATTCCATATATATTATTAGAACGGAGTAAAATCAACAAATGACAACATGTAATGCATTTCTCGTAATATCAATCAAGTTCTTAAAATTAATTTCGGTGAACTTTCAGAAAAGAAATCAATAGTGGAGTAGTGTTTTTTTTACAGTGGAGTAGTGTTTAATTACATATTATATCGGAAATGGAAAGCATGCTCATGTAATGAATAAGGAGAAAGACGCATCATCTCATCCTCTACAAGATAACCCCCTCCCACATTGAGGACTTCAAACAAAACATGAAGTTCAACACATTCACCAGAACAAACACATTTATATGAAAACAAAATAAAGAGTTAAGATACATCACCATTTTTGACAAAAATAACTTCATGTTGACTTGATTAACTTCAAAAAATTAACAATAGAGTAAAATATCACAAATTTGAGCAAGATGAAGGTCAAATGTCCAAAAACAAAAGTTCAATATAACACATTCATTGTGTTTACACATCATCCTCGCTACCGTCATATCCCAATTCAAGAATTGATTCTTCGCCCTCCGCATCAGATCCCACAAAGCGAGCATCATCGTCATTACCGTTGTCTCCCTCGTCCGACATTGGGGGTCGATCTGGAAGAAGCGTCTCCCATATGCCACCAACGTCATTAACAACACCCGAATCCGTGGGTATGAGATGTTTGTTCAACTTATTGAACATAACGACCTCTACTAAACCTGGGCGCAAAGTTGACCGTTTAGGGGCTAAAACGTCGTTCATTCCACCTAAATCACACTCCAACCCTCCAGATGAAGCTTTGTTTGCAAGAAATGCTGAGGTAGTCATAGCAAGGCATGACATTTCGACCCTCTTCACATACCACCAATTTGGCAAGTCGGAAAAATGTTCAGGACCTTCTTTGCGATCAAGAGATCTTAGTTTCTCGATTTCTTCCTTCACAATCAATTCGGGCGTTATTGCGATAGCAACGCTAACACCGGCATCGATTTGAAGCATTTCTGCTAACAAATTATCACTCTCATTGGAGCGAGATCGTTTTGCGGCTGGATGTTGTGCCTCTTCCATCTTCCTATCTAATGTGGATTCTGCAATCCTCTCTGTGTAAACAATGATTGTTTCCCATGTGAGCATTTTAATGAATTCAAATAAAGCATTTCTTAGAGCGGTCACGTTCCAACCTAGAGGGATGTCGACATTGTTGATATGCATTTGATCGATCTGATTCTTGATCAGACCACCTGCAGCAAGGCCGATACATTGAAGAACCTGCATATCAAAAAGATAGCTGAACTTGAAATCATTTGCCGCCAGGTTGGTGCTGAGTACTTTCATGCGCACCCTAGTGTCAATGCCAGTGTAACCATACACTTCGGATGGGTAGCAGAGGACCTTCAATGGGTGGTACCGATCGTAGTAGCGCTCTCACATCGCTACTCGCAGTAGTTCGCGTACGCGCGTGCTACGCGGATCAAGATCTTCGACACTGCGGGATGGTGCATCTACTGCAGGTGCGAGTGCGTTACGCATAAGAAGAGCAGACCCATCAACGGGGGTTGGGTCATGAATTTTCAATGGCGTACATGAATTAAGCACATTAGACAAGTTGCTCGCCATCTTGATATAGACATCAATAATGACACATGTCTTCATCTTCTGAGCCAAAACTTGCACAACGCGAACCAGAACAATGATTGATCGAAACTCTAAGAGAACCTCCTTATCACCTAGACAAGAGAATACCTTGCCTTTCCGACGGAATGCCTCTTTCAACTGGGCGAAATAAATCAAAATACGAACAAGCACATCGTTGATTGCACTCCATCAATGGGCGGGGGAGTTTTTCATCTTAATAAGATAATTGAAAGATTCAAACATGAGATCGTCCAACAGTGCTTGCAAATCTTCACTTTTGTTGACAACTTCTGCAATTTTCCGGACTTCCTTGATGATTCGACGCGCCTCCGGATTTTTGTTGTTTGCCGCCTTCAGGAACGTTCCAAATGCATTGGACGATGCAAGATGTGCCAAATGCGAGATACACCACTCATGCAGCGTCAAGGAGACAATCTCAAGTGCTCGTTTAATGTCCGATACAGAATCGGTAGCACTGGTAAGCACGTCTTGGGGCATGACAATGGTGCACTCCTCCATGATGGCTCTGACCCACTAAATAATCAGATCTGAGGTACGTTGAATATGACGCTCATCTGTAGTTGGAGCATAACAGCGGACTGCCACGTTCCAACTCCGGTCCTGGCCGCGAACGATGTAGCTGATCCTGCATGCCACGTACTTTTGGTTTGAGAATCTGTTTCTGTACAAATCGATATTAACTGCCATGAACGGGATCACGTTGTGGTACCACTCACGCGCCGTTTTGGAACATTGATATTCTTCAAACCACCATCTACTATAGGTAGTCTGCCGGCCACAATCTTCCATCTATCAGCAGTGAATGCATTAAATGGGATGGAGTGCTCGGTGGCCCATGCAGTAATCACGTACTGAAAAAAATTAAACATGTATTCATTTAAACATGCTTTATGTTAACTTAGAAATCTTCAAATATACCTGGAACCAATGCGTTGGATTTGCTAAGAATGATTCTTGGGAACATTCTAGCTGCTCTTTAATTATTGCAATGTTAGCATTGATGGTCAATGTCTTTTTGGACAAGACAACATGCAATTGATTCAAGTGGTCGTTGCATTGCTGGTGGATGTCTGGGATATTTTAATCCACATATGTTTCCCCTCTTTAACGCAATTGTCATGCAAACAGAGAAACCAACGGCCGCCCTTGTTATCAGAAACAATAACGCCGGCCTTCCATAGAATAGAAGATGCATTCCACAGCTTACCTTCAGGTAAAACTTTTCCGACCGGCTTTACGCTCACTGCCTTGAGAACCACGGGCTCCTCTAGGAATTTTTTGATTCGCTCGAAAATGCTTGTGTGACATGCTTCATCATCAAACATGTTGGAGACTGTCACAAACATGTTGCCTCTAAATGTAATGAATCTTAAGGTAGAAATACAGTGGAAAAGTACCTGGACGCCAACTTATATTGTAATTAATATACTTATTGTCATGATAAATGAGATTGCTAAATGGATGTTTGAGAAACAAACTATAACAATAAGTTAAATAATGATTGTATTAGAGTAATAAATAATGCACTAACATCTATCAGTGGGGTATTCTGTGTAAGAAATGTGAACTGGTTGGTCAAAGCAAAATGAGTGAAATGAACCATGACATCAATGTATGACACTTAGGCTCTGTTTGGCACAGTCGTGGCGGTCTTAAACGTCATTTGTTAAGGATCACTTAACAAACATCATCCGTTTGAACATAAAAGTGGATGAAGTTCTTTAGGTGTGCGTTAATGAATGACAATTTAACCCCAAGTTCATGACCGCCACCACCGGGCCAAACAGAGCCTTAGTGTTCCTGTATTCCCGTATCTATACAGGAAAGACATAAGTTGAATGTATCATTAGAAAGTGTTATAGTGCCCCCCTATAAAAAAAAATTCATGAATGAATGAGTGAGCATTGAATCCCGTTTCTTATTTCCTGCAATAAAATCATTAAACAAATCTGGTTCATTCTCTAGCATTACAATGCCAATGGAGTAGTTGTGAGTTTATGAAAACAAAACTTTGACACATAATATATTGTTTTTAGACCTTTCAAAGAAGATAAAATGAAACAAAGAAGAGAAGTAATTCCTCACAGGCGATCCGGCGGAAAGAAGAAGGTCGACCTAGGGTTTGGGAGCTACAACACAAGCTTCACAGCGAGTAATCCGGTAACTCCAGACTCTGGACGGGGAAGATGGTGGTGGCTGGAGCGTCGGTAGGCGGTGGAAGAGTGGATGAACTGTCCGGAAATGGATGGAAAAATGCACACCGACCCTTCGAAAGGTCCCCAGTGGCGGCGCCGGAACAGGACAGGGAGGGAGACCTCGTCGATGCTTCCATCGAAGAAGAACGCCAGTCGAATCTCCGGCGAGCAAGGGCGCACGGGAGATCAGGATTGCTGAACAGGAACCGAACGGGAACGATAAGGGTTTCGTTCACATGAATTTTCAGCCGTCTGGAATTAGGAAGGGGTTTGCTTTTATAGGGGAGGGGTTTAGGTCAAAATGGCTATTGATAGCCATTTTAAATAAGAGAGAAATTTGTTTTTATATATATATATATAACAAAATAGGTCTTGAAAGTGCGTTGACTTTAAAACATAAAAATGCATCACTTTAAGATTTGACGACTGAGGATATATGATGACAAAATCAAACGGTTAAATTTTTTTAACTCATGTTATTGACAGATCTGGTTAAATTTAAAATGAAATTAAAAAAAACAAATTAAGTTAGCTAAAGCTAGCTATTTCATAAAAAAAAAATTTTACTTGGCTATAGTTAGCTATTTAAATTTTTTTTTTAAATGTTACTTAGCTATAATTAGCTGATTGAAAAAATTTTGTAATATCCACTTAACCTCGACTTGCTGGTCATAGCTAACTGTTCGCGCTGTACCACTTAGTTAGCTGTCCGAGGTCTGTAAGGTTGTAATCCCTAAATATAAGTCTGATTAAGCCATGTTTAAGAGGCACAACTGAACTTAATATTGGATATTAATAATGAGTGAAACTCAAAAGAAGCTTTTCAAGAATAAAAATAGAAATGAACTTGCTTCCTTAGAACTGAGAACGAACTGAATATACCTCCTGAGAACGGAGATGGAACTGAAGCCTCCTGAATGGAGTGATTAGACTACTAACCAGTTTCTTTATGATTATTCAAGCTTTCTCTGGTCCAGTTCCTTTATTTATTTTAGTTCAGTACTTTCAATTTAGTTCTTTCAATTCAGTTCTATTCCAGTCTCGTACAGGTCGAGCTCAATTCAGTATTTTCAATTCAGTTATTTTCCATTCCCGTACTGGTCAAGTTCAATTCAATACTTTCAATTCAGTTCTATTCCAGTCCCGTACTGGTAAAGTTCAATTCATTACCTTCAATTCAGTTATATTCTAGTCCCGTACTGGTCAAGTTCAATTCAGTACTTTCAATTCAGTTCTACTCCAGTCCCGTATTGGTCAAGTTCAATTCAGTACTTTCAATTCAGTTCTACTCCAGTCCAGTACTGATCAAGTTCAATTCAATACTTTCGTTTTAGTACTACTCCATTTTCGTACTGGTCAAGTTCAATTCAGTACTTTCAATTCAGTTATACTCCAGTCCCATACTTGTCAAGTTCAATTCAGTACTTTCACTCAGTACTACTCCAGTTTCCTTCCGGTCACATTTCATTCCAGCACTCTAATTATGCAGCTTATATTATCGGCAACTTTAATTACCGCATTTTATTACTGCAATTTATTATTATCAGCACGGGTCCTGTTCTGACGAGCAACCATCTATTTGGGTCGAGCCTTAGTTGGGGATAACCGGAGTTGAGGTGTTCCTTCAGGTTTAGCCCCAAATAAAGTTCTTCCAAGCTCCTTGTCGAAAGTTGATATGAGCATTACTGCCCGAAGATTGAAGCATAATAGGGCAGGCTGCCACAGACCCGGTACGTGCTAGCAAAAATTGACTGTTTGATCGCTTGTAAAGTGATTGCGGTGAATTGTGGCGGGTCAGTCACTTCCGCAGACTGTTCGTACCGGTGCAAGAAGGTCGACGACTCAAGGCGACAGGGGAGATGGGTACCACGGGTGACTGACCGTTATATTTTTCCGTTGGATTTTTCCTCCACTGGTCGGCCAAAATGTTGTATCTCCGGATGTCGGTCACATCCAATAGTACACATGGTTGTACGTTGGGGCCTGGGGCTGTGCAGTACAACCACCCCCAGAACTAGCAGGACTGACCACTGTCACCGACGGTCACATCAGTGAGGACCGCGGGGCTCACTATCCTGCTGGAACAAAAGCAGTACAATCTATGTCGACATAGTAGGCGTGCACGGCTTTGAATGCATGCAGTGTGTGCGTGAATTTGAATGCCTGAGATGTGCGCGCGAATTTGAATACCTGCTATGTGCGCACGATTTGAATGACTGCGATGTGTGTGCAGCTTTGTATACCTGTGGTGTGAATATAAGTTGTGAATACCTGATGTGCTGATCGCTAGTGGAGCATTTGTTATAACCGATATATAATACTGCTGCTATTCAAATTATACTATAATGCACCTCTTTTTTTAATGGTTGCTCCTAGCTTATATATGAAATGTTGTACTAATTCTCTTTTGCTTCGACTATTGTTGATTGTGTTGAGTCTCACTCTCCTCCCCAAGTTTAGGGATCTTGGGGAGGAGGTGTGAATCCACTTAGTCCTGTGACTAACAGTTATTTAAATAATCATTCACAGGTGATGGAGCAACGTAAGACCCAGATAGCTCATGACAACATACCTGTCTTAAAGCCGGCACAAGCAGAAGCACCAGACTCATCCCCAGTCCTTAGAGATGTGAGCCATTAGCTTGGAAGAAGCAGAGAGAGTGTTGTAGTCTTCTTTAGCCCGATAGGCCGAATGTATAACCCTATGGCTACGGTCTTTGTTATATATAAATTGATTTCTGATTTACTTTTATTGTGATCTGATGTGATGTGATGAGTTTCCATAGCCTAACAGGGCGATCATTTTACGCTTGGTGAGTGGGTTGTTGCCACATGAAAAGCATAGGGTTGCCATCTTGGGTGGTAAGGCCTGTCTCCGACCCGATCAAAGGTTGGGGGGAGGGTCTTACAATTGGATCAGAGCATTCAGGATCCGTCCATGTGGGGAGTCTCAGAATCCTTTTGTCCATCGCTTCGTTCCTTTGTTCAGGATGAACCATGCAGCGAAAGCATGGTGGACCCTATAAGCTTAAATTTAAGGATTCTAGACTCCACGTTTGCATACCCGTACACACTCGTTTCCGCTTTGGTTAGTTTTATAAATTCCCATACTTTACAAACTTCTGACTCCTCCTCGAGATCCCGGAGTAGAGTAACAGAGGATCTTCCTCAAGAAATCAACACCTCCCACCGACTCTACCATCTGCTCCCGCAGTACTATTGCTGACACAGAGCTGGGACAAACCCTCGCAGCCTTATTAGGCATGTTTCAGACTGCCATTGGGTAGTAGCAACAACAAGTCATTCACGGGTCGGACATGTGAACGACCTTTCGAGAGTTAAGACCTATTTATCGAGGTGTTGAGACATTGATACAGACAGAGGAATGGATAGGAGTCGAGGAACTGCTAGAAGGGATGAGATGCCCAAGAGTATTTGCAGTTTCCTTGTTGGTGACCCTACTTGAGGGATTTGCCCATGATTGGAGGTGAGCAATTATTCGTTCCACTTTTAATGCGCACCCGCTCCATACTATCTTATGAGGAGAATTCTTTAAGGTGTTTTTAGAACACTCATACTTGAAGCAGATCAAGCAGAGTTGTAGGGGCATTCCCTGCAAATTCATCATGGGAATAAGACGGTACCAGAGTACCAAAGAGAATTCATCAACTTAGCCTGTCATGTGGGGATGCTTGCAATAACTGATGAAGACACAACCACTAGATTTTATTGAGGACTGCGCGATGACCTCTGACAGGCTGTTGGAACCTTAGTTCTGATTTGGGCAAGGATCACAATTAGGATTGTTTAGATTGACCCATAATATATAGTCATGGGTCATAAGTTTATTTCCAGGACTTGCCTCAGAAGGACTCTCCAGAATTGCTGAAAGAATTCTGAGAAATGTAGTTAAGACAAAGTCAGAAAATCAATTCGACGGTAGTCGAACTCAGGTCGACGAACGACGATCTAAGGTCGACGAACTCTGAGTTCCTTCCCTGAACTCAGGTCGACGAACTCTGATCTCAAGCAAGAAGCTCTGCTCGATGAAATCCAGCTAAGCTCGACGAACTCCAAGTTCAGGTCGACGATCGCTGAGAAAAGTTCAAGTAAGATTCCCAGCTCAACGAAAATAGAAGCTGAGCTCGACGATCTGTGAGCTCCGGTTGACGAATTCTGTGCAGTTATTCCAGACCTATTTATTTACAGTTGGCAGATTGAATTAAGGATTAATTACAGTCAGAACATTTTGTGCTAAACATTCCCGATGGAAATAGCCGTCCAAAGTGGGTAGTTTCAGAAGTTAATTGTGGATTAATTCCCAAGGCGTCTTCTACTCTCAGGAATGCTTCAGCCGTTATCAAGATGAATGAATCCAAATGTTTGAATTTGAAATAAGAGAGATTAACATAAAGATAAACATAACAACACAGAGCACAGTAGTGTGTAGAGACACAGTGAAGGAGGAACTCTGCATCAATCAACATATTCATAGAGTTCTCCATCTGCTGCAGGCTTTTCAAGAGACACACATTCATATCAGTCTAAGAAGCTTGCTGGAGACATCATCAATTTGAAGGCCTACACCCTGAAGCAAAGCTTCCCTCTTTCCTGAACCATTCAACATCTCAGGGGGAGCTTTGACATCATCAACATCCACTAGTCTTCTCTCAGTTGTATTTGAGAAAGAGAAGACAACATCACTTCTTTTCCCTTTCTCGTGTACAGGGTTATAACTCCCTTCAAAAGTTATTCTTGGTTACAAGTCTCCTGATCAAAAGACTTGGGTTGGTTTTTGATCACCTGATCAAAAACTCATTGGTGGCAGTCACCTGATCAAAACCTGCTAGTGGATTCCTACTAGGGTGGTAGAAGAGTGGATGTACCCAGGTTGGGGGGAACCACTATAATCCTTGTGTCTTCTGAAAGTGCAACTAGATCTGATATACTCTAGAGGGGGGTGAATAGAGTATATGGTGTTTTAGTACTTTTAAAAACTTTTACAACAATTATTGTAATAAGTGTGAGCATGGAAGCAAATATAAATCTAATCACAGAACTAAGCTATGCAAAAACTAAGCACAGACAAATCAAGGCCAGAAACAAAAAGTAAACAAGCAGAGCCAGAGGACACAAGGAAATATAGTGGTTCCCCAAACTTGGGTACATCCACTCTTCTACCACCCTAGGTAGGAATCCACTGCAGGATGAGTTGATCAGGTGTCCTGGGCACCAATGAGCTTTTGATAAGGTGCTCAAAAACCAAAGCAGATTTTTTGATCAGGTGTCTTGCCACCAATGAGCTTTTGACAAGGTGCTCAAAAACCAGATTCAAACTTTTGAAGGGAGTTTGAGAAACCCTTTACAAACTGGGGGTGAGAGAGTGATGGCAGTCTTCTCTTTCTCAAACAACTGAGAAGACTATGTGGATTGATGTCAAAGCTCCCCCTGAATCCTTGAGATCTTCAGGAAGAAAAGCTTTGCTTGAGGGTGATAGACCTTCAAAGGTAGAACTCCAGCAATAGATGGTTTCAGCAATGGCTGAAATGTTGAGTGTCTGGAGTCTTGAAATGATGTTGGCCTTGAACACTTTGAAAGATGGAGAGATTTTGAAAGCTTGATCTCTTTGATGAGTGTTCTTTAGAATTCTTTTTGACAGAAGATTTTGAAAGAGTCTCTATATTCTGTATTGTGTGTTCTCTTCTTGTTAATCTCTATTGATTCAAAAACCATTCTGTCTTTTATTCTCTGTTCCAGAATAGAATATCATTCTCTGTCAAAGATAGTCGTTGGTCTGCATTGATTGCATCCTTAATTGCAAAAATTCTTCTGGAGGAAAGTCCACAGAATTATTCCTTTGAAAGATCCCTTGAAACTTGGTCCAGAAATAAATGAAAACGGCTAGCAAATCTCTGAATTAATTGCAGAATAACTCCTGTCTGATTTGAATTTGAATTCTGGAAGATATCTGAAATCGTCGAACTGAGCTCTGCTATCGTCGAGCTGAGCTCAGCGAACTGGAAAACTCAAGCAGCAAAATAATCGTCGATCTGAGCTCAAAGATCGTCGAACTGAGCTCAGAGATAAAGATCCAGAGCAGAGTCAAAATTGTCGACCTGAGCTCACCGATCGTCGAATGGAGTTCGACGATATTGTGAAGTTGAGCTCAGCGATCGTCGAGTGGAGCTCGACGATCTGTCGAAGTTGAGCTCGACGATCGTCGATCTGAGTTCGACGAATCGTCGTGCTGAGCTCGACGATCAGACTTAGTCTTCAGTCTGAAAAACTTGGACTTCAGGGCAGCTTCCAATCCTAGACTTCTAACCCTTAGACTCAATTCTAATTGACCTATTAAGCTATACAGGAGGTCAAACAAAGGTTCCTAAAGACATAGTGATCCTGACCCAAATTAGCAATAGGGTGTTCCAACAATCTCCCCCTATTTGGGTTAGGATTACTATTTACAGACTTTGGAAAATCAAATAACAACATATAATTAGAAAAGCATAAAAACAACAGCTAGACATGACAGAAACATCACAGAGATATATATATATATGTATATGGCATCCAGATAGCAGTCAGAAAATCCAAAGATTGTCACCTTACAAAGTCACTTCTTCTCTTTGCCTTTAACCATCTTGATTTCTCTGTTAGGGTTCAGGGCTTCTTTGTTGGACCTGATGTCATCTGCTGCACCCAAGTAAGTTTGCTTTGCAGGCCTGGGAACCACAGCAGCAGGATGCAATTCCATATATCTGTTTGCATCAAAGAATTTGCTGGAAGCATATCTCTCTAACTCCTTTTGTCTTTGCTCTGACATAGTAGAAATATTGGAAGTGTCTAGCCCTTGTTCTTTGGCCTTATTTATCTGATCTAATGCAGCCATTTCCTTCATCCTAGCAGTCCAAGCAGATGGATTCTTTTCAGGGTCCTCAAATGGTACAGGTGGCTCATACCTGTTGGAAGAATTGTCTTGAGGAGGCCTGGCAGACACTGTCTCTTTGAGCTTGTAGGGGAAGGGACCAGAAGTAGTATCAGCTGAAACATGTCCTCCCCTGGAGTATGGGTGTTGCCTGGAATGCCCTTTAGAATAAACCTGAAAATCTCTCTGATTTCCCCTGTATCCTCCTCTCCTAGAATAAGAACCCCTAGACTGGCTTTCCCTTTGGTAGGATCTGGCATGGGGTTGATAGGGAGCCTGGCTTCTTGCTGGGGCTTGACTTGCAGAGCTGCCACCTGCACCTGCATCAGGAGGAGGTGGTGGAGGAGGATGAGGGTGCTGGAACTGGGATGAGCCCTTTTCATACTTTCTCTTCTTCTTCATGGCTTTCAACTGGTTTTTGGAATACTGCATCCAATGTTCAGTAATTTGGCAGTTATGCAGAATATAATAAGGAATATCATTATTATCCTTGACTTTTGCAGGAGGAACCCTTTTCATTGCCTTGCTCCTAGCTTTCCTTTTCCTTACAATAGTAGCAGCTGAATCATCAGAGTCTGTTTTGAATTCATCAGACTCAGAACTCTGGTCATCATATATAGCATCTATCTTCTTCATAAGATCTTTCTTTAATTGAACAGAGGCAGAAGAGGCAGAAGCTGAACCAGCAGCAGCAGGGACAGCAGCAGAGACAGGAGCAAATACAGCAGCAGATACATGAGGAGAAGCAGAAACAATAACAACAACAGCAGAAGTGGTGACAGCAGTAGTAACATCAACAAAATCTGCAGCAGGCTCAAAAACAGTGGCCTCTGTCATCAGAGAATCCTTGGATATTGGCGCATCAGAAATAATTGGGATTTCAGCAGTAGTGAGAACATCTTTAGCAGCAGCATCAACAATTTTAGAAGCAAAGACAGTCCTTTCTTCAACAGCAGCAGCAGCAGCAATCACTGAGTGTACAAAAGAAGAGATGATGCTGGGGTCACAGCCAGAGAAAGGCACCAGTGCCTTAGATATGTCTTCTGAGGGCTGGACAGCATTAACCTCTGGGAGATGGCTGAAGAAGGCAGGATCAAAGGCAGAAAGCAAAGACTGTAGGTCTATTGCCAGAACTGCAGTAGGAGCCTGACATTCTGGAGGCACAACAACAGTAGCAGAAGAGGCAGCAGACACAGAAATCTCAGCAACAGCAGCAGTATCATCAGCAGCAGGAGCAGAAGCAGCAGCAACAACAGCATGAAGGCTTGCTTCATATGGCATCTCCCCCTGCCTAGATGCAGATACATCTGTATCAAGGCACACTGCTGGAGGTGCTGCCTGAGGAAGGAGGGAGGAAAGCCTGACAGAGAGAGCTGCCACTGACTGTTGTAGAGGAGCTAAGGAGGTCTCTAACAATAGAGATAGCCTGGGGGCAATGAGCTCATACAACCTGTCAGCTAGGGCTGAGAGGTCTACTTGCTCAATCACAGGAGCAGAGGTAGATGGAGTAGGGATAGCTGAGGATGCTGGAAGTGGAGGGCTGGAGAGTGGAATGGATGGCTCAGGAGTGGGGATGGTGGAGATGGAGGACAAGGGGATGGATATGGATGGAGTGAATGTTGGTTGGTCAATGATGTGGAGGAGGAGATCTTGAAAAGATGTGGAGGAGGAGGGTAATTCAGGAGGAGATGAGGGGGAATCATCCATGTAGGATTCATCCAGAAGGGTGAAAGATGGTATGGAGGGAGAAGAAGTGACATCTGGAGGAGGGTAGGAGAACAGTGGGTGGAAGTGGTCTGCAGGAGGAGGTAGAATTGGGTCTGGAGATGGAGTTGAGGTTGGAGATGGGCTGGATATGGTAATGGGGGATGAAGCTGGAATGGTGGATGGAAGAGGTAGGGTTGGAATAGGAGGAGGAGAAGAAGCAGCAACAGCAGCAGCCAGGTCTTCTGCAGGAGCAGAGACCTGTGGGGGAGTGACTCTGTGAGTCCTGGTGCCTGAAGGAGCACTAGAGGAGGGCCTGCTGGGCTTGCTTATTTGCCTGTCCCACTTGCCAAAGAGGGCACAGGTGAGTCTCTTGGAGGCATTGATGTGCACTCCAGAGGAGACCAGCAAAGCAGGACACTTGTTCTGCAGGAAGACTCCAATAATCCTTCTAAAATTAACAAAGCTTTTGTTGATTTTCTTCTTGATTAGGTCAAAGAAGACCTCTCCCCAGTTCAAACTTTTCTTATCCACCAGAGCTCCCATGAGACAGAGCTGATGTCTGGAGATAGTATCATGAGCTGAGTGCTTTGCCAACAGCACTTTTCCTACAACATCTGCTAGGAACCTGTACTCAACAGACAAGTTCCTTTTGAATAACTTGCTAGGGTTTCCCTTTGGATGACCCATCCTGGCAAGTATGTCAGCAAACTCCTCTCCAGATAACTCAGCAGTTTCTTCTCCATTTCTTAGTCCAAAAACCTCTGTTAAAATGGTGGGGGTCAAGGGTACCTGGTTTCCAGCAATGGAGCCAACTATAGTAGAGTTGTCCAGATTATGAGCAGTGTAAACCCATTCCTTGATTTCATCTGAGGCCAGCTTTATCCTGGTGTTCATGAGGGCAGACAAGTTCTGATCCTTGAATAAACTCAGAATGTCTTGGAATATTTGATCAGTAGTGTTGAAAGATTCCAGATCAATGTCGAATCCAGCATCGAACTTCATGGCGGCTAGAACTGCAACTGACACAGCCATTGTACCTGCAAAAGTTCAAAAAACAAAACGACCAAGCGTAGAACTGTTTGGAGGGAAAGAAAATCCTTGCAGAGAAATCGAAAGCGCAAAAGAGAACGACGGCGAAAAATGAGTTTTATATTAGGGTTCGACGCAGAATTGGAAAGATCGTTGAACTCAGTTCGACGATCGAGGCTTCTAAAGGAATCTGAAGAGACTCCAACATCGTCGATCTCCGTTCGACGATCTTGGAAAGCGTCGAGCTCCGTTCGACGATCGTTCAGTGAACAAAATCGTCGAGCGCCGTTAGACGATCGTTGACCGGAAGAGATAGTTCATACTATCTAAGAGGCGCTGAACTCAGTTTGACGATTCGGGAAATCGTCGATCTCCGTTCGACGATCTTAGGGGAAATCGTCGAGCGCAGTTCAGAGATCAGAAAAATTCTAGACACTAAGAAAAATCAGAATTTTTGCCTAGTCTTGGTCAACTTTTAGCTTTCAAAATCTTGGAGATTATTTAAGGCTTCCTCCATCTAACATTCCTAACTGATTTAGGAAGAAGGTGTGTTTCTTTTCATCCAAAGGCTTGGTGAAAATATCTCCCCTTTGTAAATCAGTTGGGATATATTGCAATTCAATTTTATTCTTTTCAACATTGTCCCTTAAGAAATGATGCCTTATCTCTATGTGTTTTGTCCTACTATGGAGGACTGGATTTTGAGCTATAGAAATAACACTTGTATTGTCACAAAAGATTTTAGACTTCTCTAAGTTGTAACCATAGTCTAGGAGTTGGTTTTGAATCCACAATATTTGTGAACAACAACTGCCTGCAGCCATATATTCAGCTTCAACAGTTGAGGTTGACACAGATGTTTGTTTCTTACAAAACCAAGAGACAAGTCTGTCACCAAGGAACTGACAAGTTCCACTGGTGCTTTTCCTGTCAATTCTGCATCCAGCATAATCAGCATCAGAGAATCCAGTTAAATCAAATGCTGAATCTTTTGGATACCAGAGACCTAGATTCGGACAACTTTTAACATACCTGAGAATCCTCTTTACTAATGTTAGGTGTGACTCTCTAGGGCTTACTTGGAACCTAGCACATATACATGTAGCAAACATTATATCTGGTCTACTAGCTGTAAGATACAGTAAAGAGCCAATCATTGCTCTATATGTTGTCTGATCAACAGGTTTCCCATGTTCATCAGCATCCAATACAGCATTGGTAGGCATGAGTGTTTTCATACAAGATGCCTCAGACATACCAAATTTCTTAACCAGTTCATTAGCATATTTGGTTTGAGAAATAAAGATGCCTTCAGCATGTTGTTTGACTTGCAATCCTAGGAAGAAGGATAGCTCACCCATGCTACTCATCTCAAATTTAGAATGCATCAGGTTAGAAAACCTTATGCACAATTTTGAGTCAGTAGAACCAAAAATGATATCGTCTACATAAATTTGCACTAGTAGGGTATGAGACTTATGGGTTCTAATAAAAAGAGTTTGGTCTACTCTACCCCTTATAAAACCATTTTCCAAGAGAAAGCATGCTAGAGTCTCATACCATGCTCTAGGAGCTTGCTTGAGACCATATAATGCTTTGTTCAGTCTAAAAACATAATCAGGATAAGTTGGAGAGATAAAACCTGGAGGTTGTCTGACATAAACTTCCTCTTTGATGTCTCCATTCAAGAAAGCACTTTTGACATCCATCTGATAGACTTTGAAGCCTTTGTGAGCTGCATAAGCTAGAAATATCCTGATGGCTTCCAATCTTGCAACAGGTGCAAAAGTCTGGTCGTAGTCAATTCCTTCTTCTTGAGAATATCCCTGGGCAACTAGCCTTGCCTTGTTCCTTATTATTACTCCTTGATCATCCAGTTTATTTCTGAATACCCATTTTGTTCCAACAATGGAATGATCCTTAGGCTTTGGCACTAGTTCCCATACTTTGTTCCTCTCAAATTGATGCAACTCCTCTTGCATTGCAATGATCCAGTGTGGATCTTGCTCTGCATCTTGAATGAACTGAGGTTCAATTTGAGAAAGGAAGCAGGTGTGCAACAGGTTTTGGTTGACCTGATTTCTGGTTTGCACACCAGCTGAGATTTCTCCAATTATTTGGGTAATTGGATGGTCTCTTGATGTTACTAAATCAACAGGGGGTGTTGATTGTTCACCAACCTGTGTTGTTGTTTCCTCTTGTGGTACAACAACTGGCTCTTCAAGTGGTGCTCCAATGTGTGGGGCATTCCCTTCCTCTTCACTGTTTTCTTCTTCTTGAGCAACCTGTAACTTGTTCATATCTTCAACTAGAGAGTGTTCCTGCACAGGTTCTATGGTAGAAGAAATCTTCTCCTTGAAAGACATGCTAGTTTCATCAAATGAAATATGAACAGATTCCTCAATTTTCAAAGACGATTTATTATAGACACTATAGGCCTTGCTGATCATGGAGTATCCCAGAAACACTCCTTCATCAGCTTTGGCTTGAAATTTTGCTAAGTATTTCTTGTCATTATTGTGAATATAGCAAATGCAACCAAAAATTCTAAAATAGTCAACTTTAGGTTTCTTCCCTTTGAGTAATTCATAGGGAGTCTTTCCCTTCAGTTTATGTATCAGACTTCTGTTCAGCACATAGTTGGAGGTGTTCACTGCCTCTGCCCAAAAGGATAGAGGTAGATGAGCATCTGACAACAATGTAGTGGCAGATTCAATAAGGGTTCTATTTTTCCTTTCAGCAACCCCATTTTGTTGAGGAGTTCTAGGAGCTGAGAAAGTATGTCTGATCCCTTCACTCTGACAGAACTCTTGCATAAGAAGAGAATCAAACTCTGTCCCATGATCACTTCTGATCAGGGCAATGTGAGTATTGAACTCAATCTGTATACATTTGAGAAACTCTGTCAAACACTTAAAGTTATCAGACTTCTTCCTTAGAAAGAACACCCAAGTGAATCTAGAGAAGTCATCTACAACTACTAAAGTGTAGGATTTCCCTCCTAGGCTTTGTACTGTGATGGGTCCAAATAGATCCATGTGTAACAGATACAATATCCTAGGTGAATCACTCTTATTAAGTGACTTAAAACTGTTTTTAGTTTGCTTGCCTAATTGACAAGCCTTGCAGAGTCCTTCCTTCTTGTAGGGATCAGAAGGTAGTCCTCTAACAAGGTTATCCTTGGATAGCCTAGCAATAGTTCTAAGGTTTAGGTGTCCTAGTCTCTTATGCCATAAAACATTTGGTCTACAGACTGAATTAAACAAGCAGATATCTATATCAGTTGAAAGAAAATCTACTAAGTAGATGTTACCTTTCCTTATACCTGTCAACACTGTTGTGTTGTCCTCTGTCTTGATTTTGCATAAGGTTTTGCTGAAGGTCACCTGGTAGCCTTCATCACATAGCTGACTGATGCTGATCAGGTTGTGCTTCAGTCCTTCCACATATGCTACCTTCTTGAAGGTTACTGATCCAATCTGTACTGCACCATATCCCTTAGTTTGTCCAAAGTTGGAATCACCAAAGATAACTTTGAGTCCAAGCTTGGCTCTGAAAGATGTGAGGTTGTCCTTATTCCCTGTCATGTGCTTAGAGCACCCACTATCCAAATACCATTGCTGGTTAGATGTTGGATAGGTCTTCACCTGCACATGAAACAATTCACTTGTTTTTGACCCAGTTTACCTTGGGCCTAGGTTGATAACCTCTAAATTCAGAAATGAAAGACATCCCTGGCTGACTCTTATATCCTTCAGGATGATATCTCCTTGGAGGTAAAATCCATTCAGTATAAGGGTTGAAGGTTTGAGATGAAGAACCCTTAGGATTCAATTTTGATTTGCCTTTGAAAAAGTTTCTAGAGTTCTGACCTCTGTTCGACGATCTTGGAGCTGCGTTTGACGATCTTGGGTCAGATCGTCGAGCTCCGTTCGACGGTCGACTATGACTGAGGTCAGGTATATGAGATCGTCGAGCTGCGTTCGACGACTTTGGCTGAGATCGTCGACCTGCGTTCGACGATTTTTCCTGAGATCGTCGAGCTGCGTTCGACGATCGTCGATCTTCATTCGGCGATCGTCGATCTCCGTTCGACGATTTCTGCTGGGACTTAGTTTTCTGAGGCAGATCAGAATTTTTCCTGACAACCTCTACAACTCCCTTTCACTTGTTAGAAATAAATTTGATGGGAGTTGTTAGGACTATAGGTTGGCTGGATGAAGCACCCAAGCCCAGTGTACTGTTAAATCTAGAGTTCACTGTGCTTGTAATGTCCATCAGCTTGATGCTTCTCCCATTGAGGGATTCTTCAAGCTTCTTGGCCTCAGAGAGCTCACTTTTCAGTGTAGCTATCTGTTCCCTACAGTTCTCCAACTCCTGAGAGAGTTTGAGGTTTTCTGACTTTAAACCATTGTGTTCAGATAATTGATTTTTGAGAGAGATAATCTCTTTCTCAGACTTTAGCAGGTCTAAATACAGTGCTTTAAATTCAGATTTAAAATCTTCTGAAGTAAAATCAAAAGAACTAGTTACCTGATCTTCTTCAGGTTGGGTTTCTGAGTCTGACTCTGACTCTTCATCCTCTGAATTGTGCTGTGAGGCATTAATTGCCATCATGCAGAATTCCTTTTCTTCTGCATCATCCTCATCATCACTGGAGCTGGATGAGGCTTCTGATTCCTCTTCAGTCTCACTCCAGGATTCAGCAACAAACCCTTTTCTTGTATGCTTATTTTTGCTTGAAGAGGGCTTGCCATTTCCATTCCTTTTGGAGTCTTTCTCCTTTCTTCTTTCTTTTCTGTCCCTTCTGTCCTTGGTCTTGTTCTCACGACAGTCAGGAACTATGTGCCCTGGTTTCCTGCAAGCAAAGCAAATAATGTCTTTATTGTTGCTAATGGACTTGTCATACTTTGGCTTATCCTGCTCCTTGTATGATCTTCTTCTGAAGTCCTTTCTGGCCATCTTGTAGAATCTTTTGGCCAACAAGCTGAGTAGTTCATCATTGCCTGTGCTCTTATCTTCAGGCAGATCCTCAGTTGCCTTGAATGCTATGGTTTTCTCTTTCCTTGTGGCTGGTGAAGCAGCCTTCTGTTCTTCCTCTCTATTCTTGATGAGTAGCTCATAAGATTTGAGCTTACCCAACAAGGCTTCAGTGGTGATCTCATTTAGACTTCTGGCATCCTTAATTGGCCAGATTCTTGAATCCCAAGTGCTGGGGAAGCACATTAGGATCTTGTCATTAAGTTCTGTCAGAGAAATCTCTTTGTCCAATGTCCTTAGCTCACTGACAATTAGACTCAATCTGTTGTACATGTCTCCCACTGACTCAGTCTCTCCCTTCTTGAAGTTCTCATATTGGGAGATGAGATGGGATCTTCTGTCCTTTCTCTCATCAGCTGAGCCTGAGACAATTTCTGAGAGCTTGTCCCAAATCTCCTTGGCTGAGTTGCATTCAGCTACCTTTTGGAATATGTCATCTGACATTGTCTGGGCTAGGATGTTCATAGCCTTGGCATCAGCTACTTTCCATTTTTTGATGTCAGCATCTGTTCCTGATGGAGGTGGAACAGCATTTGTGCTTGTGCTCTCTGGGGGTCTTGGACACACTGTCAAAACAGAATTGAAAATATCTTCGTCAATGGAATTCATGTAAAGTCTAATCCTTGCTTTCCAAAGTGCAAACTTGGAAAGATTGCACACTGGAGGTCTGGTGCTAGCATAATCTTTGTTTTGGGCCATGAGTTGTGCAAACAAAATCTAATAATAAAATACAAAAGAAAAGCAGATCTAGTTTAGGATCTTGGGGTTCAGGTGTTAGCCTGTACAACCAATCAGGTATGATATGTTTAACGAACCTCGCTTTGATACCAATTGAAAGTGCAACTAGATCTGATATACTCTAGAGGGGGGTGGATAGAGTATATGGTATTTTAGTACTTTTAAAAACTTTTACAACAATTGTTGTAATAAGTGTGAGCAGGGAAGCAAATATAAATATAATCACAGAACTAAGCTATGCAAAAACTAAGCACAAACAAATCAAGGCCAGAAACAAAAAGTAAACAAGCAGAGCCAGATGACACAAGGAAATATAGTGGTTCCCCAAACTTGGGTACATCCACTCTTCTACCACCCTAGGTAGGAATCCACTGCAGGATGAGTTGATCAGGTGTCCTGGGCACCAATGAGCTTTTGATAAGGTGCTCAAAAACCAAAGCAGATTTTTTGATCAGGTGTCTTGCCACCAATGAGCTTTTGACAAGGTGCTTAAAAACCAGATTCAAACTTTTGAAGGGAGTTTGAGAAACCCTTTACAAACTGGGGGTGAGAGAGTGATGTCAGTCTTCTCTTTCTCAAACAACTGAGAAGACTATGTGGATTGATGTCAAAGCTCCCCCTGAATCCTTGAGATCTTCAGGAAGAAAAGCTTTGCTTGAGGGTGATAGGCCTTCAAAGGTAGAACTCCAGCAATAGATGGTTTCAGCAATGGCTGAAATGTTGAGTGTCTGGAGTCTTGAAATGATGTTGGCCTTGAACACTTTGAAAGATGGAGAGATTTTGAAAGCTTGATCTCTTTGATGAGTGTTCTTCAGAATTCTTTTTGACAGAAGATTTTGGAAGAGTCTCTATATTCTGTATTGTGTGTTCTCTTCTTGTTAATCTCTATTGATTCAAAAACCATTCTGTCTTTTATTCTCTGTTCCAGAATAGAATATCATTCTCTGTCAAAGATAGCCGTTGGTCTGCATTGATTGCATCCTTAATTGCAAAAATTCTTCTGGAGGAAAGTCCATAGAATTATTCCTTTGAAAGATCCCTTGAAACTTGGTCCAGAAATAAATGAAAACGGCTAGCAAATCTCTGAATTAATTGCAGAATAACTCCTGTCTGATTTGAATTTGAATTTTGGAAGATATCTGAAATCGTCGAACTGAGCTCTGCTATCGTCGAGCTGAGCTCAGCGAACTGGAAAACTCAAGCAGCAAAATAATCGTCGATCTGAGCTCAAAGATCGTCGAACTGAGCTCAGAGATAAAGATCCAGAGCAGAGTCAAAATCGTCGACCTGAGCTCACCGATCGTCGAATGGAGTTCGACGATATTGTGAAGTTGAGCTCAGCGATCGTCGAGTGGAGCTCGACGATCTGTCGAAGTTGAGCTCGACGATCGTCGATCTGAGTTCGACGAATCATCGTGCTGAGCTCGACGATCAGACTTAGTCTTCAGTCTGAAAAACTTGGACTTCAGGGCAGCTTCCAATCCTAGACTTCTAACCCTTAGACTCAATTCTAATTGACCTATTAAGCTATACAGGAGGTCAAACAAAGGTTCCTAAAGACATAGTGATCCTGACCCAAATTAGTAATAGGGTGTTCCAACATCTTCTGTGTTGCTTGATTTCTTTTCTTTACCTTTGTGCTGTGATTTTATTTTATTAGTATATATATAACTCTAACTAGTGCAAGTTAAGATCTATCCCTTACTTTCAATTGGTATCAAAGCAAGGTTCTCTTGGTTGTACAGGCTAACACCTGAACCAAAACGATCTGATAGATCTTATACATCTTTAGAGTTTATCATGGCACAAAATGAAGAGTTTTCAAGCACCAGATCACCTATGTGCAATCTAGAGAAGCTTGCACTATAGAAGACAAGGATTAGGTTTTATATGAACTCCATTGATGAAAATATTTTTAATTCCATTTTGTCAGGACCAACTCAACCTCAGGAAGCAACAAGTACCAATGCTGTTCCACCATCTCAATGGATAGATGCCCAAAAAAGGCTGAAGATTGTTGATGAACAAGCAATGAACATTCTTGCACAATCAATGTCTGATGACATTTTTCAGGAAGTTGCAGAATGTTCATCTGCAAAAGATATGTGTGACTCCCTCACAACAATGGTTGCTGGATCAGTTAAAGAAAGAAACTTTGAAGCTGAAACCTGGAGTAACTCTGAAGCTTCATCCTGTACAATTGATGATGAAGAAGAATTGAGAGCAAGAGAATTTTGCCTAATGACAATAAATGTCTCCTGCAGCAAACCTGATGAAGAATCAGACTCAGATGAAGAATCAGAATGTCAATAAGAAAAAGATCAGGTAATCTCTACCCTTGATGTTTCATCAGAAGAATTTGAAACTGATTTTAAATTATTGTGTGAAGATTTGATTCGATCTGAGAAGGAAATAAAATTCTCAGAGAGAATATAAATACTGTATCTTCTGAAAATATAAAACTCAAAAAAGATTTAAAAAATGCTCTTGAACAAATAAGTCATTTAGAATCAATTAGAGGAAAAGAAAAGTTAGAGGACATAAATAAAAATACTGAAAAATTGCAAAAGAATAAAGCAAATCAACTTAAAAATCTTCAGGAAATTTTTGTTCAAAATAATTCGTCAAACCGAGCTCGACAAAAACAACACCATTCGTTGAACAAAGCTCGACGAACTATGAACAAAGATTTTGATTTTAACTGTTAAAGAATCTATGCTCTACGAAATAAATACACTTCATCGAACCGAGATCGACGAAAATGGTATACAGAAAACAACTATTATCATTCTGTAAACAGAGCTCGGCGAACTCAATACCATTCGTCGAACTCAGATCGAAGAAATTATTTTTCGTCGATTTTAACTTATTTAAAAATCATAATCAAAATCAACATTTAAAAAATCCTTTTACTGAGTGGATAATCCCTCCTAGGAAATATCATCCACTTGGATACAAGGATCAACCTGAATGCTCTTTCATTTCAAATTATTATTGTGAAAGAAAAATAGGACCCAGGGCAATCTGGGTCCAGAACTCCTAACCTCTCTTTGTAGGAAAAGACCTATCTTACCACAAAGGAGCAGTGGTATTTGATAATAATCAAAAGCTATAGTCTCTGCCAATACAGAGGATACATCAGTAACTGTATAGGGGAGATTGCTTATTTTATAAAGAGGACATTGCTTGAGAGGTTGCAGCAATAGATCTCTCTTATTTATTTCTCAAAGCACCCTTGTACATCTGCTGAAAATTTTTATAAATCAGGCAGATTATTTTTTTTGCTTTATATTTTATTTGTTTTTATGTAAATAGTGTCCTCACCCAAATAGGGGGAGATTGTTGGAACCCTAGTTCTGATTTGGGCAAGGATCACTATTAGGATTGTTTAGATTGACCCACAATGTATAGTCATGGGTTATAGGTTTATTTCCAGGACTTGCCTCAGAAGGACTCTCCAGAATTGCTGAAAGAATTCTGAGAAATGCAGTTAAGACAAAGTGAGAAAATCAGTTCGACGATAGTCGAACTCAGGTCGACGAACGACGATCTAAGGTTGACAAACTCTGAGTTCCTTCCCTGAACTCAGGTCGACGAACTCTGATCTCAAGCAAGAAGCTCTGCTCGACAAAATCCAGCTGAGCTCGACGAACTCCAAGTTCAGGTCGATGATCGCTGAGAAAAGTTCAAGTCAGATTCCCAGCTCGACGAAAATAGAAGCTGAGCTCGACGATCTGCGAGCTCCGGTCGACGAATTTTGTGCAGTTATTCCAGACCTATTTATTTACAGTTGGCAGATTGAATTAAGGATTAATTACAGTCAGAACATTTAGTGCTAAACATTCCCGATGGAAATAGCCGTTCAAAGTGGGCAGTTTTAGAAATTAATTGTGGATTAATTCCCAAGGCGGCTTCTACTCTCGGGAATGCTTCAGCCGTTATCAAGATGAATGAATCCAAATGTTTGAATTTGATATAAGAGAGATTAACAGAAAGACAGAAACAACAACACAGAGCACAGTAGTGTGTAGAGACACAGTGAAGGAGGAACTCTGCATCAATTAACATATTCACTGTACAACCCCGTGTCTGGCGAGCAAAGTCGCCAGGAACCAGACAGATCGGGCTGAAGATAGTGGGCAAGCTCGGCAGTAGAGAAGCCGAGCCCGAGATCGGCATTCGTCGACCGGAGATCGGCATTCGTCGACCGGAGATCGACATTCGTCGAACGAAGATCAGCATTCGTCGAACCCGAGCTCTGCATTCGCTGAGCTAGCCCAAGAATCGTCAAGCTCAGGTCAACTGGTGGAGACCAATGGATGTGAGAGCTCACCATCCCAGCTCGCGTCCTCGTAACGGAGCTCGGCAACAGCAAACGAGCAGGACCTGTCGAGGTGATCAAGCTCCCCAGCTCGCCTGGATGTATGAGGTACTTTTTACTGTTTTGCCCCCGCTGGTCTGCCTATAGCCCTTCAAAACAGCGGAGTTTGGCTGTTGGCAGACCCAACCAAGGGTTTTTTGGTAACTTCAGGTCAGTTCATTTGGTTATTGGCAGTTCAGATTCTGAAAAACTATAAATAGGACCCAAGGGGTACCCCAGAAGGCATGCTTCCTGTGCTCTCCTGCTCCAGTTTTCAAGTGCTTTCTGAGGGTACCTTAGCTCGGCCTCTGACTAAGGAGGGGAAGCGCTCTCAGATCTTCCGGGTGTGTGGTGGGTCCTCCCCGCCGAGCCCTTGGGTCGGTCTTTCCTTGTTTTCTTTATTGTTTTGCTTGCAGGAGTGAAGTAGGCGCGAGACCACCCCTTCCCAAAGGGTGAACTCCATAGAAGACCATTTTTCGGTTTCAACATTTTGGTGCGGTGAGCGTGGAGCGTGGTCATTACAGAAAAGCTTCAGCGAGTTCGATGACGGGAGGATAGGGATCTGACAGGCCGGACTCGCCGCCCCCCACCACCCCCCGCCTCTCGCCACGGTGGGGATGTTCGAGGATTTCAGGAATGAGGTGCTGAACCTCAGCAAGTACGCACTTGGCACGCGGGCCGAGTGCTCGACTCCAGCAGTCCAGATCGCAGTCGCCCCCTCTTTGGGCGAGGACGCCCCCGACAGGCGAGCTGGGAAGGAAGTGGCCGAGGAAGGCCGGGGGTGCGAGCTACCCGACCGCGAGCTCTTCCCCGGCTCGGCAGGTCGAGGCCGGTTCGGCGAGCTAGGCTCGCGAGATTCGCCAGCTCGCCCAGCACGGGGAGGCAGCCCATTTAGCGAGTTGGTCTCTTCAGCTCCGGTTCCAGATGGGTTCAGGGAACCCGAGATGTCCTACTACATCGGGAAGGGAGACCCGGTCCATCACGTTCAATGGTTCGAGGATGTAGTCTCCATCCGACAGATGTCGGACGGGTTCAAGTGCCGACTCTTCGCTATCACCATCAAGGAGAAGGCAAGGGAGTGGTTTCATCAGCTACCGACCGACTCCATCTACTGCTTCGAGGACCTGCGCCGGGGGTTCATGCTGAGGTTCACTACCTCAAACAGGAGGAAGAAGTAGTCAGAATCCCTGTTCCACATCAAGAAGGGGGTGAATGATACCCTGGGGAGCTACGTGGATCGGTTCCAGGAGGAGGTTACTCAGGTCCAGGAGATGGCGGGCCATAGTTTGATGATGGCCTTTACCCTGGGCCTGCAGCAGGGGTTATTCAGGATGGAGCTTAAGAGAGTTCCCCCCTCTCCTACGAGGAGCTGATGGAGAGGCCGGCAAGAGAAGTTGACTGGGAGGCGTCAAACCCGTAGTTTGCACGGAAGCTGGCCAGGTGGGCCACAAAGGAGGAGAAGGAGTCAAGAGGAGGAAGAGGACAGGAGGAGAGGAGAGGAGAGCCCCGGTAGAGGGAGCAGAGGTAGCTCCAGGGGCAGCAACGGCCTAGGTGGGGGCATCAGGAGCCCGACCATCGGCTGGCCTGGAGACCTGAGTGTCAAGGGCAGGGGCCACAAAGAGGATACCAAGGAAGGGATCACTATCGAGGGGGGCAAGATCAATTCCACCCCCCGGGCTGGAGGCAGGCCCAGAGGCCCCGACTCCGCGATCAAGAAGAGGCTATGGCCATAGCCTTGGGGGAAAGGAGGAGAGTAGCAAGGCGGAGGAGGAGAGAAGTTAGGGTGGAGTTGCCCTATTGCGACTTCCATCAGGAGGAGGGGCACGCCACGTCCACGTGCCCGGAGTTCCTTGAAATGAGAGGGAACTGGGAGCAGCAGCAAGGGCGCCAGGAAGTAAGGATCGAGGAGATCCTGCCTCGGGCAGAGGAGGACCGTTGTGAAGATCGGGTGGATGTTGGTACCCGAGGAGGGAACAGAGTGATGCACGGGGGGGGGGGGGGGGGTCGAGGCTTCCCGCAAGGCGAGCCTCCACACCATGTACTGTCAGAGCGTTTCCTCCACATCCCAGACCCCACCCCCAGAAGAAAGGATCACCTTCTCTAGCAGCGACATGCCAGATCGCGAGGATCCACTCTGCGATGCGCTGGTCATCAAGGCAGCCATCGAGAATTTTACCGTCTCTCGGATCCTCGTTGACAACGGAAGCTCCGTCAACGTCGTCTTCAAGAAGGCGTTTGACGCGATGAAGGTGGAGGCAAAGAGGGTGCTGGCCTCAGACGGACCCTTGTTCGGGTTTTCGGGAGAGAGGAAGGAAGTGGAGGGAGGAGTCGACCTCCATGTCACCCTGGGGGGGCAGTCCAGGAACTGCAGGTTCGTCATTGTGGATGCCCCCAGCAGCTGCAGTGCCATCTTCGGGAGGCCCCTTATCAGCGCCTTCCGCTGCGTCCCCTCATCATTCCACCAATGCTTAAAGTTCAACGCGGAGGGGATTCAGGTCAGGGTCAGGGGGGACCCCAAGGTAGCGCGGGAATGCTATGTCACCGCTGTGAACTCCATCTCATGGCAGGAGGGAGCCGAGGAGATGGGGCGAAGAATGGAGGAGGCTGAGCAGGAAGCTGGCAGGGAGGAGCCGGAGGTGGAGAGCTGCGCTGAGATGGAGGCGGCAGGAAGAGATCAGGAGGAGATGGACGAAGTGATGGCCATGGAAGAAGAGGTGGAGGTGGAGATCCCAGTCCCGGAGGAGAGGGATGCTGAAGGATAGGGAGAGCAGTCCAGGTTGGAGGCTGCAGAGGAAGTGGTGGAGTTGGAGGTTCTCACCCGTGGAGGCAGGGTGGAGAAGGTCCGCGTCAGCGGAGGGCTGACCACAGAAGACCAAGGCAAGATGCTGGAGTGCATCCAGAAGAATGTGGACATCTTCGCATGGAACGCCGCGGAAATGTCGGGGGTTGACGCGGATGTGGCCTGCCACCGCCTCAACCTGGACCCGGGAACATGCCCCGTCCAACAAAAGAAGAGGTTCACTGCGGACAAGCTGGCAGAGCCCATCAGAGAGGAGGTGGCAAAGCTCCTTAAGGCCGGCTTCGTGTCCGAGATCCAATACCCCAGCTGGGTCTCCAATGTGGTCATGGTAAAAAAGGTAGACGACCAGTGGAGGATGTGTATCGATTTTTCTTTACTCAATAAAGCTTGTCCTAAGGACTGTTATCCTTTGCCTCGGATCGACGCGCTGGTTGACTCAGCCGTTGGTTTTTCTGTAATGAGTTTTCTAGATGCTTTTTCAGGTTATCATCAAATCAGGATGCACCCCCCGGACATCAAGGATGTCTCGTTCATTACGGGGGATGGATGCTACTGTTACAAAATGATGCCTTTCGGGCTGAAGAACGCAGGGGAGACCTACCAGAAGATGATGAATAGGGTCTTCAAAGAGCAAAAGGGGAGAAATCTGGAGGTGTACATGGACGACCTCATGATCAAGAGTCAGGATGTGGACTCCCACCTCCAGGACCTAGAGGAGACCTTTGCTACCCTGCACAAGTACAAGATGCAGCTGAACCCTCTGAAGTGTGTTTTCGGGGCTAGCCGGGGGAAGTTCTTGGGGCATCTCCTCACCCCTGCGGGGGTCGAGCCAAATCCTGACAAGGTCATGGCCATCATAGATCTAGGGTCACCACAGAATACCAAGGAAGTACAGCGCCTGACAGGGAACTGGCGGGACTGAGTAGGTTCCTTTCCCGGGCTGGGGAAAAGTGCTCCCCCTTCTTTAAAATGCTAAGGGGCGGTCAAAGGTTCGAATGGACCAAGGAGTGCGAGAAGGCATTCCAAGCCCTCAAGATGCAGCTGACCCAGGCTCCGCTGCTCCAAGGGCCAAGGAGGGGGAAGACCTGTTTTTGTATCTCGGGGTCGGGGCGGAGGCCTTGAGCTCCGTCCTAGTTCGGGAGGAGGGGAAGAAGCAGCTCCCTATTTACTACGTGAGTCGGGTCCTGAGGAAGACCGAGCTCCGGTATCCAATTTTGGAGAAGCTGGCTTTCGCCCTGATCATCTCAGCCCGAAGGCTGCGACCTTATTTCCAGGCACACTCAATCCGAGTGGTGACTGACCATCCCCTCCGCAACATCTTTGAGGGGGTGGAGCATTCTGGTAGGCTGGCCAAATGGATTGCCAGGCAAGGGTACTTCTGGCCCACCCTGGGCCATGATGTAACGGAGTTCACAAGAAGGTGCCATAAATGCCAGCTGTTTGCCCCCCTCCAACTACAGCCGGCCCAGCAACTCAAAAGTATCACGGCCCCCTGGCCCTTCGCCATTTGGGGAATGGATTTGGTTGGGCCATTCCCCCAGGCCAGTGGGCAGAGGAGGTTCCTCCTAGTAATGATCGATTACTTCTCCAAGTGGTTGGAAGTGAAGGCGCTGGCCAAGGTGACCTCCCAGGTTATCAGGAACTTTGTTTGGGGGGAGATCATCTGCCGCCATGGGCTACCCCAGACCATTGTCACGGACAACGGGCCCCAGTTCGCCAGCGCTGAGTTCACTAGTTTCTCCGAGCAGCTTGGAATCGATCTCAGGTTCGCCTCGGTTCATAACCCTAGGAGCAACGGGCAGGTGGAGGCCGCGAACAAAATCATCATCAACCTCCTCAAGAAGAAAGTGGAGAATTTGAAGGGGAGATGGGTGGAGCAGCTTTCCGCGGTTCTCTGGGCTCTAAGAACCACCCCTAACATAGCTACAGGAGAGACCCCCTTTAAGCTCTCCCATGGGTGCGAGGCAGTGCTCCCCGTGGAATTTGAAATTCAAATGCCCCGGGTTGTCGCAGCAGGGGAAGGCAGGGAAGAATGGCAAGCCGAGAACGAGGAAGAGCTGAGGCTCTCCCTTGACATGGTGGAAGAGCTGAGGGACCTTTCCGTCATCCGACAGGAAGAGGTGAAAAGGAGAATGGTCAAGTACTTTGACAAGCATGTCAGAGTCAAACAGTTTGTGGAAGGGGACTTGGTACTAAAGAAGGTGGATGTAGCAGGGAGGTCGACATCCGTATGAAAGCTTAACCCCAACTGGGAAGGACCATTTATTGTAAAAGAGCCGTTAAAATTGGGAGGTTATCGACTCCAAAATGTGGAGGGCGAGACCCTGAGTCTCACCTAGAGTGGTGACGACTTAAAATGTTTTTTCCCCTGAAACATGTAAGTGATACCTTGATTCTAATAAAATTCTTTAACGCTTCAATACTGTCACAGCTAGCTTGCATGAAGAAATGGAATATGTTTGGACCTCGAGCAGATCCCGCTGTCAGGCTCTCGCATAACTGGCAGGGCTGGAAGTCACTCGGTGTCATCCGCGGGCCTCGAGCAGATCCCGCTGTCAGGCTCTCACCTAGCTGGCAGGGCTGGAAGTCACTCGATGGTATTGATAGTGGACCCCGAGCAGATCCCGCTGTCAGGCTCTCACTTAGCTGGCAGGGCTGGAAGTCACTCGCTGTCATCCTTTGGCCTCGAGCAGATCCCGTTGTCAGGCTCTCACCTAGCTGGCAGGGCTGGAAGTCACTCGATGGTATTGATAGTGGACCCCGAGCAGATTCCGCTGTCAGACTCTTACCTAGCTGACAGGGCTGGAAGTCACTCGGTGTCATCCTTGGGCCTCGAGCAGATCCCGCTGTCAGGCTCTCACCTAGCTGGCAGGGCTGGAAGTCACTCGATGGTATTGATAGTGGACCCAGAGTAGATCACGCTGTCAGGCTCTCACCTAGCTGGCAGGGTTGGAAGTCACTCGGTGTCATCCTTGGGCCTCGAGCAGATCCCGCTGTCAGGCTCTCACTTCGCTGGCAGGGCTGGAAGTCACTCGATGGTATTGATAGTGGACCCCGAGCAGATCCCGCTGTTGTAACACCCCAGTTTTTGCAAGAGGTTCAGTCTGCAGTTCTGAACATTTTTGGGTTTCTGGCAGGAGGCACACGGCCTGCGACACGGGCGTGTCGCAGGGCGTGTCGAGGCCGTGTCGACACTCGGCCCAAGTGTCGACACTTTCGCTCGACAAAGTGTCGAGAGTGGGGCACACGGCCTGCGACACGGGCGTGTCGCAGGGCCTGTCGAGGCCGTGTCGACACTCGGCCCAAGTGTCGACACTTTCGCTCGACAAAGTGTCGAGAGTGGGGCACACGGCCTGCGACACGGGCATGTCGCAGGGCGTGTCGAGGCCGTGTCGACACTCGGCCCAAGTGTCGACACTTTCGCTCGACAAAGTGTCGAGAGTGGGGCACACGGCCTGCGACACGGGCGTGTCGCAGGGCGTGTCGAGGCCGTGTCGACACTCGGCCCAAGTGTCGACACATTCGCTCGACAAAGTGTCGAGACTGGGGCACACGGCCTGTGACACGGGCGTGTCACAGGGCGTGTCCCGCTTGGTCGACGATCTTCGCTCGACGTTTTTCCGCGGTGTCGACACAAAGCCTGTCGACGGGTGTCGAGACTTGGCACACGGCTTGGGACACGGGCGTGTCCCAGGCCGTGTCATCTCTCGGGTTGGTTCCAGGGCCGTGTTGTTGGAGGCACACGGCCGGCCACACGGCCGTGTCACTGGGGACACGGGCGTGTCGGGTTGAACACGGGCGTGTCGGATGCCCGTGTGCGGTTCCAGGCGCGTCGATTGGAGACGGCGAATGAGGCACACGGCCTTGGACACGGGCGTGTGCCAGGCCGTGTTCGGCCCAGGTCTTTTATTTTCCAGGCGAATCGTGGCCATTCTTTCCCAGATTTTGGGATCTGATGGCTCAGGACTGTTCTTGGGAAGTTAAGTCCGATTCTAGGGTTGGAAACCCTCATTTGTTTTCCAAGTCTTCTCTTTCTAAGTTCTTGAGGAAAACTAGAGCAAGGAGGAAGAAGAAGAAGGTCTTGGGCTGTAGGAAGAGTTTCGGAGCTCCAAATCGCGAGCCGAGTCCGGATCCGTGAAGCTTGGAGCGTTGCGAAGGTTTCCATCCGGCTATTTTTGCCATGGCAAGGAAGAGGAGTCGGAAGGTAACGACATCTCTCCTCTCGGTCCTTAGGATGCATGTATTAACATCATTTAGTTTTCTTTCTCCCTAATTTTTGGGCACCGAACTCTCAAATGAGAGGGGTTTTGGTTTGCCAAGTTTCAAGAGGAACTTCCGGGTTGATTGAGTCCGTCCCCGACATATTTTTGCACTAGAGATCCGCTTCGCTAGTGGATTAGGCATGGTGGGTGAAGCCGTAGTCGCGACCGTTAGTCCGACTCGGTGATGTTGCATACGAACTTAGGGATTCGTAGAGATTTTCCGTTGCGGCAAGATGCCGTTTGTGTTGTGGTGGTGATTGTCCCGTTTATTTGCAAAGGTACGTGTAGTCGGACCCGGACAAGGTTAGCTCCTCGTGGCGGTAGATGGTTTCCTTGAGGGACAAGGTTAGCTCCGCACGAGTTGGAGATGGTTTCCTTGGTGCGCGGGAATGCTGCAGTACAATGAGGGATTATGATGTATTTAGTCTTGGTTTGTGTTGTGCCAAGGCGTGGCTATGTCTCTGTGGTCGGCTGGCTATCCCGTGACATGTGCGTCATGTGTGGAGAGTGTCCCGGCGAGACTAGTCCCCTTCTGTGAGACTGACGAGAATGCCAAGCTTGGGGCAAGCCCGGGCAAAGAGGCCATGAGCGGGTGGGGTCCAGCAAGGCTTCTTAGAATCGGTCGGTCTGTGTTTGTTGGAATCCTGACATGAGACGTCAGAGTTTGCAGGTAAGCCCGGGGCTAAGCCCACGAGCGGGTGGGGCCTTGGCAAGAATTCCATGTGGCGGCCTGTGCGCCGTTTGAGGGAGTTGTGTCTCCCTCATTGTTTGCGGCTTTATGCCAATGGGGAAATGTGAGTACCCAAATGTTGTGATGTTGTGCTAGTTGCATACGCAGTAGGGTGCCTTGGGCGAAGCCCGAGTGTTGCATACATGTTGCATATTAGGCCCTTTTATTACTTGCTCAACCAGTAGAGAACGTGTTTGATGATTGAGACATCCAAGCCTGTTTTAATGCTTTTCTATTTATAGATGATTATATTGCATACGAAGTGCTGGCTTGCAGGTTGGAGGGTTCCCCGGGGTCCGTTAGGGGCGGCCGGGAGGAGATGTGTTGTTACACAGTTTGAGGTCAGCCTTTGCTGACCCACGTTACTAATAATTTTTACAGGGCAAGGATCGCATGCAGAAGCTAGCACGCCGGCCAGAAAGGCCTAAGCCCCATGAAGTGTTTTTTCCCTTTTTGTAGCACTACAGTTATGATGATGTTTGTTTGAGACTATTTTGTCCGGCTTGCATGCCGAGGTAGACTAGGAGTGCTGAACACATTCATGTTTGATGTACTATTTCTTTTTGGACACTTGTTGTAAGGCCTTAAGGCCATTTGTTTTACTCTTTAGTGGTGGATAACTTCTAGTCCTGTTTTGTTTCCGCTGTGTTGTGCAAGTGTTTTGAGTTTGGGTAGTCATATCAACTTATAATACTAAAGTTGTGGCGTTCGTATGCTGTGGGGCCCCGGCCGGACCCATATTATACGTCCACTACAGGGGAGGTGTTACAGCTGTCAGACTCTCACCTAGCTGGCAGGGCTGGAAGTCACTCGGTGTCATCCTTTGGCCTCGAGCAGATCCCGCTGTCAGGCTCTCACTTCGTTGGCAGGGCTGGAAGTCAGTCGATGGTATTGGTAGTGGACCCCAAGCAGATCCCGCTGTCAGGCTCTCACCTAGCTGGCAGTGCTGGAAGTCACTCGGTGTCATCCTTGGGCCCCGAGCAGATCCCGCTGTCAGGCTCACACCTAGCTGGCAGGGCTGGAAGTCACTCGGTGTCATCTTTGGGCCTCGAGCAGATCCCGATGTTAGGCTCTCACCTAGCAGGCAGGGCTGGAAGTCACTCGATGGTAGTGGTAGTGGACCCCGAGCAGATCCCGCTGTTAGACTCTCACCTAGCTGGCAGGACTGGAAGTCACGCGGTGTCATCCTTAGACCTCGAGCAGATCCCGCTGCCAGGCTCTCACCTAGCCGACAGAGCATGAAGTCACTCGATGGTATCGGCCTTGAATTCGACAGGTAAAGATCAAGAAGTTTCGAATGCCAAGGAATAAGGGGGGAGAAGTTCTGCACAGGCGAGTTTGGACTCGCCAAACCCAGATCGGCATTGGCAAAGGGGTGGTGAGCCGAGTCTCAGGGCCTCGCTAAAGGAAGGCGAGCCAGGCCAGGGCACTTCACCCCTTTGTCTGTTTTACTTAGAAGAATTTTTTCCGAGTTAACCCTGGATGGCTCGCGGGCGAGCTAAGGTGGTGTGACAAGGGCGGAGAGCAGCCCGCTCCCGAATCGTCTGAAGCTCGGCAAGCACCCAAAACATACCATCTCACGGGCGCGTACTAATGACTATCCTACTCGCAGTACCTGTCTATGCGAGGTTGCCTAGGGAAGTACTCGCGGATATACAGAGCACAACAAATAGAAAACAAAAAAATGGCACGGGTATGATCAAAAACCTTTCTTTCATTAAATAAAGGTGTTTACAAAAGATGTTTATAGGGGCTCGCCTCGGCGAGTAAACTAAAAAGAAGAATATACAAATTCAAGCCTCACCCCCCCGGACTGGTCCTCCCCTTCACCCGGGTGGTCCGGGAAGCCCTTCCCGAACATTGCATCCAGGCTATCTTCCTTCTCGCTGGGGGCGTCGCCTGGAATAAGCTCGGCATCAGGTCCCTGACGGAGATCTCCTCGCACCCCTGCACCAGCACCCCTGTGTCCTTCATCATTTGGAGGGTGCACTCGGCCGCTTGGATGGAGTTGATCCGCAACCTCTCGGCGAGGTCGGCCTCGCCAAAGACTCGTGGCCTCTTATAGGGGAGGGTAGGGTCGACGTCGCTGGCCGGGAAGAAAATCTCCGCCTGGCGGCGGACCTCGCAGTTGAGGTGCTGATTCTCCTCTTTCATCTTCGCGTTCGCCCCCTCCAGCTCGGCAAGGCGGGCGCGCAGCTGGCTAATCTCCTCCCCTTGCTCGGCATTGCGAGCCCGAAGCTCCCCTGCGGCCTTGGCATCCTGGTAAAGAGAAAATCCGGTTAGCAGCAGCACAAAATGTTCTAAGTAAAAGAGAAGAGGAGAGCTTGACACTTACCAGTCTGCCGGCGGCCTAGGCGAGGAGGCCCTCAATGATGCCGAGCTGCTTCGCCTGATCAGCAACCTTGTCCTTGACTACATCGCGGGCCTGCTCGACTTTTAGGAGTTGATTGCTGAGGGCAAAGCTGCGGCGGGTCAGCATGTGGTGGAGCTCCATGGTCCGCAGGTGGGCCTGCAGACCCTCATGTCCGAGCTACCGGAGGGTCATGTTCTTGTAGGCCACGGCATCCTCGCGGCCATAGAGGCCGAAGCCGAGGGCGTAAGCATGGCCGGTGGCGGGCTCGCGGTCATGCCAGGATGGATGCAGAGTGGAGATGGAGACCCGATGGGCCAGCTCATCCCACTGCACCATAGGCTCGCCCGCCGAGTCCCTCCACCGCCCCCTCAAAGTTAAAGAGGGGATGTTGTTTCGGCGCCCCGCGCTCGCGAGCCACCCTTTTCGCCGAAGGAGGTGGGGAGATCGCCGCCACAGAAGAAGGAGCCTCGCCGCCCTTCCGGCTTTTGCTGGTGATCTCCTTCAGCGGGCTCTCCGGCGACGCGTCCGGGGGGGGGGGGGGGGGGGTCTCGGATGAGCTTATGTATTTGGGGCTGGATTGATGTTGTTGTTGTTGTTGCCCCCGCGGAGCCAACATGGCTCTCCTCATCTTTTTTGGCAGTCGATGGCGGTGTGGCGGGTTCGACCCCGCATCCTCAGGCCGCCTCTTGCTAGAAGAGGGTTGCGAGGAGGCCGCCTCGTCTCGTCAAGCCGCCGCCGCCGCCTTCTCGCAAGCAAGAGGGTTCACGGGAATTATCCGCTCCCCTGCAAGAAAATACTTGGAAAAAGTTAGAAGAATTTCAGCAGCAATATGGTGGGCTCGGCAATCGGGTGAGCTCGACAAGGTGGGGAGAACAATACCTTCGCCGGGTAGGTCGGGGAGAAGCGAGTCGAGGCCCCTTCGCAGGAAGGCGACCTCGAAGTCCTTGTGGAGGAAATACTTGTGGAGCTCGACATCGTTGCTGGACACAGCCGTCGAGCGGTACACCTCCTCGCCTTTTTGCTGTGGCGAGTACGGGATGTTGCCGAGGTCGCCCTTGATGAAGGAGATCCTGGTCATCCAGTTATGGTGCTTGTTCGCGATTTCGCGAACCTTGATCAGCGAGCCGCTGAAGTAGGCGACCCCATCCGATGTGGCCTTGTAAGAAAAGAGCTTCCTGAAAACTGTCAGGTTGAACTTAATCCTCTCCCACCGGAGATAGCTCGCGAACGCCACCATCATCGCGATGGCGTTGGAGTTTAACTGCGCGGGCACTGCGCCATAATACTTCAGAATTTGCCAGATTTCCGGCCAAAGTGGGAGGCGCAACCCCACCTCGAAATGCAAGATGGGTAAGGCGAGCTCATCCTCATAGAAGGTGTTGATGGCCTCCCCCTGCCTCAGCCTACGCGCCTCAAAGCTCGACGACACATACTCAGCCTTGAACTCCGCGAGCTCCTCCTCGCTGGTATGCCCCTCGAAGAAACAATAGTCGGTGAAGTGCTGCGCGCACTGGGAGCGGCCGTCGGCATCAGGGTTGGCCTTGCCCATGTTCGCAGAGGAAGAAGCAGAGCGCGAGCAAAAAAGAGAAAAGCGCAGGAAGAGAGAGTAAGAGAGCAATAAAAGCACAATACAATGGTTGGTGGTGAGGGGGGGGGGGGGGGGGGCTATTTATAGGAAAAGAAATCTGGGGTCAGGCCATCCAATCGGCTCAGCTCGCCGCCCCAGCTCGCCAACCCAACTCGCCACCCCAGCTCGCCGACTTCCGGCGCGTCCCAACCAAAGCTAAGTCAAACATCGCAATATATTATTTGAATAACACATGTCCAAGAATATTCTAAAGCTACTTATTACAGAGACCAAGTTCAGGAATACAAAAGCGGGGCGCGCGAGCAGGTGGAGCATCAGGATGCGAGTATCGGTCGGCTCGGCAAAGGAGCCGCCCTCTTACCTACCTCGGCCTCGCGGCTCCCGCCCCCAGACTGCCGCGCGCGGAGCAGCTCGCGGATCCTCCCCGAATTCCTCTGCGCCACTGAGAGGCCATCATCTATCTCGTCTAGAAGCTGGGAGGGGGACATCAGCTCGCCAGCCTGGCCGCTTCGCACCTCGTCGGCGAGACGCGCGTAGTCGCATTGTAGCGTCTCGTTGACCCCCTGCACCTCGCGCAGCCCGCACACCAGCTTCTTGAGAAGCTTGACCTCCCTCCTCGTCAGCTCGCCTTGATCCACTTCAGGGCCCAGGTAAGAGTCCAACGAGCTTGGGGAAGTGAGTGGAGAGTAGTGGGCTACCCGCGAAGACTCCTCGACAGCGGATTGGCTGGGTGGAACTGTGGAGTCAAACGTCAGCAAAAAGAGGAATGCAGGAAAAGCTCATGGGGCAAGAATCCAAGCAAAATTGACCTGACGAGATCGTCAAATCGAAGGAAATGTGGGGAGGGAGGAACCTCAGATCCTTCCCGCGACCTAGGTTGTGAGTCCCCAGTGAGAGAAGCTCGAATACCGGGGTGGGAATGGTCCCCAGACCCGCCCCCGTGTCCACGTCAGTTCGCCGAGGAGAGGGGGAGCGCACCGGCGAGCTCGGCCTCTGCGAGATCAACCCCAAGGTCCCAAAGGGAGGGGACGGCTCCCGGTGGCGGTTTTTCGGAGTCATGAACCACGAGTCCCCAAGAGTGGTCTTGGCTCGCGGGGTGGCGTCTCGCGGCGCGGTGTCTTCTGCACCATCAGGGCGGTGGTCTGGGCCGTCGCAGACCTCGACGACGTTCCTCCCTCTTTCAGAGGCAGGCAGAGTGGAGGAACCGGTCTCGTTCTCCAAGGTGGCCCTCAGGTCGTTGTAGATGGGCTCGGCCACCTGAGGGAACAGTTTCATCTTCTTGGAGCTAGCTCGGCGGAGCCACCCTGCGGCACAGTGGCAGGGACCGCCGTCAGGGCGGCTACGCGAGCTGCAGAAGCCTGACGAGCTCGGTCTAGATGCTCTTGAATCTCCTTGGGGAGCGGCATCTTGGCAGGATTAGAGCAAAGGGAATGACAAGAGTCAAGCAGGTGAGTAGGTGCATATATATAGCCGCAGGTGGACCCCACCCAAAGATTCCCTCCAACTCGCCACCCCGCGCTCGCCGCACACTTGGGGTTGGATGTTTCTTTCCGAGCTTTGCGAAGCTCAAAAAGAGCGGGGATTATGTACAACCCCGTGTCCGGCGAGCAAGGTCGCCAGGAACCAGACAGATCGGGCTGAAGATAGTGGGTGAGCTTGGCAGTAGAGAAGCCGAGCCCGAGCTCGGCATTCATCGACCTGAGATTGACATTCGTCGACCGGAGATCGGCATTCGTCGAACGAAGATCAGCATTCGTCGAACCCGAGCTCGGCATTCGCCGAGCTAGCCCAAGAATCGTCAAGCTCAGGTCAACTGATGGAGACCAATAGATGGGCGAGCTCACCGTCCCAGCTCGCGTCCTCGCAACGGAGCTCGGCAGCAGCAGGCGAGCAGGACCTGCCGAGGTGATCAAGCTCCCCAGCTCGCCTGGATGTATGAGGTACTTTTTAATGTTTTGCCCCCGCTGGTCTTCCTATAGCCCTTCAAAACAACGGAGTTTGACTGTTGGAAGACCCAACCAAGGGTTTTTTGGTAACTTCAGGTCAGTTCATTTGGTTATTGGCAGTTCAGATTCTGAAAAACTATAAATAGGACCCAATGGGTACCCCAGAAGGCATGCTTCCTATGCTCTCCTGCTCCAGTTTTCAAGTACTTTCTGAGGGTACCTTAGCTCGGCCTCTGGCTAAGGAGGGGAAGCGCTCTCAGATCTTCCGGGTGTGTGGTGGGTCCTCCCCGCCGAGCCCTTGGGTTGGTCTTTCCTTGTTTTCTTTGTTGTTTTGCTTGTAGGAGTGAAGTAGGAGCGAGACCACCCATTCCCTAAGGGTGAACTCCACAAGAGACCGTTTTTCAGTTTCAACATTCACAGAGTTCTCCATCTGCTACAGGCTTTTTAAGAGACACACAGTCATATCAATCTAAGAAGCTTGCTGGAGACATCATCAATTTGAAGGCCTACACCCTAAAGCAAAGCTTCCCTCTTTCCTGAACCATTCAACATATCAGGGGGAGCTTTGACATCATCAACATCCACTAGTCTTCTCTCAGTTGTATTTGAGAAAGAGAAGACAACATCACTTCTTTTCCCTTTCCCGTATACAAGGTTATAACTCCCTTCAAAAGTTATTCTTGGTTGCAAGTCTCCTGATCAAAAGACTTGGGTTGGTTTTTGAGCACCTGATCAAAAGCTCATTGGTGGCAGCCACCTGATCAAACCCTGCTAGTGAATTCCTACCAGGGTAGTAGAAGAGTGGATGTACCCAGGTTGGGGGGAACCACTATAATCCTTGTGTCTTCTGTGTTGCTTGCTTTCTTTTCTTTACCTTTGTGCTGTGATTTTCTTTTCTTAGTATATATATAACTCTAACTAGTGCAAGTTAAGATCTATCTCTTACTTTCATAGACTTTGATTATGATTGCCCAGAACCCTTTTCACAACATTGCCACCCACGCCGCCTCTTTGAAAATGGACCAGGTGACGGTCACGCGGCAGCGAAGAAGGCATATAGAGTCCACTTGAGGACAAGAGAGGGATGCGTTCCCTCGACGATAGTCTCGAGATTGGAGAAAGAGTCACCACCACCAACCATATCGACAAATATGCCAGCCCCGACAGCAGCCTGTGCAAGTACTACCACCCCCTATAGTAACATAACAGGCATCCTGATCAACACCTTAGCCAACATCAATATGGCGAAGAGATGTTCCCTTCACAGGAAACTGCTTCTTGTGACATTAGCCCGAACACATTTGAGTTTTTTGCTCGCATGCCACAAGTTGGCCAAGATTAAGAACAGTGCAGGGAACCGTAGTTGTGAATAGAGGACAAGAACGAGGAGGCCATAAAGGCTAGCCAGTCATAAAGAACCAGTCAAGGAATGGCAGAGCCGCACCACTATAGGCTTATGGTCTATATTTGTAATAAGGGCCATCCTCGGACGTGGTAATTGGTGTATACTTCTAGCCGTCCTCGTTGTTCTCTTATCTAGTTGATGATGTTTTATGTATCGATATAAAGAGCTAAACATGCTTATTGTGCAAAATACCTACCCACTGCTGGAATAGATGGGTTATTTGACCAACTACATGGTGTTCGAACCATTCCTGGACCATCTCGTGATCATCTTTGTTCTACTCGAGAACCAAGACAGACGGCTCCAGACACCGTGTTTCAATAGATACCGTAGTACGAGACTGCGAATTGAAGAATCGCTTGATTGATACCCCGATTCTTACGATGCCCTCAAGAACCGAAGAGTTCCATATTTATACTGATTCATCATTGAATGGGTTAGAAGTTGCGACAAGGTAATCACTTACGCTCCTCGACAATTTAAGCCGCATGAGCTGAACTACTCGACCCACTATCTGGAGTTGGGGTGTGGTTGTCTTTGCCCTTCAAGTTTTGGAGACTTTATCTATACAAAGTTAGGTGTGAGATCTTGTCTGGTCATAAAAGCCTGAGGTATATCTTTACCCAGAAGGAGCTGAACCTCCAGCAGTGTCGGTGGTTGGAATTATTACGTAACAATGAATTTGCTCTCCAGTACCACCTCAGGAAGGCTAACAGGGTTGCAAATGCGTTGAGCCATCAACCCTTAGTAGTTGGGAGCTGGATGGAGCGCAGGATAATCTGCATGATAGTATTTTGCAGTTTAGCCATTGTCTTTCATCCCCTTTACCGGGAAGATTCGAGAAGAAATTCTTGTGAAGCACTCCAGTCGAGGTACTCCATTTACCCGGTGTAGTTAAAATGTATGTTGACCTACGCATGACCATATACTGGTCAGGGATGAAAAGAGACGTCACCAACTTTGTTACACGGTGCCAGACCTGTCAAGGGGTCAAGGCTGAATGTCGCGACCCAGAAGGCTTGATGCAGCCCCTACCAATATCAGAATGGAAATTTGAGGACATCTTTATAGACTCTGTCCATGGCTTGTTTCGATCCTGTGCTGGAAACGACTCCATATAGGTCATTGTGGATTGACTTACAATATGGCTCGGTTCATCCCGAACCGTCAGAGTGATGATGTGGATGTCTTGGCCAGGTTTTTCATAGAGCAGGTAGTTCGATTCCATGGAATGTCAAAGTACTTCGTGTCTGATCGTGATGGCCATTTTACTTTAAAAGAGTGGAAAAGGGTGCAAGTTTACTTGGGAACCAAAAATTGGCTTTCAGCACCGCTTTCCACCCCTAGATATACAGTCAGGTGGAAAGAACGAATCTGACGATGGAAGATCTTTTTCGACTATGCTTAGTGGAACACAGTGAGCCTCGACAATAACTGCGATCACTGGTGGAAATTTTCTTATAATAATAACTTTCAGTCCAATTTTAAGATGGCATCGTATGAGGCACTATATGGAAGACGTTGTCGAACCCCATTTTCTTGGGCCTAAGATGAGGAACCTGAAGCAATAGGAGTGGCTTATATTGATGACACTAAGGCATCAATACGACTAATCCAGGATCGGATGCGGGAAGGAAGCACAGAGCTGACATGCTAAATATTATGATGCGCGACACCGACCGGTGGAGTTTAGCGTGAGCAAAATTGTATTTTTGAAAATATGGCCCATGCACGGTATCTCTCAGTTGAAAAAGCAGGAGAAGCTAGATACCCGTTATTTAGGCCCCTATCAGGTCATGATAGAGTGCGTTGGCACAGTTGCGTATCGATTAGCCCTGCCCTTAGAGTTGGGAAATCTTCATTATATTTCTCATGCTTCTTCGTTGAGGCGATTTTTCAGCAACTAGATCAACATCTTCATACACAGCCAGTACTGCTGTAGTCGGACTGATCCATCCAGTTAGAACCAGTGAAAATAATGGACTTCAAGGTGAAAAACCTGCAAAACAAGGCTTTATCAATGGTCAACGTCATGTGATTGAACTGCGGACAAGACGAGAATATGTGGGATTAGAGACACTCATCTGAGAAAGCACCCTGAGCCCTCTCCCCAGGTATGTTGCCCTTACCCCATACTTTAAGAAAATTTTCGGGGACAAAAATCCTTTTATTTTTATTGGATTATAACATCCCGACTATTATTGGGTCACTAGAACCCTAGTGAGCCTAATAAAAGTGACCTGAGCCTCTACCCGAGACTCATAATAGGTAGGAGATGACCCTATTTTGGGGATTTTGAGCTAATGAGCTCTGATTCGAGTTATGTTTATTGTTTTACACTCGTAGAACCGGTACGGGTGCAACCAAACTCGTTTCGTTGCAAACCGAAGTCATATGGTGAATATGATCGTTCCTTGTAGAACGTCGCAAATACGAGAAATTTGGATGTTGAGCTAGAGAACTCCGATTTGAGTTTCGTCAGTTCCTATGACCTCATATAGTCAATACAAGTGTTTTGGAACTCGTTCCGTTGAGTTCTGAGGTCATAGGTGAATATGACCGTTCTCGTAGAACGTCGCAAATACGAGAAATTTGGATGTTGAGTTAGAGAACTTCGATTTGAGTTATGTCAGTTTCTATGGCCTCGTATAGTCAATACGAGTGTATTGGAACTCGTTTCGTTGAGTTCTGAGGTCATATGGTGAATATGACAGTTCTCGTAGAACGTCGCAAATACGAGAAATTTGGATGTTGAGTTAGAGAACTCTGATTTGAGTTCCGTCAGTTCCTATGGCCTCATATAGTCAATACGAGTGCATTGGAACTCGTTCGGTTGAGTACGGAGGTCATATGGTGGATATGACCATTTCTCATAGAACGTCGCAAATATGAGAAATTTGGATATCAAGCTAGAGAACTCCGATCTGACTTCTGTCAGTTCCTATGGATTCGTATAGTCGATACAAACACATTGAAACTCGTTGCGTCGCAATCCGAAGTCTAATGACAAATATGACCGTTTTGAGTTCTATAGCACGCGGAGACACGCAATTTTCGAATATTGGGCAAATGAACTTGGATTTGACCTCAATCAATTGCGTTGGATTCGTATGATCAATACGAGGTCAACGGAGTTCGTTCCAGTCAACATAGATAACAGGAGGTCAACATCGGGCAAAACGAGCATTGTGATGCACCTAAAAGCGTGCACACGCCGATGCTACTAAAATGCCTCAACTTTGGCACGTCACTTGATGACTTGGACCTACTTTGACCTTGATCGACATGGGGGCCCACCCCATGGTTGACTTTTATCAAACCATATGAAAAAACACTTTTAAGTTTATGGTAAGCTTTCCACTTACTTCACCATAAGCTCATATCAACTTAAATGTGCTTGACATTTGGACTGTTCAGAATGAAAAGAATGGCAGAAGGCCCATTACTTTGCACTCTCGCTCTCTTTCTCTTCCTAATGGCCAAAGATGACATTTTTCACATGGCTAATAGCTAGCCTAGGTTCCTATGTTATACAACCCACCAATATAAGGTTGACATTGTCAAAAGCCAGTTGTTGGAGTGCCAGCTGCCAACCAAGGTTGGGGCAACCCAACCATGGTTCTCCTTTTCTTGGCCAAGAAGGAAGGAGAAGGGGCTCACCCCCTCCATCTATATATTCATCCCCTCCATACAAGAGTACTGCAATCCTCTTCCTCATATCCAGTCGACCCCAGCCACCACCTCGCCGGAGCCCTACCTCGCCGGAAATAGCCCACCCTCCACCACCACCCTCCACCACCATTAATAGCGGATCTCGCTGGAAGCCCCATAAGGCCTCGAAACTAGGTGGGAGCTCCTCCTCTCCTTCCTCCCTAGCTTTCTGACGTGTTGCATGTGAGCTCCGGAGGCCGGAGCGTCGCTGCCGGCAACCACTTCTCCACCGTTTCAAAAACAAAAAGCTCCAGCGATGGCTGGCGGCGGCAGGCCGCCGGACCACCGCCGGAGGGAGCGCCCAACCTCGATGAGTCCGTCGGGGGTGGAGTCACGGCCGTCCGACAGCCGGTCGGCGGTAGGGAAGGCCCTTAAGGGGCGGATCGTGTACAGGCGCTGTACAGTGGCGAAGAAGAAGATATAAATATTTATATATTTATAAATTTTATAAATATTTATATAAAAATATAATAAACAGGGGTTTTTGATTTTCTGAGGCTAAACTAGAGCCCTGATGAGAAGTTTTGAACATGGAAAATGTTCCTCTTGGTCTCAGCTACACCATATAAAAATTGGAGATTTTTCAGACACTATTTGCTATTTTTAAAAATTAAAATATTACTTATTTGGCTAATTTAGGGGACCTAAAGTACTCCTAAAAATCTGATAAAATATTTAGTGATATTTGGAGCACTTATGCATACTCTAACTTGATTTGGAGATTTTTGGTTATGCTTTGATATTTTTCAAGCAAATAAAGTTGTGGTTTCCACCTTTGAAAATTAATAGAGGCCAATTTTTCCAATCAAAATCTCGTAAAATCTCATGGATGATTTATATTCACTAAAGGCATTCCACGATGAAATTTGAGAAATTTTCGAGTATTACTGTTATTTTGAGATTTTTAATCACGCTCAAGATTAATTTAAAGATTGGTAGATGTAAAATCTTCTGATTAAAATATCTTATATCTTTATAGGAAATTTTTGGGATTAAATAAATGCTTAGGACATATACAAGGAATTTTGATGCGCTCCTGACATTTTAATTGATTTAACTCGAGCCTGTTTTAAATGATGTTAAAGGCTACATAAGACCTCGAAGCGATGAAAATTATTTTGAGCAATATGTATTTATCATTTAAACTCACTGCCGTAGTTTGGTGATTTGAGATATGACTTATTTTTAAATATAAAAATAAGGATTTATTCGAGGCTTAATGAATTATTTGTTGCAGTATGGAGGCCGAGCTGTCTGTTGCTGTTCGGAGGTCGGGCGGTTTGACGATTTATCCCAGCGGCTTGTCTGCCGGGCTATTACTGTTTGGTATCCCAGCGGTCTGGCGGCTTGTCTCAGGCGACTTGGAGACCAGCAGTCTAGCGGTCTCCTTTGGTGGCTTGTTCTTTATGGCAACTTGTTCTCTCCTTCTGGTGGTTGTCAAGTGATTAGCCTGCTTGTCTAACCGCGCAACTTGTTCGGTTTGTTTATTTATAAAGCCGCATATACTTGTAATTGTTTAGTCCCACATTGCTTATTTGTAATCTCTCTCATCTCTTCCATCTATAAAAGGGAGGCTATACCTTTGTAATACACATGTTTTTGGATAATAAAATTTGTTATTCCAATTTTTCGGCCTGTTTGTTTTCTGTTCGCACATGGTATCAGAGACACTCGATCTTTTCCTCCTGATTCTATGAGCCCTCTCTGTCCGCGTGGCTTGCTTCTTCTTCTCGCGACATGTCTTTGCGACTTGTTTCTTCCACCTGCCTTCTCCCTATTCACGCGGTTTCTTTCTCTCCTTGTCGTTGCCCTTTGTGTGCGCTGCCTCTTTGATTCCTCTTTCTTCTCGCCGCAACATATTATTCAGTCGCCACAACCTGTTCCTCTTGCGGTGACCTGTCTTTAGTCACCGCATCCTCCTTTTATCATCGCGACCAGTTCTTAAGTCGTCGCGACCTGCTCTTCTTGCCACGCCCCGTGCCTAGTCGCCGCACCCACCTTTTCTAGCCGCGCCCTGCTCTTTGTCGCCGCGACTTGTTCTTTGTCGCTGCGGCCTCTCCTTCTAGCCGCGACTTATACATCTTGCTGCTCTCTTCTATGGCAAACTCTGATATCTCTACCACCACTACTCCCGTTGCCGCTCCTCCTACTCCTCCCACTCCTTCGAGTAACCTTGGCACCGTTTCCAAACTCGTCGGTCCAACTACCTGGATTGGAGTGTCTCCTTCACCTTCCTTCTCTGCTCTCAACGCAAACGTCATCATCTCACTGATGACCCTCCTCCGTATGATTCCCCTCTCTTTGACGATTGGGATGCCAGCGATGCTCTTGTATGCACATGGCTGGCTAACAACCTCTCTGATGAATGCCTACCTATCATCTGTCATGATGAAACGGTCAAGGCTGCTTAGCTATATCTTGCCTCTCTTTACTCCAAGGGGGCTCAGAAGTCCCGCATCTATACTCTGTATGCGGCCCTCTTTGCCCGTCCCTCCATGTCTCCTACTGCTGCTTACCAACAAGTTCAGGCTCTCAGAGCCAAAATTCTCCAAAATCGCCCCTTCTCTGCTGATCTCACTGAGCAACACAAACACTTCCAAGAGCTTCTGGTTGTGTGTTATCTTCTGTGACTTCCTGAGTCATATGACATGATACATCAACAAATCATTGACGAGGCGCAGTCTCCCACCCTGGATGCCACTACGGCCCACATAGCCACTGTTACCTCTCTGCTACAACGTCCACTGTTATCCTCCCATCCTCAACCGGACAACTCCGCTCACTATACTTAGTGAAGTGGCTCTGGTGGCCTCCACCTCCCATACAACGAACGTGGTGCTTCCTGCTTTCTCTGCTCTCACTGTGGCCACATCGGCCACACAGTTGATCGCTACCGGAAGAAGCATCCTCATCTTCGACCATCTAGGGACGCTTTCACTTCTTCTTCGAAGCCGTCTGCCTCTGTGGTCATATCTTCAGGTGGTGCCCACGTCACTACTCAAGGTAAATGGCTGATCGACTCTGGTGCTACCAATCATATGACCGACAATCCGCAATGTTTATTTCTCCTAGAACAACAAGACCGGTTGCCCCTGGTCCTTGTTGCGGACGACTCTCCCTTACCGATCAATGGAACGGGTGTTGTTCAAGTCACTCCATCTCCTCGCTTGGCGGACACCCTCTACGGGCCGAAGTTCCCTTGTAACTTGTTATTTGTTACTTCTATTTGCAAGCAACTATAATTCTCCGTCACATTCACTTATACTACTTGTTTTTTCAGGATCCGAGCTCCAAGCAGACGATTGCTACTGGGACTGAGAGCGGCGGCCTCTACTTCCTCGACAACGTTTCCGCACTATCTGCCTTCTCCTCATCTTTTACTGATCTTATCAAGTGGCACCTTCGTCTTGCTCATGCTACTCCACGACTTCTTTGTCAGCTTTTGCCACACTTTCCTCGGTAGAGTCCTCCTCTCAACTGTGACGCATGCCAGCTTGACAAGCATCACTACTCGTCCTTCCCACCAAATCAAGGTCGTGGATCTTCCCGACCGTTTGAACTTGTTCACTCCAACATCTGGGGTCCTGCTCCTACCCTCACCATAGGTCGGGGTAGTTCATATTTTGTAATATTTATTGATTATTTCTCTAGGTGTACGTGGGTGTATCTTTTAAAGGATCACTCCGAACTCTTTTCTATATGGACATCATTTTATAATATGTGTTGGATCCCTAGTTTGATTTGGTCTAGGTTCACTAACTTAGGATCTTGTGACCCACAATGTATAACCAGGGTCATAGTCGTGTCCTAGAGTCTAGGCCAAGTCCTTAGAGTCAACATCACATGGACTAGCTATCACCAAGACTGCCAGAGACTCAAGACTTAGAAGATTTCAAGACTCTGTAAAGTGAGTTCAACGTTCGTCGAACTCAGGTCGTTGACTGTCGTGCTCAGCTCGACGATCTCAGAGAAAATTCTCTGAGCCGAGCTCGACAAACTTTATTCTTTGGTCGACGAATATTTGGACTACTACAGCATTCTGTCAAGACTATGTTCTCTAGTCTCAGGTCAACGAACTCAGTTCTCTGCCCGACGAATTCTGGATTATCTACTTCAACAACTTAGAACCAGAAGACTTGTGTCAACACTCAGAGTATATGTCGACACCAACTGAGTCGACACTAGAAGAACTTGTGTCGACACCCAGATCATCAATCGACACTTTGGAAAGATTGTGTCGACACCACACAGAAGACTTGCGTCGACACACATGATATCAGTCGACACCACCTGTGTCGACACCAAGAGTAATTTTGTCGACACGTAGAATATTTGACAACTCCAGAAACTCAACTCGACGAACTTCAGACACAGAAAAGACAAAGTTTCTGAAGCATACAGTTCTGTTATCAGATCGACGATCTTGGAACTCAGCTTGACGAACAGAAGTTATCTGATCGACGAACATAGCAACTCAGCTCAACGAACTGTGAACTTAGCTCAATGATTTCTATCATCTGTTCGACGATTCCAGACTAAGTCATTTCTAGTCCTGTCCCCATTATTACTGCAATAATTCCTGGGTAATCAATGCCCTAACATTCTCTGAATATAACCGTTAGAGGAGCATTGATTAGGATATTTTCCAGGATTATTGCTTGCCATTTTTCCACGGGACAGTTGGGGAACTTATTCAATGCTGCTTATTCTCTAGGCCGTCAGCATTGAATGTAGAAGGAATTCAAAATTCGAAAGACCAATTTCCCCAGAAAATATAAAAAGAGATTTCTCTCTTTTCTTATAGAGATAGACAAAATGAAAGTCAGAAAAATATATAGAGAGAAGATTACTGAATCAGACAAGAAAAACACAACCCGTCTGCTCTCAATCTTACACAAGATTTCTGATATAGAAGAAAGCCCTTGACCAGAACATCATCAGTCATCTGAAGAAGAAGAACAATCATTCAAATATCAAGAGTCTTCATTCTTCAAACTCTCTAGGACACTTCACAGGACAAAAAATCTTCCTTCTACCAAAGAAGTTCCTGAAGATCTCTCTGATCAAGGCTGAAAGCTTGAGGGCCTATCACCCTGTGCAAAGCTCCAGTTCTCCTGAATTCTTCTACATCTCAGGGGGAGCTTTGACAACATCACTGAATCCACTTAAGTCTTCTCAGTTTATTGAGAAAGAGAAGACCTCATCACTCTCTCAGTCCTACCTCTATAAAGGGTTTTAATTCCCTTCAAAATTATTCTGGTTCACAAGTCTCCTTCCAAAAGACTTGAGGTTGGTTTTTGAGCACCTGATCAAAAGCTCATTGGTGGCAGTAACCTGATCAAAACCTGTAGTGGATTCCTACCAGGGTGGTAGAAGAGTGGATGTACCCAGGTTGGGGAACCACTATAAAATTTCTTGTGTCGTCTGGTTGCCCCTTTTCTTTTTGTTCTTGCTGTGCTTGTGTTTTTAGGACTGCAATGTGCTTATTTATTTTATTTTAATTATGCACCTTTTAATTTCAACAGAAGCTGTAATAGTTTTATAAGGACCTACAAATACTCTATTCACCCCCTCTAGAGTATATTAGATCTAACACATCACTTTCAATTGGTATCAGAGGAGGTTCCTTTGGTTGTACAAGCTAAACCTTGAACCAAAGATCCTTTGTTAGATCTAAACATTATTTCATTTTCATTTAGATTATAAACACAGCCATGACACAGAATAAGGATTATGCAAGCACCAGACCTCCAGTTTGCAACCTTAATAGGTTTGCCATCTGGAAGGCAAGAATCAAGTTGTACATGAACACTATTGATGGAGACATCTACAACTCTATTTTGACTGGTCGCCCACAGGCATCTACACCTACAACATCTTCCAGCAACAATGCAGTCCCACCACTTGAGTGTACTGAAGCCCAGAGGAAAGCAAAGATTGCTGATGCTAAAGCCATGAACATATTGGATCAGACTATGTTAGATGACATCTTTTAGAAGGTGGCTGAGTGCACCTCTGAAAAAGCAATCTGGGATTCACTCAATCAAATGGTTGCTGGCTCAACAGATGGGAGGAAAGATAGAAGATCAAACCTCATCGCACAATATGAAACTTCAAGAAGGATGAGGCAGAAACAGTTGAAGTGATGTACAACAGGATTAACTCCATCATCAGTGAGCTAAGGACCTTAGATAAAAAAATCACCTTGACTGAAGTGAATGACAAGATCCTGATGTGCTTCCCAAGCTCATGGGACACCAAGATCTGTCCAATCAAAGAGGCCAGAAGCTTGAATGAGATTTCAACTGAATCTATCTTGGGAAAGCTCAAATCTTATGAGCAGCTAATCAAGTCTAGAGAAGCAGTGGAACATATGACTCCTCCTCCAGCAAGGAAAGAACAATCCATTGCATTCAAGGCTGCTGAAGAAACTGAAGCCCTAATAGTCAATGAAGATCTAATGAGTCTCTTTGCCAAGAGATTCTTCAAAATGGCAAGAAAAGACTTCAGAAGGAAGTCATCCAGAAATGATAGCCAGCCAAGGTATGACGAAACCCCCACTAAAGAGGTAGTGTGTTTTGGGTGCAGGAAAGCAGGACATTTCATGTCTGAATGTCCTGAAAATCAAAAGAAGGAAAGAAGAAGAGAGAAGAAATCAAGAAGCAAGTATTACAACAAGCCCTCTTTCAGCAAGCACAAAAAGAAGGACAAAGGATTTGTGGATGAAACATGGAGTGACATAGAAGATGAATCCACATCTTCCAGCTCTAGTGAAGAAGAAGAGGAGACCAAGGCAAAGGAGGTTTGCCTTATGACAATTAATGCAAGTAGTAGCTGATCAGATACAGATGAATCTGATAATGAAGAAAACCTGTCAGCTGAAGATCAGGTAATAACATCTTATGATTTTGAATCTGACGAATTTAAATTTTAATTTAAAAACCTATGCTTAGATTTGATAAGCTCTAAGGAGGAAATCAAACTTCTCAGAGATAAATTGAATGATCTAGATAAAATCACTTCTGAAAATGCAAATCTATCAAGTGAACTGAAATCTACAAATGAACAAATTACTTTTCTGAAATCAGAACTCAGCAAAGCTAAGATATTAGAAGAATCATTAAATGACAGAAGTTTGAAATTGCTAGATATAATCAGCATAGTAAATGCTAGAACAAATAACTGCAGATTAGGATTAGGAGCCACATCAAGTGAACTAACCCTAATCCAAAGGAATCATCTTTCAAAACCTGTAAATTTTATCTCTGATAAAGGAAAGAAAAACACTGAACAAGTAAATAAGGTTAATAAAATTCTAGAACAAATTGAAGCTAAGAACAAAATTAAAAACCAGAAGAATGATAAAAATAACAATGTTCAGCAGTTATCGTCGAACTCAGATCGATGATATATGAACAGATCGTCGAACGCAGGACGACGATCTCTGAACGCAAACCTCAATAATAATCACTCGTCTAATTGCGATCGACGAACTTTGTATGGTTCGTCGAGCAGAGGTCGACGAACGTGGGGCACATAAAATGAATATGTTCATTCTCTGGGCAGAGATCGACGATCTCAACTCAATTCGTCAAACTCTGGTCGACGAACTTACAGAAATTCGTCGAACCCAGAAAGACTTAACCAAAATTTTAACTATAACTGCAACTTAAATAATTCTAGAAAAGCTTTTAATCCTCTAGCTGATTGGGTTATGCCACATAGAAGATATCACCCTCTAGTATATAAATCCCAACCAGAATTTTCAGTTATTTCTAGCTTTTCATATCAACAAAACAAAGGACCCAAGGTAACCTGGGTTAAGAATATTTAACTGCTTTCATTGCAGGAGAAGAGCTGTCCAGGAGTGAATCAGCCATGGTACCTAGACAGTGGATGCTCCAAACACATGACAGGTAGCAAGGGAAATCTCACCAATTACAAGTCCAAGGTAGGGCAAAGGTGATCTTTGGTGATTCAAAAAGTGGCCAGTCTGAAGGATATGGAGCAGTGAAGATTGGAGCAGTTACATTCAAGAAAGTAACATATGTAAGAGGACTCAAACATAACCTCATATCAATAAGTCAACTTTGTGATGAAGGTTATCAGATAACTTTTAACTCTAGCTCTTGTATTATTTCATCTAAAGGAAATAAACCTGTTTTAATTGGAAATAGACAAGACAACATATACTTCTGTTGGAACACCCTATTACTGATTTGGGCAAGGATCACTATGTCCTTTAGGAAATTATTTTGACCTTCTTGTATAGATCTAAATGTCAATTAGATTGAGTCTAAGGGTTAGTATTTAGGTTTGAAAGCTGCCCTCAAGACCCTCAAGACCAGATATTTCAGTTCAGGAGACTAAGTCATTTCGTCGAGCTCAGGTCGACGAATCGTCGAACTCCATTCGACAATATCTGAACTCACTTCAACGAGTCGTCGAACTCCGTTTGACGATCTTTGAGCTCAGATCGACGTTCCTGTCTCTAGTTTGTTTCCCTATCTCTGAGCTCAGTTCGACGATAGTTGAGCTCAGATCGACGATTTTTGATTCAGTCTAAGTCCAGTCGCTGAGCTCAGTTCAACGATAGTTGAGCTCAGGTCGACGTTTTTCTGGAGAGATCTACGTTTTTCAAGATTGAAATTCAGTCAGTTTTGGTATTCCCTTCTATTTGTTCCCAACATTTATTTCAAGAATCTTGTAGCCGTTTCAATTAATTTGGGGCAAGTTTTAAGGAGATTTTAAAGGAATGTTTTATTGGACTTTCCTATAGAAGATAAAATGCATTTAAGGAAGTCATTTATGACAGGCTGACGACTATCTTGGACAGAGAATTATTCTATTCAGATCTAAGGAATAAAAGATTATTCATTCTGCTGGTTAATAACAACAACAAAAACAACAACAAGAAGGAGAAAAAAAGTTGCAGATATTCACAGTCATAGAATTCTTACAGGAACACACATCACTGAAGGAGATCAATATACTGAAATTTCTAGATCCCTTTTGACTCCAGTGTTCAAAGGCCTTATCATTCAAGACTCCAGACACCACACATTTCAGCTGCTGCTGGAATCATCTTTTGCTGGAGATCTAATCTTCTGAAGGCCTATCACCATATTGCAAAGCTTTACTTCCTGAACAACTCAAGATCTCAGGGGGAGCTTTGACAACATCCATTATCTTCTCTTTGATTGTTGACAGAGAAGATCATCTCACCTCTCTCTCTCTCTCTACTATAAAGGGTTTATCAAACTCCCTTCAAAAGTTTGTGTTGGTTTCTGAGACCTTATCAAAACTGAGTGGTGGCAAGACACCTGATCAAAAAATCTAGTTTGGTTTTTGAGCACCTTATCAAAAGCTCATTGGTGCCTAGGACACCTGATCAACTCATCCTGTAGTGGATTCCTACCTAGGGTGGTAGAAGAGTGGATGTACCTAGATTGATTAGGGAACCACTATAGCTCCTTGTGTCATCTGGTTGCTCTTTTCTTTTGTTTTCTGGCTGTGCTCTGTGAGTGTTCTGTGATTAGATAGTTGTTGTGCTTGCTTTATTTTAATTGCTTCCCTGTTCACTTAGGAATATAACAAAAGTTGTAAAACATTTTTAGTGAGCACCATACTCTATTCACCCCCACTCTAGAGTATATCAGATCTAACCTACACTTTCAACTTCGCTGATTTTCTATCTGCCACTTCTGATATCTGTTTACTTAATTTAATTAGTAACCAGAATGATTTATGGCATAAAAGACTAGGTCATGTAAATCTGAAAAACATTGCTAGGCTATCTAAAGACAACCTTGTTAGAGGTCTACCTCCTGGTCCCTACAAGAAGGAAGGTCTTTGCAGAGCTTGTCAATTAAGCAAGCAAACTAAATCTACTTTTAAATCTATTAATAAAAGTGATTGACCTAGAATTTTGTATTTGCTACACATGGATCTTTTTGGACACATAGCTATACAAAGCCTAGGAGGGAAATCCTATACCTTAGTCATTGTGGATGACTTCTCAAGGTTCACATGGGTATCCTTTCTGAGATCTAAGTCAGATACCTTAAAGGTTCTTACATATTTTCTTAGGACCATACAGATTGAGTTCTCTACTCATGTTGCATTGATCAGAAGTGATTATGACACAGAGTTTGAGTCTCTTCTTATGCATGAGTTCTTTGAGAAGGAATGTATCAGGCATTGCTTCTCAGCTCCTAGAACTCCTCAACAAAATGGGGTAGCAGAAAGGAAAAATAGGACACTCATTAAAGCTGCAGGTACATTGCTTGCTGATGCATACATGCCACTAACCTTTTGGGCAGAGGCTGTATACACTGCAAACTATGTCCTGAACAGAAGCTTAATTCACAAACTAAAGAACAGGACTCCCTATGAATTGCTTAAAGGGAAGAAACCTAAAATCAACTATTTTAAAGTATTTGGTTGTACCTGTTATATACATAATAACAGCAAGAAATACATTAGAAAGTTTGAGGGTAAGGCTGAAGTGAGAATTTTTCTAGGATATTCCCAAGTAAGCAAAGCCTATAGGGTCTTTAATAAATCATCACTGAAAATTGAGGAATCAATTCATGTAAGCTTTGATGAGACTAACATGTATTGCAAGGAGAAAGAAGTTTCTACTAGTAACTCTTTGCAGGTACCTCACTTGTGTGAGAAGTTGGATGACCTAAACCTTACCCAAGGGGTTCCAACTCATCCCACTCCACAAGTCAATGAAGATAGTGAAGAACAAAGCATTGAAGGGATTAACTCTCCTCCAACAACCAACATAATTCCACAAGAGGAATTGGTTTCAAATGCTGTTGCACAACCAACTCCACCCACTGATCTTGTCACACTTAGGGATCACCCCAGATCTTAAGTGATTGGAGACATATTAGCAAGTGTACAGAAAAGACATCAACTCAATCAAGATGTAATGCATGCCTGTTTTCTCTCTCAGATTGAACCTCAATCCATTCATGATGCAGAGCAAGATCCCCACTGGATCATTGCAATGCAAGATGAATTAAATCAATTTGAGAGATGTAGAGTTTGAGATTTGGTTCCAAGACCACAAAACTATCCAGTTATTGGAACCAAATGGGTATACAGAAATAAGCTTGATGCCCAAGGAGTTATTGTGAGAAACAAGGCTAGGCTTGTTGCTCAAGGCTACAGACAAGAGTAAGGAATAGATTATGATCAAACCTTTGCTCCTGTTGTAAGGTTAGAAGCCATAAGAATATTCCTAGCCTATGCAACCTACAAGAAATTCAAGGTCTACCAAATGGATGTGAAGAGTGCATTCTTGAATGGAGTATTAAAAGAAGAGGTTTATGTTGAACAACCTCCAGGTTTTGTCTCTCCAACTCATCCTTTGCATGTATTCAAGTTGCATAAAGCTCCCTATGGTCTAAAGCAAGCTCCAAGAGCTTGGTATGAGACCCTAACAAGCTTTTTATTAAAGCATAAATTCATTAGAGCCATAGTAGATAAAACACTTTTCACTAGACATCATAAGAACCAAATCTTATTAGTACAAATATATGTGGATGACATCATCTTTGGGTCTACTGATTCAAAATTGTGCAAGAGGTTTTCTGACCTCATGCATTCCAAATTTGAAATGAGTAGCATGGGTGAGCTTTCCTATTTCCTTGGTCTCCAAGTGAAACAGCTCCATGATGACATCTTCATCTCCCAAGCTAAATATGTTAAAGAGCTAATAAAGAAGTTTGGGATGGTTGATGCCTCGACAAAGAAAACACCAATGGCTACAAATACTATGATTGACTCTGATGCATCAGGGAAACCTGTAGATCAAAAACTATATAGGGGCATTGTTGGGTCCCTACTATATCTCACAGCTAGCAGACCTGATATCATGTTTGCCACATGCCTTTGTGCTAGTTTCCAGGTGAACCCTAAAGAATCTCACCTAATTTTTCTAAAAAGGATTTTGAGATATATAAAGAGTTGTCCTAGTCTAGCCCTATGGTATCCAACAGAGTCAGAATTTGATTTAACTGGATATTCTGATGCTGACTTTGCTGTATGCAGGGTGTGGATAGAAAAAGTACCTCAGGAACTTGCCAGTTCCTTGGTATGAGATTAGTGTCCTGGTTTTGTAAAAAGCAATCATCTGTGTCAACTTCTACTGCTGTGGCAGAATACATTGCAGCTGGTAGCTGTTGCTCACAAATGCTGTGGATACAAAACCAATTACTAGACTATGATCTCAACTTAAATAATTCAACTCTACTCTATGATAACACAATTGCTATAACAATAGCACAAAATCCAGTCCATCACAGTAGGACTAAACATATAGACACTAGACACCATTTCATTAGAGAGTGTGTAGACAAAAATAAAATTAATCTTGTCTATATCTACACTAATTTACAAAGAGCTGATATATTCACCAAACCTCTGGATGAGAAAAATCATGTATTCTTTATAAATCAGCTTGGAATGATAAATGGAGAAGATTTAGTTTAAGTTCTGTCTGCACTCGATAAATTTTCCAAAGTTCGTTGAACGGAGTTCGACGAACTGGGGAGAATTTGAGAGATCTTCGTCGAATAGAGGTCGACGAACTCTCTGTGAGTGAAATAATGTTCGTCGATCGGAGATCGACGTACTTGCTTCAGAAGATATTTGTCGAACGACGCTCGACGAATTGTCTTCAATTCTTTAGGATGAGATCGACGAATTATTTACTTCTAAATCATTTCGTCGAACTCAGTTCGAAGAATTGTTTTTGTTTTCTTGGAACGGAGTTTGTCGATTCATATTCTGAAAAACCTTATATCTAGGTTTTCTTCGACCTCCATCCCGCGCTTTCTGTTCTCTTGCACTTGATCGTCGTTTCTCTCTTTTGTAGGTGATTCCATGACGATTCAAGCAGGAGCTCTAGCTACTATGAAGTTTGACACCGGATTTAATGTCGACTTCGAATCGTTCCAACACTCGGATCCAATCTTTCTATATATTCTAGAACTTCTGGAAGAACAGAATTTGAAGAACCTGATTACTACAAGGATAAAGTTGGCAGGAACAGAAATCAGAGAATGGGTCTATACTTCATCCACATCTGAAGACAATACTATGACATGATCAATCGCGGGTAACACCGTTTCCTTAACTCCCGCAATTTTAACTGAAATCTTTGGTTTGACAAATGGAGAAGAGGAATTAGAAATTGATTCTGAAGAGTTTGATATTTTGCTAAGTCTGATGGGTTATGCTGGTGACAACCTAAATAAATTGTTGAAGAAACATCTGTCTGCAACATATAAGTTTCTGGCAAACATTGTTGGGAAGGTCTTGCTTGGCAAGCATACTGCCCATGACTACATCACATGACATTAGTTCTTGGTCATGTCTGCAGTGATAAATAAGAAGCAAGTGGATTGGTCTCAGATCATCTTTGAACTGATAAAGAAGAAAAATAATAAGAAAGAAGTGTGTTTTGGAAGGATCCTAGGGATCTTCCAAAAGGAGAAGGCTGCTGAATCCCCGGTCTCCCAGATTATATTCATTAATGCCAGCAAAAGGCTTACCTGTGCCTTGTTTGGCAGGTGGGAGAGGACCATAACTAAGCCCTCCAAGGCTTCTACCTCTTCCACCCCAGCTTCTGAAGGCACCAAGACTGTTAAAGCCCCTCCCCAACCTACTGAAGAGATTCATCCAACACCACCATCTCTTCAAGCCCACCTTCCAGCAACACAAATCCATCCCTCTCCCATACCTCCATCATCCCCCACTCAACTTCCTACTCCACCAGAATCTCCACATGCTTCACCAGCACCAACTCCTCCATCATCTCCACTTCCTCCTCATTTATCCTCCATACCATTTTTCAACATACCACCATCATCTCCCAATTCCCCTTTTCCTCCAAACACCCACATGGAAGATGCTACCCATCCATCCCCATCAACATCTACCATCCCTCAACATGAATCCCCTCCAGATGCTCACATACCAGATGCTCCACCTCCTATCCCTCCCACAATTCCCACTTCTATACCTTCTACAACACCATCTACCACTCCACCATTGGACACCTCAATAATTGCATCTCTCATTGCCCTCCTCACTCCCCTTATCAAAACACTAATAGCAGAGGCCATTACACCTCTTGCTACTTCAATTACTACCCTATCTGCACAGATCACTGCCCTCACTACTGCCCCATCTTCAGTCAGGGGCCTGGCTTCAGGTCTTACTGAAACCATGCTGGGGGAGATGTCTGATGATGAAGCTGCAGTAGTTCCAGCAATAACAGCTCCAGCAGCAGAGGCAACAATAGTAGCAGCAGATTGTACAGAGTATAATGATACAAATGATATTGATTTTATTAATTTTATTAATACTGACATGGACTTGGAAGAGTCAGTCTCCGAGAAAATAATTACTGGTGGTGATTTCATCATTAATCCTACAGTTGATTTAGAGAATTTGTTGAAGAATTTTGAATTTGTAGTTTTGAGATGTCTTACAGCAGAACATACTACTAAGCCATCCTTGGCTATTGTACCATATACATCTCCAGTAAGTCCACAAGTTGCAAAACAACTTAGTGATAGTTTTGCTATTCCTGAGCCCATAGTTATTCCAGCTCCTTCAGCAATTTCTTCTGCTCCTAATTATGTCATGGATGACTCTCCATTTATAGATCTGGATGATGTGATCTTGGCTGACATTCAACAAGAGTAAAAGGCAGCTGCTGAATGCACTGTCAGAGTTGATGACACTCCAGCTTCTTCTATGGCTTCTCCTCCAGCTCATGTTGATATTCCCGCTCAAGCTCCTTCTCAACCTGATAAGCCTATCATTTCTACTCAGGCACTGAAGGCTCTGAATGATTTATATGATAATCCTCAAAGATCTGATGATGAGGATAGTGATGATGAGAATGATGATGATGATTCCGATGATGAACCAAAGAGGAAGCCAGTAACCAAGAAAAGAAAAGCTCCTCCTCCTGCTCCTAAGCCAAATCCAGCCAATGACACTCCCTACTACATTCTTCAAAAGGTAACACCATATAAAGGGATGCCAGCTTGGATGTGGCTGTCCAAGAATCAGCAGAAGGAGAGGAAGAAAAGCAGAAGGTACTCTCCTCCTCCAGTTCAAAGATACAGAAAAGATCCACCTCCTCCACCTCCTCGAGCTGCTGGTGCTCCAGATTCTAGTTCTCAAAGATCTGCCCCTATTCAAATATATCAAAGACATCAAGGGAGATCTCATCATGAAAGCAGCCAGCACAGACAATATTCTTCAGGAAAGCAACATCAACAACATCAACAACAACAATCCACTGAAAAACAACTAGCCGAAGGCTCTAAAAACCGTCCTCTCCTCCTGTTCCTTTTGAAGATCCTGAAACAGCTACTACTGCTAGAATGGCCAGGTTCCAGGAACTTGTAGGCCTTTCTCTGATTAACAAGGCCAAAGTTGAAGGAAAGGATCCCTCTGAATATACTATCATGTCAAAGTACAGGAAAGAGGAACTTAAGAGATTTGATAAAGCTAACAAGATTTTCAATGTGGATGACTACATGAAGTTGCACCCAGAAGCAGTTGTCCCTAGAACCACTTCTTTGAAGATTATAGGGGCTGCTGATATGACTATGACAAAAGTGCAAGCTTCAGATCCCAAAAGAGAGATTGTATTTACAAAGCCAGGAGATAAGAGCAAGGATGCAATGCCAAAGGAAAAGAAGCAGAAGAAGTGATTTTGAACTCTCTTTATCTTTCTGCATTATTTATAACTACTTTATATTTTCTGAACAAAGCTCATATATATATATATATCTGCTGCATGTTATCTATCTCGGCCAGATATATGCTTTTTCTACTTTGTTTATTTTCAGTTTAAGTCTGAGTCTGTGGTTAGTAACCTCACCCAAATAGGGGGAGATTGTTGGATCCCTAGTTTGATTTGGGATAGGTTCACTAACTTAGGATCTTATGACCCACAATGTATAGCCAGGGTCATAGTCGTGTCCTAGAGTCTAGGCCAAGCCCTTAGAGTCAACATCACATGGACCAGCTATCAACAAGACTGCCAGAGACTCAAGACTTAGACGATTTCAAGACTCTGTAAGTGAGTTTGACATTTGTCGAACTCAGGTAGACGATTGTTGTGCTCAGCTCGACGATCTCAGAGAAAATTCTCTAATCTGAGCTCGACGAACTTTATTCTTTGGTCGACGAATCTTTGGACTACTACAGCATTCTGTCAAGACTATGTTCTCTAGTCTCAGGTCGACGAACTCAGTTCTCTGCCCGACGAATTCTGGATTATCTACTTCAACAACTTAGAACCAGAAGACTTGTGTCGACACTCAAAGTATATGTTGACACCAACTGAGTCGACACTAGAAGAACTTGTGTGGACACCCAGATCATCAGTCGACACTTTAGAAAGGTTGTGTTGACACCACATAGAAGACTTGTGTCGACACACAGGATATCAGTCGACACCACCTGAGTCGACACCAGGAGTAATTGCGTCGACACATAGAATATTTGACAACTCCAAAAATTCAGCTCAACGAACTTCAGACACAAAAAAGACAAAGTTTCTGAAGCATACAATTCTGTTATCAGATCGATGATCTTGGAACTCAGCTCGACGAACAGAAGTTATCTGATCGACGAACACAGCAACTCAGCTCGACGAACTGTGAACTCAGCTCAACGATTTCTGTCATCTGTTCGATGATTCCAGACTAAGTCATTTCCAGCCCTGTCCCCATTATTACTGCAATAATTCCTGGGTAATCAATGATCTAACATTCTCTGAATATAACCGTTAGAGGAGCATTGATTAGGATATTCTCCAAGATTATTGCTTGCCTTTTTTCCACGGGACAGTTGGGGAAATTATTCAATGCTGCTTATTCTCTAGGCCGTCAACATTGAATGTAGAAGGAATTCAAAATTCAAAAGACCAATTTTCCCAAAAAATATAAAAAGAGATTTCTCCCTTTTCTTATAGAGACAGACAGAACGAAAGTCAAAAAAATATACAGAGAGAAGATTACTGAATCAGACAAGAAAAACACAACCCGTCTGCTCTCAATCTTACACAAGATTTCTGATATAGAAGAAAGCCCTTGACCAGAACATCATCAGTCATCTGAAGAAGAAGAACAATCATTCAAATATCAAGAGTCTTCATTCTTCAAACTCTCCAGGACACTTCACAGGACAAAAAATCTTCCATATGTTAAAGAAGTTCCTGAAGATCTCTCTGATCAAGGATGAAAGCTTGAAGGCCTATCACCCTGTGCAAAGCTCCAATTCTCCTGAATTCTTCTACATCTCAGGGAGAGCTTTGGCAACATCACTGAATCCACTTAAGTCTTCTCAGTTTATTGAGAAAGAGAAGACCTCATCACTCTCTCAGTCCTACCTCTGTAAAGGGTTTTAATTCCCTTCAAAATTATTCTGGTTCACAAATCTCCTTCCAAAAGACTTGAGGTTGGTTTTTGAGCACCTGATCAAAAGCTCATTGGTGGCAGTCACCTGATCAAAACCTGTAGTGGATTCCTACCAGGGTGGTAGAAGAGTGGATGTACCCAGGTTGGGGAACCACTATAAAATTTCTTGTGTCGTCTGGTTGCCCCTTTTCTTTTTGTTCTTGGTGTGCTTGTGTTTTTAGGACTGCTGTGTGCTTATTTATTTTTTTGCACCTTTTAATTACAGCAGAAGCTGTAATAGTTTTATAAGGACCTACAAATACTCTATTCACCCCCTCTAGAGTATATTAGATCTAACACATCACGTTCAATATGATTAAGAATCAGTTTGATATGTCTATTAAAATCTTTTGCTCTGACAACACTAATGAATATCTTAGCACTAATTTCTCTTCTTTCTGTATGCAACATAGTATTATTCATCAAACTAGCTGTGTCTATACCTCACAACAAAATGGGGTGGCGGAATACAAAAACCATCACCTCCTCGATGTCGCTCGCACTCTGATGACACAGATGCAGGTTCCTCGCTCCTATTGGGGCTACGCTGTCCTCATCTCCTGTTAACTCATTAACCGCATTTTGTCCACGATTCTACACGGACAAACCCCATTCTATATTCTATATCCGGGAAAGGATCCGTTTCCTCTCCCTCTGCGTATCTTTGGGTGCATGGATATTGTGCACAATCCTTCCGCCACTCATGACAAACTCAACTCATGTGCCACCAAGTGTGTCTTTTTGGGTTACTCAACTACTCAAAAAGGCTACTATTGCTTTGATCCCATTCTTCATAAGCAATACGTATCCGAGGATGTGACCTTCTTTGAGAATGCGTCCTATTTCTCTTCTGACTCCTCTCCCTATCCAATTCTTTCATCTTCTCCCACCATCCCCCCACCACGTCTACTCCCATCGAGATTTTCCCACTATCTCCTCCACCATCTCCTCCTCCTCTCTCTCACTCATCACTACTGCTCTCTCCCTCCTCTCCACGGCCGTCTCTCTCCACTCCCGGGCCAACTCTCTCCTCCACGGATCCTCCGGTTACTGAGGAACACGCCGACCTGGATCTTCCCATTGCTCTTTGCAAAGGGGTGCAGTTGTGTACCCAGCACCTGCTGGATGCTGTTGTTTCATATGATCGTCTCACTCCTTATCGCAGGGAGTTTGCATTGGCTATCTCAGCGATTGCCACTCCCCTCACCTACCAGGAAGCTCTTGTTGTTCCTCATTGGAAGACCGCCATGGATGAGGAAATTGCTACCCTTACTGAATGGGGTACCTGGACCCTTATTTATCCCACTTTGGACACTAATGTGGTTGACTGTCACTGGGTCTTTGTTGTGAAGTTCCGTCCGGATGGCAGCGTGGATCGATATAAGGCCCTCCTAGTTGCCAAAGGATTCACTCAGACCTATGATGTTGATTACTTTAACACTTTCTCTCCCGTTGCTCGTCTCAGCACTATTTGGGTCCTTCTCTCTATAGCTGTCAACCGAGATTGGCCCATTTCACATCTGGATGTTAAAAATGTTTTTCTCTATGGTGATCTTCATGAAGATGTTTACATGGAACAACCTCTTGGATATGTTGCTCAGGGGGGAGACACGCGTATGTCGGCTGAAGAAGGCCATCTATAGCATAAAGCAAAGCCCTCAAGCTTGGTTTGACAAGTTTAACGGCATTGTTGCGGCCATTAGTTTTGCAAGAAGTTCAGCCGATCACTCCTTGTTCATTCGCAAAACTGTCTCAGGTATGGTAGTTCTTGCGGTATATGTGGATGACATTCTTTTTACTGACGATGACCAGATGGGGTAGCTTTGACAAAGAAACACCTCCGTCAACACCTGGTCACAAAGTATATGGGCTCCCCAAAATACTTTCTGGGGATTGAAATCTCTAGGAAGCTCAACTCCATGGTCCTTTCCCAACGAAGTATGCTCTTGATCTTGTAAAAGAGGCAGGGTTGACTGGTGATAAACCTGCCCGATATCCCATGGCTGCTGGAGAAGACAAAACTTGGACAGATGACTCGCCTCTTCTATCCGATCTTACGAGATACCAACGTCTGGTTGGCAAACTCATTTATCTCACGGTAACCAGACCCGACATCTCCTATGCCGTGAGCAAGCTGAGCCAATTCACGCAAGCTCCAAGGGAGTGTCATCTACAATCCGCCCTGAGAATATTGGAGTATGTTAAAGCAGTGCTAGGGAAATGACTCATTTTTCAGAAGAATGGTCACTTGAGGGCTGAAGCATACTAAGATTCGAGCTATGCTGATGACAAAGGTGACCGCAAGTCAACATCAGGTTTCTGCACATTTGTTGGAGGAAATCTTGTGAGCTGGAAGAGCAAGAAACAGTCTGTGGTCTCCAGGTTTAGTGCAGAAGTGGAATATCGTAGTATAGCATCGACCACATGTGAGTTGAAATGGTTACGAGCTCTCATGATTGGTTTAGGAGAGGTCTACAACTATCCTCTTCCTATGTTCTGTGATAACAAGGCCACGATATACATCTCCAAAAATCCGATCTTTCATGAGAGAACAAAACATATAGAAGTCGACTGTCATTTTATTCGGGAAGAAATCTTGAAGAAACAGATTTGTACTCCGTTCGTCACTTCCAACAACGAGTTGACAAATATCCTCACCAAGCCGGTGTCTGCTTCCTTTTTCCACATTTGCGACAAGCTGGGCATGATTGATATCTATGCTCCAGCTTGAGGGGGAGTATTGCAGTATGGAGGCCGGGCGGTCTGTTGCTGTTCGGAGGTCGGGCGGTCTGGAGGTTTATCCCAGTGGCTTGTCTACCGTGATGTTGCTGTTTGGTATCCCGACGGTGTGGCAGTTTGTCTCAGGCGACTTGGAGACCGGCGGTCTAGAGGTCTCCTATGGCGGCTTGTTCTCTGTGGCAGCTTGTTCTCTCCTTCTGGTGGTTGTCGAGCGGTTAACCTGCTTGTCTAACCGCGTGACTTATTCAGTTTGTTTATTTGTAAAGCCTCATATACTTGTAATTATTTAGTCCCGCATTGCTTATTTGTAATCTCTCTCATCTCCTTCATTCTATAAAAGGGAGGCTATAACTTTGTAATACACACCTTTTTTGGATAATAAAATCTGTTATTCCAAATTTTCGGCCTGCTTGTTTTCTGTTCGCACATTATTGAAGCTCAATCAAATCTCAAAATAACTCGAGTAACTCTTGAGGTTTATGTTTTGGTGAATTCAACCTTTAGTTCTGGTTTTCCTAAATTCCCAACTCTTTGTTGAAAAAAGAGGTTTAAATCGGAAGAAATGATATTGAGCTTAACATAGAGACTTGATTCGCCCTAATGCGAGTAATTGAGGTTAAGTGATGGTGTTAAACCTCTTGCGGATAATTAGCCCTCGATAATTCTTTATAGCGAGGAGCAAGTTATTATATTAAGGTTGTAATCCCTAAATATAAGTCCGATTAAATCATGTTTAAGAGGCACAACTGAAATTAATATCGGACATTAATAATGGGTGAAAACCAAAAGAAGCTTTCTAAGAATAGAAATAAAACCGAACTTGCCTCTTGAGAACTGAGAAAGAACTAAATATAACTCCTGAGAACAGAGATGGAACAAAAGCCTCCTGAATAGAGTGATTAGACTACTAACCATTTTCTTTATGATTATTCTAGTTTTGTACTAGTCCAGTTCCTTTATTTATTTCAGTTTAGTTCTATTCCAGTCCCGTACTGGTCAAGTTCAATTCAGTACTTTCAATTCAGTTCTATTCCAGTCCTGTAATGGTCAAGTTCAATTCAATACTTTCAATTTAGTTCTATTCCAGTACCATACTGGTCAAGTTCAATTCAGTACCTTCAATTCAGTTATATTCCAGTCTCGTACGGGTCAAGTTCAATTCAGTACTTTCAATTCAGTTCTACAATAGTCTCGTACTGGTCAAGTTCAATTCAGTACTTTCAATTCAGTTCCACTCCAGTCCCGTACTGGTCAAGTTCAATTTAGTACTTTCATTTCAGTACTACTCCAGTTTCGTACTGGTCAAGTTCAATTCAATACTTTCAATTCAGTTCTACTCTAGTCCTATACTGGTCAAGTTCAATTCAGTACTTTCATTCAGTACTACTCCAATTTCGTTCTGGTCACATTTCATTCCAGCACTCTAATTATGTAGGTTATATTATCAACAACTTTAATTACTGTATTTTCATTACTGTTATTTACTAATATCAGCATAGGTCTTGCTCTGACGAGCAGCCATCTATTAGGGTCGAGCTTTAGTTGGTGATAACCGGAGTTGAGGTGTTCCTCCAGGTTTAGCCACAAATAAAGTACTCCCAAGCTCCTTGTCGAAAGTTGATCTGAGGGTTACTGCCCGAATATTGAAGCATAATAGGGCAGACCGCCACAGATCCGGTACGTGCTAGCAAAAATTGACTGTTTGATTGCATGTAATGTGCTTGTGGTGAATTATGGAGGGTCAGTCAATTCCGCAGACTGTTTGTACCGGTGCGGGAAGGTCGACGACTCAAGGCGACCAGGGAGATTGGTACCACAAGTGACAGACCGTTATCTTTCCCCGTTGAATTTTTCCTCCACTGGTCGGCTAAAATATTGTATCACCGGATGTCGCTCACATCCAATAGTATACGAGGTTGTACGTTGGGTCCTAGGGCTGTGCAGTAAAACCAACTCCAGAAGTGGCAAGACTGGACACTGTCACCGACGGCCACATCGGTGAGGCCCGCGGGGCTCGCTACCCTGCTGGAACAGAAATGGTCCAATCTACGTTAGTTGGTGTGCGTCGCTTTGAATGCATGCGGTGTGTGAGCGACTTTGAATGCTTGTGGTGTGTGCACGACTTTGAATACCTGCTGTGTTCGCACGACTTAAATGACTGCGATGTGTGCGCAGCTTTGTATACCTACGGTGTGAATACATGTTGTGAATACCTGATGTGCTGATCGCTAGTGGAGCATTTATTATAATTGATATATAATATTGCTGCTATTCCAGTGATATTATAATGCCCCTCTTTTTTTAATGGTTTCTCCTAGCTTATATATATATATATAATGTTGTACTAATTCTATTTTGCTTCAGCTATTATTAATTGTGTTGTGTCTCACTCTCGTCCCCAAGTTTATGGATCTTGGGGAGGAGGTGTGAATCCACTTAGTCCCGTGACTAACAGTTATTTAAATAACCATTCACAGGTGATGGAGCATCGCAAGGCCCAGATAGCGCATGACAACATACCTGTCTTAGAGATGACACAAGCAGAAGCACCAGAATCATCCCCAGTCCTTACAGATGTGAGCCCTTGCTTGGAAGATACAGAGAGAGTGTTGTAGTCTTCTTTAGCCCGATGGGCCGCATGTATAACCTTATGTCTATGACCTTTTTTATATATAAATTGATTTATGATTTAATTCCGTTGTGATCTGATGTGATGTGATGAGTTTCCATAGCCTGGTAGGGCGATCATTCTACGCTTGGTGAGTCGGTTGTTGCCACATGGAAAGCGTAGGGTGGCCGTCTTGGGCGATAAGGCCCGTCTTCGACCCGACCTGGTCTAAGGTTGGGGGGAGGGTCTTACAGATTGTTACCCTTAAGGAGCACTAAGTGGATTTCTTGGGCAAGTAGTACACCCGCCAGCCTGATCCAGGCAAAGGTTGACGGGGTTCTACAAATGGATCAGAGAGATCACGATTCATCCTTGTGGAGCAGTCTCAGGATCCCTCCGTCGCTTGCTTCGTTTCATGGTTTGGGACGAACCTTGCAGCAGAAGCCTGGTGGACCATATTGTAGAGGCTTAGGGATTCTAGACTATACGATAGTATGCCCGTACACCATTGTTTTTGGTTCGTTAGTCATTTTTGCAAATTTACCCTACTTTTGAAAAGTACGAACACTTTTTCCTGTTACTTATCCAGATACTAGAGTACAGTAACGGGGGTCCTCTTCTAGAGGATATGTTCCCGCCACCCCACCTCCAAACCCGATCGACGTCACGGCTTTACCGTTTGCTAAGACTGACTTGGGGAAGTCATTGACAGCCCTCCTGACCACCTTTCAGACAGCCTTGGCATAGCCACCACGAGATATGATGGCACCCATCAATTTGCTAACAACTTTTCGAGGACTGAGGTCTCCCACTTTCAGAGTTACCGAGATTGCCATCCAGCCAGAGGAGTGGGTAGAGCGTGTGGAGGAGCTGCTAGTAGGTATGATGTGCCCAGCAGTTACTGCAGTCTCACTGGTAGTGACCTTGTTAGAGGGATAAGCTAGGGACTGGTGGAGAGCGGCAAGCTACTCAACTTTTAGAGGATGGCCATTGAGCGCTATCATGTGGGGTGAGTTGCTCCCCACTGTCAGTATAGAGAGCGCAGGCAAACACACCGCAGACATCCTTATAGGTACCCACCAACACCCCCAGCACCCCCAGCACCGTAACATGACGTCAGACCAGCTCTAGCACCACAACCTGCACCAGTAGTCTGACATGACGTTCCCTTAACAGGGAACTGCTTCTTATGTCAACAGTCAGGGCATATGAGGGCCTTCTGCCCATATGCAGTAGGAAGGCCGGGACTAGGAGCAGTGCAGGGTGGGCAACCAGCACGAGGATAGGGCCAAAGAGGCCGCTGAGTTAGAGCTGACAGGAGAGGCCAACAAGACCGAGCAGCACCATTAGAGACCTATGAACATGATCTGCAACACGGACCATCCCCGACGTAGTGATAGGTATATATGTTAGACAATAAAGATGTATCGGATTCTCATACTTATGCTATACTGGATATATATGTATACCTACATCTTATCTATTAATATATGATATATATATTCCTTATATTATCATGAATTCTGTTGGTAGGAGGACACCCCGCCAAGACCCTCTTCTACACTGGAGTGACACACTCCTTTGTATCCCACGATTTCATTATGACTATGAAGAATGTTGTGCGCTCGTCTTAACTGTTTATACGAATCTGTCTATCGGATGGATTAGACATGACGTCAAAGGAGAAATGCTCATTCCAGGCTATACTAGGGGACGTGGAATTCGACGTCTATGCGACAATCTTGGTGTTGGAACCCCACCTATGTTTAGGGTTAATTTGGGCTAGGTTCACTATTAGGATTATTAGATGACTCAACATGTATAGTCTAGGGTCATAGATTTTTATCAGGGTCAAGGTCAGTCAATAACCTATATTGATTGGTTCTCACCTTTAGAAGACTTAGAGATAGAAGACCTCAAGAGAAAAGCAGTTTTCTAAGAGACAAAAAGTCGTTCGAAGATTAGCTGAACAGAGCTCGACCTTCGGCGATCTCAGATCGATGAACTCAGATTTCTTCACTGAGTTGAGTTTGACGAAAGCCTAGTTGAGATCGACGAACTCCGATCTCACCCCAGTAGTTCAGCTCGACGAAAGACTATCTCTGTTCAACAAACTTGGAGCTCAGTTTGGTAAGTTAATTTTCTGGTCAACGATCTTGGATCTCAGCTCGACGAAGGAGAGGTTTCAATTCGACAAATTTGGATCTCAGGTCGATGAGAATTTGCTGAGTTCGACTAATTTCACCCAGTTTCAATTCGATGAATTTGGATCTCAGGTCGATGAGAATTTGCTGAGTTCGACTAATTTCTCCCAGGTTCAGTTTGACTATTTCTCTAATTGATTTCAGTTCAACTAAGGCAGATGATTTTCAAATTATATTATAATATGTCTGTAATTCTCTGATAATTAATGCACAATATTCTTATGAATATAGTCGTACCATGACATCATTAATTATGGTCTTCACAGAGTTATTACTTGGCTTATTTTATTGGGATAGTTGAGGAAACTCATTAAAGATAAATTCTAGTCGTTCAACTCCTAGAATTTCTGCAGTCAGTAAAGGAAAGGAATTCAAAATCCAAAGGCTAAAATCTGCACGGAATATATATAAGGATTATTTTTAAAAGATAGAAGCAATTTAGATAGTTGTGACAGAAATAATGATTTACAGAAAACTAAAAGATGAATAGCTCATATACAACTCAAGTTCTTCATCAGTTTTTTCTTCAGGGCTTTCAATAGATAATCCATCAACATCTGTCTAAAAGCTTCTTAAAGATCGACAAGCAATCTGAAGGTCTACACCCTGAGCAAATCTTCCATTCTCCTAAACTATTCTACATCTCAGTGGAGCTTTGACAATAACAGTAATTCACTAGTCTTCTCAGAACATTGAGAAAGAGAAGACAATATCAAATTTCTTTCTACTTTACTGTAAAAGGGTTTCTAACTCCCTTCAAAAGTTATCCCTTTGGTTGTTAAGTCTCCTGATCAAAAGACTTAGTTTGGTTTTTGTGCACCTGATCAAAAGCTCAAAGGGTTGCTAGATCTCCCTTGAAAATAGATCTTGTGGTGACAGGGCACCTGAGCAAAAACCTGTGGTGGCAGGGCACCTGATCAAAAACCTGTAGTGGATTCCTACCAGGGTGGTAGAAGAGTGGATGTACCCAGGTTTATTGGGGAACCACTATAAATTTCCTTGTGTCGTGTAGTTGTGCGCTATTCTTTATTTTACTGTGATGTGATATATATATATCATCTATTTTTAATCTGTTGTGTAAAAATAACTCAAAGTTTTTAAAACACTCTATTCACCCCCTCTAGAGTAAAGATAAGATCCATCCCTCACTTTCAATTGGTATCAGAGCATATCTGATATCACTTTCAATTGGTAGCAGAGAGTAAGGTTAATTGGTTGTATAGGGTAACACCTGAACCAAAAGATCTTTGATAGATCTCATTTACTCTTGTGACTTTTTATATCATGACACAAAATAAGGAGTACTCAAGCAACAGTCTTACAGTCTGCAATCTAAATAAGTTTGCACTTTGGAAGGCAAGGATTATGCTGTATATGGATTCTATTGATTTAGATATTTATAATTCTATCTTGACAGGCCCCCCTACACCAACTGTAATAACAAGCACAAGTGCAGTTCCACCACCTGAGTGGACTGATGCTCAAAAGAAGATGAAAATTGCAGATGCCAAAGCCATGAACATTTTGGCTCAAACAATGTCAGATGACATATTTCAGAAAGTTGCTGAATGCTATTCAGCCAAGGATATCTGGGATTCCTTAAATGTTATGGTTGCTAGTTCAGCAGATGAAAGAAAGGACAGAAGGTACTACTTAATTTCTCAATATGAGAATTTCAAGAAGGGTGAATCAGAAACAGTTGCAGATATGTACAACAGACTCAGTCTGATTATCAATGAGCTAAAGAACTTGGACAAGAACATCTCATTAATAGAAATTAATGATAAGATTCTTATGTGCTTCCGCAATACATGGGATTCTAGGATCTGACCAATCAAGGAGGCCAAAATTCTAAATAAGATTTCTACTGAGTTATTATTAGGCAAGCTCAAGTCTTATGAGCAGCTTATCAAAACTAGGGAAGCTGCTGAACAAAAGACTTCTATCTCAGGAAGGAAGGAGCCAAGTATTGCCTTCAAGGAATCTGAGGAATTAAAAGCACTACCTGCAAGACCTGCGAACTAAGATTTCCAGTCCTCCACAGTTGATCATCAAGGCCTGCGAACTCAGTTTTCCAGTCCTCCACAGCTTGCCATCAAGCCGTGCGGCCTACTAGCATCCTCTTTTCCTTAGCCTCTAACAACTTCTTCCTTAGCTTCCAGCTTCCCCCTTTGTACCCTTTATTGCTTTTCTCATGTAAAGGTGCATTAGCAAGCTGTAATCTTATTTTTTGATTAAAGGAAAAGCCCATCGCAGGAGTGGCATTTAAGCCGCAGCGGGCGAAGTCTATTGTTGCCGCTGCTAGCGGCCCCCTCTCTTCTTCTCAGCTCAACTCCCTCGACATCAATCTACAAGCACAACCATCAAAGTAACCGTCTGCTTGACAGCTCCTAATCAACCTCCTCCGCGGAACATCAAGCTTCTTCGCTGATCATCAAGCTTCTCTGCTGATCATCAACCTTCTCTGTTGATCATCAACCTCCTCCGCTGATCATCAAGCTTCTCCGCTGATCATCAAGCTTCTCCGCAGATCATCAAGCTTCTCCGCTGATCATCAACCATCTCTGCTGATCATCAACCTCCTCCGCTGATCATCAAGCTTCTCCACTGATCATCAAGCTTCTCCGCTGATCATCAAGCTTCTCAGTTGATCATCAACCTTATCTGCTGATCATCAAGCTTCTCCGCTGATCATCAACCTTCTCCGCTGATCATCAACCTTCTCTAATGATCATCAAGCTTCTTTGCTGATCATCAAGCTTTTCCGCTGATCATCAAGCTTCTCCACTAATCATCAGCCTTCCCAGCTGCTCTCAACAAACCTCTCCGCTATCCCTGCAACCATCGTCTTCACCTAGCTTGTGAGATCGAACAACCTGTTAATTAGGCGGTGCCATTTTCGAGCATCAACACAGAGGCTCAAAAGGACAAGAGAAAAGAGAAAAAGTCTAAGAAGCACTCCAGCAAGCCCTCCTCCAACAAATACAAGAAGGAGTAGAGATTTGTGGCTGAGACCTGGAGTGACTCAGAAGAAGAAACTTCATCCAGTTCTAGTGAGGATGAAGATGAGGTAAAATCCAGAGAGATCTGCTTGATGGTAATCAATGCCTCTTGTAGCAACTAAGAAGCTGCTGATTCAGAAGTAGAAAATTTAGAATCTGAATCAGAAGAGGACCAGGTAATAGCTTCTTTTGATTTCACTTCTGATCAATTTAAAACTGAATTCAAACTCATATGTAATGATTTAATTAAATCTGAGAAGAAAATCAAACTTCTCAGAGAAAAACAAATTGAATACGACAATCTTTTTTTTTTCTGAAAACATCAAACTGAAAGATGAATTAGACTTAGCTTCTGAACAAATTATTTCATCAAAAACTAAATTAAATGAGGCTAAATTTTTTGAAAAATCCCTTAATTGGAGAAGCATGAAATTGATGAATATCACAAACACAGGCAATGCCATGCTTAATGGCAAACTGGGCTTGAGAGCTTTATCAAGTCAGCATCCTCTTCTTAAGAAAAACATTCTTTCTACCCCTAGTAAATTTGTTTCAGCTAAAGGCAAAGAAAAAGCTAATAATAAAGAAATAGAAATCTTATCTAAAATTCAACCTAAACAAAAGAAAAGGAAAAAAGAAAATTTTAATGAAAACAATGTTCAACATTTCTCGTCGAACCAAGATCGATGAAATGTGTATGGTTCGTCGAACTTAAATCGATGAACTATGAACGCAGATTTTTTATATAACTATTCTTCTAATTGCGATCGACGAAATCAATATGGCTCGTCGAACCGCGATCGACGAAATTGGGGCGCAGAAAATTAATATTTTCATTCTCTAAGCGGAGCTCGACGAACTCATCCCTATTCGTTGAACGCAGATCGACGAACTTACTGCAATTCATCGTACCCAGAAAATTATAACAGAAACCTAAATTTCTCTAGAAACTTTAATCAACCTAGATCTTTTATTAATCCCTTTACCCAGTGGATAATTCCACCTAGAAGATTTCACCCCTTAGGATATAAATACCAACCAGAATTTTCTTTCATTTCCAGTTATAAATTTGAGAAGAATCAAGGACCCAAGGTTACCTGGGTCATGAATACCTAATCTATTTTCATGCAGGTGATGAACTATCCTACCACAAAGCAATAGTGGTACTTGGATAGTGGGTGTTCAAAACATATGACAAGTAGCAAGAGAAATCTAACAGATTACAAGTCAAAGCTTGGACCAAAGGTGATCTTTGGAGACACCAACTATGGCTAAACAAAAGGATATGGGAATGTCAAAGTTGGAGTTATCACCTTTAGGAAGGTATCCTATGTGAGTGGTCTCAAACATAACATGATATCCATAATCTAGTTATGTGATGAAGGTTATCAGAGATACATTGCAGGTACCCTTTTTGTGTGAGAAATTGGATGACTTAAACCTCACCCAAGAGGTTACATCTCATCCTTCTATAGAGATTGATGAAGAGAATGAAGAAGAAATTGTTGGAATAGTTGAACCAACAAAAACTATCATAATTCCACAAGTGGAATTAATTTCCCAAGCTGTTGATGAACCAACTCCTCCTACTTATCTTGTCATACTTAGAGATCATCCCATACCACGAGTGATTGGAGACATATCAGTTGGTGTGCAAACAAGGCATCAGCTCAATCAAGACTTGATGCACGCTTGCTTCATATCTCAGATTGAACCTCAATCCATAAAAGATGCAGAGCAAGATCCCCACTGGATTATTGCAATGCAAGAGGAGCTCAATCAATTTGAGAGATGCAGAGTTTGGGATTTAGTTCCAAGACCCAAAGACTACCCAGCCATTGGAACTAAATGAGTTTTCAGGAACAAGTTGGATATGATGCTCAAGGATCAATTGTAAGGAACAAAGCAAGATTGGTAGCTAAAGGCTATTCACAAGACGAAGGAATTGATTATGACCAGACCTTTTCCCCTGTTGCAAGGCTAGATGCTATCAGAATATTTCTTGCATATGCAGCATACAAGAAATTCAAAGTCTACCAAATGGATGTCAAAAGTGCATTCCTTAATGGTGAACTCAATGAGGAAGTCTATGTGGAGCAACCACCAGGTTTTATCTCTTCAACTCATCACACTTTTGTTTTTAAGTTGCATAAAGTTCTCTATGGAAAGCAAGCTCCAAGTGCTTGGTATGAGACCTTAGCTATCTTTCTCTTAGAGCATAAGTTCACTAGGGGCATTGTAGATAGGACTTTGTTTAGTAAGCATCATAAAAATAAAATTTTGATAGTACAAATATATGTAGATGACATCATATTTGGCTCTACTGATTCCAAACTATGCAAAAGGTTTTCTAACCTACTGCATTCCAAGTTTGAAATGAGTAGCATGGGTGAGCTTTCCTACTTCCTAGGTCTTCAAGTGAAGCAATCCCCTGATGGCATTTTCATCTCCCAGTCTAAATATGCTAAGGAGCTAATTAAGAGATTTGGGATGTCTGATGCCTCGGCTATGAAAACACCCATGGCTTCGAATGCTGTGATTGATTCTGATGAACAGGGCAAGCCAGTTGATCAGAAAATATATAGGGCTATTGTTGGGTCCTTGTTGTATCTCACAGCTAGTAGGCCAGATATAATGTTTGCTATATATCTTTGTGCTAGGTTCCAAGTGAACCCTAAAGAATCTCATCTTATTTTACTTAAAAGGATTTGGAGATATATAAAGGGTTGTCCAAATCTAGGACTCTAATATCCAACTGAGTCAGAATTTGACTTAACTGGATTCTCAGATGCTGACTTTGCTGGATGTAGAGTTGACAGGAAAAGCACATCAGGAACATGCCAGCTCCTTGATGATAGGCTTGTGTCTTGGTTTTGTAAGAAACAAACATCTGTGTCAACTTCAACTGCTGAAGCTAAATATATAGCAGCTGACAGTTGTTGTTCACAAATTTTGTGGATTCAAAACCAACTCCTGGATTTTGGTTTCAATCTAAATAATTCAACTATATTTTGTGATAGTACCAGTGCAATTTCCATTACACAAAATCCAGTGCATCATAGTAGGACCAAACATATAGAAATTAGACATTATTTCATTAGAGATTGTGTGGACAAAAATAAAATTAACCTCGTCTTTATCTCTACTGATTTACAAAGAGCATACATCTTCACTAAGCCTTTAGATGAGAAGAAACATCTGTTTTTCCTAAATCAACTAGGCATGATAAATGGGGAAGGCATAATTAAATTTTTGTTCTGAGTTCAACGATTAGGACATAGTTTGTCGAACGGAGATCGATGATCTGTGAACTCTACGTGAAGAGTTTGTCGAACTGAGATTGACAAACTTTTCTTTGTGAAACTGTTTGTCGAACGGAGATCGACGAATTTGTTTAAGAAAATATTTCATCGCATAGAGAACTATGATATGTATTCTCTTCTTTCGGCTCAGATCGACGATCTTATTTTCTATTTTGAGAATTTTGTCGAACTAAGCTTGGAGTTTGTGTCTCTCATTGGACGGAGTTCGACTTTTCGCCTTCTGAAAACTTATATCTAAGTTTTCATCGAACTCAATCCCACGCTTTCTTGTTTCCTTGCACTTGATCTTTCTGTCGTTTTTGTAGGAAAATAATGGCAATTTCCACGGCGGTACTCTCCAACATGAAGTTCGATGCCGATTTTGATATAGACATTGATTCATTTGCTCACTCCGATCAAATCTTCACTTATATTCTGAGATTATTTGAGGAGCAGCAACTAAGGAAGTTTATGATGACTCGCATAAAGCTTCCAGTCACAGAGATTAAAGAATAGGTCTATACATCCTCCTCACCAGATGCAACAACCCTCATCGACATAATCTCTGGAGAACAGGTTCCCCTAACGCCTGTAATTTTATCTGAATTTTTTGATCTTGTTAATGGAAATGATGATATAGAGATGGATAGTTCTGAGTATAATGATATGTTGATTAAGATGGGTCACTCCGAAGGAAACCCTAGCAAGCTTTTGAAGAAAAACTTGTCAGTGGAGTACAAGTTTTTGGATGACATAGTTGGGAAAGTAATCCCGGGTAAACATATTGCCCATGATTACATTACATGACATCAGTTTCTACTGATGAGTGCCTTGGTGAACAAAAAGTCAGTGAACTGGGGCTGTATCTTGTTTGACTCCATCAAGAATAAGAACACCAAGAAGGATATCTGTTATGGGAGGATTCTAGGCTTATTTCTGCATGCCAGATGCCCACAGCTGTTGGTCTCTCAGACCATTTTCATAAATGCTTTCAAGAGGCTGACCTCAGCCCTCTTTGGCAAGTAGGAGAGAGTAATCTCAAAGCCCTCCAGGGTCTCTTCCTCTAGAGTTTCAGAGGACACAAGGACAAGTGATGTCACTCCTCCAAACCCTGCAGAAGTTCTTGCTTCTCATCCACCAACATCTTCTAGAATACCTTCACCTCCTCCACAACAACAAGAATCTACCATTATTACTGAAGAAACCCCATCCACTGTCATCCCTCCAGCTTCACACATACCATCTCCACCTCCTCTATCTCCTCTACCACACTAACTAGAGACTATCCCATCCACCTCTACAATTCCAACCCAAAAATCTCCAACCTTCAGTATGACATCATCATCTCCATCTCCATCTCCATCTCCAAACCTCTCTCCACATCATTCCCCTATCCAGGAAGAAATCCCTATGAAAATACCAACAGTCATTCCACCAGCATTCCCATCATTCCAACATACAGACTTCCCTCAAGCATTCTCATTCTGTTCCAACTGTGGACACCAATACACTTATACCTAATCTACTCCTGAACCCCTTTATCTAATTTTCTCTGACATTGCAACTGATCTTCTCGAATTCATCACTCCTCCTCTGAATAAGCTAATAGAGGAAGCAGTTGCCCCTCTTGTTTCTGCCATTGCCGCTCTCTCTTCCAAAATTACTTCTTCCTCTTCTGTCCCTTCTTCTAGGTGCCTGGGTTCAGGACTCTCTGAAACTAGGCATGGGGAGATGTCCAATGAAGAAGCTCCTCCAGTAGCAGTAACTCCAACAGCAACAACAATAATTCCAGCAATAGAAATAATTGAAATTCTTGATGATGACACTGATATGACTTGCTTTGAAGAAGAATCAGTTGATGCAATAATAAACATTGTTGGTCATTTTATTCTTAATCCCATTGTTGACATCTATTCTTTACTTCATTCATTTGATATAGTTTATAGCAGAAATATAGTAGTTTTTGATATAATTGATACAATTTCTGATTACTCTAACGATATAGTCTTCTACACAACACCTATATGTCCTCAAGTATTGGAACAACTTAGGACAAGTTTTGTAGTTAAAGAGAACATTATAGAGAAAATAATCACTCCAGAGCCAAAGGATTTTTCACCTCCAACATTTGTCTGGGCTGAGTCCCCCATGCCAGATCTTGATGAAATTATGTTTCAAGATATGGAAGCATAAAGTGATAATATTCAGGCTAAAGATATTACAGATATTGCATTTAAAGAGCCAGAAGTTCAAGCACAGCCTTAGGCTGAAGCCATACAGCCACGGGCTCATTTAATACTTTCTGAGGAAATGCTCAAACAAATCAATGCTATGTATGATAACCCTGCTGATGAATCTGATGATGAATCTGATGATGAATCTGATGAGTCAGATGAATCCAGTTCTAAGAAGAGAAAAGCCAAGAGAAAGGCTCCAGCAAAGACTGCACCAAAACCCTGTCCTACTGCTGATGCACCCTACAACATCCTGCACGACATTACTCTCACTCCAGACACTCTTCATTGGATGATAATAACAGAATGAGATGAAAGCTAGGAAGAAGAACATGAGATACTCTCCACATCCACAGTATAGGAGAGGTCCTCCTCCTCCTCCTACAGTAAGATCAACAAGAAATACTTCTCAAGTTCAAAGGTCTGCTTCTTATCAATCCGAACCATCTTACAGGAGCAACAAACATCAACATAGTTCTCAAGTAGTAAACAACAATACAAGAAGCAAAGCAGTCAATAGTAGAAATCAGAAGAAAATCAAAAAGAAGATTCCAGTCCAGAGAGACCTTCCTCTCCAACATATGATCCTGAAATGGATCCAAATTCTAGAATGGCCAGATTTAATGAGCTGATAGCTCATTCACAGATCAGAAAAGCCAAGGAAGAAGGCAAAGATACTTCTCAATATTCAACTATGTCTTCTTATAGAAAGAAAGAACTGAATAAATATCAGGTACAAAAACTTTTCAATGTTGATTCTTATATGACTTTACATCCTGAAGCAGTTGTGCCAAGAGCTGCTTCTGTAAAAGTTCTTGCAGCATAAGACATGAAGATGACTATAAGAGAAGCAGCTGATCCCAAGAGAGAGATAATTTTCACTAAACCATCTTTTGAAACTTCACAAGATGCTATAAAGAAAGTTGGACAGATTTTCCACTTCTGTTTTTTAACTTAATTATTATTTGCTGTAAATATTTCACAAGGCACCTTGCTTATATATCTGCTGAAACATTATAATTCTGCCAGATATTATTTTATGCTTTGTGATTTTTTTTCTTTTATGTTGTTCATAGTGACCTCACCCAAATAGGTGGAGATTGTTGGAATCCCACCTATGTTTAGGGTTGATTTGTGCTAGGTTCACTATTAGGATTATTAGATGACCCAACATATATAGTCTAGGATCATAGGTTTTATTAGGGTCAAGGCCAGTCAACAACCTAGATTGATTGGTTCTTACCTTCAAAAGACTTAGAGACAGAAGACCTATAGAGAAAAGCAATTTTCTAAGAGACAAAAAGTCGTTCGAAGATTAGCTGAACGGAGCTCGACCTTCATCGATCTCAGATCGACGAACTCAAATTTCTTCACTGAGTTGAGTTCGACAAAATCCTAGCTGAGATCGATGAACTCCGTTATCGCCTCAGTAGTTCAGATCGACGAAAGACTATCTTTGTTTGACGAACTTGGAGCTCAGTTTGGCAAGTTAATTTTCTGGCCAACGATCTTGGAGCTCAGCTCGACGAAGGAGAGGTTTCAGTTTGACGAATTTGGATATCAGGTCGACGAGAATTTGCTGAGTTCGACTAATTTCTCCCAGTTTCAATTTGACGAATTTGGATCTCAGGTCGATGAGAATTTGCTGAGTTCGACTAATTTCTCCCAGGTTCAGTTCGACTATTTCTCTGATTGATTTCAGATCAACTAAGGCACATGATTTTCAAATTATATTATAATATATCTATAATTCTCTGATAATTAGTGCACAATATTATTATGAATATAGTCGTCCCATGACATTATTAATTATGGTCTTCACAGAGTTATTACTTGGCTTATTTTATTGGGACAATTGAGGAAACTCATCAAAGACAAATTTCAGCCGTTCAACTCCCAGAATTTCTGCAGTAAACAAAGGAAAGGAATTAAAAATTCAAAGACTAAAATCTGCATGGAATATATATAAGGATTATTTTTAAAAGATAGAAGCAATTTAGAAAGCTGTGACAGAAATAATAATTTACAGAAAACTGAAAGAAGAATAGCTCATATACAACTCAAGTTCTTCATCAGTTTTTGCTTCAGGGATTTCAAGAGACAATCCATCAACATATGTCTAAAAGCTTCCTGAAGATCAACAAGCGATCTAAAGGCGTACACCCTAAGCAAAGCTTCTATTCTCTTGAACTATTCTACATCTCAAGGGGAGCTTTGACAACAACAACAATCCACTAGTCTTCTCAGAACATTGAGAAAGAGAAGACAATATGAATTTCATTCTACTTTACTATAAAAGGGTTTCTAACTCCCTTCAAAAGTTATCCATTTAGTTGTTAAGTCTCCTGATCAAAAGACTTAGTTTGATTTTTGGGCACCTGATCAAAAGCTCAAAGGGTTGCTAAAACTCCCTTGAAAATAGATCTTGTGGTGACAGGGCACCTGAGAAAAAACCTATGGTGGTAGGGCACCTGATCAAAAACATGTAGTGGATTCCTACCAGGGTAGTAGAAGAGTGAATGTACCCAGGTTTATTGGGGAACCACTATAAATTTCCTTGTGTCGTCTGGTTGTGCTCTATTCTTTATTTTGTTGTGATGCGATATATATATTTCCTTTTCTTATATACATATATATAATCTATTTTTAATCCGCTGAGTAAAAATAACTCAAAGTTTTTAAAACACTCTTTTCACCCCCCCTCTAGAGTAAAGATAAGATTTATCCCTCACTTTCAATTGGTATCAGAGCATATCTGATATCACTTTCACTTGGCAATAAACTGGTTTGATATTATACTGGGAATGAACTAGTTAGCCGAGCACAAGGTGTAAATAAATTGTTCAACGCGAGAGGTCTGACTGCAAAACCCAAACGGTCAGGACGTTACACTGACAGGTGTACCGTCTGTCTCTTGTATTATTTTGACTTCTATGCAGATTATGAGATCAGTCCGACGGAAGGATGAGGTGTACCTTATTTTCTTCGAAATGGAGGATAAAACTCAAGTTCTCGCCAAGGTCCCAGTAGTACGTGACTTCCCAGAAATTTTCCCTAAGTCCCTCCCAGGATTGCCACCACAGCGAGAAGTCGACTTTCAGATCGAGCTCGTGACCGGAACACGACCAGTGTCCCGAGCACCCTACCAGATGGCCGCAAGAGAACTGGCCGAATAAAAATTCAACTGCAGGAGCTAATAGATGCTAGATTCGCCCGCCCTAGTTCCTCGCCTTGGGGAGCCCCAGTACTGTTCGTAAAGAAGAATGCCGGGACATTACGACTGTGTATAGACTACCAGGAGTTAAATAAGCTTATAATATAAAATGCATACCCCCTCTCGACGATCGACGAATTGTTCAATCAGCTGCAAGGTGCATTTGTGTTTTCCAAAATGGACCTGAGATCAGGCTACTACCAACTTCAGATCTAGGAAGAAGACATCCCCAAGACTGCCTTCAGCTCTCGCTACGATCTTTACGAGTTCTTAGTGATGCCTTTCGGGCTCACCAACTCACCCTCTGCCTTTATGGCCCTAATGAATAAAGTTTTTGAGCCTTTCCTAGATCACTTCGTGATCGTATTCATTGATGATATTTTTATCTACTCAAAAACCAAGGCAGACCATACTAGACACCTGCAAATGGTGCTACTGAAACTTCGAGAGCACTCCCTCTTTGATAAATTCAGCAAGTGCGAGTTCTTGTTAGAAGAGGTCAGATTCTTGGTCCACACTATAAACAAGAAAGGGGTAGCAGTAGATCAGTCCAAGATCCAGGCAGTGCAAAACTGGCCACCTCTCAAAGCAGCGACAGATATCTGAAGCTTCCTTGGTGTTGTCGGGTATTACAGGAAGTTCGTATAAGGTTTCTCCAAAATTGCGTTACCCCTCACCGCCCTTACCAGGAAAGGTGTTACTTTCTGATGGACACTAGAGTGCAAGACTGCGTTCGTCGAGTTAAAGAAGTGGCTGACTTCTACACCAGTCATTACGATCCCCGCAGGGACCGAGGGATTCCAGATCAACACTGATGCCTCTGTGAAGGGATTAGGAGCTGTTCTAATGCAGCACAACAAGGTGGTGGCCTACGCATCTTGCTAATTGAAGCGGCACGAGTTGAACTATGCATCTCATGATCTAGAATTAGGTGTTGTCGTCTTTGCCCTTAAAATCTGGAGGCATGACTTGTATGGGGTAAGGTGCGAGATCTTCTCCGACCATAAGAGCCTCAAATACATATTCACTCAGAAAGAGCTGAACCTACGACAATGACGATGGTTAGAATTCCTCTACGATTATGACTTCACTCTCCAATATCACTCCGAGAAGGCTAATAGAGTTGCCGACGCTTTAAGGCGCAGTTAGAACCAGCCAATCCATTAGTTCATCTCAAAACCTAGGTGTTGAGATAAAGGGTGGCGGGGTACTTGAACACAAAAGAGAGAAGTCTGCAGGCGGTGTGAGATTAACCCCAACCACAGGACTGCGGGGATATACCGCCACAAGGGAGCCCACCGGGGTCAACACCCAGACCTGGAACGTGATGGGGAAGCCAAACATGCGGTCCCACACACACGTGTCCTGCTGGCTAATATAATCTCAACACACCCCCGCAGCAGGACAACCAGCTCTGATACTAGTTAGAACCCTGCCAACCCATTAGTTCATCTCAAAACCCAGGTATTGAGATGAAGGGTGGCAGGGTACATGAACACAAAGGGTAGAAGGCTGTAGGCAATGTGTGATTAATCCCAACCACAGGACCGCGGGGATATTCCTCCACAAGGGGCCCACCGCGGTCAACACTCAGACCTGGAACGCGATGGGGAAGCCAAACACGCGGTCCCACACACACGTGTCCTGCTGGATAATATAATCTCAACACACCCCCGCAGTAGGACAACCCGCTCTGATACCAAGTTAGAACCCGCCAACCCATTAGTTCATCTCAAAACCCAGGTATTGAGATGAAGTGTGGCGAGGTACATGAACACAAAGGGGATAAGGCTGCAGGAGGTGTGGGATTAATCCCAACCATAGGACCGCGGGGATATTCCTCCACAAGGGGCCCACCAGGGTCAACACCCAGACCTGAAACGCGATAGGGAAGCCAAACACGCGGTCCCACACACACGTGTCCTGCTGGATAATATAATCTCAACACACCCCTGTAGTAGGACAACCCACTCTGATACCAAGTTAGAACTAGCCAACCAATTAGTTCATCTCAAAACCTAGGTGTTGAGATGAAGGGTGGCGGGGTACTTGAACACAAAGGAGAGAAGTCTGCAGGCGGTGTGGGATTAACCCCAACCACAGGACTGCGGGGGATATTCTGCCACAAGGGGGCCCACCGGGGTCAGCACCCAGATTTGGAACGCAATAGGGAAGACAAACACGCGGTCGCACACACACGTGTCCTGCTGGCTAATATAACCTCAACACACCCCCGCAGCAGGACAACCTGGCTCTGATACCAAGTTAGAACCTGCCAACCCATTAGTTCATCTCAAAACCTAGGTGTTGAGATGAAGGGTGGTGGGGTACTTGAACACAAAGGAGAGAAGTCTGCAGGCGGCGTGAGATTAACCCCAACCACAGGACCGCAGGGATATTCCGCCACAAGGGGGCCCACCGGGGTCAACACCCAAACCTGAAACGCGATGGGGAAGCCAAACATGCAGTCCCACACACACGTGTCCTACTAGCTAATATAATCTCAATAGGCACTAGCCTTCAGTAGCTGGTAGTTGGATTGAGCAGATCCCAAAAAGGTTGTTCCAGTCTTCGATAGACTTGGAAATTACCCGGTTGCCCGAAGAGATCTGGAGGAATACCAAGCCCAGCTGTATTGGATGGAGATCTAATGCAACATCCAAGATCAGATACGAGAGGCCCAAAAGATTGATCCAGAGGTAGTCCTGTCACATCCCGCATTATCTCAGTATTAAAGTACTATCAGAGTGTGAGAAAATATGCGATCGTGATGCCACGCCGTGCAGGGGACAATTGCAGATGTTTAGGCAACTCTATCCCTTCATTTACCTTATGGAAGAGACTTATGTTTTAAGTTAAAAAAAACACATTTAATTTCTTAAGTTTACTTACCGTGTCCCTCGGTCGGGTGGATCACTAGTCCATAGCAAGAAAATATATAAGTTTATGCAGCGGAAAATACTAAGTTTATTTCATTTGTTATCCTATATGAGAATGTATACCCAGTAAATAATGCAATGAGGATGGCTTTTAAATTTAGTATAAATAATTAAAAGGGATTTTTATAACTCTTAAAAGTAATATGTTTTATGGTTTGAAAAAAATTATGTCATGCCAACATTTCATAATGCAGCTTTGTATATTTAAAAGTAACTACATGCATACTAACATAAAACCTTCCCATAGTGCAAGTGAGAAAAGTTTAAATATGTAACATCAGTAAAAGTAACAAGTAATCTAATACAGAAAATCTAAAACTATGGGCGTCAACAATTGACACAAACCCATAGAGAAACTGTCATGTCTAACAAAACAACGACCTCAACACTTTAAGGTGGAAATAAACGGCCGCAGCAGCTCACAGCACCAGAAACACAACTCTGTCAGCTAAACCTGCTACTGCTCTGGACCTGAGGCATTCAAAATAAGAACGCCTCAGAAAGCAAGTTACAAGTGGTGCAGAAAGTAAAGGTAAATCAAACAAACCTTAAGGTGAACGAAAATCAACAAGACGACAGCAAGAAAATGCCAGTAGCAAAGCAATCGAAACAAAACAGTAAATTTGGTTGAGCAAGAAAGGCTAATCACAACAACTGGATAAAACAGAGTATCAAACATCAGAAGTTCGTATATTCATCTTTATTTATTATTCATGTTATTCATCATTATAAATGAGACTGATCAGCTCAACAAGAAAGAGTACCGTGTCGGGGAAAAAGGTCCACAACTCGCACAAACCCAGCCAAAAGGCACCATGCTGAGGGAGAAACCCCAATGCGCACAGACCAATATCTAAGGTAATGTGCCTGGGATGAAGGTCCACAACGCGCACAGACTCAGCCAGAAGGCACTGCGCCGAGGGAGAAACCCCAACACGTACAGACAATCAGAGTTTTCTTTAGTTACATATTTATCTACGCAGAGTTTCTTTTATTCAACATAGACTAACAATCAATAGACTATAAATCGACTTTTAATGAAACCGACACATCATAAGGACGCTTATTAACTAGGACTTACTCGACAAGATTTCAAAGAGGGTTAACAAACGACTTGGACTGCATAAGGACATTGCAAGGGTTAAGCAAGGTGAGGTACGATCAAAACAACAAGATGCACAAGGTGTCACAAACAAAATGACTCGATAGTTAAAGTGACACGACAACTACATTTGTTTACCAAATCTACGGGATAAAATTTGGGAGGAATGGTTCTAGGAAATTTACACATGTCAAATCTAAAGAAATATGGCTAAAATTTGGAAGAAAGTAGCAAGGAGGAGAGCAAAAACACCACTTGCCTCGGTTTCTATTCTCCAATCGGTCCTCCAAATTACTCCACGTCACGGATTTACCCAAAAAAAGAAGAGGGGAAATGAAATCTATAAGGATTTGGCCAAAAGAGAGGTTAGTGCCGAAAACCCTAATGAAAAATTTCCACGAAACGAGAAATACTTACCACGATCGTGAAGATCTCGGGGAGAGCTTTCCGTATCTATGCTCGGTTTGCGATTCCGAGCATCGTAGCTCCAATGGTGGCCGCCGGAAGGTTCACCGAATTCGTCTCGTCGTCACTCTCTGATTTCGGCCCGAGGAAGAAGACCAACAGGGAGAGGATGAAGTGATTGCGTAATTATATATGTATATATATATTGATAATAACCATTATAATAATACTAATAATAATAACAAAGACTAATAATAAAAAGATAAAAATCAGGGAGGGATTTCGCGAGAGGGAAGAATTTCGCAAGAGAAATTTTACGAGGCATTCGTCAAATGGATTGGGGCTGCATTCGTCGAACAGATTGGGGCTGCGTTCGACTAATGGATTAGGGTTGCGTTCGACTAATGGCCTGAGATGCATTCGACTAATGGCTGCGTTCGACTAATGGCTGGGGCTGTGTTCGACTAATGGATGCGTTCGAATAATGGCCGCGTTCGACTAATGGCTGGGGCTGCATTCAACTAATGGCCGCATTCGACTAATGGCTGCGTTCGACTAATGGTTGGGGCTGCGTTCGACTAATGGCTGCGTTCGATTAATGGCTGCATTCGACTAATGGCTAAACTGCGTTCGACTAATGGCTGTGTTCGACTAATGGCTGCGTTCGACTAATGGTTTGGGTTGTGTTCGACTAATGGCTGAGTTCAACTAATGGATGCATTCGACTAATGGTGAAAGGTGATATAATAATATTAATAATTTTTATTATAAATAAAATCATATTATAACTATTATATTTTTTACTGAGGGCCAAACGCATGCCGATCAAAATGAAATTCACACCCTAGGAAAAAGCCGGTGCTACGAATCCAACAGCGAGTCAAAATCGAAATCGGACACACCGTTCTCGAGATATAATTTTTTAAAGTTTACGGTGAACATTAACTATACAAAACTTCAGAAATTCACCGAGACTCCAATATCGCTCGGAACGCGACGAAACTTGACGAGCAAGTAAAAAATTAATTGATTTAATTTTGTAACGCAAAATTTCCAATTTCGACAAGAATCCCAAGATTTGGTCGGTTCGACCCAACAAACGCAAATACACACTAACTGCAATGCGTCGACATCTCATGCTAACGTAACACCCTGACGTCATAATTACGTCACTACGAGGATTAAAAATTAACATAAAAACTGGGGCGTTACAGTCACCCCTCCAAAAAAAAGTTTCGTCCCAAAACTTGGATCACACAACAAAATAAGAGGGCAGAGAGAGAGAGAGAGACATGATAGAAGAATTCATTGAATAAGAATACTGACCAGGGAAGACTAGGAGAACTGCTGAGGATGAGATTTTCTTATTATAGACTCCAATTCCCAAGTTTCACTCCCGACGTTATGATTCCTCCAAAGAACTTTAACCATTGGAATTGTCTTATTTCTTAGCACACGATCTTGCATCTCCAGAATATGGACAGACACTTCGACATACGAGAAATTAGGCTGCAACTGGGGCGCTGAGTCAAGGACATGTCGTTCACTACGAGTACACTTCCGTAACTGGCTTACGTGAAACAGATCGTGAACACCAGGGAAAGAATCAGGCAATTCCAGTATATAGGCAGAAACTCCGATACGCTCCAGAATCTGAAAAGGTCGTACATAACTGGGATCCATCTTATGGTTCTTTCCAAATCTCTTAACACCTGACATCGGAGAGACCTTCAGAAATACCATGTACCCAACCACAAACTCCAGATCAACCATGCACTGATTTGCATATTTTTCATATCGCTCCTGATCAATTCGCAACTTTTCATGAATATGCGTCACTGAAATACTTATATCTTCTAAAGTTTCTGGACTGAGCAAATGATTCTCACCAACTTGTAACACCCCAAATCCCAAGATTGGGTTCAAGTTGGGTGACACGGCCTGGGACACGGGCGTGTCCCAGGGCGTGTACTGCTCTGTATGGCTGAGCAGCCTGTCGAGTGCTCGACGAACTAAACTCGACGAGTTCTCGAGAGGGAACAAGCCCTGCAACACGGGCGTGTCCCCCTCTGGTCGACGAACTTCGCTCGACGAAGCGCACGCTGGAGGCGTGTCTACTACCGTGTAGGGCAAATGGCCTGTGACACGGGCGTGTCACATTCCCGCGTCCTTTTCTGGATTTGGCCAGGGCAGTGAGGCCTGGTGACCACGGGCAGGACACAGGTGTGTCTCTGGGCACATGGACTGTGACACGGGCATGTCACATGGCCATGTCTTGATTGGGTTGAGATGGTTATGTACCACCTGAGGTACACTATCTAGACACGGGCGTGTCTAAAGCCGTGTCAAGTTACACGGCCTGTGATACGGGCGTGTCACATGGCCGTGTACTGTTCTGGATGAGTTGGTTGTGTGCCGCTTAAGGTACACGGCCTGTGACACGGGCGTGTCACAGGCCATGTCAGCCAAAAATTAGGCCTTTGTGGCAAATCTTGGCCATTCATTTTCTTCAGCTAGGATCTGAGGGCCCAAGCTTCTCCCTGCTGCTTTAAGGCCGAGAAAGCGAAGATATTTCTCATTGTAAACTTGTCCACTCTCTTTCTAAGAAAGCTAGATAGAAGGGAGAACAAGGAGGAGGAGGAGGGCAGGAGCCGGCCACCAGTGGAGCTGCTGAGTTTCGATTTGCGATCCAAGGCCAGCGTTGTGGAGGCAAGGCCACTGCGGTGTTTTCCAGCTGGCTAGAATTCCATGGCTCCAAAGAGGTCGTCAAGGGTAACGATCTTCCTTCTTGGACATGTGAAGTCCTTTCTTTTGGCATGCGCATGAGTTTCCCCCACCAGAGGGTGGATTTCTAAGGGATTCCCTTGGGTTGATTCTTGGAATCCCCAGTAGTTTGGCATATAGATCCGGAAATGGAGTACGGAATAGGCATGCTGTGCGAAGCCCATCTGGACAGGTTGGTCTAGATTGGTGATGTTGCATTTACACATTGGAGAAGACTCCGCGATGAAACATGTAGTTTATGGAGTCGATGGATTGGACCTGTGAAGGCCAGTAGCAGGAAGTATTGGAGTGGTAGTCCAGGAAAAGACCCTTGTGATGCTTGTCATGTTTGAGGGGTTATGCCTGTGAAGGGTAGTAGCAGGAAGTACTGGTATGGAAGTCCAGGAAAATACCCTCTGATGCTTGTGATGCTTGATGGGTTGTGTCTGTGAAGGGTAGTAGCAGGAAGTACTGGTGTGGAAGCCCAAGAAAATTCCCGCAAGTGTTTGTGTTGTATGCTTGAAAGACCAGTGTTTCTGGTACTGCACATGGCTGCAGGAATTGCTGGTTGTGTGAGCCAGCTTAGGTTGCGGCTAGGGATGGAATGTGAGTTCTATTGCTAATGCTAGACGTGGTTCCTAGCTAACCTATGATTGTAAAGCCAGTCCGTGGTGGACATTGTGGCTATTGTGAGCTTGATGAGCTTTTGGGAAAAGGCCTCGTGCCAAACAGGAAAGGTGAAACCGACCTGCACCTTTTATTTAGCCGCGAGTACGTTGGTATTTAGTGATGGCAAGGCGACTTGAGCAACGGGGGGTGGTTGATCCGACCTGCGTTATGTCCGTCCGACTTGAAGACCTGAAAGTGCGGTCTGTTGGAGCGCATAACGAGAGTCTTAGGCATGTGTGCCACTAAGACTAAAGTCTCCGGCTGAACGACATGTAGCAAAATGCTCAATCTTATCGTTGGGTTTCGGCCCTGATACGGTGGTGGGACCCTGGTTCGCCAGTACACCAAGAATGTGCCATGAGTGTACGGATCGTCGGGCCGCATGGCTGACGGTTGTGATGGAATGTTTGTGCATGAGAGCATAATGTGTGATATATATATATTTGCATATGAATTGCTATGCTTGTAGGGAAGGAATACTACTGCCCCGGGAAAGGGGTAGGGTCGTTATAAATTGGTCAGCTGAAAGCTGACCGTTGTCTTGTTTGCCACCGTTGGGTGGGCTGTCCTTGTATAGGTGATGGAGAGCCGAGCGGGACATATAAAGGCTGAAGTCCCTACTGCTGTTGTTGCTAGCCCTTGAAGGCAAAGCTGGAAAATGTTATGTTTTGTTCATGTGTGGCCGGCCTGCGCGCCGATGTTTGGAAGCCACTATTGTAAAGATCAACTGTAAGTCCATAAGGCCAAACGATATTGTATTTGATGTACATTCCTATATAAATGTGGGTGTTTATATTTGTGGACATTCATGGTTGGAGTTCAGCATTTATGTTAAAAGCTTCTGCTATAATGCTATGAGTTAGGATGCGTAACTCTGATATCAACCCGTGACTTCGCCGTCTGTTTTGTGGCATATGGTGTGGGGCCCCGGCCGGACCTTCTATTATATTCTATATGAACGGATCGAGTCGTTATATTTTTGGTATCATCTGTCTCGGTCTTTCCCTTTCGAATTCGTGGTCGAATTCTTTTATGGGATGGCGAGCACGTGTACGTGCGAACCGCGTTAACACTAATGAACTCTTGAATGTCCACTTAGGAATGCAAATACACTTGTTTAAGGAACCTGCGCATTCCTATATTGTTGTTATTGCTTCTGTGAGATCGCTAATGTGTGTGTCTTGTTCACCTATAGGTGACTCGTAGTGGTGCTGGGCAGTTGGAGCCCCAGCATTCTGATGAGAGTACGACAGCAGCTGAGGTGCCTACACCTCCGCCTTCTGCGAAAACTGTTCGATTAGTTGCTGAGGGACTATTTCCGATGGTTCAAGCACAGCCTACTGGGCAGGCGCAAGGGCAGGCGCAGCCGACATTGATGCTAGAACAGGTTGCGGCAAGGCCAGAACCTGTTGCGGCTGTGGATCCTCGAGCAACTAAAAGGCAGTTGAAGCAGTTTATGAGCTTCAATCTGCCGACGTTTAAGGTTGTGGGATCCCCTACACAGGCGGAGGACTTCTTGTCGCACATCAAGCGTATCTTGACGACGATCAGGACGGAGGAATATCAGAAGGTCACCTTGGACACCTTCTTATTGGAAGCAGAGGCTCAGTTATGGTGGGACGAGATCGAATTACACCACTTAGCGGGCAGGCAGTTAACACAAGTGTCGATTGAGGAGTTCTCGCGACTCTTCCTGAAAAAGAACCTACTAGCGGCACAGCGCATTGCCATAGAAAATGAGTTCCAACGACTAACGCAAGGAGAAGGTACTATGGATACATACCTGTCTGAGTTCACACGGTTGGGCCGGTATGCGGGCTCCATTTTCGCCGACGAGCAGCGGAAAACCAATAGGTTCTATGAACAATTGCGTGATGAGTTGCGATTCCTGCTTTCGAGTTCAGTGAACCAAGGGTTCCAGGCATTGGTTGATACTGTGTGCGCGCTGGAGAAGGACATGAAGAGGGTGCAAGGAAAAAGGGCCTTGGCAGTGACAAAGCCAGAGTTCAAAGTGCCCCGACCTGGGAAATCATATTATAAAAAGAAATGGGGCAAGAGGTCCAAGTCGTCTGGACAAGCTTCTTCTGCGGTTGCATCGGGTGCAACGTCGGGGGCTACTTCGAGGCTAGAGACTCGTACTTGCTTTACTTGTGGAAGAGTAAGGCAAATCACCCGTGATTGTCGGGTTGTCCGCCAAAGGGAGAAAAGAAGGCGGGAGCGTCTTATGCTGAGAACAGAAAGGCAGTGGTGGAGTCCTCTGCATCCCAGACGCAGCCCCGAGTCTACAACCTTGGCCTGCAGGAGGCCATAAAGCAAAGTGATGTCATCAAAGTTATGATTTAAGTTATTGAATTGCTTTGCTTATTGCATGCTTTGTATGTGGCTTGTGTATGATATGGTTGTCACAGTCTTTGTTATGATTCAGAACACGCTGGCGAGAGCACTGTTTGATACGGGTGCGTCACATTCATTTCTGGCTAAGGACTTCATAGCTCGAATTGGAGTACCTAGTCATGTGAAGACAAAGAGCGTGAAGGTGTTATTACCGAATGGTTGTTTGATGCTTGCAGATAGGGCTTGCGATGTGGCAATTAAAATTGGAAGTCGGGATTTCTATTTGAACGCATCTGTACTGCCGATATCGGAGTTCGATGTTTTCTTTGGTATGGACTGGCTCGTGGAGCAGCATGCCTTGATTGATGTAATGTCAAAGAGATCACACTGGGCCAGAATACCGAGCATGAGACTAAGTTCGCGGGTATGCGAGGAGTGGGCGGGACCTTGATGTCTGCACTCCAAGTCATCAAGGCTGTTCGGAAGGGCGCGGAGTTATACTTAACGTTGATTCAGGCTATTGAGCCAAAGGCCAATATGTGTGATTTTCCGGTTGTATCGGAGTTTGCAGATGTGTTCCCTAAGGATCTTCCTGGGCTACCACCCCAGCGGGAGATCGACTTCATGATTGAGTTGGTGCCAGGTGCGAAACCTGTGGCCCGCTCGAAATATCGCTTCGCACCAAAGGAAATGGCTGAATTGAAAGTCCAATTGCAAGAATTGTTGGAGCAGGGATATATATGCCCAAGCATGTCACCTTGGACCGCACCTGTTCTATTTGTGAAAAAGAAATACGGTGGTTTGCGGTTATGTATTGACTACCGGGAATTGAATAAGCTGACAGAGAAGAACAAGTATCCAATTCCACGGATAGATGAATTGTTCGATCAGCTGGTGGGATCAACCATTTATTCCAAATTGGATTTGAAATCTGTATATTACCAGTTGAGGATTCGGGAAGGTGTCATTCCCAAGACCGCATTTGGAACACGCTACGGTCATTATGAGTTCACGGTAATGCCGTTTGGGTTGTACAATGCGCCATCGGTATTCATGGACCTGATGCACCGAACGTTGTGAGAGTACTTGGACTTGTTTGTGATTGTATTCATTGATGATATTTTGGTGTACTCTCAATCTGAAGCTGATCATGCAAACCACTTGCGGTTAGTGTTGCATACTTTGCGAAGGAATAAGCTCTACGCCAAGTTCTCGAAGTGCGAGTTTTGGCTGTCGTCGGTGGCTTTTCTTGGCAATGTGGTAAGTGGAAAGGGCATAGCAGTGGATCCATCAAAGATCAGAGCCATTCAGGAGTGGTCGGTTGTAACACCTCCCCTGTAGTGAACGTATAACATGGGTCCGGCCGGGGTCCCACAACATACGGACGCCACAGCTTTAGTATTAAAAGTTGATATAACTACCCACACTCAAAACACTTTGCACAACACAGCGGAAACACAAGCAAAACAAGAAGTTATCCACCTCTAGAAGAGTAAGACAAATGGCCTTATGGCCTTACATCAAGTGTCCAAAAACAAATAATACAACAGTCACGAATGTGCTTAGCACTCCTAGTCTACCTCGACATGAAAGCCGGACAACAAGAGTCTCAAACATACAACATCACATAAGTAGAGCTACGAAAGGAAAAGCACTTCATGAGGCTTATGCCTTTCTGGCCGGCGAGCTAGCTCCTGCATGCGATCCTTGCCCTGTAAAAATTATTAGTAACGTGGGTCAGCAAAAGCTGACCTCAAACTGTGTAACAACACATCTCCTCCCGGCTGCCCCTAACGGACCCCGGGGTATCCCTCCAACCTGCAAGTTAGCACTTCGTATGCGATAATCATAAGTAAGAAAAGCAACTATAGAAGCAGGCTTGGATGTCACACACATCATACATGTTCTCTACTGGTTGAGCATATAATAAAAGGGCCTACTTATGCAATCATGTATGCAATAACCTGGGTTTCACCCAAGGCACCCTAACTCGTATGCATCTAGCACATCATCACATCATATGGGTACTCATTGATTCCCCACTGGCATAAAGCCACAAACCAAGGGGGGGGGGGTCACCATTTCCCCCAAACGGCTCACAGGCCGCCTCATGGAATTCTTGTCAAGGCACCACCCGCTCAATGTCTTAGCCCCGGGCTTGCCTACAAGCTCTGACGTCTCATGTCAGGATTCCAACAAACACAAAACTGACCGATTCTAAGAAGCCTTGCCGGACCCCACCCGCTCATGGCCTCATTGCCCGGGCTTGTCCCCATGCTTGGCATTCTTGTTAGTCTCACAGAAGGGGGCTATTCTCGCCGGGACACTCTCCGCACATGACGTGAACGTCACGGGATAGCCAGTCGACCACGGAGACATAGCCACGCCTTGGCACAATACAAACCAAGACAAATCCACCCTAGTCCCTCATTTGTACTGCAGCGTTCCCGCGCACCAAGGAAACCATCTCCAACTCATGCGGAGCTAACCTTGTCCACCAAGGAAAACATCTACCGCCACGAGGAGCTAACCTTGCCCGGTTCCAACTACAAGTACTCACTCGAGAAAAGGGGGAAAACGGCACCACATCACAAACGGCGTCTTGCCGCAACGGAAACTCTACGAATCCATGACGTTCGTATGCAACATCACCGAGTCGGACTAACGGTCATGACTACGGCTTCACCCACCATGCCTAATCCACTAACGGAGCGGATCTCTAATGCAAATCATGCCGTGGACGGACTCAATCAACCCGGAGGTTCCTCTTGAACCTTGGCAAACCAAAACCCCTCTTACTTGAGAGTTCGGTGCCCAAAAACTAGAAAGAAAAATAAATGATGCTAAGCCATGCATCCTAAGACCGAGAGGAGAAGTGTCGTTACCTTCCGACTCCTCTTCCTTGCCATGACGAAATAGCCGGATGAAAACCTTCGCAACGATCTAACCTCCACGGATCTGGACTCGACTCGCGATTTGGAGCACCGAAACCTCTCATACAGCCCAAACTCTCCTTCTCCTTCTTCCTTGTTCTCACTTCTCTCTAGATCTTTAGTAAGAGAATGCTTGGAGAAGAATGAGGGTTTTCAACCCTATTCTCGGACTTAACTCCTAAAGAAATGATCTGAGCCATCAGATCCTAAAACCAGGGGAAGAAAAGGCCACGATCCGACAAAAAAATAAAAGACCTGGGCCGAACACGGCCTGGCACAAGCCCGTGTCCAGGGCCGTGTGCCTCATTCGCCGTCTCAAATCGACGCGCCTGGAACAGCACACGGGCATTCGACACGCCCGTGTTCGATCCGACACGCCCGTGTCCCTAATGACACGGCCGTGTGGCTGGCCGTGTGCCTCCATCGACACGGCCCCGATACCAACCCGAGAGGTGACACGGCCTGGGACACACCCGTGTCCCAAGCCGTGTGCCAAGTCTCGACACTCGTCGACAGCCTTTATGTAGACACCGCGAAAAAATGTCGAGCGAAGATCGTCGACCAAGCGGGACACGCCCTGCAACACGCCCGTGTCACAGGCCGTGTGTCCCAATCTCGACACTCGACACTCGTCACTCGACACTCGACACTCGTCGAGTGAATACTGTCGACTGACCCACACGGCCTTGGACACGCCCATGTCCTAGGCCGTGTGCCTTGTCTCGACACCCTGTCAAGCGAAAGTGTCGACACCCCGGCCGAGTGTCGACACGGGCCCGACACGCCCCGCGACACGCCCGTGTCGCAGGCCGTGTGCCCTAGTCTCGACACCTTGTCGAGCGAAAGTGTTGACATCCCGGGCCGAGTGTCGACATGGGCTCGACATGCCCTATGACACGCCCGTGTCGCAGGCCGTGTGCCCCCTGCCAGAAACTAAAAAAATTCCAGAAACGTAAATCGACCCTCTATCAAAACTGGGGTGTTACAACTCTCCCCCACTTAACAGAATTTCGTCCCGAAATTACAAAACAAAAGGGTACAAAAGAACTTAACTTGTACCTGAAATGAAGAGTTCTGGATACTCTTCTAGCATGGCCTATTCTCGCTCCCAAGAGAACTCCTCTCGACCGCAGTTGTTCCATCGGACTTTCACGAGTTTAACTCCTTTATTCCACAACTGCCGAGTCTCCGAATCCTCTATAGCAATTGGGAGGACTCGCGTCCTCAAGCCTTCCTCAATCGGCACCGATGCCGGCTCCATCACCACACTAGCCTCCACCAAGGCTTTCCTTAAAACGGAGATGTGGAAGACGTCATGCAGTCCACTCAGCTTCGCGGACAACGCCAACCGATAGGCTGCTTCTCCCACTCATTCAACAATTTCAAAAGGGCCCAAAAACCTTCGACTCAACTTCTTGAGTCGGCGAATCCGTGAGACGCCTTTGAACGGTTTGATCTTCAAATAGACCCAATCACCTACCGCAAACTCCAACTTCCGGTGACGAGCATTAAAGTATTTTGCTTGACGGTCTTGCACCACCTTCATACGCTCTTGTATGGTCCGTACCACCTCACAAGCGTCAACTACCACCTCTTTTCCCAAAATTTTGGTGTCTCCCGCCTCTGCCCAAGACATCGGTGTTCGACACCTCCTCCCATACAAAGCTTCGTATGGCGCCATTTTTATACTCGCTTGAAAGCTGTTGTTGTATGCGAATTCCACCATGAAGAGGTGATCCTCCCACTTCTTGCCAAAGTCCAGAACGCACATTCTCAGCATATCCTCCATAGTACGGTTTGTTCTTTCAGTTTGCCCATCAGTTTGAGGATGGAACGCCGTACTGAACTTTAGCTTCGTGCCCAAACTCTTTTGAACTAGTTTCCAGTCCTTGGACGTAAACCGTCCATCTCGATCGCTGACTATACTCTTTGGAATTCCATGCAGTCGCACAATATTGCGAACATACAACTCCACCAGCTTCTCCACGCTGTCCTCTTTTCGATTTGGGATGAAGTGGGCCACCTTGGTTAAGCGGTCCACTATCACCCAAATAGCATCATTACCCTACTGCGATCTAGGCAAACCATGCACGAAGTCCATGGAGATGTCATCAAATTTCCATTCAGGGATTGGAAGGGGCTTCAGGAACCCGCCCGGCTTCTCACACTCGGCCTTCACCAAGGCGCAAGTCTGGTAACGATTCACATACAAAGCTACGTCCCGCTTCAACCCCGACCACCAAAAGGATTTCTTCATATCCAAGTACATCTTTGTACTGCCCGGGTGAATGGAGTACTTTGTGAAGTGAGCCTCAAACATCAACTCCTCACGGAGTTTGCCGAACTGCGGTATACAAACCCTTCCGTTCTTCCTCAGAACCCCATCAATCATCTCCCAGGCGCTGCTCTTGCCCGTTTGAGCCTCCAACATAAAAGGTTGAAACTCCACATCCAACCGAGTCACTTCCCGAATGCGATCGGACAAGTCGTTATGCACTTCAATCCAGTTCAACCGAGCCACGCTGGACTCACCTCTCGCAACACATTCCAAACCAAGGGACTCCCATTCCCGTACCAACCGCTCATCATGTGCTTCGATCCAATTCCATTGCCCCGAGTACTTCCTACTCAAGGCATCTGCCACCACATTGGCTTTACCTGGCGTATACTGAATCGCCACCTCGTAGTCTCCAAGGAACTCAACCCACCTGCGTTGCCGCATGTTCAAATACTTTTGATCCAAGAGATACTTCAGGCTTTTGTGATCCGTGAAGATCTCCACCTTTGCACCATATACATAATGCCGTCATATCTTCAACGCAAAAATTACCGCCGCCAACTCTAAGTCATGGACGGGGTAATTCCTCTCATGAGGCTTCAGTTGTCTAGAACCAAAAGCTATCACCTTGCCATGTTGCACCAAAACACAACCCAAACTGCATCTGGATGCCTTACTGAAAATCTGAAATCCCTCGGTCCCTTGCAGTAGACTTAGGATTGGAGCCATCATCAGTCTCTTCTTCAGTGCCTTAAATGCTTGGCTGCACTCTTGAGTCCACACAGACTTATGATCTTTACGAGTGAGTGAGGTGAGGGGTAGAGATATCCGCGAGAAATTCTCCACGAATCTCCTATAATACCCGGCTAGTCCAAGAAAACTTCGGACTTCCGCCATGGTCCTCAAGACTGGCCAATCTCTGATGGCCTCCACTTTTGATGGATCCACTGCCACCCCATCCCCACTAATCACGTGGCCCAAAAATGCCACCTTCTCTAACCAGAACTTGCACTTGGAGAATTTTGCATACAGCTGATTCTCCCTCAACACTTGCAAGACCATTCTCAAGTGGGTCTCATGCTCCACTTCCGATTTGGAATACACCAAGATGTCATCAATGAAGACAACCACAAAAGAATCCAAGTATTCCCGAAATACTCGATTCATAAGATCCATGAACACAGATGGTGTGTTCGTCAGCCCGAACGACATCACCGTAAACTCAAAGTGCCCATACCTTGTACCAAAGACAGTCTTGGGTATGTCCTCATCCCGAATTCGCAGCTGATAGTAGCCTGACTTCAAGTCCAATTTTGAATACACCACTGACCCTACCAATTGGTCGAACAAGTCATCTATCCGAGGAATCGGATATTTATTCTTGACGGTCAATTTATTCAGCTCTCGGTAGTCTATGCATAGCCGCATGCTACCGTCTTTATTCTTTACAAACAACACCGGCGCACTCCACAGTGAAGAACTGGGTCTGATATACCCTTGCTACAACAATTCCTGTAACTGTACCTTAAGTTCAGCCAACTCCTTTGGTGTCATCCTAAACGGAGGGCGTGACACCGGCCTAGCCTCCGGCACTAACTCGATTGAGAAATCGATCTCCCTCCGATGTGGCGCTCCAGGAAGTTCATCCGGAAACACATCCTTGAACTCTGCCATTATGGGCACTTCATCAATAGACAGTTGGGAGAGACGTACCTCCAATAACGCTATAAGCACTACACCACCCTGGTTAACCGCCCGCATCAATTGCATGGCCGAAATCAGGGAACCGACCTCTCCACAAAGGCCCTCAAATTTGACCTCTGTCTGCCCTTTGCTCTTTAGGGTCACTACCTTAGATAGACAATCAATACTAGCGCGCTGCTCTGCAAGCCAGTCCATGCCCAAAATGACATCGAACTCAACCAACGGTAAAATTGCTGCTACCAAAACGAAGTCGACTTCGTCTAGCTCCCAACAGATGCGCCCTTTGGCCCCAGTGGTCATGGATGACCCATTGGGCATGCGCACTTTTGACTCTGCGTTCGCCGAGAAAGACTCAACTCCTATTCTTTGGATGAAGCTCTCCTTAAGAAAGGAGTGCGATGCTCCCGTATCAAACAATACCCTAGCGGGGTATCCGGAAACTAACACGAAGCCTACAACATAGACATCACACAAAAGCCTAAAAGGACGAAGCACAAAATATAAACTTGAATTTTCTTCATACCTGTCACCACATCGGTCTGGCGGATCGCCTCTTGCTGTCCAAGGTTGTAAGCCCTTGGTTGCATCGGTTGGAATCGAGAAGCGCTCGACTCCGCCATCTTCCCTTTCTCTGCAGCACTGGGGCCGGAGCACACAGTTTGCTCCTGCCTAGCCTCTTGCCCCGCTCCTCCTTGGGGACAAACACGAGCTATGTGCCCCACCTTACCACAGTTGTAACACGTCGGCGGTCCCCTAGAGTGAGAACCCCCAGGCGTCCATGTTCTCTTCTCACCGGATCTGGGAATGTGAGGCTTCTTCCTCAACCTACTCCCTTCAGACTTTCCATGAGATTGGGAGGGCTTCCCTTCCCCTTGCTTGGGAGTAAAACCCTTACGGCGTTGGGTTCGCTCCAAATCACTTTCCAAAATCCTGGCAGCCTCAACTAGTTCATTGAATCCCGCTCTCTTCATGGAGATGAGGGGTTGTCTCAGGTTCTCCCTCAGCCCCTGGTAGAAGAGGTTATCCCTTTCTACATCATTTGTCATCGTCGTTCCAGCGTAACGACCCAAACAGGTGAACTCCTGCACATACTCATCTACTGTCTTGTCTCGCTGCATTAAATGCAGAAACTGCCTCTGAAGGGTCAATCGTGTAGAAACTGGAATATACCTCTTTAGGAACGCATCCCCAAACTCCTCCACTGACGGGGTGCATCCCGGGAACTGGCGGCCGCTATGGATCACCCACCATAACTTGGCGTCTCCTTCCAACATGAAAGCCACATACTCAGCTTTCTTTTCCTCTAGCGTCTCTGCCGCCCTTAAAAGCTCTTGAATGCGAACCCACCAGTCCTCCGCATCTGTTGGCGTACCCACTCCCTTGAAAGACGGGGATGGAAACTCACGAAGTACTTCATGTGTCGGTCTCCATGTCCGACAACCACCCTTTCCGCCAAAGGCTCCACTCGCCTGGCCTCTCCGCCTGGCACGGCCGTCGCCGTGTCCGGTGTAGCAGGGATTGCTACCTGAGCTGCCGCTGCAGCTTGGGCTGCCATCATCGCTTCCGCAAGCATGCGGCAGAAGTCGGCCGGGTTTACACCCGTTCCCAAAAGACCTGGAGCAGTAGCACTGCTCGTCGAAAGCTCTTCTCATGCTCTCGACGTTCCCGCCTCGTTGCTTGCACTCTTCAAGAAACAAGAAACAAGGAATCAGTCTCAAATCTCAAGACTTAAACATAAGGACACTCATGGTCCCGCGTTACTCTTGTGTGGATAACTTATCTACGCATTGACCTTGAATCTAACCTGGCTTTGATACCAAAATGTAACACCTCCCCTGTAGTGAACGTATAACATGGGTACGGCCGGGGCCCCACAACATACGGACGCCATAGCTTTAGTATTAAAAGTTGATATAACTACTCACACTCAAAACACTTTGCACAACACAGCGAAAACACAAGCAAAATAAGAAGTAATCCACCTCTAGAAGAGTAAGACAAATGGCCTTATGGCCTTACATCAAGTGTCCAAAAACAAATAATACAACAGTCACGAATGTGCTTAGCACTCCTAGTCTACCTCGGCATGCAAGCCGGACAACAAGAGTCTCAAACATACAACATCACATAAGTAGAGCTATGAAAGGAAAAGCACTTCATGAGGCTTAGGCCTTTCTGGCCGGCGAGCTAGCTCCTGCATGCGATCCTTGCCCTGTAAAAATTATTAGTAACGTGGGTCAGCAAAAGCTGACCTCAAACTGTGTAACAACACATCTCCTCCCGGCCGCCCCTAACGGACCCCGGGGTATCCCTCCAACCTGCAAGTTAGCACTTCGTATGCGATAATCATAAGTAAGAAAAGTAACTATAGAAACATGCTTGGATGTCACACACATCATACATGTTCTCTACTGGTTGAGCATATAATAAAAGGGCCTACTTATGCAATCATGTATGCAATAACCTGGGTTTCACCCAAGGCACCCTAACTCGTATGCATCTAGCACATCATCACATCATATGGGTACTCATTGATTCCCCACTGGCATAAAGCCACAAACCAAGGGGGGTCACCATTTCCCCCAAACGGCTCACAGGCCGCCTCATGGAATTCTTGTCAAGGCCCCACCCGCTCAAGGTCTTAGCCCCGAGCTTGCCTACAAGCTCTGACGTCTCATGTCAGGATTCCAACAAACACAAAACTGATCGATTCTAAGAAGCCTTGCCGGACCCCACCCGCTCATGGCTTCATTGCCCGGGCTTGTCCCCATGCTTGGCATTCTTGTCAGTCTCACAAAAGGGGGCTAGTCTCGCCGGGACACTCTCCGCACATGACGTGAACGTCACGGGATAGCCAGCCGACCACGGAGACATAGCCACGCCTTGGCACAATACAAACCAAGACAAATCCACCCTAGTCCCTCATTTGTACTGCAGCGTTCCCGCGCACCAAGGAAACCATCTCCAACTCATGCGGAGCTAACCTTGTCCACCAAGGAAAACATCTACCGCCACGAGGAGCTAACCTTGCCCGGTTCCAACTACAAGTACTCACTCGAGAAAAGGGGGAAAATGTCACCACATCACAAACGACGTCTTGCCGCAACGGAAACTCTACGAATCCTTAACGTTCGTATGCAACATCACCGAGTCGGACTAACGGTCGCGTCTACGACTTCACCCACCATGCCTAATCCACTAACGGAGCGGATCTCTAATGCAAATCATGCCGGGGACGGACTCAATCAACCCGGAGGTTCCTCTTGAACCTTGGCAAACCAAAACCCCTCTTACTTGAGAGTTCGGTGCCCAAAAACTAGAAAGAAAAATAAATGATGCTAAGACATGCATCATAAGACTGAGAGGAGAAGTGTCGTTACCTTCCGACTCCTCTTCCTTGTCATGACGAAATAGCCGGATGAAAACCTTCGCAACGATCTAACCTCCACGGATCTGGACTCGGCTCACGATTTGGAGCACCGAAACCTCTCCTACAGCCCAAACTCTCCTTCGCCTTCTTCCTTGTTCTCACTTCTCTCTAGATCTTTAGTAAGAGAATGCTTGGAGAAGAATGAGGGTTTTCAACCCTATTCTCGGACTTAACTCCTAAAGAAATGATCTGAGCCATCAGATCCTAAAACCAGGGGAAGAAAAGGCCACAATCCGACAGAAAAATAAAAGACCTGGGCCGAACACGGCCTGACACACGCCCGTGTCCAGGGCCGTGTGCCTCATTCGCCGTCTCAAATCGACGCGCCTGGAACAACACACGGGCATCTGACACGCCCGTGTTCGATCCGACACGCCCGTGTCCCCAATGATACGGCCGTGTGGCTGGCCGTGTGCCTCCATCGACACGGCCCCGATACCAACCCGAGAGGTGACACGGCCTGGGACACGCTCGTGTCCCAAGCCGTGTGCCAAGTCTCGACACTCGTCGACAGCCTTTGTGTCGACACCGCGGAAAAATGTCGAGCGAAGATCGTCGACCAAGCGGGACACGCCCTGTGACACGCCCGTGTCACAGGCCGTGTGTCCCAGTCTCGACACTCGACACTCGTCGATTGAATACTGTCGACTGACCCACACGACCTTGGACACGCCCGTGTCCTAGGCCATGTGCCTTGTCTCGACACCCTGTCAAGCGAAAGTGTCGACACCCCGGCCGAGTGTCGACACGGGCCCGACATGCCCTGCGACACGCCCGTATCGCAGGCCGTGTGCCCTAGTCTCGACACCTTGTCGAGCTAAAGTGTCGACACCCCGGGCCAAGTGTCGACACGGGCTCGACACGCCCTGCGACATGCCCATGTCGCAGGCCGTGTGCCCCCTGCCAGAAACCAAAAAATTTCCAGAAACGTAAATCGACCCTCTATCAAAACTGGGGTGTTACATCGGTGTTGTCTTTGGTGGCCGAAGTCAGGAGTTTCCTTGGACTAGCAGGCTACTACAGGCGTTTTGTTGAAAACTTCTCGCTGATCGCTTTGCCTATGACCACACTGACGAGGAAGGATCAGAAGTTCGTTTGGATGCCGGAGTGCGCGCGAGCTTTTGAAGAGCTAAAGATTCAGTTGACCATGGCGCCTGTGTTGACATCGCCATGTGGTACCGACGGTTATAAGATCTATAGTGATGCTTCAGGGAGCGGCTTAGGCTGCGTTCCTCTGCAATTTGGGAAAGTGATTGCTTATGGCTCACGCCAGTTGAAAGTGCATGAGCGAAATTATCCCGTCCATGACTTGGAGTTGGCAGCGGTGATCTTTGCACTAAAGTTATGGCGGCATTATCATTATGGCGTAAAAGTGGATATCTTTACGGACCATAAGAGCCTAAAGTACTTGTTGGAGCAGAAGGATCTGAATATACCACAACGAAGGTGGCTGGAGTTCCTTGGGGACTATACCTTTGAGATTCATTATACTCCCGGGAAGGGAAACTTGGTCGCTGATGCCTTGAGTCGGAGGACTCCGTCATGGGCAAAATTGGTTGCAGATGCACGATGAGCGTCTGATCCAGGAGTTGAAAGTGTTAGAGATTTCTTGTGTTGAAGAGAATTCCTCAGCCGATGCATGTTTGAACTGGACGGAGGTACAGTATGACCTTACAGACAGGATTCGATGAGCAACGGAGCTGGATGAAAGTCTCCAACGTTATGCAAAAGATGGCTGAATGGCCGATTCTCCTGGGATGACGGCCTTTTGTGGAAAGAGGGCTGGTTGTGCGTCCCAAGCTTGGGTAAGTTGCGAGAAGAGTTGATGTACGAAGCTCACTTTACGAAGTACTCAATTCACCCTGGGAGCACAAAGATGTTCAGGGACATGAAAAAGCTATTCTAGTGGCCAGTACTAAAGAAAGACATCGCTCATTATGTGGCTAAATGCCAAACTTGTGCTTTGGTGAAGGCGGAATGACAAAAGCCTAGCGATTTCTTGAAGTCGTTGCCGATTCCGGAATGGAAGTTCGAAGATATTTCAATGAATTTCATGCACAGGTTGCCGAGATCTCAACGCGGGAATGATTCAATTTGGGTGATTGTAGACCGGTTGATGAAAGTGGCACACTTCCTTCTGAACAAGCAGGACGATTCAGTGGAAAGTTTGGCAAAGCTCTATATGGAGCAGATTGTACGACTGCATGGTGTTCCTCGTAGCATCATAAGTGATCGTGATGGGCGATTTACATCGAATGATTGGAGGCTAGTACATCAGCTGTTGTGCACGAAGTTGACTTTCAGTACGACCTTTCATCCCCAAATGGATGTCCAAACTGAGAGGACCAACAGGACCATGGAGGATATGCTCTGAATGTGCGACATGGACTTTGGTAAGATATGGGAAGATCATCTCTATATGGTGGAGTTTGCCTACAACAATAGCTACCAAGCGAGCATCGGGATGGCACCGTTTGAAGCTCTGTATGGTCGGAAGTGCCGTACACCGTTAGCTTGGGCAGAAGCGAGCGAATCCAAACTGTATAGGCATAAAGAAGTCGATGAAGCTAACTTGACGATACACGCTATTCGAGAAAGGCTATTGATAGCCCAGGATCGACAAGCAAAATACTACAACGCCAAGCACCGGAACGTGGAGTTCGCGGTGGGCGATTGGGTATATTTGAAGATCAAACCCTTCAAAGGCGTGTCCAGGATTCGGCGCCTGAAAAAATTGAGTCTGAGATATCTTGGTCCGTTTAAAGTGGTAGAGCGAATTGGGGAAGCTGCATATCGGCTAGTTCTTTCGGCAGACTTGGGTGGATTACATGATGTGTTTCACATCTCTGTGTTTCAGAAAACCGTCAAAGATCCAGCGCAAGTTATCGAGAATGATCGTGTGTCGGTGGAGTATGGGCTAACGATGAAGTTTAAGGCCATTCGGATTGAGGATCGAGCCGATAAACAGTTGCGGAACAAGAAAATCGGGATGGTCAAAGTTCGGTGGGATAATTGTAGCCGTGAGGAGCTAACATGGGAGCGAGAGCAGACCATGCAAGCTGAGTTTCCCGAGCTGTTTGTGTAAACTGTTATGCAGTTCGTGTCAAGGTGTATTCAACTTTGGTGACGTTATAACATCTTGTTTTGATTTCCTTACTGTGTGCAAATTTCGGGATTAAATTTATTGTAAGGAGGGCAGAATTGTAACACACCAAATTCCAAGATTGGGTTCAAGTTGGGTGATACGGCCTAGGACACGGGCGTGTCCCAGGGCGTGTCCTGCTCTGTATGGTTGAGCAGCCTGTTGAGTGCTCGACGAACTACACTCGACGAGATCTCGAGAGGGAACACGCCCTGCGACACGGGCGTGTCAGAGGGCGCGTCCCCCTCTGGTCGATGAACTTCGCTCGATGAAGCACACGTTGGAGGCATGTCTGCTGCCGTGTATGGCACACGGCCTGTGATACAGGCGTGTCATATGGCCGTGTCCTTTTCTGGATTTGGCCAGGGCAGTGAGGCCTGGTGACCACGGGCAGGACACGGGTGTGTCTCTGGGCACACGGCCTTTGACATGGGCATGTCACATGGCCGTGTCTTGCTCGGGTTGAGATGGTTGTGTACCACCTGAGGTACACGGGCTAGACACGGGCGTGTCTGAAGCCGTGTCAAGTTACACGGCCTGTGACACAGGCGTGTAACATGGTCGTATACTATTCTGGATGAGTCAGTTGTGTGCTGCTTAAGGAACACAACCTGTGACACGGGCGTGCCACAGGTCGTGTCAGCCAAAAATTAGGCCTTTGTTGCAAATCATGGCCATCCATTTTCTTCAGCTAGGATCTGAGGGCCCAAGCTTCTCCCTGTTGCTTTAAGGCCGAGAAAGAGAAGATATTTCTCATTGAAAACTTGGCCACTCTATTTCTAAGAAAGCTAGAGAGAAGGGAGAGTAAGGAGGAGGAGGGGGGAAGGAGCCGGCCACCGGTGGAGCTGCTGAGTTCCGATTTGCGATCCGAGGCCAGCATTGTGGAGGCAATGCCGTTGCGGTGTTTTCCAGCCGGCTAGAATTCCATGGATCCGATGAGGTCGTCAAGGGTAATGATCTTCCTTCTTGTACATATGAAGTCCTTTATTTTGGTATGTGCATATGTTTCCCCCACCAGAGGGTGGATTTCTAAGGGATTCCCTTGGGTTGATTCTTGGAATCCCTAGTAGTTTGGCATATAGATCCGGAAATTGAGTACAGAATAGGAATGCTGTGTGAAGCCCATCTGGACAGGTTGGTCTAGATTAGTGATGTTGCATTTACACACTGGAGAATACTCCGCGATGAAACATGTAGTTTATGGAGTCGATGTGTTGGACCTGTGAAGGGCAGTAGGAGGAAGTACTGGAGTGGTAGTCCAGGAAAAGACCCTTGTGATGCTTGTAATGCTTGAGGGGTTATGCATGTGAAGGGTAGTAGTAGGAAGTACTGGTATGAAAGTCCAGGAAAATACCGTCTAATGCTTGTGATGCTTGATGGGTTGTACCTGTGAAGGGTAGTAGCAGGAAGTACTGGTGTGGAAGCCCAGGAAAATACTCGTAAGTGTTTGTGTTGTATACTTGAAAGACCAGTGTTTCTAGCACTACACATGGCTACAGGAATTGCTGGTTGCGTGAGCCAGCTAAGGTTGGGGCTAGGGATGGAAAGTGAGTTCTGTTGCTAACGCTAGACGTGGATCCTAGCTAACCTATGATTGTAAAGCCAGTCGGTGGTGGACATTGTGGCTATTGTGAGCTTGATGAGCTCTTGTGAAAAGGCCTCGTGCCGAACAGGAAAGGTGAAACCGACCCGCGCCTTTTATTTAGCCGCGAGTACGTTGGTATTCGGTGATGGCAAGGCGACTTGAGCAACGGGGGGTGGTTGATCTGACCTACGTTATGTCCGTCCGACTTGAAGACCTGAAAGTGCGGTCTGTTTGAGCGTATAGCGAGAGTCTTAGGCCTGCGTGCCACTAAGTCTAAAGTCTCCTGCTAAACGCCATAGAGCAAAATGCTCAAACTTACCGTTGGGTTTCGGCCCTGATACGGTGGTGGGACCCTGGTTTGCCGGTACACCAAGAATGTGCCCTGAGTGCACGGATCGTCGTGCCGCATGGCTGGCGGTTGTGATGGAATGTTTGTGCGTGAGAGCATAATGTGTGATATATTTATATATTTGCATATGAATTGCTATGCCTGCAGGGAAGGAATACTACTGCACCGGGAAAGGGGTAGGGACGTTATAAATTGGTGAGCTGAATGCTGACTGTTTCCTTATTTGCCACCGTTGGGTGGGCTGTCCTTGTACAGGTGCTGGAGAGCCGAGCAGGACATATAAAGGCTGAAGTCCCTGCTGCTGCTGCTAGCCCTTGAAGGCTAAGCTAAAAAATGTTATATTTTGTTCATGTGTGGCCGGCCTGCGCGCCGATGTTTGGAAGCCATTCTTGTAAAGAGCAACTATAAGGCCATAAGGTCAAACGATATTGTATTTGATGTACATTCCTATATAAATGTGGGTGTTTATATTCGTGGACATTCATGGTTGGGGTTCAACATTTATGTTAAAAGCTTCTGCTAGAATGCTATGAGTTAGGATGCGCAACTCTGATATCAATCCGTGACTTCGCCACCTGTTTTGTGGCATATGGTGTGGGGCCCCGACCGGACCTTCTATTATATGCTATATTAACGGATGGAGTCGTTACACAAATTCAGCCCAAAATAGGGGAGTTCGACAACGCCTCCCATATAAGGCTTCAAAGGGCGCCATCTGTAAACTCTCCTGATAGCTTTTATTGTACGCGAACTCCATCAGTCTGAGGCATTTATTCCAAGCCCCACCATGGTCCAGAATATAACATCTAATCATATCCTACATGATCTGATTCACTCTCTCTGCATGACCATTTGTTTGAGGATGATTGGCAGTAAAATACCTAAGGTCAGTCCCTAGAGCTCCTTGCAAGCTTTGTCAGAAATGAGACATGAACTGAGAGTCTTGGTCTGACACAATACTCTTAGGTACACCATGCAGTATGATAACTTCGTCCAAGTAAAGCTCAACTATCTTCTCCATCGAATAGTCAATCTTGAAAGGCATAAAGTGGGCACACTTGGTTACTCTGTCCACAATAACCCACACTGCATCAAGCCCTCGGGGAGATCTCGGCAAACCTGTTATGAAATCCATGGATAAACTCTCTCATTTACAACTCGGTATATCTAAATGCATTAACTTACCACCGGCCTTCTATGATCATCTTTTACACGCTGACAGGTATAACATGCAGATACAAATCTTGCGATGTCGTTCTTCATACCTGACAACCAAACAATCTGCTTCAAATCTCTATACATCTTCGTGGAATCAAGATGATAAGCAACACTTGAACCATGTGCTTCACTGCATATTCTTACCCGAATATACTCAACAGCGGGAATACAATATCTGTTGCGGTATTTTAGGGTACCAACGTCATCAATTGAAAAGTCAGGTAACTCCCCTTTCTCAGTCCTACTGTGGAGGTGCTGCAAATCAGGATCATCTTTCTAATGTAGCCCAGTGAGAGTAATCCACGAAGGCTCTTCCACCTCTAAGCTACTTGGCAAAGCGCTACTCCCAACGGTTATGTCCATTAAGAAGAACTCTTCTACTAAGGATTGCACAGTGAGGTTAAAGACATGCACGGGCTTTCGGCTCAAAGCATCCACCACAATGTTAGCCTTGTTGGGATGATAAAGGATATCAACATTATAGTGCGCAACATATTGTAACCATCTACGTTGGCGCAAGTTCAGCTCCTTGTGAGTGAAAATATATTTCAAACTTTTGTGATCTGTGTAGATTTTGCATGACACTCCATACAAAAGATGCCTCCACAACTTCAAGGCATAAATGACGACAACAAATTCTAAGTCATGCGTAGGATAATTCTTTTCATGGACCTTCAGTTATCTCGATCCATACACAATCACTTTGCCTCCCTGCATTAACACACATCTGAGTCCTACTCGCGAAGCCTCCACAAAAATAACATACTCTACTCCTTCCGTAGGCAATGCCAAAAATGGAGCAGAACACAGTCTTCTATTGAGCTCTTGAAAGGCTTCCTCATAGGCATCACTACAAATAATGGCTGCGCTCTTTTGCATAAGCTTGGTCAACGACGCAGACAGCACTGAGAATCCCTCCATAAATATTCTGTAGTATCCAGCCAACCATAAGAAGCTTCTTATATCCTTAGCTGATGAAGGTCTCTTCTAGTCCAAAACAACAGCTATCTTTATGGGATCCACTGAGATACCATCCTTGCTTAAAATGTGTCCTTGGAATGACACTTGAATAACCAGAACTCGCACTTGCTAAGCTTCACATACAACTTGTGCTCCCTCAGAGTAGCCAAGACCAAGCGCAAGTGCAAGGCGTGCTCTTCTGCATTTCTGGAATATGCCAGGACATCGTCAATGAATACAACCACGAACTTATCCAGAAATTCCTTGTACACCCTGTTCATCATGTCCATAGAAGCCGACGGTGCGTTCGTTATTCCAAAAGACATTACCAGAAATTCAAAGTGAACATAATGGGAACGAAAATGAGTTCGCGGAACATCTGACTCACAGATTCTTTACTGATAGTAGCCCGAACGAAGATCAATCTTCAAGAACATGAAACTACCTCGCATCTGGTCAAACAAGTCATCAATCCTAGGAAACAGAGATCTGTTTTTGATGGTCACCTTGTTTAGCTCTCTATAATCTATGCACAACCTCATAGTTCCATCCTTTTTCTTCAAGAAGAGGACTGGTGCACCTTAGGGGGAAGAACTGGGTCTAATGAATCCGCACTATAGCAACTCATCCAACTGAGTACGCAACTCCTCCAACTCACGTGGCGCCATGCAGTACAGTGCTTTTGTAATAGGGCAAGTGCCTGGCTCAAGGTCTATAATGAACTCCACCTCTCTCAGGAGGAAGTCCAGGAAGACTAACATGAAAGACATCTGGAAACTCAAGCACCACAGAAACGTCCTCAACCCGAGGCACAAAAGGTGCAGCTTCCAGAACAGAAACAAAAACAAGGAAAGAATTACAGCCAGACTCTAGAAATTTACGAGCACGTACCACAGAAATGATTGGAGATTCCTGACGCAGAAAACAATACACACTTATGGGTTATCCTTTGTCGCCTTTGAAATCCAAACGCTTGTGCTTGCACTGAATGACGACATCATAGCTGGACAGCCAGTCCATGCCCAAAATCATGTCGAATTCTTCCAAGTCTAACACCTTCAGATCCGCAAAGGCTAGAAAACCACCTAGGAAGATAGGGCATTTTTAGATACCCCGACTTGACATCACCAGCTCTCCTGAAGGGAATTTGACGTTCAGGGAAGTGTCTAATTGGTCGAGAACCCAGCGATGTCAGTCTACCAAACTCCTTGCCACAAAGGAGTGAGTAGTACCCAAATCGAACAGAATGTGCGCCCACTTATTCTTTACCATAAATTCACCTAACATGTTGCACACACAACTAAAATGCAGAAACTATAAATCTACCATAAGATATCACTATCTGAGTCAGAGACTAACCTGAGATCACTTGAGCCGATGATTGGGCTTCCTCCTTGGTCAACATATTCAACTTTCCTTTTCCCTTGTTCGTGTGAGACGGGGGCGGCGGTAGAGTCTGCAACGGAATTGCATGCAGCACAAAATGGCTCTGCAGGCAAATATCCCTCATGTGTCCTTTCTGGCCATAGAGAAAAGAAGCTTAAGCCTTCTTGTGACAACGGGCCGCATCATGCCCACCCTTCTAGCAATGAGTACAGACAGGGCCTACCTTTGGTGCATCCTGGATCGCATGTACCTGAGACTGCTTCTGCGCATCCAATCTCTTAAAGCACTTTTCAAAAGGGTGGCCTGGCTTCCCACAAAAGCTACACGTGTAGTGCCCCCCAACCTTTTGAACGGGTCAGGTCAGAGGGGTACTACTGGCCCAAGACATCCATCCAGTGCTCTTAGGGGAAACGATCCACCCTATCCAAGAACTAGATGGCCGCCTTGTTTGGCTCGAATCATAATATTCACAACCCATCAAAGTATAGCGGAAGCATTGACAGGAAACCATTGCAGATATATATATATATATATATATATATATATATATATATAACATATCAATATCACAGAGGTTCTAGGGCCGAAGCCTAAGCGTTTAGATAAGACTGTAGGCTATAAATGAGCTACATATATCAATCATACTATCTCTCTCTATGCTGCTCGGCGGTACTCACGTCTCTAAACTCTGGGGACAGCGGGGTTGCATCTGCTCGAGTAGTCTTAGCTGCCGGCGTAATCTCCCGCGGCAGCGAGTCACTACGATGCTCCATTTCCTGTGAATGGTTATTTAGATAACCGTTAGTCACAGAGCTAAGTGGAAACAAATCTCCTCCCCGGATCCACATCCTGGGGACGAGCACTCACCCACCCAACAAATGTAAATAACTGAAGCAAGACAGGATTAGCATAACATTTCATATATGTACAGCTAGGAGCAATTATAAAAGAGTGCAGGATAATATAACTGGAAAGGAAAGCAGCAGTAATATAAACCAGTTATAACAAAGCTCCACTAGCTCATCAGCACATCAGGTTTTCATATCCTGAATTCTATCGCAGAAATTCACAGCCGCGCACACACTGCAGGCATTCATAGCCGCGCACACACCGCAACCATTCATAGCCGGGCACACAAACCCTATGTCGACATAGTTAGGACCACTTCTGTTCCAGCAGGGTAGCGAGCCCCGCGGGCCTCATTGATGTGGTCATCCGTGACAGTGGGCAGTCCTGCCACTTCTGGGGGTGATCGTACCGCACAACCCCAGCCCCTAACATAAACCTTGTGTACTCTTGGATGTGAGCGACATCCGGCGAACCATTTTGGCTGACCAGCGGAGGAAAACCCGACGGGGAATAATATAACGGCCGGTCACCCGCAGTACTCATCTCCCTGTCTCCTTGAGTCGTCGACCTTCCCGCACTGGTATAAACGGTCTGTAGGAGGGACTGACCTGCCATTATTTCACCGCAAGCAATTTACAAACAATCAAACAAAAGGAAAACAATATATAGATCGGGTCTATGTCCGCCTGCCCTACTAGGCTTTAGACTTTGGGCGTTGACACTCAGCTCTACTTTCGACAAGGAGCGTGGGAGCGCATTATTTGGGGCTAGACCTAGAGGACTACTTCAACTCCGGTTATCCCTAACTAAGGCTCGACTACTGCTCGTCAGAGTAGGACCTGGGATAATAGTTAATTATAACGAGGATAAGTGCGGTGCTTATGCTGCTTATTTAAAGTGCTGGAATGAAATGTGACCAGTACGAGACTGGAGTAGTACTGAATAGAAAGTACCAAAATAAGCTTGACCAGTACGAGACTGGAGTAGTACTGAATAGAAAGTACTGAAATAAGCTTGACCAGTACGAGACTAGAGTAGTACTGAATAGAAAGTACTGAAATAAGCTTGATCAGTACAAGACTGGAGTAGTAATGAATAGAAAGTACTCAAATAAGCTTGACCAGTATGAGACTGGAGTAGTACTGAATAGAAAATACTAAAATAAGCTTGACCAGTACGAGACTGGAGAAAACACAAAGAAATTGGTTAGTAGTCCAATTACTACTATTCAGCAGGTTTCAATTCCATCGAGGTTTAAAGGAGATTTTGTTGGGTTACATCAACTATTAGGATCCAATTAATTTGGTTGCGCCATATTTATTACGGCTTAATTAGATCAAGGGTTGGCTAGGAGTTACATTCTTATTAGTTGTCAGGGACAACTCCAAGTCGTCACTCGTACTCTCATCTTTCGAGCATGCCCTAATCATCCGAGAGTCGAGGCGCTCGACGATTTTACGAAATCTCGGAAAATCCCGGAGCTTAGTCACTTGCCTCGGCCGCTCTCGTCGATAAAATAGTTTAAAGCACTTATTTGATTATAAGGAGTGGTCGCGCACTCCAATTTCCATCTTTTAGGGAAAACAAGCGGAAAAAGGATCCGTGCGCGACCCTAGGCTTCAATATTTTAGACCTAAAATGAGCCTAGTACATTTTTTTTATAATTTTCCAAGGTGTTTTGGGCATTTAATTTAGCCAAATAAATATTATTTTGGCTTTTAAGAATACTAAATTAATTCTAAAAATTCTCAAAATTTTTGTGGAGGTAGCCCTCATTATGGGGAACATTTTTCATGTTGGTCGCTTTTCCCCTAGGGGCCTAGATTTTGCCCATAAATTTCTAGAAATTTCTGGTATGAAAATGGTCCGCATTTAGCAGATCACCAGAATCCTGCGGCTGAGATTGAGCCAGAGGGCGCAACCGGCCAGCGCTTCCCCACAGCAGATCGACCACAGATCTGCTGTGGGGGACACAAAAATGGAGGCTGGGGCGGGGATTAAGAAAATCCCAGCCGCCCGATCTTCATCACCAGATCGGGCGGCTGCTGCTCCTCGCCGGTGGTGCAGAGGATGAGCGGCCTCAACCACCGCCGACAGTTCACCACAGATGCCGACACCGGTACCGATCAGATCACCGGGGGCTGGCAATTCTCTGGGCGGTGGTTCGGTGGCCTGGCGACGCCGGCCGCCGCCAAAATTTCCATCCCGAAAGCTCCCGGCGCCACCGCGCCACTCCCGCTCCTCGGGTGGATTGATGCCTAACAGTCTACCCCCGGCCAACGCGCCGGGGGTCGGGCTTCTCACCGGCGGTGGTCTGGCGGCCATGCGCCGCGGGCCGCCGCTGCCAGCTTTAAACGAAGAATTTCTCTGTTTTTTGCGGGTGCCGCCGGAACTACGTTTTCCTGCGGCACTGCCGCTCTCTGCCGATGGGGGCCACCTCCCCCAGCGGTATAACACTACCCTAGTGCCACCACCAGCACTGAGGGAGGATCCTTCCTCCGTGGGCACCACCCGGCCTGGAACAAGGATCGGGTGGCACCGGCGGCGCTCCGGCCGCCGTGGAGGGCATGCAGGTCGTCGACGGGATAAAGAAGGTGGAGAAGAGAAGGTTCCACCTGAGTTTGGTGGGTTTGGGAGGGCCCGACCTGGTCGTCCATGATAAAGCTGGTGGTGGAGGGGGGGCTCCTTGGCTTGGCTTTTTCCGACCACTAGGGCTCCAGTAGGGGGGGGGGGCAGAAGTGGGGAAAGGTTGCTCAGAGGCTTGGGGAAGAAAGAGGGGGGGAGGCTTTTTATAGATTAGAGGGGAGGGGGTCTCCCTTCCTCTAGATGGTGTGGGACTAATCCCTCCTTAGGGAGGGATTAATCCCACGCTCAAGCTGTCCAAGGACGGCTGGAGTGCAGGGAGTTTCCCCACATGGGAAAAAGATTAAGCCCTCCCTTTGGGCTTGGGATTTTGGGTGGGAAAGAGAGAAGGGGAAAGAGAGGAGAGGGGGATAGGGTGGGCCTCCATTTTTAATAGTTGATTGCTGGTTGGGGGCCCAAGAAGAGTGAGGGGGGCATGGGCCATCCTCCCTTGGAGAGGAGGTGGGCCCCTACTTGGAGAAAAATCCAAAAAAATGGATTTTAGGGGGGTTTGACCAAGTCAACCCTAGGGTGGGTCCCCCTTACTGGTCAAAGACAAAGTGGGTCCAAGTCATCGGGGTCGGTTCAAAGTTTGGGCGTCATGTCATAATTGGTGTGCGCACGCTTTTCGGTGCACGACTACGCTTGATTTGACCACGAGTTGACCAATTGTCATCGAAATTGATTGGGACGACTTCCATTGACTTCGTATTGACCACACGAGTCCAACACCACTGACTGGGGTTGAATCGGAGTCCATTTGGTGAAAGTCCAAAATTTGTGGGTCGCAGCGCGCTAAAATGGTCGAAGTGTGTAAAACTGTCGTTAGATCTCGAATTGTGACATGACGGGTTCCGATGCACCTGTCTAGGTTATATGAGGTCACATGAATCATCAGAACTCAATTCAGAGTTCTCTAGCTCGATATCCAAAATCTGCTCTCGTTGCGTTTTACGAGGAAAGGTCACATCCACTAGATGACCTTGGGGTCTAACTGAACGAGTTCCGATCCACTCGTATCGACTGTACGAGGTCACAGGGACTGACAGAACTCAATTCAGAGTTCTCTATCTCTATTTCCCGCCTAGGGTTATCTCCTACCAGGTCATAGGTAGGATTCGAGCCACTTTTATTGGGCCCACTAGGGCTCTGGTGGCCCAATAAAAGTCAGGATGTTACAACACGCTTCCTTTCGATCCTTCTTCGCTACAGGGCCAGCTGCCCTTGTACTTCCACCATCATCAGATTTCCTGTTGTCCTTCTTTGCATGCAATCCCCGATTATTCGCATTATCTATTTCCTCGATCTTCAAGGCGGCTTCTACTACTTCTGCAAGGGTCTCAGATTTGTACGCGCTAGCCAACTACTAGATGTCATACCTCAGACCACCCAGGAAGAGTTTTACTCTGCCTTCTTCGGACGCTACCAGATCTGGGGCGAAATGACTGAGCTTGCTAAACTCGATCTCGTACTCACTAACAGTGAGTTGCCTCTGCTTCAAGTGTAAACCGTTTTTCATCAGACGGTCTTGCTTGACCGATGGCAGAAACATCTTCTGTAACATACTCTTGAACGAATCCCAAGAGCACCATTAGTAAGATTCTCCTTTCTCTACTCCACTAACTCTTCGCAAGTCCTTTGAGCTGGTATGCCACAACAATCACCTTCTGATTAGAGGAAATGCCAGAATAAGAAAACATTTCTTCGATGGCGATGATCTAGTCATCCAACGCCATGAAGTCTGCCCTACTATCATACGTAGGAGGTCCTAGTCGCTGGAAGTGAGAAATGAACTTCATCTCTAGCGATAGTGCAACTAGGGGTACTAGAGCAGCAGGAGGAGTAGGAACAGTTTGACCCATAGTAGGGTTCTGCGCTCTAGTCTGATGCCCAATGACATCAGCCAAAAATGATTGTATCTGCGATTGCATGCCCACCATCTACCTTGTTAGGGTCTTATTACTCTATCATAGTCCTTCAATCACTGCTTAACTCTGGGCACCAGAAGACTCGCCCTCTGACTGGGGAGTCGACCTCGTCACAACACGCTTAGCCGACATTTCTACTGAACAAACGAATATCTAGTCAAAACCTTGCCTAAGACATCACAAACTGTGAAGATATTCCCTTAGCAAAACTGTTTCGGGGTCATATTCTACAGATATGAACAAACGACTAATCAATGACCTAGCTTAAGACACCTAAGCAAGTAAACTCGAATATCCTAACCCAGATCAGATCAGAAACAAACAGACTCAAATCAGATCGGGAATGAACAAATACTTGCTCTTGCTGTTAACTTGCTCTGGGAAATTCATGAAATGATGATATGCTTCTAACTTATGCTTATAATATGAATGCGTGAATGTTCAGTTTCATTTCAAATCATGTGCGTACATATATCATCATGAAGATCTTTAACTTGGCACGTGTGCTAATGTCATGTTATGTTATGCATACAGTGTTATGCATTCTAAAAAGGCCTTAGTGCATGTTATGAGCGGCGTACACATACAATGTTATGCATCTCATACTACATAATATTGTATGTAACGAAAAAGTAAAACATGCTAATGGGCATCCATGTGATGATGGTTATGCATCCCATACTACATAACCATCACATGTTGCCACCTATGGTGGATCCATATACAAATACATATTATGCATCTCATACTACATAATATGTCTTGTATACTTCTTATCATGCTATGAGTGTAGTGTTCATGCTTCCATCAAGATCTATTGATGACATATCAGTATGTGTTTGCAATGAAATGATACAATTAGAGTTTTGCTCAAGGAAAAGTTGTTCGACTGGTTTGCCAAACCAACCAACCCTCTCGCAAAACCTCCTTCTAATACCAACTTTCACAACCCGCATTTTCTCAGTATTAAAGTACTATCAGAGTACGAGAAAATATGTGATTGTAATGCCATGCCATACAGGGGACAGCTGCAGACGTTCAGGAAACTCTGTCCCTTCATTTACCTTAATGGAAGAGACTTATGTTTTGAGTTAAAAAAACACATTTAAGTTCTTGAGTTTACTGACCGTGTCCCTCGGTTGGGTGGATCACTAGTCCATAAGTGAGAAAGTATATAAGTTTACGCAGCGGAAAATACTAAGTTTATTTCATTTGTTATCCTATATGAGAATGTATACCTAACAAATAATGCAATGAGGATGGCTTCTAAATTTAGTATAAGTAATTAAAAGGATTTTTATAATGCTTAAAAGTAGTATGTTTTATGGTTTTAAAAAATTATGCCATGCCAACATTTCAGAATGCAGATTTGTATATTTAAAAGTAACTGCATGCATCCTAACATAAAACCTTCCCAGAGAGCAAGTGAGAAAACTTTAAATAGGTAACAATAGTAAACGTAGCAAGTAATCTAATACAGAAAATCTAAGACTATGGGAGTCAACAACTGACACGAACCCATAGAGAAGCTGTCATGTCTAACAAAACAACTACCTCAACACTCTGAGGTGGAAACAAACGACCTCAACAACCTGCAGCACCAGAAGCACAACTCTGTCAGCTAAACCTGCTACTGCTCTGGACCTGAGGCATTCAAAAGAAGAACACCTTAGAAAGAAAGTTACAAGTGGTGCAGAAAGTAAAGGTAAACCAAGCAAACCTCATGGTGAACAAAAACCAACAAGATGACATCATTAAAAGGTCAGTAGCAAAGCAATAGAAACAAAACAGTAAATCTAGCTGAGCAATAAAGGCTAATCACAACAATTGGACAGAACAGAGTGTCAAACATCAAAAGTTCGTATATTCATCTTCATTTATTATTCATGTTATTCATCATTTTAAATGAGACTGATAAGCTCAATAGGAAAGAGTACTATGTCGGAGAAAAAGGTCCACAACGAGCACAAACCCAGGCAAAAGACACCATGCCGAGGGAGAAACCCCAACGCGCACAAACCAACAACTAAAGTAATGTGTCGAGGATGAAGGTCCACAACGCGCACAGACTCAACCATAAGGCATTGTGCCGAGGGAGAAACCACAACGCGCACAGACCATCAGAGTTTTCTTTAGTTACATATTTATCTACGCAGAGTTTCTTTTATTCAACATACACTAACAATCAACAGACTACAAATCAACTCTTAATGAAATCGACACATCAAAAGGACACTTATCAACTAGGACTTACCCGATGAGATTTCAAAGAGGGTCAACAAACGACTTGGACTGCATAAGGACATTGCAAGGGTTAAGCATGGTGAGGTACAATCAAAACAACGAGATGCACAAGATGTCGCAACAATCAAAATTACTCGATAGTTAAAGTGATACGACAACTATATTTGTTTACTAAATCTATAGGATAAAATTTGGGAGACATGGTTATAGGAAATTTACACATGTCAAATCTTAAGAAATATGGCTAAAATTTGGAAGAAAAGAGCAAGGGAGAGAGCAAAAACACCACTTGCCTCAGTTATTATTCTCCAATCGGTCCTCCAAATTACTCAACGTCACGGATTTACCCAAAAGAAGGAGCGAGGAAGCGAAATCTACAAGGATTTTTGCCAAAAGATAGGTTAGGGTCGAAAACCCTAACAAAAAACTTCCACGAAATGAGAAATACTTACCATGATTGTGAAGATGTCAGCGAGATATTTTCGGATCTATGCTCGGTTTGCGATTTTGAGCACCGTAGCTCCGATGGTGGCCGCCGGAAGGTTCACAAAAATCGTCTCGCCGTCGCTCTCTAATTTCGACCCGAGGAAGAAGACCAACAGGGAGAGGATGAAGTGATTGCCTAATTATATATGTATATATATTGATAATAACCATTATACAAATACTAAAAATAATAATAGAGACTAATAATAGAAAGATAGAAATCAGGGAGGGATTTCGCGAGAGAGATCACGCGAGAGGGAAGAATTTCGCGAGAGAAAGCATGCAAGGCATTCGTCGAACGGATTGGGGCTGCATTCATCGAACGGATTGGGGATACGTTCAACTAATGAATTGGGGCTGCTTTCGACAAATGGCTGGGGTTGTGTTTGACTAATGGCTGCGTTCGACTAATGGTTGCGTTCGACTACTGGCTACGTTCAACTAATGGCTGCATTCAACTAATGGCTGGAGCTGCGTTCGACTAATGGCTGCATTTGATTAATGGCTGGGGCTGCGTTCAACTAATGACTGCGTTCGACTAATGGTAGCGTTCGACTAATTGTTGGGGCTGCGTTCGACTAATAGCTGAATTCGACTAATGGCTGGGCTGCGTTCGACTAATGCCTGCGTTCGACTAATGGTTGCGTTCGACTAATGGCTGGGGTTGCGTTCGACTAATGGTTGCGTTCGACTAATGGCTGCGTTCGACTAATGGTGAAAGGTAATATAATAATATTAATAATTGTTATTATAAATAAAATCATATTATAACTATTATATTTTTTACGGAGGGCCAAACACATGCCGATCAAAATGAAATTCGCACCCTAGGCAAAAGCCGGTGCTACGAATCCAACGGCGACGTTAAAATTGAAATTGGACGCACCGTTCTCGAGATATAAATTTTTAAAGTTTACGGTGAATATTAACTATACAAAACTTCGGAAATTCGTCGAGGCTCTAATATCGCTCGGAACGCGACAAAACTTGACGAGCAAGTCAAAAATTAATTGATTTAATTTCGTAACACAAAATTTCCAATTTCGACAAGAATCCCAAGATTTGATCGGCTCGACCCAACAAATGCAAATACGCACTAACGCCAACATGTCGACATCTCATGCTAACGCAACACCCTGACGTCATAATGACGTCACTACGAGGATTAAAAATTAACAGAAAAACTGGGGCTTTACAAGTCCCGATCATCCGATCTCTACAAGGTGGGGCACATGAGGATTATAATCTGCACAATGGGATCTTGCAGTTCAGGTACTGTATATTTATTCCCTCTACCGAGAGAATTCGTGAAGAGATTCTGCAAGAAGCGCACCAGTAGAGGTATTCCATCCACCCTAGTGTGGTTAAAATGTATGTTGATCTGCGCAGGACCATTTACTGGCCTGGAATGAAAAGAGACACCACCAACATTGTGGCTCAGTGTCAGGCCTGTCAAAGGGTTAAAGCTGAATGTCGCAGCCCAGGAGGCCTGATGCAGCACCTGCTGATACCGGAATGGAAATTTGAGGACATTTTCGTGGACTTTGTCCACGACCTACCTCGATCCCGTGTTGGAAATGACTCCATATGGGTTGTTGTGGATCAACTTACCAAGGTAGCGCAGTTTATTCCAAACCGACAGGGAGACGGTGTTGATATTCTGGCCAGGCTGTTTTTGGAGCAAGTAGTCCAATTCCACGGAGTACCAAAGTCCATTGTGTCAGTTCGTGATGGGCAATTCACATCCAAGTAATGTAGATGGGTGCAGACATACTTGGGAACCAAGTTGGCCATTAGGACTGTCTTCCACCCTCAGACAGATGGGAAAACGGAAAGGACGAATCTGACGATGGAGGATCTACTTCGACTTTGCATAGTGGAACACAATGAGCCATGAGAGCAGCTATTACCTCTAGTTGAGTTTTCTTACAATAACACCTACCAGGCTAGCATTAAGGTGGCTCCGTACAAGGTATTGTACGGGAGGCTGAAAGTGAGGGATAGATCTGATTTAACTCTAGAGGTGGGGGGGGGGGGGGTGAATAGAGTATTTAAAAAACTTTGATTAGTTTTTATAGCGGAATTAAAATAAGTGATATCTATATGTATAAAGAGAAATAAAAACAAAAGACAATCACATCACGCAGAAATAAACAATAGAGCAATCCAGACGACACAAAGAATTTATAGTGGTTCCCCTAAACTTGGGTACATCCACTCTTCTACCACCCTGGTAGGAATCCACTACAGGTTTTTGATCAGGTGCCCTGCCACCAGAATATCTATTTTCTAAGGGAGATATAACAACCCTTTGAGCTTTTGACCAGGTGCCCAAAAACCAAACCAAGTCTTTTGAACAAGAGACTTGACAACCAAAAGGAATATCTTTTGAAGGGAGTTAAGAAATCCTTTGTACAATGGTGAAAAGAAAGTAAAAGATGATGTCTTCTCTGTCAACAGTCAGAGAGAAGACTAGTGGATTTGATGTTATCAAAGCTCCCTCTGAGATGAAGATTAGTTCAGGAGAAGAGCTTTGCTCAGGGTGTAGGTCTTCAAATGATGAATGATCTTCAGGAAATTGTTAGACTGATGAAGATTTGTTGTCTCTTGAAATTCCTGAAGGAAAACTGAAGAAGACTGAGGATGTATTGGCTATGTTCTTCTTTCAATTTTTTGTATATCACTTGTTCTTCTGTTGAATATTATCTCTCTGGTTCTGTGTCAGTATATGTCTATTTTTGAAGAAGAATAAGAAACCTTATATATCGTTTGCAGGAAATAATCTTTTGAATTTTAAAACTTATCCATGATTTACTGCAAAAATTCTGGGGTTTGAACGACTAGAAAATGCTATTATTTGTTACCATAATTGTTCCAATAAATAAGCCAATTACTCTATTAATATCATAATTAATGCTGCCTTGGAATGGATATATTCTTGAGAATATGTAGCATTAATTATCAGAGTATTATAGACATATAATAACAAATTTGAAACCAAATTGCCTTGGAAAACTGCATGGAAAATAGTCGAACAAAATATGTCATAGAATAGTCGAACTCACCAATTTTCGTCGACCTGAGATCCACTATCGTCGAGCTGAATAAGGCAGATGAGCAGTATAAAAATTATCGAACGGATTCTCTTTTTCGTCGAGCTGAGCTCCAAGATCTCTGAATATAAAATTCACTTTCCAACCGGACCTCCAAAATCGTCGAACTGAGATAGTCATTTCGTCGAGCTGAACTTCTGGGAAGAGATAGAAGTTCGTCGATCTCAGCTAAGATTTCATCGAACTCCGCTCAAAGAAGAAGTCTGAGTTCGTCGATCTCAGCAAGGATTTCATCGAACGCAGCTCAGAGAAAGAACTGAGTTCGTCGATCTCCGATCGACGAAAGTCGATCTTAGTTCAGCAATCTTCGAACGACTTTTCTGCTCTAAGAAAACTGCTTTTCTCTGAAGGTCTTCTGTCTCTATGTCTTCTGAAGGTTGATCAAACCAACTAAGTTTGTTGACCTAACCTAGACCTAGAAAAAGACTTATGACCCTGGACTATACATGTGGGCCATCAAAGAATCCTAATAGTGAACCTAGACCAAATCAACCCTAAATAAGGTGGGGCTCCAACAATCTTCCCCTATTTGGGTGTGGTCACTATTTACACAGAAATATAACAAAAGGCAAAAAGATATTTCATGCAGAAATAACACATTCAACAGATATATTACAGAACTATGAAAGTTTTTAAACAGATAGTAAAAACAAATAGTTCAAAACCATAAATAAGTCAAGGATCTTTCTTAGGCACTTCAGAAGAAGTGACAGAAGATGGATTAGTGAATATAATTTTTCTTGTAGGATCTTCTGCTTCTCTTTGAGTCATCTTTAGGCCTTGAATGCCAAGAAATTTTTGAGAAAAAGCTCTGGGCACAACTGCCTCTGGGAGTAGCTGCATATAGGTATTAGGATCAAATAGTTTTTCTTTACCAGGATTTTATCAAATTCCTTTTGCCTATAGGAAGACATTGTTGTGAGCTGAGAAATATCCATTCCTTCTGATTTCGCTTTGTAAATTTGAGATAGACCAATGAGTTCCTTGAATCTTGCCATTCTATAATCTGGATCTAGCTCTGGATCATAAATAGGAGAAAAAGGCCTTTCTTGGCTTGATCGTTGTTTTTGTTGAGAGCTGCTTTGAGATGTTATCTGTTGCTATGAGCTGCCTTGAGAATAACACCTAGAAGGTCTGTCTTGTTTCTAAGAAGATCTGTAGGGTTGTGAATAAGATTAATACCTTTGATAATGAGAAATATTTCCTGAAGCACCTGCAGCTAGAGGAGGAGGAGGTGGTCCTCTCCAAGACTGCTTAGGTGGAAAATCATACCTCTTTCTCTTCTTCCTTTCCTTTAGCTCATTTTTTGAGTATCTCATCCAGTTAGGAGATTCTGGAGTGAGCTTTATTTTGTGGAGAACATAGTAGGGAATATCTACTGTAGGATTTGGCTTAGGGGCAGCTTTTGCTGGAGCCTTCTTCTTGGCTTTCCTCTTCTTAGAAGTAGTATCTTGAGAATCATCAGATTCTTCATCATCATCATCATCAGAAGAGGAGTTAGCTGGATTATCATATAAATCATGAATCTGTTTGAGCATATCTTCATAAAGAAGAGGATGAGGCTGAGGCCGAATAGATTCAGCCTGAGGCTGTACTGGAATAGTAGGCTCTGCTTGAATTTCTGAAATAATTTAATCCTGAAAAGACTCATGTTCTTCATCCATATTAACAAACATAATCTCATCCATGTCTGGCATTAGGGATTCACACCAGCCATATGTTGGTGGAGAGAATGCCTGAGGCTCAGTTATTGGTGTAACACCACTATCCGTTACATGACATATAATAGAAGGTCCGACCGGGACCCCGCACCATATGCCATAAACCGACGGCGAAGTTACGGGGTAATATCAAAAACTAGTCGCATCCTAACTCAGAGCATTCTAGCGGAAGCTTTTAAGTTGTTTGAACTCAACTAATCTGAATGTCCACAATATATAAACAAGCATTTATATATATATATCATCACAAAGGAATGTTCTCGAAATACACAGCAAGTATGGCCTTATGGCCTTACAGTTAAGCTTTATACATATGATTTTCATACATCGGCACGCAGGTCGGCCACACATGAAAATAACATGATAAGAACTTCTTTGAACTTCAAGGGCCAGCATAGCAGCAAAAGCAGTAACAACAACAAGGGCTTCAGCCCCCTATTTTTCGCTCGGCTCTCCTGCACCTACACGGGACAATCCACCGCAAGGGTAGCAAACAAGGAAACGGTCAGCGTTCAGCTGACAAATTTATAACGACCCTACACCTTACCCGGGGCAGCGGTATTCCTTCCCTGCAGGCATAGCATTTCACAAGCAGATATCTCACACAATGTGCACTCACGCATAATCAATATATCACAAACGTCACCCACATGGCCCGACGCTCTGTGCACTTAGGGCACATTCTTAGTGTATCGAAAATACCAGGGTCCCACCGCCATTCAAGGCCCGAAGCTCAACGACAAACTTGTGCATTTCAATCCACGGCCTTCAGCCAGAGACTTTAGTCTTGTTGTAACGATCCGGGATTTGGCCCATAGCCCCCCATGGCGTCGTTTGCTCCACGGTCTTCAGCCAGAGACTTTAGTCTTGTTGTAACGACCCGGGATTTAGCCCATAGCCCGCCATGGCATCATTCTCTCCACGTTCTTTAGCTGGAGACTTTAGTATTGTTGTAACGACCCGAGATTTGGCCCATTTCCCCCCATGGCATCACTACCAGATGGCGCGCAGGCCTAAGACTCTCATTATGTGTTTCTGCCGAATTCCAATCGCCCAGGCACTCATGGCGGATAACCATAATGCGGAGGCAGTTCAACCATTTCTCGTTGCTCAAATCGTCAGTTCACTGATCAGGGTCAGCCTCCCGTTATCCGTTCGGCACGAAGCCTTTCCAAGTGCTCCCAATGCTCACAAATAGCCACACCGTCCCCGAAGGACGAGCTTCACAATCTCAAGTTAACTAGGAGCCATCGCCAGTGAAACTCACTATCGCCCGGCGTTAGTGACAGAACTCACTTTCCATCCCCAGCCCTAACCTTATCTGGATCAATCATCCAGCAATCCTTGCAGCCACCTGCAGTGCCAGAAACACTGGTCTTTTCAAGCATATAGCACAAGCACTTTGCGGGTATTTTCCTATACTTTCACTCCAGTACTTCCTGCTACTACCCTTCACAGGCACATCCCACCGCATCCACAAGCATACTCATTTATATGCGGAGTCTTCTCCAGCGCACAAAATAAAACATCACCAATCCAGACCAACCTGTCCAGATGGGCTTCACACAGTATGCCTATTCCGCACTACACATTTCCGTATCTACATCCAAGACATCTTGGGAATATCCCGAATCAACCCAAGGGAATCCCTCGATAAGCCACCTTTTGGTTGGGGAAACTCATGCATTTGCCAAATTAAGGACTTCACATATCCAAGGAAGAAAGATCGTTACCCTTGACGATCGCTTTGGATCCATGGTAAACTAGTCTGATGAAAAGCACCACAACGGCTTTGCCTCCACTAATCTGGACTCGGTACGCGAATCTGGACTCGGTACGCGATTCGGGGATCTAAAGCTCCACCGGCAGCCAAATTCCTACCCCTTCTCCCTTGCTCTTCGCACTCTCTACCTCCTTAGAAAGAGAGAGAAACCTTTGCTAATGAGAGAGTTTATCCTCAACTCATAGCCTTATAATAGCAGGGAGATCTCAGGACCGTTAGATCCTAGTTGAAAGGAATGGAAGGCCACGAAAAGCCCTGAAAATCACTTTCCTAGGCTGAACACGGCCTGTGACACGCCCGTGTCATAGGCCGTGTACCTCAAGCAGTGAAGAAACCGACTTAACCAGACCAGGAGACGACCGTGTGACACGCCCGTGTCATAGGCCGTGTACTAGAAGCGGCTTCGGACACGCCCGTGTCCATCCAGTGTTCATCAGTCCTTGCAAAACTGCCCAAGCACAGAGAAGGACACGACCCATGACATGCCCGTGTCACAGGCCATGTGCCCCACTCGAGGATCATCGAGTGCATTTCGTCGAGCTCACTCGAGAGAACGTCGAGCGCATAGCAGGATACGACCCTGAACACTCCTGTGTCACAGGCCGTGTACCTCACTCGAGGATCGTCGACTGTATTTCGTCGAGCTCACTCGAGACCACCCTGCCAGCACTCGGGTGCAGGACACGGCCATGGACACACCCGTGTCCCCGGACGTGTTACCACATAGAGTAGGACACGACCTTGGACATGCTCGTGTCCCAGGCCGTGTTGCGCACCCTACTCAGCTAATTCATTACTGAGATTTGGGGCATTATAATCCTCCCCTCCTTACAAGAAATTTCTTCCCGAAATTTGCATATAATACTTAGGAAACTCTTCAACAAAATGTGTTACAACATTTTATGGTCTGTACAACACAGACTGTTATACAAGTTTACACAAACAGTTCGGGAAACTCAGCATACATGGTCTACTCCCGCTCCCATGTTAGCTCCTCACAACCGCAGTTGTTTCATCGGACCTTGACCATCCCGATTTCTTTGTTCCGCAATTGCTTATCATCTTTATCCTCGATCTGAATGGGCCTAACCTTCGTTGTTAGTCCAAAATCGATCGGTACACGATCATTATCAATCACTTGAGCTTTATCTTTTACGGCTTTTCGAAGTACTGAGATGTGGAACACATCATGCAATCCACTCAATTCATCCGAAAGAGCTAGCCAATAGGCAACTTCACCAACTCTTTCCACCACTTCAAATGGACCACGATATCTCAGAATTAACTTTTTCAAGCTCCGAATCCTGGACACGCCTTTGAAGGGTTTGATTTTCAAATATACCCAATCACCAATCGCAAACTCAACAATTCGGTGCTTGACATTGTAATATTTGGCTTGTCTATCTTGGGCTATCAGTATTCTCTCTCGAATAGAGCATATCGTCGAATTAGCTTTTTCGACTTCCTTACGCTTATATAGTTTTGATTCGCCTGCTTCCGCCCAAGCTAATGGTGTATGACATTTTCGACCATTCAAAGCTTCAAACGGTGCCATGCTTATGCTCGCTTGGTAGCTATTAGTGTAGGTAAACACTACCATATAGAGATGATCTTCCCACCTCTTACCAAAATCCAAGGTGCATATACAGAGCATGTCCTCCATCGTTCTGTTGGTCCTCTCAGTCTGGCCATCAGTTTGGGGATGAAAGGCTGTACTGAACGTTAACTTTGTTCCCAATAATTGATGGATTAGCCTCCAATCATTCGATGTGAATTGCCCGTCATGATCAGTTACGATGCTACGGGGAACACCGTATAATCGTACGATTTGCTCAACATAGAGTTTCGCCAACACTTCCACTGAATCGTCCCCCTTGTTCGAAAGGAAGTGAGCCACCTTGGTCAACCGGTGTATGATTACCCAAATCGAATCGTTACCGCATTGAGACCTCGGCAAATCATGCATGAAATCCATTGAAATATCATCAAAATTCCACTCCGGAATAGGTAGCGACTTATGAAAACCACCAGGTTTCTGGCATTTAGCCTTCACTAAGGCACGGGTCTGATATTTAGCCACATAATGTGCTACGTCTTTCTTTAATCCTGGCCACCAGAATAACTTTTCCATATCTTTGTACAACTTTGTGCTCCCTGGGTGAATTGAGTATTTCGTAAAGTGAGCCTCATACATCAATTCTTCTCTTAGCTTACCCATACTTGGAACACACAAACGACCCTCTTTCCGCAAAAGGCCGTCATCCCAGGAGAATTGGTCATTCGACCCTTCCACTGCATAGCGTTGCAGACTCTCGTCAAGTTCCGTTGCTTACCGAATTTTGTTCGCAAGGTCACACTGTACCTCCGTCCAGTGCAAGCATGCATTTGTTGTGGAATTCTTGTCAACACAAGAAATCTCTAAAGCTTCCAACTCCTGGATCAGACGCTCATCAAGAATCTGCAACCAATTTGCCCTTGACGGAGTCCTACGACTCAAGGCATCTGCGACCACATTTCCCTTCCTGGGAGTGGTGTGATTATCAAAGGTGTAGTCCCCGAGGAATTCCATCCACCTTCGTTGTCGCATATTGAGATCCTTCAGATCCAATAAGTACTTTAGGCTCTTATGGTCTGTGAAGATATCCACATTCACGCCATATAAATAGTGACACCATAGTTTAAGTGCAAAAATTACCGCCGACAACTCCAAATTATGGACGAGATAGTTTCGCTCATGCACTTTCAATTAGCATGAGCCGTAAGCAATCTCCTTTCCAAATTGAAGAAGAACGCAGCCTAAGCCGCTCCCTGAAGCATCACTATAAATCTCATAGTCGTCTGTTCCACATGGCAACGTCAAAACGGGCATCGTGGTCAACCGACTCTTTAGCTCTTCAAAAGCTCGCGCGCACTCCGACGTCCAAACGAACTTCTGATCCTTCCTTATTATTGTGGTAAGAGGCAAAGCGATCCGTGAGAAGTTTTCTACAAAATATCTGTAGTAGCCTGCCAATCTAAGGAAACTCCTGACTTTGGTCACCGCAGACAACACTGGCTACTCCTGGATGGCTCTTATCTTTGACGGATCCACCGCAATGCCCTCTCCACTCACCATATGGCCAAGAAAAGATACCAACGACAACCAAAACTCACACTTTGAGAACTTGGCGTTGAGCTTATTTTTTCGTAGGGTATGCAACACCAACCGTAAATGGTTCGCATGATCTTCAGATTGAGAGTACACAAAGATATCATCAATGAATACAATCACAAACAGGTCCAAGTACTCTCAGAACGTTTGGTGCATTAGATCCATAAACACCGATGGCGCATTACATAGTCCAAACGGCATTACAGTGAACTCGTAATGATCGTAGCGTGTTCCAAAAGCTGTCTTGGGAATGTCACCTTCCCGAATTCGCAACTGGTAGTAGCCCGATTTTAAATCCAGCTTTGAGTATACTTTCGATCCCGCCAATTGATCAAACAAATCATCTATCTATGGAATCAGATATTTATTTTTCTCCGTCAACTTGTTCAATTCACAATAATCAATACACAATCACAGGCTACCGTCCTTCTTTTTCACAAAAAGAATAGGTGTGCTCCAAGGTGACATGCATGGGCATATATAACCATGTTACAACAACTCTTGCAGTTGAAATTTTAGTTCGACCATTTCCTTTGGCGCTACTCGATATGGCGAACGGACCACAGGTTTTGAACCTGACACCAGCTCAATCGAGAAATCAATCTCCCACTATGGAGGTAATCCCGAAAGCTCCTTCGGAAACACATCAACAAACTCCGACACAATCAGAACATCATACACACTAGCCTATGGCTCAACAGCCTCAACAAGTGTGAAGAATAACTCCGCGCCTTTCCAAACTGCCTTAACCACTTGAAGAGCAGACATTAATGTCATGCTCGATCCTCGCATACCAGTGAACTTCATTTCTCGTTCGGTATTTTGATCCAGTGTGACTTCCTTTGACTTGCAATCTATATAGGCACGTTGCTCCGAGAGCCAGTCCATACCAAAGATCACATCAAATTCCGATATCGGTAGCACCGATGCTTCCAATCCGAAATCCCGACTTCCTATTCATACCTCCACAAAACAAGACCTATCTGCATGCATTACACATCCATTTTTTTTAATAACATCTTCACACTATCCTCCACCATACGAATTGGTACACCAATCCATGACACGAAGTCCACAGATAGAAATGAATGAGAAGCACCAGTATCAAACAGTGCTCTCGCCGGACAGTCTCGAATCAGGACAAAGCCTAATACAAACACATCATACACAAGCTACAAACAAGATATGAAATAGGAAAGGCAACAATCAAATATGTTACCACGTACCTCTGACAATGTCACTTTGCTTTATGGCCTCCTGCTGGCCAAGTTTATATACTCGGGATTGCGCCTGGAATGCGGTGGACTCCACCACTGCCTTTCCCTTTTCATCATATGACGCTCTTGTCTTTTTTTCAACCTTTGGTGAGCCAACCCGAGAGTGACGGGCTAGATGCCCCACTTTACCACATATATAGAAGTTCCGAGACTCCTGCCTCGAAGTTTCTCCCGATGCAACACTCGAGGGAGCCTGTGAAGAAGACTTGAATCTCTTACCCCATTTCCTTCGGTACTTTGATTTTCCCTGAGTGCGGCACTTTGATCTCAGATTTTGTCAGCGCCAAGTCTCTTTTTCCTTGCACCCGCTTCATATCCTTCTCCAACGCACACGCAGTATCCACCAACGCCTGAAACCCTTGGTTCACCGAACTTGATAGCAGGAATCTCAACTCATCCCGCTATCCTTCATAGAACCGATTAGTTTTTCGTTGTTCATCAGCGAAGATAGATCCCGCATAGCTTCCCAATCGCGTAAACGCATGCAAGTAGGTATCGACACTACTCTCTCCTTAAGTTAGACGTTGGAACTCATTTCCATAGCGATGCGTTGTGTCGTTGGCAAGTGTTTTGCCAAGAAAAGTCGCAAAAAATCCTCAATTGAGACTTCTGTTAGTTGCCTGCCCGCTAAGTGGTGTAACTCTATCTCGTCCCACCATAGCCGAGCCTCTCCTTCCAACAAGAAGGTGGCTAAGGTGACCTTCTGATTTTCCTCCATCCTTATCGTCGTCAATATTCACTTGACGCGCTTCAACCAATCTTCCGCCTGCGTTGGGGATCCCACACCCGTAAACGTAGGAGGATTGAAGCTCATAAACTGCTTCAACTGCCGTTCAGCTGCCCGAGGATCAACAGCCTCAACAGGTTCTGGCCTTACACCAACCCATTTTGGCACCAAAGCTGGATGCTCCTGCCTAGTAGGCTGTACATGAATCATTGCAAACAACACCTCAACAACTAAGCGTACTGTTTCCACGGAAGGATGAGGTGTAGGCACCTCAGCTGGTGCCGCACTCTCATCAGAATGCTGGGGCTCAGACTGCCCAGCACCACTACGAGTCACCTATAGGTGGATAAGACACACATTAGCGACCTTGCACAAGCAATAATAACAAAATAGGAACGTGTAGGTTCCTCAAATAGGTGTATTTACATTCATTAGTGGAAATTCTTGAGTTCATTCATGTTATAGTGGGTCACACTTACACGTGCGCGCCACCCCACAAAAGAATTCGACCACGAATTCGAAAGAGGAAGACCGAGATAAGCTGATACCAAAATATAACACCACTATCTGTTACATGACATATAATAGAAAGTCCTACCGAGGCCCCACACCATATGCCACAAACAGACAACCAAGTTACTGGATAATATCAAAAACTAGTCGTATCCTAACTCAGAGCATTCTAGCGGAAGCTTTTAAGTTGTTTGAACTCAACTCATCTGAATGTCCACAATATATAAACCAACATTTATATATATATTATCACGAAGGAATGTTCTCCAAATACACAGCAAGTCTGGCCTTATGACCTTACAGTTAAGCTTTATACATACGAGTTTCATACATCAGCACGCAGGCCGACCACACATGAAAATAACATCATAAGAACTTCTTTAGCCTTCAATGGCCAACATAGCAGCAGCAGTAGCAGCAACAACAAGGGCTTCAACCCCCTATTTTCTGCTCGACTCTCCTGCCCCTGCACGGGACAATCCACCGTAATGGTGACAAATAAGGCAACGATCAACGTTCAACCGACCAATTTATAATGACCCTACCCCTTACCTGGGGCAGTGTTATTCCTTCCCTGCAGACATAGCATTTCACAATCAGATATCTCACACAATGTGCACTCACGCACAATCAATATATCACAAACGTCGCCCACATGGCCGGACGCTCCGTGCACTTAGGGCACATTCTTGGTGTACCGGAAATACCAGGGTCCCACCATAATTCAAGTCCCGAAGCCCAATGACAAACTTGAGCATTTCGCTCCACGGCCTTCAGCCGGAGACTTTAGTCTTGTTGTAACGACCCAGGATTTGGCCCATACCCCCCATGGCATTGTTCGCTCCACGGTCTTCAGCCGGAGACTTTAGTCTTATTGTAACGACCCAGGATTTGGCCCATAGCCCCCATGGTATAGTTCGCTCCGCGGTCTTCAGCTGGAGACTTTACTCTTGTTGTAATGACCCAGGATTTGGCCCATAGCCCCCCATGGCATCGCTTCCGGATGGCGCGCATGCCTAAGAATCTCATTATGTGTTTCTACCGAATGCCAATCGCCCAGGCACTCATGGAGGACAACCATAATGCGGAGGCAGTTCAACCATTTCCCATTGCTCAAATCGTAAGTTCACTAATGCGGGTGGGCCTCCCCTTATCCGTTCGGCACGAAGCCTTTCCAAGAGCTCCCAAAGCTCACAAATAGCCACACTGTCCCCGAAGGACTGACTTCACAATCTCAGGTTAGCTAGGAGCCATCGCCAGCGAAACTCACTATCATACTACGTTAGCGACAAAACTCACTTTCCATCCTCGACCCTAATATTATCTGGATAAATCATCCAGCAATCCTTGCAGCCACCAGCAGTGCCAGAAACACTGGTCTTTTCAAATATATAGCACAAGCACTTTGCCGGTATTTTCCTAGACTTTCACTCCAGTACTTCCTGTTACTACCCTTCACAGGCACAACTCACCGAATCCACAAGCATACTCATTTATATGCGGAGTCTTCTCCGGCGCATAAAATAAAACATCACCAATCCAGACCAACCTGTCCAGATGGGCTTCACATAGTATGCCTATTTCGTACTACACATTTTCGGATCTACATGCAAGGCATCTTGGGAATATCCCGAATCAACCCAAGGGAATCCCTCAATAAGCCACCTTTTTGTGGGGGAAACCCATGCATATGCCAAATTAAGGACTTCATATATCCAAGGAAGAAAGATCGTTACCCTTGACGATCGCTTTGGAGCCATGGTAAACTAGCCGGATGAAAAACACCACAATAGCCTTGCCTCCACAAATCTGGACTCGGCACACAATCCGGGGCTCTAAAGCCCCACCGGCAGCCGAATTCCTCCTCCTTCTCCCTTGCTCTCCCCACTCTCTACCACCTTAGAAAGAGAGAAAAATCTTTGCTAATGAGAGAGTTTATCCAAAACTCATAGCCTTATAATAGCAGGGAGATCTCAGGACTATTAGATCCTAGTTGAAAGGAATGGACGGCCACGAAAAGCCCTGAAAATCACTTTCCTAGGCTGAACACAACTTATGACACACCCGTGTCATAGGCCATTGTTGGATCCCTTGTTGGATTTGGGCTAGGTTCACTAATCTAGGATATTTGACCCACCATGTATAGTCAGGGTCATGTTTTTGTGTCTTAGAGTTTAAGCTAAGTCCTTAGATTCAACCTTGATGGACCAGCTAGCAGAAGACCTAAGAAGACTCAAGACATAGAAGAAATTCAGTTCAGAAAGTTAGTTCGATGTTCATCGAACTCAACTCGACGAACTCAGAGATTATTCTCTGAGCTGAGCTCGATGATATTCGAACTCAGGTCGACGAATTTCTGGAAGCTCAACTTCAATACAATATGTCCAGAATACTTTCTCTGAACTCAGGTCGACGAAGTTAGAATCTCAGCTCGACGAACTCAGACTACAAATTTGGCAAGTCATTCTCAGTACGCAGTTCACAGAGCTCAGGTCGACGAACTGGAATTCTCAGGTCGACGAACTTTGATCTCAGGTCGACGAAATCTGTCCTCTGGTCGACGATTTTTGTGCATTTCCAGACTTAGTATTTTCCTCAATTTCTATCCTTATTCCATATTATTTAGTAGTATTGTCCTGAGTAATTAATGCATATAATCTCTGAATATAGCCATTAGTGGCAGCATTGATTATGGTCTTCATCAGAATAATTACTTGCTTGTTTTATTAGGGATAGTTGGGGAAATTCATTTATGACAGATATTCCAGTAGTATTTCATTCTCTCCAATCAATCAGCAATTAATGCTAGAATTCAAAAATTCAAAGGAGATATTGACTGAAAAAGATAAAAAGAGATTCCATTCTTTAGTCGAAAAAAAGAAGACAAAAGATAGAACACAGAACACAGAGAATAACAGAGAAGAACATTCAGAGCACAAAACGCAGATCTTGATTATTCTGAAGTTTATTTTGTGTGTTGAAACATTTTTTGTCCTGGTATCTGAAGAAGAACATTCATCACAAATCAAGAGTCTTCTTCATAAGTCTTGAATCCTCAGAGACAACCATTCTACATCAGTCTACTGGATTTTTGAACATTGACAGAACAGGCTGAAGACCTACACCCTGAAGCAAGGCTCCAATCTTCCTGAACAATTCAATATCTCAAGGGGAGCTTTGACAACATCAAGATCCACTAGTCTTCTCAGTTATTTTGAGAAAGAGAAGACACCATAAATCTCGCACCCCCTCTCTATACAAAGGGTTCTTTAACTCCCTTCAAAAGTTATTCCTTGGTTGCAAGTCTCCTGATCAAAAGACTTGAGTTAGTTTTTGAGTAAATAATTAAAAGCTCAAAGGTGGCAGTCACCTGATCAAAACCTGTAGTGGATTCCTACCAGGGTGGTAGAAGAGTGGATATACTCAGGTTGGGGAATTACTATAAAATTATTGTGTCGTCTGGTTGCTCATTTTCTCTTTTTTTCTTACTGTGGCTGTGATAGATATAATATCTTAGGTTGCTGTTCTTTTCTTTATATATTACTGGTATCACTTATTTTCACTCTGATATAAAAACTTAAAACAGCCAAAATTTTTAATTACTCTATTCACCCCCCCCCCTCTAGAGTAAATCAGGTCTAACCCCTCCTTTCAATTGGTATCAGAGCAGTGTTCCTTTGGTTGTACAAGCTAACCCTTGAACCAAAAGATCCTTTGTTAGATCTGATCCTTAATTCTCTAAGGTTTATTCATTTCACAGCATGACACAGAATAAGGATTATGCAAGCACCAGACCTCCAGTGTGCAACTTCAAAAAGTTTGCCTTCTGGAAGGCAAGAATCAAGCTTTATATGAATTCTATTGATGAGGACATCTACAATTCTATTTTGACAGATCCTCCTCAACTAACAACATCTACGTCTACATCAACATCAATATCAAGCACACATGTTGTTCCACCACCTGAGTGGACAGATGCTCAGAAGAAGGCCAAGATTGCTGATGCAAAAGCCATGAATATTCTAACTCAGACTATGTCTGATGACACCTTCCAGAAAGTGGCTGAATGCACATCAGCCAAGGCTATTTGGGACTCTATTAACCAGATGGTAGCTGTTTCTGCTGATGAGAGGAAAGATAGAAGATCAACTTTCATCTCCTAGTATGAGAACTTCAAGAAAGATGAGTCAGAGACTGTTGCTGATATGTACAACAGATTGAGCTCAATAATCAATGAGCTGAAGACTTTAGACAAGGATATCACTCTTACAAAAGTGAATGATAAGATCCTCATGTGCTTTCCAAGCTCATGGGATTCCAAGATCTGGCCAATCAAGGAGGCCAGAAGTTTAAATGAGATTTCCATAGAATCTTTATTGGGAAATCTCAAATCTTATGAGCAACTGATAAAGTCTAGAGAAGTTGCAAAACAAAGAACTCCTCCACCAGCAAGAAAGGAGAAAAGCATAGCATTCAAAGCTACTGAAGAATCTACAGCTCCAGCATCAAGTGAAGAACTCCTAAGTCTCTTAACCAAGAGATTCTACAAAGTGGCTAGGAAGGATTTCAGGAGAAAGTCATCTAGGCATGATAACAAACCCAAGTATGATAAGACACCCACTAAAGAAATAGTGTGTTTTGGATGCAGGAAACCTGGACACTTTATCTCAGAGTGTCTAGAGAATCAGAAGAAATAAAGAAGAGAGAAGGACTCCAGAAGACAATAATACAGCAGGCCTTCCTCCAGCAAACAGAAAAAGAAGGAGAAGGGCTTTGTGGCTGAGACCTGGAGTGAAACTGAAGAAGAATCATCATATTCAAGCTCCAGTGAAGATAAAGAGGAAGCAAAGGCCAAGGAAATGTGCTTGATGGCCATTGATGTATCAAGCACCCATTCTGAAGCTGGCCAATCAGACACTGAAGAACCTCTATCTGAAGAGGATCAAGTATTGTCCTCTTTTGATTTTGATTCAGAAGAATTTAAAATTGAGTTTAAATTTGTATGTCTTGACTTAATTAACTCTGAAAAAATAAATAAATAACTTAGAGACAAAATAAGTGAACAAGAAAACCTGCTGTCAGAAAATAACAAGTTAAAAGATCAATTAACCATAACAAATGAACAAATTATATCTTTAAAATCTGAACTGGCTGAGGCAAGGAAACTTGAAGAATCCCTGAATGGGAGAAGCATCAAGTTGATGGACATCACTAGCACAGTGAATGCCAGACTTAATGGCAAGATGGGCTTAGGTGCTTCATCAAGCCAACCCCCACTCATTCAGAAAAACATATTAACCACCCCAATAAAATTTGTTTCTGAAAAGGGTAAAGAGAAAGTAGAAGATAACAATCTTAATCAAACTAAACTTACACACAAGAATAAGAAAAATAATAACTAGAATAATGTTCAGCAGTTTTCGTCTAACTCCGATTGACGAAACATGTACAGTTCGTCGAGCTCAAGTCGACGAACTCTGAACGCAAACTTCTACGATAACCATTCTCTGAACTGCGATCGACGAAACCAATATGGTTCGTCGAGCAGAGATCGACGAAATTGGGGCCCAGAAAATGAATATCTTCATTCTCTGAGTGGAGTTCGACGAACTCATCCCCATTCGTCGACCTCAGATCGACGAACATACCAAAATTTGTCGAACCCAGTTCAGTCCAACAAAAGTTTTGATTTTGCTAAAACTCATAACCAACCAAGAACATTTAGGAATTAATTTAATCAATGGATCATTCCACCTAGTAAATACCACCTCTTAGGATATTAATGTCAGCCTGAATATTCATACATATCCAATTTTAATTATGTGAAGAAAGATGGACCCAAGGTAACCTGGGTCAAGAACAACTAACTTCTATTTATGTAGGTGAAGAGCTGTCCAACTTCTAGTAACAATGGTATCTGGACAGTGGATGCTCAAAGCATATGACTGGCAGCAAGGATAACTTAATCAATTACAAGTCCAAGCTGGAACCAAAGGTGATCTTTGGTGACTCCAATTGTGGCCAGACTGAAGGCTTTGGAGAAATCATGATTGGGGCAGTAACCTTCAAAAAGGTTGCATATGTAAGTAGACTAAAGCATAACCTCATCTCCATAAGTCAATTATGTGATGAAGGTTATCAGGTAACTTTTAACTCAAGTTCTTGCATTATTTCTACTAAAGAGAACAAAAATGTTTTAATTGGAAATAGACAAGGTAATATTTATATAGTTAATTTTGAGTCTGCCAAAATAGAAATCTGCCTATTTAATCAAATTAATAATAATAATGACCTTTGACATAGGAGATTAGGTCATGTTAATTTGAAAAACATTGCCAAACTATCTAGGGACAACCTTGTTAGAGGATTTCCTTCTTGCCCCTACAAGAAGGAAAGCCTTTGTAGGGCTTGTCAATTAGGCAAACAAACTAAAAGTAGCTTTAAATCATTAAACAAAAGTGACTCACCTGGGATATTGTACTTGCAACATATGGACCTCTTTGGTCCTATTGCAGTACAAAGTCTAGGAGAGAAATCTTATACTTTAGTAATTGTAGATGATTTCTCTAGATTCACTTGAGTTTTCTTTCTGAGATCAAAGTCTGATAACTTCAGAGTTCTTATAGATTTTCTCAAGAACATACAGATTGAGTACTCTACTCCAGTTGTATTGATCAGAAGTGATCATGGTACTGAGTTTGAGTCTCTTCTTATGCAAGAGTTCTGTAGGAAGGAAGGTATCAGACATTGCTTCTCAGCTCCTAGAACACCTCAACAAAATGCGGTTGCTGAAAGGAAGAATAGAACACTAATTGAATCAGCAGACACATTACTTGCAAATGCTTATTTGTCCCTATCCTTTTGGGCAGAGGCTGTAAGCACAACAAATTAAGTACTGAATAGAAGTCTTATACACAAGCTTAAGAGTAAGACTCTTTATGAGCTACTTAAAGGGAAGAAACTAAAGTAGAATACTTTAAAATATTTGGTTGTTTATGTTACATTCACAACAATAATAAGAAACACATTAGAAAATTTGAAGCCAAGGCTGAAATGGGAATTTTTCTTGGATATTCTCAAGTAAGCAAGACTTATAGGGTGTATAATAAATCCACTATGAAAATTGAAGAATCAGTCCATGTTTCATTTGATGAGACTACCATAGTTTACAAGGAGAAGACTTCTTCTACAAATGAATATTTGTAGGAAACAAATCTGTGTGAGAAGCTAAATGAATTACCCTCACCAATGAGGCAGTTAGCCATCCTTCTACACACATTGCTGAAGAAAGTGAAGATGAAGACAATCAGATCAGTGGAGAGCCAACAACAGCCAATATAATTCCACAAGTGGAATTAATTCCCCAAGCTGTTGAACAACCAACTCCTCCCACTGAATTTATCATACTTAGAGATCACCCAGTATCTCAAGTGATTGGAGACATTTCAGTTGGTGTGCAGACAAGGCATCAACTCAACCAAGATTTGATGCATGCCTGCTTCATATCTCAAATTAAGCCCAAATCAATCAAAGATGCAGAGCAAGATTGACACTGGATTATTGCAATGCAGGAGAAGCTCAATCAATTTGAGAGATGTAGAGTTTGAGACTTAGTTCAAAGACCCAAAGACTATCTAGTCATTGGAACTAAGTGGGTATATAGAAACAAGCTGTATGCTCAAGGTGTCATCATAAGGAATAAAGCAAGGCTTGTTGCTCAAGGTTACAAGCAAGAAGAAGGGATTGATTATGACCAGACTTTTGCACCTGTTGCAAGGTTGGAAGCAATCAGGATTTTCCTTGCATATACTGCCTAAAAGAAATTCAAAGTCTATCAAATGGATGTCAAGAGTGCCTTTCTGAATGGAGAACTTAAAGAAGAGGTTTATGTTGAACAACCTCTAGGTTTTATCTCTCCAACTCATCCCTCATATGTCTTTAGATTGCATAAAGCTCTCTATGGTCTAAAACAAGCTCCAAGAGCTTGCTATGAAACCTTAGCTTGCTTTCTTATAAAGCATAAGTTTACTAGAGGCATTTAGATAAGATATTATTCACTAGGCACCATAATAATCAAATTTTGTTAGTACAAATTTATGTAGATGATATTATATTTGGGTCTACAGATTCCAAACTATGCAAGAGGTTCTCTGACTTCATGCATTCAAAGTTTGAAATGAGTAGCATGGGTGAGCTCTCCTACTTCCTTGGTCTCCAAGTGAAGCAACTACCTGATGGCATCTTAATATCCCAGGCTAAGTATGCTAAGGAGCTTATCAAAAAGTTTGGGATGACCGATACCTCAGCAAAGAAAACACCCATGGCCACTAATGTTGTAATAGACTATGATGAACATGGGAAATCTGTTGATCATAAATTATATAGGGGCATTGTTGGGTCCCTACTATACCTTACAATAAGTAGACCCGACATAATGTTTTCTACATGTCTTTGTGCTAGGTTCCAAGTGAACCATAAAGAATCTCACTTAATTTTATTAAAAAGGATTTTGAGATATATAAATAATTATCCTAGTCTAGGACTTTGGTATCCCACTGAGTCAGAGTTTGAGTTAACTGGATACTCAGATGTTGACTTTTCTGGATGCAGAGTAGACAGAAAAAGTACCTCAGGAACATGCCAGTTTCTTGGTATGAGATTAGTCTCTTGGTTTAGCAATAAGTAGTCATCTGTATCTACATCAACTGCTGAAGCAGAATATATAGCAGCTGACAGTTGCTGTTCCCAGATGTTGTGGATTCAGAACCAAATTCTAGACTATGGGTTCAACTTAAATAATTCAACTCTACTTTATAACAACACAAGTGCTATATCTATAGTACAAAATCCAGTCCATCACAGTAGGACTAAGTATATAGACATTAGGCACCATTTCATTAGAGAGTGTGTAGACAAAAATAAAATTAATCTTGTCTATATCTACACTGATTTACAAAGGGCAGATATCTTCACCAAACCTTTGGATGAGAGGAATCATCTGTTCTTCATAAATCAACTTGGTATGATAAATGGAGAAGCCTTAATTTGATTTCTATCTATGGTCGACGAATTTTTCAAAGTTCATCGAATGAAGATCGATAAACAGAGAAAAGTTCTAAAGAACTTCGTTGAACGAGGATCAATGAATTCTCTGTGAGTGAAGTTATTTTCATCGACCGGAGATCTACAAATTTGCTTCGAGAAACTTTCGTCGAACGGAGCTCGACGAAATGTTTTCACATCTTCGGACTGAGATCAACAAATTCTTTTGACTATAAAATATTTCGTCGACCTCAGATCGAAGAATTTTTTATTTTTCGCAAAACGGAGTTTGTCGATTCATATTCTGAAAAACCTTATATCTAGGTTTTCTTCGACCTCCGTCCTACGCTTTCAGTTCTCTTGCACTTGATCTCTTTATTTTTGTTGCAGGCAAACTCATGGCGATTCCGGCAGGCATTCTTGGAGCAATGAAATTTGATATGGGTTTTGATATCGACTTCGAGTCATTCCAACATTCTGACCAAATATTCATGGAGATTCTGAAATTATTTGAAGATCAACAGCTAAATAATCTGATGACCACAAGGATGAAGATAGCTGGGACAGAAATAAGAGAATGGGTTTACACCTCCTCCTCCCTAGATGATGATACCATGACGGGCACCATATCGGGTAACGCGATATCTCTTACCACCGTCGTCTTAACAGACTTTTTTGGATTAGTTAATGGTGAAGAAGAATTAGAGATTGATAGTGCTGAATTTGATGCAATGTTGATTAAAATGGGTTATTCTGGATACTCACCCAACAAAATACTGAAGAAACATCTACCTGCTGACTACAAGTTTCTAGCAGATGTTGTCGGGAAGGTACTGCTGGGCAAGCACACAGCCCATGACTACATCACTAGGCATCAATTCCTTGTGATGTGTGCTGTTATAAACAAGAAGCCTGTGAATTGGGCTAGAATAATGTTTGAGATGATTAGAAAGAAGAACACCAAGAAAGAGGTGTGCTTTAGAAGGATTCTGGGAATCTTCCTTCAAGCCAAGGCTGCTGAATCCCTAGTCACACCGACCATATTCATTAATGCCTCCAAGAGGATTACTTGTTCCCTCTTTGGCAGGTGGGAGAGGAATATCACAAAGCCATCCAAGGCTCCCTCCTCTTCCTCCAGACCTTCTGAGAGTACAAGGGCTGCTCCAGCCACTCCCCACCATGCTGAAGATGTTCCACCTCCACCTCCACCACCTCCAGCTTCCCCAATTCATCTTTCTTCACCAGTACATAACGCAGTCCATACTCCAACGCCTCCATCATCTTCAGTGCATCATCCACAAATTCATATTCACTCTCCAATACGTACTCCATCACAACATGGTACACCAACTCCATCACAACATGGTACACCAACTCCATCATAACATGGTACACCACCCTCATCTCCTCTACCACAACATCTAGATAACATCCCCCTTTCCAACCTTCTATCACTACCTTCTTTTGACCTACTGTCATCCCCATTCATACTCCATTACCTGAAGATGAGCCAATGCCAGATTCTCTACCTTCTCCTCCACCATCATCTCCCATCCATCCTTCTATATCCACTCTGACACCTTCTGATTTCATGTAATTGGACCCCCCTTCCATTCAACCTCTTCTGGCAATTCTCACTCCACTCATCAAAAACCTGATATCAGAGGCTATTTCCCCTCTTGCTACTTCCATCTCATCCCTTGCTGCCCAACTCTCTACCTTCTCTATCCCTCCTTCTTCAGTCATGGGCCTGGCTCCAGTGCCTACTGAAACCAGGCAGGGGGATATACTCCATGAAGAAGTATCTCCAGCTCTAACAGAAGCAGTAGCAGAAACTACAGCAGAAGCAGCAGTAGACACAGTTATCCCTACTGATTTAATTAATTTCATTGATTCTGATATAGATATGGATGAGACAGCTATAGCTGGAATAAACACTGTTGGTGATTATATTATCAATCCCATAGTAAATATTTTAAGTTTGTTAAATACTTTTGATACAGTTCATTTGAACTTTCTTCCAGAAAATAGCCTAAAGCCTTCTATTGATATAGTTCCTTACACTTCTCCAATAAGCCCCAAAGTTACCATGCAACTCAAGTCCAGTTTTGCAAGTATAGAGGCTCCGGTTGTTCCATCTTCACCAAGAGCAGATTCTTTCATTGTATCATCCCCTCTCAAAGCCATCTCTCCTCCAACATACAAGATGGATGACAGTCCCATGCCAGATCTGGATGAGATCATGATGGCAGATATAAAACAAGTGAATCTATTAGTTATTGAAAAAGTTACTGAATCAGTTGTTCTACCTCCAGCTCCTCCTTAGGCTAAAAAGTTGTTGATATCTGCAGAAGCTCTAAAGGAAATTTATGTCTTATATAATAATCCTCAGGGATCTTCTGATGATGAAGATGAGGAAGATGATTCTGATGATGAGCCAAACACTAAGAAGAAAGTTTCTATGAAAAGAAAGGTTGTTTCTCAAGCTGCACCAAAACCTAATCTCAGTCATGATACCCCATATTATATTCTGCAAAATATCACTCCTTATAAAGGTATGCCAGCTTGGATGTGGCTGTCAAAGAATGAGCAAAAAGCCAAGAAGAAAAGCAGGAGATACTCTCCTCCTCCACCTTCTCAAAGATACAGGAAAGACCCACCTCCTCCTCCTCCACCTACTGCTGGTGCTTCAGGACTTACTTCTCAGAGGTCTACCTCTTATGCTCAAACCTATCAAAGGCAACCTGATAGATCCTCTAAATCTCATGGAAGCAGCTAGCAGAGGTATCCTTCCAGCAGGCATCAACATCAACAACAACAGCAATATCCTCAGTAACAGCAACAATGAGTTCCTGAACCAGTTAAAGCAGATAGTCCTAAGAATCCAGAGTCTCCTCCCATTCCATTTGAGGATCCTGAAATAGCTACTACTGCTAGAATGGCAAGATTCCAGGAATTGGTTGAATTATCAATGATAAACAAAGCCAAAGCTGAAGGAAAGGATCCTTCTCAATACTCTACCATGTTATCATACAGAAAAGAAGAATTGAAAAGGTATGAGAAAGCAAATAAGTTCTTTAATGTAGATGATTATATGTAATTACATCCAGAGGTTGTAGTACCTAGAGCCACTTCTCTCAATATAATTGGTGCTGCTGATATGACAATGTCAAAGAGAGAAGTTGCCAACCCAAACAGAGAAATCATATTCAGACAGCCTTCTAGAAGTTCTGATAAAGGAAACAAGGAAAAGGAAAAGCTGAAGAAAAAGAATTGAACATTCTGCTTAATTTTTTTATATTTTCTGAACTCTTATTGTTATTTCACAAAGCTACTTTGTAAATATCTGCTCAATGTTTTAATTTTTTTGCCAGATATATCTTTTCTGCTTTGTTAATGTTTTTATTTGTATTAGTGACCTCACCCAAATAGGGGGAGATTGTTGGATCCCTAGTTGGATTTGGGCTAGGTTCACTAATCTAGGATATTTGACACACCATGTATAGTCTGGGTCATGCCTTTGTGTCTTAGAGTTTACGCTAAGTCCTTAGATTCAATCTTGATGGACCAGCCAGCAGAAGACCTAAGAAGAATCAAGACTTAGAAGAAATTCAGTTCAGAAAGTTAGTTCGACGTTCGTCGAACTCAGCTCGACGAACTAAGAGATTATTCTCTGAGCTGAGCTCGACGATATTCAAACTCAGGTCGACGAAATTCTGGAAGCTCAACTTCAACACAATATGTCCAAAATACTTTCTATGAACTCAGGTCGACGAAGTTAGAATCTCAGCTAGACAAACTCAGACTACAGATTTGGCAAGTCATTCTCAGTATGCAGTTCGCAAAGCTCAGGTAGACGAACTGGAATTCTAAGATTGACAAACTTTGATCTCAGGTCGATGAAATCTGTCCTCTAGTCGACGATTTTTGTGCATTTCCAGACTTTGTATTTTTCTTAATTTCCGTCCTTATTCCATATTATTTAGCAATATTGTCCTGGGTAATTAATGCATATATTCTCTGAATATAGCTGTTAGTGGCAGCATTGATTAGGGCTTCATCAGGATAATTACTTGCTTGTTTTATTAGGGACAGTTGGGGAAATTCATTTATGATAGACATTCTAATCATATTTCATTCTCTCCAGGCAATCAGCAATTAATGCTAGAATTCAAAAATTCAAAGGAGAGATTGACTGAAAAAATAAAAAGAGATTCCTTTCTTTAGTCAAAAAAAAGTTGACAGAAGATAGAACACAAAACACAAAGAATAACAGAGAAGAACATTCAGAGCACAAAACACAGATCCTGATTATTATGAAGTTTATTCTGTGTGCTGAAACATTTTCTGTCCCGGTATCTGAAGAAGAACATTCATCACAAATCAAGAGTCTTCTTCAGAAGTCTTGAATCATTAGAGACAACCATTCTACATCAGTTTACTGGATTCCTGAACATTGACAGAACAGGCTGAAGACCTACACCCTGAAGCAAAGCTCCAATCTTCCTGAACAATTCAATATCTCATGGGGAGCTTTGACAACATCAAGATCCACTAGTCTTCTCAGTTGTTTTGAGAAAGAGAAGACACCATAAATCTCTCACCCCCTCTCTGTACAAAGGGTTCTTTAACTCCCTTCAAAAGTTATTCCTTGGTTGCAAGTCTCCTAATCAAAAGATTTGAGTTGGTTTTTGAGTACCTGATCAAAAGCTCAAAGGTGGCAGTCACCTGATCAAAACCTGTAGTGGATTCCTACCAGGGTGGTAGAAGAGTGGATGTACCCAGGTTGGGAAACCACTGTAAAATTCTTATGTCGTCTGGTTGCTCATTTTCTCTTTTGTTCTTACTGTGGCTGTGATAGATAAAATATCTTAGGCTGCTGTTCTTTTCTTTATATATTATTGGTATCACTTATTTTCACTCTGATATAAAAACTTAAAACAGCAAAAAATTTTAATTACTCTATTGACCCCCCCTCTAGAGTAAATCAGGTCTAACCCCTCCTTTCAGCCGTGTACCTTAAGCGGCGAAGAAACCGACTTAACTAGACCAGAACACGGCCATGTGACACACCCGTGTCATAGGCCGTATACTAGACACGGCTTCAGACACGCCCGTGTCCAGCCCGTGTTCATCAGTCCTTGCAAAACTGCCCAAGCACAGAGAAGGACACGGCCCTTGACACGCCCGTGTCACAGGCCATATGCCCCACTCGAGGATGGTCGAGTGCATTTCGTCAAGCTCACTTGAGAGAAAGTCGAGCGCATAGCAGGACACGGCCCTGAACATGCCCGTGTCATAGGCCATGTACCTCACTAGAGGATTGTCGACTGTATTTCGTCGAGCCCACTCGAGACCACCCTGCCAGCACTCGAGTGCAGGACACGGCCATGGACACGCCCATGTCCCAGGACATGTTACCGCACAGAGTAGGACACGACCTTGGACACACCCGTGTCCCACGCTATGTTGCCCACCCTACTCAGCTCATTCATTACTGAGATTTGGGGCGTTACAATTGGCTCTTTAACATTATTAGAAACTAATAAGCTTGACCTGAGTTGATCCAAATTTCAGGATTTATTGGGGATGAATAATACACTATAGCTTTGGACATATCTGAAACTGAAACAGCTGGAACTGAAAGATTGTTGCTATATAAAGAATCAAAAGATTGTAATAAAGAAACCAAATCAACTGTGGGATTTATTATGAAATCACCAACAGTGCTTATGTCATTATCTACATCACAAATCATATCAGTATCCGAATCATCATCAGTAGTATCAATAATTTCTGTTGGAACTTCTGCTTCTAGAGAAACTGCTGCTGCTGCTGGAGGAGGTGCTGGAACTTCTTCATTGAACATCTCCCCCTGCCTAGTTTAAGAGAGTCCTGAAGCCAGGCCCCTATAAGAAGAAGGAACAGAAGAGATGTAGGCAATTTGAGCAGATAGACGAGAGATGTTGTCCGTAAGAGGTGCATTGGCTTCATTTATGAGTTTTTTAAGAGTAGGAGTAATGAATTTTAGCAAATCATTTGAAATATTAGAAATATTCAGATATAGCTGTTCTGGATCAGGCGTGGCATAGGGGTATGTATGTCCACATTTGGACCAGAGAGAAAATCCTGACTGGATATCTGTAAAAAGAATGTCAAGTAGATGGAGGGGATTATCTGAGGATGAAGGGATGTCTTGAGTGGATGAATGAATTGGACATAGTGTTGGAGCTGGAATGTTAGATGGAATTGTGGTAGGAATGGTGGTAGTGATGGTTTCCTGGATGGGAGATTGAATTGGAGAATGGTGGATTGGAGAATAATGTAGAGATGGTTGAGGAGGCGACAACAAGTTGAAATTTGGTTGTGAAGACGTGGATGGAATTTCTTCCGGAAGATGATGAATAGGTGATTGAGGAGGTGGAGATGGTGTATCCTCATGGACAATGACTGGTGAATGTGGAGGTGATGGTGGTGGAAGAGGCGAAGTAGGAGGGATGATAGTGGATGGTTGTTGTTGAGGAGGTGAAGGAATTCTGGTGGATGGAATAACTCCTTCTAGAGTTGGGGGAGTGGCTATGACTGCCCTTGTGTCCTCTAAATCTCTGGAGGAGGAGGCCCTGGATGGTTTTGGGATAATCCTCTCCCATTTTCCAAATAGAGCTGATGTAATACTCTTGGAAGCATGGAGGAAAGTGGTCTGGGAGACCAAAAGTTCTGGCCACTTAGCCTGAAAGAAGATCCCTAGGATCCTTCTATATCCTCCAGATTTTCCTGTTAGCTTCTTCTTGATAGAATCAAAGAAAATTATTACCCAGTTTACTTACTTCTTATTGACCAGGGCACACATCAGGTTGAATTTGTGCCTAGTGATATGGTCATGAGCAGAATGTTTGCCCAATAACACTTTGCCTACTAAATCTGCCAAAAACTTGTATTTTATAGACAGATTCTTCTTGAGTAAATGGTTAGGGTTTCCATGGGAGTGACCCAACCTATCTAGCATATCAGTAAATTCACTACTAGAAAACTCGATATCATCTTCCCCATTAACAAATCCAAAAACCTCAGTTAAAACATCTGGAGTTAAGATAACTTGATTACCAGAAATGGTGCCAACAATGGCTGGGGTATCCTGAAGCTTTGTAGTAAACATCCATTCCTTTATCTCTGAAACTGGGAGTTTGATTCTGGTTGTCATGAAGTACTACAGATTATGAGCTTCGACCAACTGAAGGATATTCTTGAATATTTGATCCGAGTGACTGAAAGATTCAAGGTCAATATCAAAACCAGCATCAAATTTCATGTTTGAGAGGAGGGCTGGAGAAATCGCCATTGCTCTGCAAAAAGAAACAAGAGATCAAGTGTAAGAGAACTGAAAAGCGCAGGATGGAGTTCGATGAAAATCCTATTATAAGTTTTCATTAGGCGAAATGACAAACTCCGTCCTGCAAAAAAGAAAATTTTCGAGCTCAGGTCGATGAAAAAATTTCATGAAGTAATGATATCGTCGATCTCAGTTTAAAGCGGGGGAAAATAGATTGTCGATCTCCATTCGACGAAATATTTTCTGAAGCAAGATCTTCGATCTCCGTTCGACGAAAATGACTTCACAGAGAGATTTTGTCGATCTCAGTTCATCGAAAATTCTCAAGAAGAGTTCACAGATCGTCGACCTCCGTTTGACAAAAAGTGACCAATTCTTGAAAACTCAGACATAAATCAAATTAGACCTTCTCCATTAATCATGCCTAGCTGATTTAAAAAGAACAGGTGTTTCTTCTCATCTAATGGTTTAGTGAAGATGTCTGCTCTTTGCAAATCAGTAGAGATAAGACAAGATTAAATTTTTTTTGTCTACACAATCTCTAATGAAATGATGCCTTATTTCTATATGATTGGTCCTACTATGATGCACTGTATTTTGTGCAATGGAAATTGCACTGGTACTATCGCAAAATATAGTTGAATTATTTAGATTGTAACCATAATCCATGAGTTGGTTTTCAATCCACAATATTTGTGAACAATAACTGTCAGCTGCTATGTATTCAGCTTATGTAGTTGAAGTTAACACAGATGTTTGTTTCTTACAAAACCAGGACACAAGCCTATCACCAAGGAACTAGCATGTTCCTGATGTGCTTTCCCTATCAACTCTACATCCAGTAAAGTCAGCATCTGAGAATACAGTTAATTCAAATTCTGACTTAGTTGGATACTAGAGTCCTAGATTTGGATAACCCTTTATATATCTCAAAATTCATTTTAGAAAAATACGGTGAGATTCTTTAGGGTTCACTTGGAACCTAGCATAAAGGCATGTAGCAAACATAATATCTGGCCTACTAGCTATGAGATACAATAAGGACCCAACAATAGCTCTATATGTTTTCTGATCAACTGGCTTGCCCTGTTCATTAGAATCAATCATAACATTAGAAGTCATGGGTGTTTTTATTGCTGAGGCATCAGACATCCCAAATCTCTTAATTAGCTCCTTAGCATATTTAGACAGGGATATAACAATGCCATCATGGGATTGCTTCACCTGGAGACCAAGAAAGTAGGAAAGCTCACCCTTGCTACTCATTTCAAACTTGGAATGCATCAGGTCAGAAAACCTTTTGCATAGTTTGGAATCAGTAGAGCCAAAAATGATATCATCTATATATATTTGTACTAACAATATTTTTCTATTTGATGCCTAATGAACAAAGTTCTATCTACAATGCCCCTAGTGAACTTATGTTCTAAAAGAAAACTAGTTGGGGTCTCATACCAAGCTCTTGGAGCTTGCTTTAAACCATAGAGAGCTTTATGCAATTTGAAAACAAAACAAGGATGAGTTAGAGAGATAAAATCTGGTGGTTGCTCCACATAGACTTACTCTTTAAGTTCGCAATTTAGAAAAGCACTCTTGACATCCATTTGGTAGACTTTGAACTTCTTGTAGGCTGCATAGGCAAGAAAGATTCTATTAGCCTCTAACCTTGCAACAGTGGCAAAGGTTTGATCATAGTCAATTCCTTCCTACTGAGAATAGTCTTGAGCTACCAATCTTGCTTTGTTCCTTACTATAGCTTCTTGTGCATCCAATTTGTTTCTGAATTCCCATTTAGTTCCAACGACTTAGTAGTCTTTGGGTCTCAGAACTAAATCCCAAACTCTACATCTCTCAAACTGATTGAGCTCCTCTTGCATTATAATAATCCAGTGTGGATCTTGCTCTGCATATTTTATGGATTGAGGCTCACGTTGAGATATGAAGCAACCATGCATTAAATCCTAGTTGAGTTGATGTCTTGTTTGCACAGCAACTGATATGTCTCCAATCACTTGAGATATAAGGTGATCTCTAAGTGTGACAAGATCAGTAGGAGTTTGGACAACTACAATATTTGGAATTAATTCCTCTTGTGAAATTATGTTGGCTATTGTAGGGTCAGCAATCATTTTAATGAAATCTTCTTCACTATCTTTAGCAATAATTTGTTGAGAAGGATGTGATATATCCTCTTGTGTTAGGATTAAGTCATCCATTTTCTCACACAAATTCGGTACCTCCAAATTTTCTATGGTAGAAGAATCCTTCTCTTTGTAAAACATGTTAGCTTCATCAAATGACACATGCACAGATTTTTCAATTTTTAAGGTGGATTTATTAAAAACCCTATAGCCTTTGCTGACTTGGGAATATCCAAGAAACATTCTCTCTGCAGCTTTGGATTCAAACTTTCTAAGGTGTTTCTTGTTATTATTATGAATAAAAAATCTACAACCAAATACTTTAAAATAGTTAACTTTAGGTTGCTTCCCTTTGAGAAATTCATAGGGAGTCTTGCCTTTGAGTTTATGTATTAAACTCTTGTTCAGGACATAGTTTGTTGTGCTTACAGCCTCTGCCCAAAAGGATAGGGGCAAGTAAGCATCGACAAGCAATGTCCCTGTAGATTTAATAAGGGTTCTATTTTTTCCTTTTGTTATCCCATTTTGTTGAGGAGTTCTAAGAGCAGAGAAGTAATGCCTAATACCTTCCTTCTCACAGAATTCTTGCATGATAATAGAATCAAACTCAGTGTCATGATCACTTCTTATCAATGCAACTAGAGTAGAGTACTCAATCTGAATGCCCTTAATAAAGTCTGTAAGAACTTTGAAGTTATCTGACTTTTTTCTCAAAAAGAACACCTAAGTGAATATAGAGTAATCATCTATAATAACTAAAGTATAAAATTTGCCTCCCAAGCTCTGTACAGCAATGGGTCAAAAAAGATCCATATGTAGCAAGTACAGAATCCTGGGTGAATCACTCTTATTAATAGATTTAAAGCTATTTTTAGTTTGCTTGCCTATTTGACAAGCCCTGCAGAGGCTTTCCTTCTTGTAGGGGCCAGAAGGCAATCCTCTAACAATGCTGTCCCTAGATAATTTAGCAATGTTTTTAAGATTAACATGTCCTAATCTTTTATGCCATTAATTATTATTATTATTAATTTTATTGAACAAACAAATCTCTGAACTGGCTGACTTGAAATTAACTACATAAATGTTTTCTTGTCTAAGTCCAGTTAAAATAGTTTTGTTGTTTATTGAAGAAATAATATAGGAAGATTAGTTAAAAGTTACTTGATAACCTTCATCACATAACTGGCTTATGGATATTAGGTTATATTTTAGGCCACTCACATATGCTACCTTCCCAAAGGTGACAGCTCCAACTTTGACATTTTCATAGCCTTTTATTTGGCCATAGTTGGAGTCTCCAAAGATCACCTTTGGTCCAAGCTTAGACTTGTAGTTGGTTAGGTAGTCTTTGCTTCCAATCATGTGCTTTGAGCATCCAATATCCAAGTACCACTATTCCTCTATGGTAGGATAGTTCTGTACCTGCAAGATAAGAAATTAGCTGTTCTTGACCCAAGTAACCTTGGGTCCTTGATTCTTCTCAAATTTAAAGCTAGAAATATAAGAGAACTCTGGTTGATTCTTATATCCCAGAGGATGAAATTTCCTAGGTGGGATGATCCATTTGGTAAAGGGATTAATATATGATTTGGGATAATTAAAATTTTTGGAAGAATTCAAGTTTCTGTTGAAATTTTCTGAGTTTGATGATTTTGGTTGAGTTCGTCGAGCTGAGGACGACGAAACGTATTGATGTCGTCTATCTCGGCTCAGAGAATGATAATGCTGACTTTTTGTGTTCCACGATCGTCGATCTCTGTTCGACGAAACATGTTGATTTCGTCGAGCACCCTCTCTTTGTAATCATACCCAAACTCTGGGTTTAGAGTTCGTCGATCGTCGTTTGACACAAAATACTGATTTCATCAATCTGAGTACGACGAATTTCGTTGAACAGTATTTTATGTGAATTTTTATTTTTCTTTTTCTTTGATTTATTTTTCTATGAAGTTTTTGTTGGTTTATTGTTAACTTCTACAATTTTCTCTTTATCCTTAGCAGAAATACATTTGATGGGGGTAGATAGTATATTTTTCTTAAGGATAGGTGGCTGACTAGATGATGCTCCTAAGCCTAGTTTACTATTTAGCCTAGCATTTACAGTAGTAGTAATGTTCATTAATTTAATGCTTCTTCCATTTAAGGATTCGTCAAATTCCTTAGCTTCATTCAATTTAGTTTCTAAAGAGATGATTTGTTTGGAAGCAGCATCTAGTTCATCTTTTAATTTTAAGTTTTCAGAAAACAAATGGTCATGTTCAATTAATTTTCTCTAAGAAATTTGATTTCCTTCTCAGACTTAATTAAGTCATTACATAGTGATTTAAATTCAGTTTTAAATAGTTCTGAAGTAAAATCAAATGAGGATATTACCTGATCCTCTTCTGGCTCAGAATCCTCAGCTTCTGATTCTTTTTCAGAATTATTGCATGAGGCATTGATTGCCATCAAACAAACTTCCTTTGCTTTAGCTTCTTCTTCATCTTCACTAGAGCTGGAAGATGAAGACTCTGAAGCTGAGTCACTCCATGTCTCAGCAATAAAACCTCTCTCCTTCTTCTTGTATTTGTTGGAAGAGGATCTGTTGGAGTGCTTCCCGGAGTCCTTTTCCTTCAGCTTGTCCTTCTTCTGCTTCTCTGGACACTCAGATAAAATATGTCCAGGTTTCCTGCAAACAAAGCACACAATTTCCTTTGTAGGAGTTTTATCATACCTTGGTTTATCTTCATTTAGTGAAGATCTTCTCCTGAAGTCCTTCTTGGCCATTTTGTAGAATCTTTTGGCCAGAAGAATCATCAGCTCTTCATTTGCTGGAAGTACTTCTGATTCTTCAAATACCTTAAAGGCAATGCTCTGCTCCTTCCTCCCTAAGGTAGAAGTATTCTGTTCAGCTGCTTCTCTAGTCTTAATAAGCTGTTCATAAGACTTGAGCTTGTCTAGCAAAGACTCAGTAGAAATTTTATTTAGGCTTCTGGCCTCTTTGATTGGCCAGATCCTAGAATCTCATGTGCTGGGGAAGCACATAAGTATCTTATCATTGATCTCAGTCAGTGATATGTTCTTGTCCAGGTTCTTCAGCTCATTGATGATCAAGCTGAGTCTGTTGTACATATCAGCAACTGACTCTGAATCTTCCTTTTTGAAGTTCTCATATGGTGAGATGAGAAGGGATCTTCTATCTTTCCTCTCATCAGCAGATCCTGCTACCATTTGCTTGAGGAAATCCCAAATGGCATTTGCTGATGTACATTCAGCTACCTTTTGAAATATATCATCAGACATGGTTTGAGCTAAGATGGTCATATCTTTAGCATCTATTATCTTCAACTTTTTTCTGAGCTTTTGTCCACTCAGGTGATGGAACTGCTGAGGTACTTGTTGATGTTGTTGCAGAAGGAGTAGGGGGACCTGTCAAAATAGAATTATAGATATCTTCATCAATAGAATTCATATATAATCTGATCCTTGCCTTCCAAAGTGCAAACTTGTTCAGATTGCACACTAGAGGTCTGATGCTTGAGTATTCTTTATTTTGTGCCATGATTGAAAAAGACAGTAGAGTAAATGAGATCTACCAAAGATCTTTTGGTTCAGGTGTTAGCCTGTGAAACCAAAGAACCTTACCCTCTGATACCAATTGAAAGTGAGAGATATATCTGACTTAACTCTAGAGGGGGGGGGGGTGAATAGAGTATTTAAAAAACTTTGATTAGTTTTTATAGCGGAATTAAAATAAGTGATATCTATATGTATAAAGAGAAATAAAAACAAAAGACAATCATAGCACATAGAAATAAATAATAGAGCAATCCAGATAACATAAAGAATTTATAGTGGTTCCCCTAAACTTGGGTACATCCACTCTTCTACCACCCTGGTAGGAATTCACTACAGGTTTTTGATCAGGTGCCCTGCCACCAGAATATCTATTTTCTAAGGGAAATATAACAGCCCTTTGAGCTTTTGACCAGGTGCCCAAAAACCAAACCAAGTCTTTTGAACAGGAGACTTGACAACCAAAAGGAATAACTTTTGAAGGGATTTAAGAAACCCTTTATACAGTGGTGAAAAGAAAGTAAAAGATGATGTCTTCTCTGTCAACAATCAGAGAGAAGACTAGTGGATTTGATGTTGTCAAAGCTCCCTCTGAGATGAAGATTAGTTCAGGAGAAGAGCTTAGCTCAGGGTGTAGGTCTTCAAATGATGAATGATCTTCAGGAAATTGTTAGACTGATGAAGATTTGTTGTCTCTTGAAATTCTTGAAGGAAAACTGAAGAAGACTGAGGACGTATTGGCTATGTTCTTCTTTCAATTTTTTGTATATCATTTGTTCTTCTGTTGAATATTATCTCTCTAGTTCTGGGTCAGTATATGTCTATTTTTGAAGAAGAACAAGAAACCTTATATATCCTTTGCAGGAAATAATCTTTTGAATTTTAAGACTTATCCTTGATTTACTGCAGAAATCCCAGGGGTTGAACAGCTAGAAAAAGACATTAATTTGTTACCATAACTATCCCAGTAAATAAGCCAATTACTCTGTGAATACCATAATTAATGCTGCCTTGGAATGGATAAATTCTGGAGAATATGTAGCATTAATTATGAGAGTATTATAGGCATATAATAACAAATTTGAAACCAAATTGCCTTGGAAAACGGCATGGAAAATAGTCGAACAGAATCTGTCATAGAATAGTCGAACTCACCAATTTTTGTCGACCTGAGATCCACTATCGTCGAGCTGAATAAGGCAGATGAGCAGTATAAAAATAGTCGAACGGAATCTCTCTTTCGTCGAGCTAAGCACCAAGATCTCTGAACAGAAAATTCACTTTCCAACCTGAGCTCCAAAATCGTAGAACTGAGATAGTCATTTCGTCGAGTTGAACTTTTGGGAAGAGATTGAAGTTCGTCGATCTCAGCTAAGATTTCATCAAACTCAGCTCAAAGAAGAAGTCTGAGTTCGTCGGTCTCAGTAAGGATTTCGTCGAACGCAGCTCAGAGAAAAAACTGAGTTCGTCGGTCTCTGATCGATGAAAGTCAAGCTTAGTTCAGCAATCTTCAAACGACTTTTTTGCTCTAAGAAAATTGCTTTTCTCTGAAGGTCTTCTATCTCTATGTCTTCTAAAGGTTGATCCAACCAACTAAGTTTGTTCACCTGACCTAGACCTAGAAAAAGACTTATGACCCTAGACTATACATGTGGGTCATCAAAGAATCCTAATAGTGAATCTAGCCCAAATCGACCCTAAATGAGGTGGGGCTCCAATAGAGGCATTACTGAACCCTGTTGACATGGGATCAGGAAGAGGACCCAAAAGCATTGGGAGTGGCCTATATTGATGATACCGCGACAGCGATACGGCTAATCCAGGAATGGATGCGGGAGGCGCAGAGCTGGCAGGCCAAGTATTAGATGCGCGACACCGACCGATAGAGTTTCGCATGGGGAAAATGGTATTTCTAAAAATTAAACCCGTGCATGGTATCTCCCGACTGAGAAAGCAGAAGAAGCTAAATCCCCACTATTTGGGCCCCTATCAGGTGTTAGAGCGTGTTGGCCCTGTTGCCTATCGATTAGCCCTGCCCTCAGAATTGGGAAATCTTCATAATGTATTTCATGTCTCTTCCTTGAGACGAGTCCTCTGGCAACCAGAGCAGCATCTACCTACACCACCAATGCAACTGCAGTCAAATAGATTTGTTCATCTTGAACCAGTCAGAGTCGTAGATGATGAGTCAAGATATTGTGGTCAAATCACAGACATGATGAGTACACTTGGGAACCAGAGACACTCGTCTGAGAAAAACACTCAGAGCTATTTTCCCAGGTATGTCAATCCCTTCCCCCTAATTCAAGCAAATTTTCAGGGATAAAAATCCTTTTATTTTTATTGGATTGTAACATCCCGACTTTTATTGGGCCACCGAAACCCTAGTGGACCCAATAAAAGTGACTTGTACCTCTACCTGTGGCCCATACTAAGGTAGGAGGTAACCCTAGTGGACCCAATAAACATGATAAGTTCATGTGGCCTCATATAGTCAACACGATCACGTTAGAACTCATTGCGTCACAATCTGAGGTCTAACGACGAATATATACATTTTGACCGTTTTAGCGCGCCGCGACGTGCAAATTTTGGATTTTCGCCAAACAGACTCTGATTCAACCCCGATCAGTAGAATTGGACTTGTGTGGTCAATACAAAGTCAACAGAAGTCATCCCAGATAGTTTTGATGACAGGTGGTCAACTCGTGGTCAAATCGAGCACAATCGTGCACCGAAAAGCGTGTGCACATCAATTGTGACATGACACCGCAACTTTGACCCAACCTCGACTACCTGGACCCCCTTTGACTTTGACTAGCATGGGGGACCCCCCGGGGGTTGACTTAGGTCAAACCCTCCTAAAAGTCATTTTTTGGATTTTTTTCCAAAGAGGTGTTCACACCCACTTCATTAATTGGTTAAGGTCCTACCCCTCTAACATCTTGGGACACCCAAAACCAGCCACATGATGGATTTGAGCCATGGGCCAAGATAGGCCCAATTCTCCCTCCCCCTTTTCCCTCTCTTTCTCCCTTCCACCTTTTAAAAAGGCCCAGGACATAAGGCTTTTTCTCCTATTTTCTCATATGGTGGAAATATCTACAGCCTCAAGCTGTCCTTGGATAGCTGGAGGGTGGAGATTAATCCCTCCTTAGGGAGGGATTAATCCCACATTGGAGGTAAGGAAGAGAGTGTAACACCCAGATCCGTGACATGAGATATAACAGAAGGTTTGGCCGGGGCCCCATGCCATACACCACTGATAGTCAGTGGAGTTACATATTAATACCAAAAAAACTATGATACAATATCGAACCCTAACACAGAGCATTCTAGCAGAAGATTTTAAATCAGTTGGAAGAACCTATCACAAATCATGAATGTCCACTATAACCCAAAGCAGAAATGAAAGAACCAATACACAAAGAGTCTTGGCTTTATGGCCTTACAATTGTTTACTTAAGCAATAAGTGTTTTACATATTTCGGCACGCAGGCCGGCCGTACATGAAAATAGGAAAAGAAAACACTTCGATTTGGCTTTCAAGGGCCAGCACTGCATCAAGGGATTCAGCCTGCTACTTATCACTTGACTTAATTATTCCTGTATAAGAACAATCCACTAAATGGTGTCAAAACAAGGCAACGGTTAACTAAAGCTGACCAAATTAAAACGACCCCACCCCTTACTCGGGGCGGATGTGCTCCTTCCCTGCAGTATATTAGCAAAACCAAACATAATAATGAAAGTGCAGTTTAATCACACTTCACCACAAGTGTAGGCACGAATGACCACACACCCCGTACTCTCAGGGCACATTCTCGGTGTTCGGACAAAAACTAGGGACTCATCATCGTTCACAAGACGACAACATTCATGAGTAATTTGGTAGTATTTATGGCCTGCGCAAGGACTAAGACCCGTAACTATGGCAGCGATAGGTAACACTACCCACGGACGCTCGGCATAGCTACTAGGTAGGTTCGGCCCTTTCTCGTTGCTCACATCGCCAGGGAAAACAACCACGATGCGGGTCGGCCTCCCCCTTCCCATTTATCCAGTCATTACATAACCCCATTACGATATACAGATGGCTCTCAGGCCATCAAGCTGGGCTCTCAAAGTTCTCAGCCCCACATCACAGGCCCCAGGTCTCCACGACATAGGCCTCAAATACTGGCCCTAGGTCTCCACGACACCGGCCTCAAACACTGTCGCTAGGTCTCTATGACACGAGGCTCAAACAAAGTTCTCAATTAGCTACTATCGACGGTAGCACTACCTCCGCGCAGTACCTGGCAGAAATGCGTTTCTACCCAGTTTTTCGGGTGCCCCTTGAAGTTAGTCCCCAAGGTTCCCTATTGCAATCTATCGCAGAGAAACCCGAAAAACAAACATCACGGAGTCTTCTCTGACCATTAACAAGCATAATGAAAAACATCACCAATCCATACCAACCTGTCCGGATGGGCTTCACACATCATGCATGTATTTGTATTTCGATTCCAAACTCTAAATGCAAAACTATGGGGATACACCGTAACTACCCGAAGGAAGACCTCACGCTCACCGCACACTTGCGGGAGAGAGTTTCCTATGAAAAAGGAAGAGGACTTCACATGTCCAAGTTGAGAATCATTACCCATTGCGCTCTCTTTGGTGTCATGCCAAAGATCTAGATGGATGAACCCGACCGCAATGATCTTGCCTCCACAGATCCAAACTCGTCTTGCGAAACCTGCGTGCCGAAGAGAGATCTCGCCCGTGTGCCGAAATTAAGTGATGTAGGAAACTAAGGAATTAAATCAACTTTAGACTGTGTAGCTCAATTGAATAACTCGGGGAACTCTGACTTCATGATTTGCTCCCGCTCCCATGAAAGCTCCTCTCGACCACAGTTGTCCCAGCGGACCTTGACCATTTTAATGGATTAGTTCTGCAGCTGCTTGACGTCTACATCCTCGATCTGAATGGGCATGACCTTTTTCGTCAACCATGTTAACCCCGAAATTGGCGATCCTTCCCAAGGCAGCCAGCTCGCTCGTGGCGGCCTGCCACGGGTTCCTCCTGGAGGCCGCGTTGCCCTAGGGTGGGCGGACAGAATTCTCTGTCCGCTCAGGTCGCGCGGCTTGCGCGGTTTCCGCGGTCTCACCGCCCAGGCCGTGCACCTTCCCTTGGCCGGTAGGGGTCGCGGACTGCTTCCGCAGTCCGCCTCTGCAAGCCGCCCCTTTTTCAGCTTAACCGCAAGGTTGTCTCCGCAGGACTCTCCTTGTCGGACTCAACTCCCTATCCACCCAGGTCGGCGACAAGTCACATCATTTGCAGGAACTAGCCGCTCTTTCAGCCCGCTCCTGCAAGTTGTTCTTCAAGAACACCAGACCGCTCCAAACCGCCACGCATAGGTGGCGACCTGCCCCCAGGCCGCCAGCCGGCTACCGCGGCTTCCACCTCGCCAGCACGTGCGGCCTGCCTCGTCAAGCTCGGCAGGTCGCTCAGCCCTTGCCATCGGCAGCATGGGCAGCCGACTCCTCCAACCCGCCTACAGAGTGCGGACTCCAGCTCCGGCTACCCACCAAAATCAGCAGCAACGTCCCGTTCATCGCAAGCTCGGTGGACTCGAAGTGCGATCAAGACTTCCAGTCCGCTTTCATTGTTGAACCCCAGCAACCTCAACAGCCAGGCTCTCCATCTCCAACATAAGCGGACTCAGCTTAGCAGCAGGCGCGGACTCGGCGGACTCCGCGAGCTCTCAATGCAGTCCGCCTCTCAGCCAGCACCAGCTCTTCTCCAGCGGCATGGTCAACCTTCCTCAGTCCGCGGTCTTGGCACGGACTCAGTCAGTAGTGGCGGACTCCTTCTAGACCGCCAGGCAGCAGATCCTCCAGAAGGCAGTCCCAGTCCCCATAACCTTGTGCGGACTCGGCAGACCCCGCGGGCACTCTTCAGCTCGCACCCCCTTATAGCTCCCTTAGCTCAATATCAGCGGACTCTGCGGATTCTAATTGCAGTCTGCCGCTTAGCCTCCAGCGTCCGACACCCCAGCAGCAGGCGGACAGTCCCAGCTTAGCAGTGGCGAACTCTACGGACCCGCATAGTAGTACGCCACTAAGTCTCTCAGTTCGCCATCAACAACATCGGCTTCAGAAGCAAGCCCCAGTCCGCGCGGCCTGTTGCGGACTCGACGGACTCCGTCCTCTTCTCGCCCAGGTTACCATCTCACCAGGGGTAACGTCACCGCAAGCCGTTACCTCCTCGGGCCTATAAATAGACCCTCATACCTCTTATATGGAGGAGATCCAGCGTCAGATCCAGGCTCATACACCGCAAGGTTCTCACGCTCGAAGACAGCCCGCAGCAAGCCCATTTCCTGCGAACTCCGTTTCTCTGTCCGCACCTTTCTCTGTGCCTTCAGTCGCGCGGCCTGCCGGCCTCTAGTTCTCCAGTCCGTGTGGTCTCCTGTTTCCCTTGACCGCGTGGCCTGCCGACTCTGTTTCTCAGTCTGCGCGGCCTCCTCTGGCATTCCCTTTCCTTAGCCGTCAGCTTCCCCCATTGTACCCTTTATTGCTTTCTTGAAAAGGCGTATTATAAGCTGTAACTCTCAATATTAATCAAAGGAAATCTCGTCGCAAGAGTGGCATTTAAGCCGCGGCGGGCGAAGTTTGCTGTTGCCGCTGCTAGCGGCCCCCCTCTTTTCTTCTTAGCTCAGCTCAGCTCAGCTCCCTCTGCACCCAACCTGCAAGAACAACCGTCCAAGTAACTGTCTGCTCGACAGCTCCTGATCAACCTCCTCTCCTGATCAACCTCCTCTCCTGATCAACCTCCTCTCCTGATCAACCTCCTCCACTGCTCTCAGCAAACCTCTCCTCTAACCCCACAACCCCTTTGACAAGCGCTTGCTCTACTCTTGAGCACTCAAAAGCTTCCTCTTTCCCCGCAACCTTCATCCTCTTCCTCTCCTAGACTGTGAGACCGAACACACCCCCTCCGTGTTAACTAGGCGGTGCTGTTTTCGCGCATCAACAGTTAACACGCGACCTTCAGATCCGAACAGACGGTGAAAATCAACGGTTACTCATGTCATACCGCCGACATCTTCAAGACATTCCTCGTGCCAGTGAAGATGCTCTCTGGGAAGCCCTCTTGCTGACACGTCGGGAAACTTCCCTGCAGATAGCAGCAATCAATGACACACTAGCCACTATAATTCAGCGGTTAGACTCTCAGCCTGCAGCAGCACCAGTTGCTGCAGTCAATCCAGCAGCGGGGAATCTGCATTTTAATATGCCAATTTTTCTGCTAGTTGATCCTTACGCACATCTGGCAAGTTATCCATCCAGGAAGGCCGCAGTTACTTTGTAGTCTCCAGTTCCCAAGCAAAACGAAAGTGTATGTAAGCTCAGCACTCAAACCATCGCGTGCATCTCCAATCACCCAATGAAGTTTCCTGAACTTCCCACTAAGAGGAAGAGAGGCCCAGAAGTTTTGCTCCCTAGCAGACAACCTTCAAAGTTTCCCCCAAAATGTCTTTAACTGCAAGCAACGAAAGGAGGATGTTTCCGAAGTCGCCAACGTCTCTTCCTATGCAAAGGATCCAGAGTTGATGATGCGTTGGGTGGGGCAACTCACATCATGAAGAGCGAACCAAACGGTGTGGAACCTTCTCAGCCAGCTGATGGAAAGGTCAAAAACTCTGACCAATACTGTAAGTATCACAGAGAATGGGGTCATGTAACGGAGGATTGCAGAGCTCTTCGACAATTAGTGCAGAAAATGTTGAAGGAGGGTAAAATTCAACATCTACTCCAGAAGTGTAACCCATCACATCCATGAGTCCTCAAAGCTCCTCACACTCATTATCGGTCACCCTTACTCTACTCCTTATGCTTTCAAGCATTTTCATTTCAAAGCAATTCTAAATGCTCTTTCTTGCTTTTCAATAAAGCTTTTATCAGGGATCTCATACTGACACAGTTCCCTTCTTGTAATGCTTCCTCCTCTACTTTTATCTTTGCCAAAGAGATCACTACACCAATGAGATATCGCTGAGTCTCGCTATAGGCCCTCTTGGAATTGGATTCCAGGGTAAGGTCACAATGATCACACATAGCGGGGTGTTTTCGCATGTGTGTTTTGGGGGCTATCCAACTCTCATGCGGAGGAATACGAGACTTCGGATCCAAGTCGGCATCTGACACAGAGTGTGAGATAGGGGAGCCCCATGTGTCAGCTCTGCTGTGCTTCGCAAAGGATACATTACAGTTACGATGATCTTTGCTTGACAAGCAATGGTGACCAAGCGTAGTCTTGTCTCTTCGATCATCTCATGACTTTGATGGCCGAACACTCTATGGTACTCTCGATCCATGCCTTCGCGGTGTAAATCCATCAAATAACTAGACCCCTAAGAGTGGTTTTGTCATGACCAGGTCACGACAAAATCCTAGGAAGCCCAAGAAGGCCAAGTGAACCTAGGAATGTGGGTGAGACCACTATGGTCTGCACATAGTAGATTTCTGAACTCTTGTTTTAGATGATCATGGGGCTTCACCAAGACTCCAAGACCCCGCCATGGTCTCACCAATCCATTGTGAGGTTCATTAGAGCCCAGATGATCCATTGAAGTTAACCCAGTGGGGGCAAGTTGACCTAGAACCACTCTAGGACTAAATTGGGCAATGTGTCCTAACTAAGGGTAGGTGCCCTAGTAAAGCCCAACTAACTCTACCAAGGACTTTCTAGACCTAAAGTGGGATAAATGGGTCACTAAGGACCCATGGAGGGCAGTCAAAATGGGTTAAGTTGACCAAAGTCAACTCTAACCCTAAATGAGTCAAACTAGTCTACTTAAGGTCAATTGACCATACCCTAGCCAATTCGACCCCACCCAAGCCCTCCTAATCCTAGAGTGAGGCCAATGGGTCACCTAGGACACATTGGGGCCCACCCAAGGGGCTAGGTTGACCAGAGTCAACTCTAACCCTAAATGGGTCAAACTAACCTACACAAGGGCCAATTTAAGTTCCCTTAGCCAAGTGGACCCCACACATACCTTCATAACCCTAGTGAGAGGCCAATGGGTCACCAAGGACCCATTGGGACCAATCAAAAAGGCTAAGTTGACCAAAGTCAACTCTAGCCCAAAAGTAGTCAAGGTACCCTGCCTAAGGGTCAAGTGACCTCCAAAGGGCCAAGACAACCCTACCTAGGCCTTAGGGGAGTCTAATGGGTCATCAAGGACCCATTAGGGGCAACCTTAAAGACCAAATTGACCAAGGTCAACCATAGTCAAAGTTTAGGTCAAGTTAGCCCAAATGGGCTAACTCAAGCTCAAGCCCAATTCACTTGGGCTAACCTTGCCTTGATGGATGAAATGAACATGTGGGCTGCCATTGGGTTAGGTAGGAGTCAAATTCAGCTTGGTGTGTAGGAGAGAGAAAAATCACCAAAGGAAAGAGAGAGAAAATGAAGGAAAGTAATGGAGGAGGACTTTGGGCTCCTCCTTCCCCTTCCCCAACCTCCCCATTCAGTTCATTAAGACAAGGAATGCATCCCCAATTCAACCAGCTAATCCTTGACTGGTTGGAGCCAAGTTTCACCCCCTACCTACCATGACCGCCAACCTTGACTATGGGCCAATAATGGCATGGTCTCCTACAACCACCTAACACCTCATTTCATCTTCTTAAAAGCCTCACTGGACTCCAAGGAGTCATTTCCACCACTTACCTGAAGGAGCTAAGGTGTTTCATAGTACAGTTGCAGAAATCCGACCACCACCACCACCAAAATGGCTTCCCGGCGATCGGCAAGGCTACAGCCTCCCAGCAAGGTCCTCCTCCTCTCCTTACTTCATGGGTAGATCATAGCATCCTTTAGGGCCAACGTTCGGGCTCAATTGAGCCCGATCCAAGTTCAAAATTTCATGGATTTTCCGTGAATTTTCACCTGTCGGGATCGCCGGAATAGGGCTCTCCGGAGGCTGTGCCGCCGCCTGGCGACAGCCACCACCTCAACGGAGGTGGTGGTGGCGGTGGCCGGCCGGGGAGGTGGCCGGATCTCCGGCGACAGCGTCTGGAAGAAGCTCCAGGATGGTGAGATCAGGACCGTCGGCTGGAGGTGGAAGATGAATGGATGTCATCAAGTGGCGCGTCAAGATTCGTGCAGAGGCGAAATTTAATCTATAGGAAATAATTTCTGATTATTTAATTTTTGTCACATATTATGTTATTAATGTTTCTAATGTTTAAAAATACTTAGAGGCTTTTTCATAAAATGTGTTCAACATAAAAGGTGTAGCCTGGACAGTCTAGATTACAGTAAAATTGATTTGAACCAATTGGGGTACCTGGTTTGACCAGGGCACCCATTTTGGTGGGGCCTAAACCTAGGGCTAGCCAGAAATTAAATTGAGTGCCCACACTTCATCTGTGGTCTAAATGAGTTGAAATTTTGGCAGGGAGTCACCCTAGACCATATCTAGGTGCTGCCCAAAATGGGAATTTTTGGGGACAATATTTTCTATAGTGTTGGAAATTAATTAATTTATCTAGGGTTAATTAATTTTAGGGCCAAATGACCTCCAAACTCACACAAATTTTGGTGAGTGGTTCTTGGGGGTATTATAAAGCTCTGGTTAACATTTCATCACATTTGGAGGTGGTTTGAACTAAAATCATGCAAACCCTAGACTTGCCCTAAAAAGGGTATTTTGGTATAAAGTGCACTTTTGGTTTTGAGTGGCCAAATCACCTCAACAAAGGTTGGAATTTGGGCCCCTGGCTTGTCATGACTTTTTGCACCTTCCCATGAAAGATGGGGTAGATTGGAATTGATTTTCCCTAAGATCTAAGGTCAAGCCTTAAGGAAGGGTTTTTGTGCCTTGTGAAGAGCATGAGGCCAAAACACCTTGACTGGACTTGAAATTTTGTAGTGATTGTGCTAGGGTAGATAAAACACTCTAGTAAAAATATTAAGGGATTTTGGAAAGGGTGGGGCCCACAAAACCCTAACCCTAGCTTAGGGCATAAATATTATAGTGCTAGGATTGGTTAGTGAAACCACTTGAAATATAATTAAATTTGGGTAGTGTGGTCATAAGGATATATTGAGCCTTTGGAAATTTATTTGGGAATTTTGGATCATTATTACTAGCACTTCAATTGTAACCAATGTGATTGTCCTAATTAATGAATTAGTCATTATGATCCCCCTGCCCACTGGAATGTCATCAAAATTTGGAAGAGGGCATTTTAGACCATATTGATCATATATGAATTTTAATAGAATTTTTGAATACATAATTAGGGTACCTACATCACAAGTTCATAAATTTGGGAATTTGCTAAATAATTCTTACAGAGCTCCATACTTGTTGAAAAATTATGAAACTTGATAACTATTGTTCCTAGTTCATTATACTCATATGACAATTTATTTGGAAGTTTTAGATGAATATTTGTTATACCTTGTTCATTAACCCATTAACTTGGGATATTATGAGAAAATCAAGTATAGACCTTATTATTCAAAGATAAATTGTGAAACTTTATCTAGAGTACTTAAATGACCTTACAATCATCCTTGAAGTTTCTCTGAAAAAGTGGGAGACTTTGGATTTTAAGTTAATTATTTATTTTGTATTTAATATAAATTTAGTGGAATATTATCTTCTCTGAGATTGATACTTCATGTTCAAACTTGAGATTTTTGGCTACTAAAAAAATTAAATAAATTATCAGATAAATAGGAAAATGGGGAAATTCTGGATTTAGGCCACAAAGGTCATAATAGCCTTCCAATAATTATTATAGTAGTACTGAATGATTATTTGGTATACCACCCATTTTACGAGTCATATAGATTAAGTGGTCTGCATATAGTAAAAAATGCAGAAATTATGTTGGAGTATAACTTGAGCACATGAGTTGGGATTACTGGTTGGCTGGTTTGGATAGATAAAAATAAGTTTCACCATTGGAAGTAGGATGAGTAAAAAGGGTTGGAATTGCTAGTGTTAGGCGGTGCTCGGGATCGATGAAAAATCGTCTTTCCCGTAGAAAGGAAAGGTCAAATGCACTAATGTTAGACCCAATGCAACTTTTAAGGGACCTGGAGTTGGGTATTAACTAACAAGAATAAGGGCCTTGCGAAAGGGAGCTTTGGGCGTAATCCCATCGTAATTCCTAGTGCCTTCGAGAGCCCTTCACGCGGTATACCTTGGGCAGTCCTGGGCTAAACCTAAATTGTAGGCAAAACTGAAATGCAAGAGTAACTAGTAAATCTAAGGTTTCACCTTCACTCACCTCGATGTCTCGGGGTGGTAGGATGGGTCACTCGGGTTGTAGGCTCAGTGGTTTTGGTGGTGGGCAGGTTGGCCCGGCGAGCTTTGGCTCGGTTGTTGTTTATGATGGGCAGGTTGGCCCGGCAAGCTTTGTCTCAGTTGTGATGGGCTGGTTAGCCCGGCGAGCTTTGTCTCGGTAATGGTTTGTGGTGGGCAAGTTGGCCTGGCGGGCTTTGACTCGGTTGTTATTTGTGACGGACGGGATGGTCCGGGGAGCTTTGCCTCGGTAGCTGATACATAAGGTTACATATGCATAAAGGAAAAGGTGGTGGGTGTCTTCGGTGTTGGAGAGTCGATGCACCGACGCCAACACGTTGACTCGGCGAGTGTGGTTTAGCACTTGGCAAAATGAAGTCCGGTGCGCCAGCCGACAAGAGTACGCAGGCGCTCCGCTTTGTGCACTAGCGTTGAGGCGTACGATAGGTCTGACTGGTAGTGCAATTATCGGTTTAGATGTGGGCGAGGCCCAACCCACCGCTTTCGTTTACCACTACGGAGGTATCCTGGGAGGTTCGGCTCCAGAAAGGGGTAAATAAAGGTCTGTGTACACAGAGTCGAGTGGGTGAGTTGCACTTGCATGTTCATACCATGGCATAATTGTATTTCATTGCGTATAACCTGACACCTATTGTATAAGTGGTATGGGACGCTCTATACAATAGGCCCTGCAAAACGACCCCTTAGTTTATAAGTTCGCGCAAACGTGCTTATAAGTTAAAGGTTTTATTTGATATTACATATTTATGCTTGCTGGAAAAATCGACACCCTATCGTATAAATCGGTATGAGACTTTTTATACGATAGGAGCCCTGCAAAAGATCCTTTAGCTTATGTATATAAGTTAAGGTTACGTTCTTATTCAGTTTTTCATACCTATTTTGCTGCCATATATACTGTAGAACTGCTAGATTAGTTTTGTCGCCATCTGATACTTGTTATTCTCCACTTTCATGTCATCTCTTTTCCTTCTCCCCGCTCGGTGCCTAGGAGCCATGGGGGAATGGGCGGGGGATGATAGGACTTAGTCTTTTAGACTAACAATTTTCGAACCACATCATTTTAGGGGACCGTGGAGCCCAACCTAGAGGAGCAGCCCCGGAGGTCGGCACGCATGGATATGGACCAGTCTAGTACCGTAGTTCAGATGACAGGGACGGTGAGTCCTGATCATTATTAGTTATAGTATTTGCTTCCGCGTTGAGAGATTTGTAGTGAGTACTTGATGTACCGGATATGAGCCCAAGATTTAGTATTTTGTCATATCTGTGGATACTCCCTTCGTGGAGAATATTTATATATATGTGATTTTTGTGGACTTGCTTTACCATTGGCTACAGTTGTGATCAATTTGGCCGGCAGGATCGGCATTTTGTAGTGATGACCTTCCCGGGTGTGAAGGTGTCACCGCAAAGCGTCGGTTCTGGGCCTGAGACCCCGGTGTTTTAAAAAGAAAAAAAAGGTGGGGGGGGGGGGGGTCTTACAAGTGGTATCAAAGCAAACCTTGATCGACAGGTTGTAGTCCACAACCCCTAGGTCACCCCCGCACGGGTTTAGTTTGGGGACAAACTAAGCAGCGGAAGCAGTGGTGTGCCCATATGGGGGATCACATGTAAATCATCCACTTTTAATTAGGTTAGAGTCGATTACTTACTGGTGGCTTTTGTTACGCAGCCCCCAGCATAGCCTACGCTACAAGGCAGAGTCCAACAGACTCCGAATGATGCACCACCTCCCCTGGTCCCCACTCCATTCCTACAGTCAGAGATGGGATAGACTATAACAGCTATCCTGGAGGCGTTTAGGGCACAACAGGTTCCGGCTCCGCAGCCAAACCCGGGGGGCCAACTGGCTGAGCATTTTTCGAGGACTTTCTCCCCCATCCTACTTGGGGACAGAGTCGGCCGTTCGGATGGAGGAATGGCTGGACATTATGTATGAGATGCTGACCGGGATCTGGTGCCCGTAGGAGGAGAGGGTGTCCTTAGTAGCCTCTTGTTTAGAGTCCCATGCCAAGATATGGTGGAAAACGTCGCTGGACATGACATTTGCTGACAGAGAGGTTGCTGAGATAGCTTGGGGGGAATTCAGGGCCGCACTATTGGAGCATTTTGTTCCACAGTCGGCCAGATACGAGCTGGAGGATAGATTCCTACAGTTGAGACAAGGCAGCAAGATAGTGGTGGAGTACCATCGGGAGTTCAACCATCTGGCCCGGATTGCGGATTCCTGCCAGTTGGATGAGGCAGGTTACAACAAGAGGTTTTATAAGGGCCTGTGAGAGGATCTGAGGGAGGCTCTGTTGTTCGTGTCCGACGGGCCTATTCCTCAGATATTGGAGATGGCAAAAAGGATCGAGGCAGATTGACAAACTACCCGAGGCCGGAAGCGGCCAACTGAGGATCAGGGCCGAGGAGCCAGGAATAATCAGCGGCGAAGTCGCGTCACCAATGTGAGAAGAGTAGAAGACCATCCTCGGCAGGAGGTGAGGCAGGAGCAGAGGGAACCGGTAGTGGTGGCCCCTCAGCCACCCAAGATGCGGGAGGTGCAGAGACCCGGGAGTATGGCATATCCCCCGCCAGAATGCTTCAACTATCATCAGGTGGGGCATATCCGGAGGAACTGCCCTATGAGGGGGGCACCACCACTAGCACCTCCGGCTGCCCCGCCAGCTCAGTATTTTGGAGGCCGAGGATGTGGCCGAGGTCGTGGATACCATGGCAGAGACCACAGACAGGAGAGGGAGCAAGTTTATTCACTGGATCTGACTCAGCAACGGAATCCGGAGCAAGTAATCACAGGTACGCCAGTTAATTATAAGTTTTCTCTTTCCTATATATTAGAGTTATGGATATAAAACTGATAAACTAGGAAAGAAAACCACAAATTAGATTTCTAAGACCTTAAACTACCCAAGGCATAGTCTTCATCAGCGGCAAGACCGCCTATACACTGTTCGATACGGGTGCTTCACACTCATTCGTGTCGGAAGCCTTCGTGGAAGGACTGGAAGGCGTGGAGCGGTTCACAGGACTGATGATGAGGGTACAGCTACCAGATGGATCGGAGTTATTCACCACCGCCCGCTGCAACATGGAGGCGGTGATCGGCAAGAAGATATTTGAAGCGCCGGCAATGGTCCTGAAGATGCCAATCTTTGACTTGATCCTGGGTATGACATGGTTACACTGGAACTGTGCTCAGATTGACTGCATGTCTAAGAGGATTACTGTGAGGCATGGGGATTCCTTCATCGTCATCGAAGGTATTAGATCTATTCCCCCTCTCTTGTTGTCATCCATGCAGGCCGTCAAGGCCCACTTGCAGGGGGAGGAAGTCAATGAGGTGTTGTTTGAAATGGCTGAGGCCAAGGGTACCATCTTCGATATCCCGGTGGTGTGAGATTTTGGGGATGTATTCCCAGAGAAGATGTCAGGGCTACCCCCACACTGGGAGCAGGATTTCCGGATACAGCTGGTGCCGGGGGCTAAGTCGGCATCTAGAGCCCCTTACCGGATGGCCCCGAAGGAGCTGACAGAGTTTCAGAGCCAGCTGCAGGAATTAGTGGAGGCCGAATTTGTGCGACCAAGCTCTTCACCATGGGGAGCCCCAGTGTTATTCGTCAAGAAGAAGGACGGGACACTTAGATTGTGCATCGACTATCGAGCACTAAACCGGTTGACAGTCCGGAATACCTATCCACTGCCAATGATAGATGAGCTATTTGACCAGCTGGAGGGCGCACATTTCTTTTCAAAACTGGATTTGAGGTCAGGCTACTATCAGTTGCGGATCCAGGCGGAGGATATACCGAAGACTGCCTTCAGTAGCAGATATGGGTTGTACGAGTTTACCGTGATGCCCTTCGGGCTCACGAATGCACCATCGACATTCATGAGTCTCATGAATCAGGTGTTTGAGGCATATTTGGATGTGTTCGTCATCGTGTTTATTAATGACATCCTCATTTACTCGAGGGCAGAGGAGGAGCACACACGACATCTAACGCTGACCTTAGAGAGATTGCGGGAGCACCAGCTTTATGCAAAGATCAGCAAATGTTAGTTCTGGTTGAGGTAGGTGGAATTTCTAGGCCATATCATCAATGGTGCCGGGTTGGCAGTGGACCCGACCAAGATTCAGGCAGCTCGGGATTGGCCGCAGTTGAAGTCAGCCACAGATGTGCGGAGTTTCCTAGGACTTGCCAGTTACTACCGGAAGTTCATGGAGGGATTTTCTCGTATTGCCCTTCCACTCACATCCCTGACGAGGAAGAATGTGCCCTTTGTCTGGACCATGCAGTGCGAGGTGGCTTTCCAGGAGCTGAAGGGTAAACTCACCTCGATTCCTATACTTGCCCTTCCTTCGGGAAAAGAAGGATTCCAGGTCTACACCAACGCTTCCTACCAGGGCATGGGTGCGGTGCTGATGCAGAATGGGCATGTGATAGCATACGCTTCCCGACAACTAAAGAAGCATGAGCAGAACTACCCAGTTCATGACTTAGAGATGGGAGCAGTCATATTCGCTTTGAAAATCTGGCGACACTATCTGTACGACATCCACTGCGACATATACTCCGATCACAAAAACTTGAGGTATGTGGACATGCAGAAAGAGCTGAATATCAGGCAGAGATGGTGGGTGGAGTTCCTAGCAGATTATCGGTATGAGATGCACTACTACCCAGGGAAGGTGAATGTGGTGGCAGATGCGCTGAGCCGGAATGCCACAACCTCTGGAGCAGGAGCAAAGTTGATGTCTTTGGAGTTGGTCCAAACATTAGAAAAGATGCAGATATCCTTTGTATCCGAGGATCACCCTGAGCTATATCGGGAGTACCTAGCATCGTTGATTGCCCCAGATGACATTAGAGACCGAGTCAGAGATGGGCAGAGGCAGGATGCCCAGCTATAGCCAACTTTCCAGGCCTTATAAGCAGGCACTGCTGGGGATTACACGTTAAGGGATGGTCTAGTGTCTTTTAGAGGACGAGTGTACATACCAGAGGGAGGACAGGTCCGGGAGGATATTATGACGGAGGCCCACTGCAGTCGGTATTCGGTACACCCGGGGATTACAAAGATGACTGCGGATCTGAAGAAGACTATGTACTGGCCAGACATGAAGAAGGATATCACCCACTTTGTGACCCATTGCGAGGCATGCTAGTTGGTGAAGGCAGAGTGTAGGAACCCCGCAGGACTGTTGCAGCCACTCCCAGTGCCGGAGTGGAAGTTCGACGACATCGCGATGTACTTTATCCATGGGCTTCCCCGATCACGGACGGGGAATGATTCGATCTGGGTGATCATCGACCGGCTGACGAAGGTAGCAAGATTTATCTCGATCAGGAAGGATGACTCAGTTGGTGTATTGGTTCGGAAGTTCGTGGAGCAGTTCATCCGTTATCATGGCGTACCCAGGTCAATTGTGTCGGACCGGGATGGACAGTTTACATCCAGAGAATGGAGATCAGTACAGACTTACTTGGGCACTCGGCTAACATTCAGTACAACGTTTCATCCCCAGACCGATGGGCAGACGGAACGCACCAATCAGACTCAAGAAGATCTGCTGCGACTATGCATATTGGATCGCGGTGAGCCTTGGGAGAAGCTGTTTCCACTGATCGAGTTCTCATATAATAACAGCTACTAGTCGAGGATAAGGATGGCTCCTTATGAGGCCATATATGGACGGATGTGTAGGACTCCGCTTTCATGGATACAGGACGAGGATCCGAAGGCCTTAGGTTCGGAGTTTGTCGAGGACACCGAGGCTCAGGTGAGATTCATACGGGACAGGATGCTAGAGGCACATAGCCGACAGGCTAAGTATTATGACGCTCGACATCGTCAGGTGTAGTTCTAGATGGGGGACCAGGTGTTCTTAAAGATCGGACCAATGCATGGGGTTTCACGGGTACGAGGTCGGAAGAAGAAGCTCAGCCCAAGATATATGGGGCCTTATAGGATCCGGGAGCGGATCAGTCCCTTGGCATACAGGCTGGAGCTGCCACCGGAGCTGGCAAGTCTACACAATGTGTTCCATGTATCCTCTCTTAGGAGGGCTCTACTATGCCCGGAGTAACAGATTACGGCCACTGATGGGCCGATAACAACTGATCGGTCAGTTCACCTGGAGCCGGTCCGGATTGATGACAAGGGAATACGAGTCTTACGCCGCAAAAAGGTACCATTGGTTAAGGTCTTGTGAAGGAATCATGGGCGAGAGGAGCACACATGGGAGCCTTAGGACTTGGTGAGACAGATATACCCAGAGCTTTTCGATCAGGTATTACTCACAACCTCTCGGGATGTTACAATTTGCTTTCCATGCTTGAAACCCCGTAGGCCTAACTAGAATTTCGAGGACGAAATTTTTTGTTTATATATTGGGATTTGTAATATCCCTCAAACAACTAGACCCCTAGGAGTGGTTTTGTCATGACCAGGTCATGACAAAACCCTAGGAAGCCCAAGAAGGCCAAGTGAACCTAGGAATATGGGTGAGACCACTATGGTCTGCACATAGTAGATTTCTGAACTCTTGTTTAAGATGATCATGGGGCTTCACCAAGACTCCAAGACCCCACCATGGTCTCACCAATCCATTGTGAGGTTCATTAGAGCCCAGATGATCCATTGAAGTCAACCCAGTGGGGGCAAGTTGACCTAGAACCACTCTAGGACAAAATTGGGCAATGTGTCCTAACTAAGGGTAGGTGCCCTAGTAAAGCCCAACTAACCATACCAAGGACTTTCTAGACCTAAAGTGGGATCAATGGGTCACTAAGGACCCATGGAGGGCAGTCAAAAGGGGTTAAGTTGACCAAAGTCAACTCTAACCCTAAATGGGTTAAACCAGTCTACTTAGGGTCAATTGACCATACCATAGCCAAGTGGACCCCACCCAATCCCTCCTAACCCTAGAGTGAGGCCAATGGGTCACCTAGGACCCATTGGGGCCCACCCAAGGTGCTAGATTGACCAAAGTCAACTCTAACCCTAAATGAGTTAAACTAACCTACACAAAGGCCAATTGAAGTTCCCTTAGCCAAGTGGACCCCACACATACCTTCATAGCCCTAGTGAGAGGCCAATGGGTCACCAAGGACCCATTGGGACCAATCATAAAGGCTAAGTTGACCAAAGTCAACTATAGCCCTAAAGTAGTCAAGGTACTCTGCCTAAGGGTCAATTGACCTCCAAAGGGCCAAGACAAACCTACCTAGGCCTTAGGGGAGGCCAATGAGTCACCAAGGACCCATTAGGGGCAACCTCAAAGACCAAATTGACCAAGGTCAACCCTAGTCAAAGTTTAGGTCAAGCTAGCCCAAATGGGCTAACTCAAGCTCAAACCCAATTCACTTGGGCTAACCTTGCCTTGATGGATGAAATGAACACGTGGGCTGCCATTGGGTTAGGTAGGAGTCAAATTCAGCTTGGTGTGTAGGAGAGAGAAAAATCACCAAAGGAAAGAGAGAGAAAATGAAGGAAAGTAATGGAGGAGGACTTTGGGCTCCTCCTTCCCCTTCCCCAACCTCCCCATTCAGTTCATTAAGACAAGGAATGCATTCCCAATTCAACCAGCTAATCCTTGACTGGTTGGAGCCAAGTTTCACCCCCTACCTACCATGACCTCCAACCTTGACTATGGGCCAATAATGGCAAGGTCTCCTACAGCCACCTAACACCTCATTTCATCTTCTTAAAAGCCTCACTGGACTCCAAGGAGTCATTTCCACCACTTACCTGAAGGAGCCAAGGTGTTTCATAGTGCAGTTGCAGAAATCCGACCACCACCACCACCAAAATGGCTTCCCGGCAATCGGCAAGACTACAGCCGCCCAGCAAGGTCCTCCTCCTCTCCTTACTTCATGGGTAGATCATAGCATCCTTTAGGGCCAAGGTTCGGGCTCAATTGAGCCCGATCCAAGTTCAAAATTTCATGGATTTTCCGTGAATTTTCACCTTTCGGGATCGTCGGAATAGGGCTCTTCAGCGGCTGTGCCGCCGCCTGGCGACAGCCACCACCTCAACGGAGGTGGTGGTGGCGGTGGCCGGCCGGGGAGGTGGCCGGATCGCCGGCGACAGCATCTAGAAGAAGCTCCAGGATTGTGAGATCGGGACCGTCGGCTGGAGGTGGAAGATGAAGGGATGCCGTCCAGTGGTGCGTCAAGATTCGTGCAGAGGAGAAATTTAATCTATAGGAAATAATTTTCGATTATTTAATTTTTGTCACATATTATGTAATTAATGTTTCTAATTTTTAAAAATACTTAGAGGCTTTTTCATAAAATGTGTTCAACATGAAAGGTGTAGCCTGGAGAATCTAGATTACAGCAAAATTGATTTGAACCAATTGGGGTGCCTGGTTTGACCAGGGCACCCAATTTCGTGGGGCCTACACCTAGGGGCAGCTAGAACTTAAATTGAGTGCAAACCCTAGACTTGCCCTAAAAAGGGTATTTTGGTAAAAAGTGCACTTTTGGTTTTGAGTGGCCAAATCACCTCAACAGAGGTTGGAATTTGGGCCCCTGGCTTGGCATGATGTTTTCCACCTTCCCATGAAAGATGGGATAGATTGGAATTGATTTGCCCTAAGATCTAAGGCCAAGCCCTAAGGAAGGGTTTTTGTGCCTTGTGAAGAGCATGAGACCAAAACACCTTGAATGAACTTGAAATTTTGTAGGGAGGGTGCTAAGGTAGATAAAATACTCTGGTAAAAATATTAAGGGATTTTGGAAAGGGTGAGACCCACAAAAACCTAACCCTAGCTTAGGGCATAAACCTTGTAGTGCTAGGATAGGTTAGTGAAACCCCTTGAAATATAATTAAATTTGGGTAGTAGGGTCATAAGGATATATTGAGCCTCTGGTAATTTATTTGGGAATTTTGGATCATTATTACTAGCACTTCATTTGTAACCAATGCGATTGCCCTAATTAATGAATTAGTCATTATGATCCCCCTGCCCACTGGAATGTCATGAAATTTGGAAGAGAGAATTTTAGATCATATTGATCATATACGAATTTTAATAGAATTTTTGAATACATAATTAGGGTACCTACTTCACAAGTTCATAAATTTGGGAATTTGCTAAATAATTCTTACAGAGCTCCATACTTGTTGAAAAAGTATGAAACTTGATAACTAGTGTTCCTAGTTCATTATGCTCATTTGGGAATTTATTTGGAAGTTTTAGATGAATATTTGTTATACCTTTTTCATTAACCCATTAACTTGGGATATTATGAGAAAATCAAGTATAGACCTTATTATTCAAAGATAAATTGTGAAACTTGATCTAGAGTACTTAAATGACCTTACAATCATCCTTGAATTTTCTCTGAATTTTTGGAAGTATTAATGTTGTACATTCTCTTAAAATGATTTATTATGGGATATATTTGAAATTAAAATTAAGGGCTTAAACCTTGCTGAAAAAGTGGGAGACTTTGGATTTTAAGTTAATTATTTATTTTGTATTTAATATAAATTTAGTGGAATATTATCTTGTCTGAAATTGATACTTCATGTTCAAACTTGGGATTTTTGGCTACTAAAAAAATTAAATAAATTATCAGATAAATTGGAAAATGGGGAAATTCTGGATTTAGGCCACAAAGGTCATAATATCCTTTCAATAATTATTATAGTAGTACTGGATGATTATTTGGTATACACCCATTTTACGAGTCATATAGATTAAGTGGTCTGCATATAGTAAAAACTGCAGAAACTATGTTGGAGTATAACTTGAGCGTATGAGTTGGGATTAGTGGTTGTCTGGTTTGGATAGATAAAAAAAAGTTTCACCATTGGAAGTAGGATGAGTAAAAAGGGTTGGAATTGCTAGTGTTAGGCGGTGCTCGGGATCGATGAAAAATCGTCTTTCTCGTAGAGAGGAAAGGTCAAATGCACTAAGGTTAGACCCAATGCAACTTTTAAGGTACCAGGAGTTGGGTATTAACTAACAAGAATAAGGGCCTTGCGAAAGGGAGCTTCGGGCATAATCCCATCGTAGTTCCTAGTGCCTTCAAGAGCCTTTCACGGGGTATACCTTGGGCAGTCCTGGGCTGTAAAAGAAGAGAACACGCATCAACAAACAGACAGAAATTTGAATAATTGAAAGTTTATTATCCAAAAAAGATATCATTTACAAATGTATGACCTCTCTTTTATAGAATGGAGGATATAAGAGAGAGTACAAACAAACAATGTGGGACTAAAAATGTACAGGGCTGAGCGGCTAGAAAATAAAGAGACCGCACAGGCCGCGCGGTTAGACAGATGGGCTAACCGCTTGGCAACTCCAGTAGGAAGAGAACATGCCACAATAGGAGACCGATAGATCGCCCAGTCAACAACCCGCCTGACAAGACCGCAAGGCCGCCCGGTCTAATACTTCAACACTCCCCCTCAAGCTGGAGCTTAGATATCAATCATGCCTAGCTTGTCACAAATGTGGAAGAAGGAAGTAGAGATCGGTTTTGTGAAGATATCTGCCAATTCTTTGTCAGAGGTGACAAACGGAGTACAAATCTGTTTCTTCAAAACCTCCTCCCGAATGAAGTGGCAGTCAACCTCTATATGCTTTGTTCTCTCATGGAAGACCGGATTTTTGGATATGTATATAGCGACCTTGTTGTCACAGAACATAGGAAGAGGATAGTCATAGACCTCTCCTAGGTCAAGCATGAGACCCCGCAACCACTTTAACTCACACATGGTTGACTCCATACTCCGGTATTCGGCTTCTACACTGGATCTAGAGACAACAGACTGTTTCTTGCTCTTCCAAGTCACAAGATTTCCTCCAACAAAAGTACAAAAACCTGATGTGGATTTACGATCGCCTTTATCATCCGCATAGCTTGAATCTGAGTAGGCTTCAACCCTCAGATGACCATTCTTCTGAAAGATTAGCCCTTTGCCCGGTGCTACTTTGACATACTCTAAAATCTTCAAGGCAGACTAAAGATGACACTCCCTGGGAGCTTGCATAAATTGATTGACCTTGCCTACAGCATAGGAGATGTCGGGTCTGGTCACCGTGAGATAGATGAGTTTGCCCACCAAACGTCTGTACCTTGTGACATCAGATAGAAGAGGCGAGTCATCCGTCCATGTTTTGTCTTCTCCAATAGCCATGGCAAATCGGGCCGGTTTGGCACCTATCAATCCTGCCTCTTGTAGAAGATCAAGGGCATACTTCCGTTGGGAGAGAACCAACGAGTCAAGCTTCCAAGAGATTTCTATCCCCAAAAAGTATTTCGGGGAGCCCATATCCTTCGTGACCAGGTGTTGACAGAGGTGTTTCTTCATCAAGTCCACCCCAGCTTGGTCATCGCCAGTATGAAGAATATCATCCACGTACACTGCCAAAACCACCAGTCCCGAGGCCGTTTTGCGAATAAATAAGGAGTGATCGGCCGAACTCCCTGCAAAGCCGATGGTAGCCACAATGCCACTGAACTTGTCGAACCATGCCCGAGGGCTCTGCTTTAGGCCATAAATGGCCCTCTTCAACCGGCATACTCGTGTCTCCCCCTGAGCAACATACCCAGGAGGTTGCTCCATGTAGACGTCCTCCTGAAGATCTCCATAGAGAAAGACATTCTTGACATCAAGCTGGGAAATAGCCCAATTCCTGTTAACAGCCACAGAGAGAAGAACCCAGATGGTGCTGAGGCGAGCAACCGGAGAGAAAGTATCAAAGTAATCAAAGTCGTAAGTCTGAGTGAAGCCTTTGGCCACCAGCCGGGCCTTGTAGCGATCCACAGTGCCATCGGGGCGAAATTTCACAATAAATACCCAGCGACAGCCAACCACATCAGTACCCACTGGTGGAGGAACAAGGGTCCAGGTACCCCTTTCAGTAAGAGTAGTCATCTCTTCATCCATGGCAGATTTCCAATGAGGAATAGCAAGAGCCTCCTGGTAGGTGCGGGGAGTGGTAGAAGCGGAGATAGCCAAAGATAAACACCTGCGAGAAGGAGAAAGCCGCTCATAGGAAACAACTGCCGCAAGCGGGTGTTGAGTACACGCCCTCACCCCTTTGCGAAGAGCAATGGGAAGATCCAGGTCGACGCGTGCCTCAATGACCGGAGCGTCCGTGGCGGAGAAGGCTGTCCCGGGACTAGAGAGAGACAGCTGCGGAGAAGAGGGGGGAGGAGTAGGGGGTGAGACGGACATAGAAGGAGACGGAGGAGATGAGGGAAGAGGGGAGACGTCGATAGGCGTGGAAGGAATGGAGAGAGGCGGTGGATAAGCAGAGACATCAGGAGGAAGAGGGGAGTCAATAGAGAAGTAGGATGCATTCTCGAAGAATGTCACGTCTGCGGAGACAAATTGTTTGCGCAGAACAGGGTCAAAACATCAATAGCCTTTTTGAGTGGTAGAGTACCCCAAAAAGACACACTTGGTGGAACGGGGGGAAAGCTTGTCGCGGGTAGCGGACGGAGCGTGAACAAAGGCCGTACACCCAAAGACACGGAGAGGGAGAGGAAAAGGTTCCTTGCGGGGGTACAGAATGGAGAAGGGGGTCTGGCCGTGGAGAACCGTGGAGGGAAGATGATTTATGAGATAGCAGGCGAGGAGCACAGCATAGACCCAGTAGGAGCGGGGCACTTGCATCTGCGTCATGAGAGTGCGAGCGACATCCAGGAGGTGACGGTTTTTACGCTCTGCCACCCCATTTTGCTGGGAGGTGTAAACACAGGTGGTTTGATGAAGAAGACCATGTTGCCGAAAGAAAGAGGAGAACTTGAAAGTGCAGGTTAGATCTGAAATACTCTAGAGGGGAGGTGAATAGAGTATTGTGCTCACTACAAACATTTTACAACTTTAGTTGATTTCTCTGACAGTTGCTGTAGACCGGCTGGATCGGCAGCTGTCATGTCAACCAGTCACTTCTTGAAATTCTCTAACTGTCAGATAGTGTCGAGACTTTCTGTTCTTAAGTGTCGACACTTATAGACCAAGTGTCGACACAAGTCTACAAGATGTCGACACAATTCCTTGTATGTCTCGACCCAGATTCTTCTGCATGTGTCGACACTGAAATTGAGTGTCGACACAAGTACTTGTTCTTCATTCTTTAACTGTATTCTTCTAAGTGTCGACACATCTTCTTTGTGTCGACACATCTTCATGTGTTGAAACTGTCAAGTGTCGACACTGCTTCTTGGTGTCGACACAAGTCTTCAATTTTATTTCTTCAGCTGAGTGTCGACACATTCCCTTAGTGTCGACACTTGTACTTAGAATATTTTGTAAACTTTTCTGTTCTTTGCTAAGTGTCGACACAGCTCCTTGTGTCGACACTTTCTTCAAGTGTAGACTCTTCAACTAAGTGTCGACACATTGTGCTGGGTGTCGACACTTTCTTCAAGTGTTGACTCTTCTGCATAGTGTCGACACATTGTGTTGAGTGTCGACACTTACTTCAATTACTGATTCTTCTGTTTGTGTGTCGACACATTGTGCTGAGTGTCGACACATTCTTCATATGTTGACTCTGCTGATTGAGTGTCGACACATTGTGTTGAGTGTCGACACTTGTCCTTAGTCTCTGCAGAATTTTGCTGAGTGTCGACAAAACTCCAAGTGTCGACACTTTCTGATGTAGACTCAGCTCTTCTAGGTGTCGACACTTCTGCTAAGTGTCGACACAGCTTTTCTGCATTCTTCTTCACTGAGTGTCGACACAGCTCCAAGTGTCGACACTTTCTGTCTGGTGTCGACTCTTCATCCTTGGTGTCGACACAATGACTCCAAGTGTCGACACTGCTTGTCTGGGTGTCGACACAAGCTTTCTCAAGTGTCGACACTTTCCCTCTGGGTGTCGACACATGGACTTAGAAACTTTTAGCTTCAGTCCAGTGAATACCTAACCTGCACAAGTAACTCAAACAAACATCAAATACATTATGATGTATATCATTGAGTTAGGTGAGGCTTCTTCAAATCAGGTACATTTGACCAATGTACCCAACAGTAAGCCTAGGTGAACAAGTCAACAAATAAGAAAAATAAGCACAACAAACTATCTAATCACAGAGCACATCCAAAACAAAAGAAAAAGGGCAACCAGACGACACAAGAAATTTTATAGTGGTCCCCAACCTGGGTACATCCACTCTTCTACCACCCTGGTAGGAATCCACTCGGGTTTTTGATCAGGTGCCTGACACCAATGAGCTTTTGTTCAGGTGCTCAAAAACCAAAACCTCAAGTCTTTTGGAAGGAGACTTGCAACCAGAATAATTTTGAAGGGAACTAAAACCCTGTATATGATTTGGAAGAAAGGTGATGGTGTCTTCTCTTTCTCAATAACAACTGAGAAGACTGTGGATTGATGTTAGCAGATTTGCTCCCCCTGAGATCTTGAATGTATCAGGAAAACTGGAGCACTGCTTCAGGGTGACAGGTCTTGAAAGCTTGAGTGCCTGGGCAAGAGATTATTCAGGGACTTCTTTGATAGATAGAGTTTTTGTTGTCCTTTGAAGTTGTCCTGGAGGATTGAAGATGTTCTCTAGCCTGGGCTGATTGCAGTAGAACTTTAGATTTCTGTAAGATTGTTGTTCTGTGCAATCTGTCTGTGTCTGACTGACTGTGTGTTGGGTACATTGGTCTAAATGTACCTGATTTGAAGAAGGCTCACCAAACTCAATGATATACATCAAAATGTATTTGATGTATTTTGAGTTACATGTGCAGGTTAAGTATTTGCAGGAAATGATGAAAAAGTTTCTAAGTCCATGTGTCGACACCCAGAGGGAAAGTGTCGACACTTAAGAAGACTTGTGTCGACACCCAGACAAGCAGTGTCGACACTTGGAGTCATTGTGTCGACACCAGGGATGCTGAGTCGACACCAGACAGAAAGTGTCGACACAAGGAGTTGTGTCGACACTCAGTGAAGAAAAGCCAGTAAAGCTGTGTCAACACTTAGCAGTTGTGTCGACACCCAGTGAAGCTGTGTCTACATCAGAAAGTGTCGACACTTGGAGGCTGTGTCGACACTCGGCAAAAGTCTGCAGAGACTAAGTACAAGTGTCGACACTCAGAATAATGTGTCGACACTCAACAGAAGAGTCAACACTTGAAGTAAGTGTCGACACCCAGAACAATGTGTCGACACTTAGCAGAAGAGTCAACACTGGAAGAAAGTGTCGACACAAGGAGCTGTGTCGACACTTAACAAGTATCAACACTGAAGACATGTGTCGACACCAAGAAGCAGTGTCGACACTTGACAGATACAACACATGAAGATGTGTCGACACAAAGGTGTTGTGTCGACACTTAGAAGAATTCAGCAAAATACTGAAGTACAAGTACTTGTGTCGACACTCAATCTCAGTGTCGACACATGAAGAAGAAGTAGTGTCGAAATAAAGAATCAACAACACAAGGAGTTGTGTCGACACCTTTTAGACTAGTGTCGACACTTAGACAACATGTGTCGACACTTGGTTTATAAGTGTCGACACTTAAAGACAGAAAGTCTCGACACTATCAGACAGTTAGAGAATTTTCAAGAACTGACTGGATGACTTGACAGCTGTCGTTCCAGCCGGTCTACAGCACCTGTCAGAGTTGTCAGAATTCAGTTATGGACCAGACCAGCCGGTTACCATGAAGAAGGCCTATAAATAGGCCTATGCTGTCTACAGAAATTTTTTGATAAAAAGGTTGTTGAAGTTGTCAAAGTTCAAATTATTCAACAAAGAAGATCTAGCTATTCCTCGAAGATTCAAGTGCAGATCTAAGAAGTTGGAGAGAGAGAGCTCCATCCAAGAAATCAGCCGTTGGAACTAGGCTGAGAAGAAGGATTCAGATTAGTCTGAATCTTAAGAAGCAGAGATCAAGGATCAACTGCAGAAGGAGTCAATCTCATTGAGTTCTACTTTCAAGAAGCTTTGAAGAAAGCTTAGTCAGATTGATTCCAGCTGAGTTCTTCCAAGAACTCATCAAGAAACTCACAACTCCCCTCTCTTGTCTTTGGGTTGCTGAGTTAACAATTGTATAATCATTTTTATCTTATAGGATCCTTTGGATCTGAGTTTTGTAAGCCTGTAATTATAAAGGCTGAGTGTAGGGCTTTGAGAGCCTGAGTGTAGGAGATTGAAATCTCTGAGTGTAGGCCTTGGTGGCTGAGTGTAGGCCTTTGTGGCTGAGTGTAGGCTTTGTGGAAAAGCTGAGTTGTAGGGCTTTGGGCCTGAGGTATAGGAACCAGTTTGGGTTCTGAGATAGTGGAGAAGTTTGGCCGAATCTAGTACACTGCTAGATAGGCGAAGGGGGAAAGTGGATGTACCCAAAGCTTGGGGAACCACTATAAAACTCTGTGTCTGCTGTGATTGCGATTTGCTGTGTATGCTGTGTGATTGTGATTGCTGTGCAAAAGTAGTTTAGATTCTGTGTTTAAAACTGATTGCTGCCATTAAAGTTTAAAAAGATTTTGGTCACCTATTCACCCCCCCTCTAGGTGTTTAGGTACTATATCTTTCAAGTGGTATCAGAGCCAGGTTACTCAAAAAAGAACTAACAGTCTGAGGAGATCCTGATTGGCAGATTCAGTCTAAGTCAAATTACAGATTCAAGAAAATCAAGAACCATGGGTTCCACAGAAAATCACAAGGAATTGGGATCCATGAAACTGCCTATATGTAGGAAGGAAATCTTTGGCATATGGAAGGAAAGGGTAAGGCTGTTTATGGAGGCCTCAGACCCAAGAATTTACATCACAGTAAAGGAAGGGCCATATGTGCCCATGAAGGTGTCAGTCCTAGATGCTAATCAGAGAACACCAAAGGATTTCTCTGAAATGACTAAGGATGAGATTATCCTAGCCACCATGGACAAAAGGTCTCAAAACATCATTGTAAGTGCCATAGATGATGCCACTTTTCAGAATCTAATACACTGTAAGATAGCCAAAGAGATGTGGGATACTCTCATTGTCTATATGGAGGTTCTGAAGAAGTTAGGCAAGACAGAAAATCCTTGCTAAATCAAGAGTATGAAAATTTTAAACAAGGAAAGGGTGATAACATAACTGAGTGCTACTAGAAGTTCTATAGGATAGTGAATGAACTCATGTCTTATGGAAGAGAGTTCAGTAATTATGAACTAAATGACAAGTTCTTAAGGTCCCTAACTAAAGATTGGGACACCAAGATCTGTGCCATTAGAGAAATGGCTAAGTTGGGAGAAATTCCTCCACCTACACTGTTTGGCAAATTGTTGTCATATGAAATGCAGTTGACAGTGAGGAAAGAGGAGGAGAAATCAACAAGAAATGAACATAAGGAAAGAACAGTAGCTTTCAAGACAGAAGCCACCAGAAAGTACAGAGGTAAGTCACCAACTCCACCTCCAAAGGTTGCTGAATCAGAGTCAGATGAGTCTGTCAGCACAAAGTCTGAAAGCAGTGGAAGTGATGAAGACTTTGCTGCCTTCACTAGACATTTTCAGAAGTTCTTGAAGAAGAAACAGTGGAGGTCAAGGCCTTCTACTTCACAGGGAAAAGAAGGCTTATATCAGAATAAAAAGACTTCAAAGAAGAACAGGAAGAGGACTAAGTCTAGCAAGACAACTGTTTCAAAAATAGTGTGCTATTGCTGCAATAGACAAGGTCATGTCGTTGCTGATTGTCCAGAAAAGAGAAAGGAGTCTAGTGACAGGAAAAAGACTCATTTCAAAGGCAAGAAAGAGAAGTCTTTTGTTGCCAAGAAGGAGAAGACTCTGTCAGATATTTCTTCTTCAGAAACTGAGTCAGATGCTGAGACAAACATAGGGCTGTTTGCTGAAGAAGAAGAAGAAGAGTTCATGCAGATTTTGGAGTCTATATATGAACAAGAAGACAGTCAATGTCAAGGGCTAATGGCATTGACAGAAGGTGACAAAATCCTAGAACAGCAAGGACCCAGTAAGGTACAATGTTCAACTCTATGTTCAATTTCTTGTGCCGGTACAGATTCAGATTCATCATCATCAAGTGATGAGAGCGCATCTGAGTCTGAAGCAGATATTCATCAGTTGATAGATGAATACAAGGTTCTGTTGCAAGCTTACAAGAAGAGCAAGTCCCTAGCCAAAAGTCAGGCAAAGGAAATTGTTGATCTTAAAGCTGCTGCAACTGAGGTTGAGAAGTTATTTGATCAAAAACTTAATGAGATAGCCAGACTGAAACACATAACAGTGATTCAGATGGGGACTATCACCTATAAGAATGATCAAATCAAGAGTCTGGAGATCAATCTTCAGAAGGAGAGAGAGCTTGTTGCTAGGTTTTCCAAACCTAAGTCAGTGTTACCCATAATTGATGAATTTGCTCATCACAAGGGTAAAGCTGGACTGGGTTTTATTAAACCTGCAAGGACTGTCCAGTCCAAGTCCAAGGGCAAAGCCCCAACATTCAACAAGTCAGCTGTAGATAAGACAACAAAGACAGTACCTAAGCAAATGTACAATAAGTTTGAATGTTGGTGTTGTGGCAAAGTTGGCCATTTTGCAATGAATTGTTGGCACAATGCTAGTGCCAAAGTGAGTAGCAAACTGCCTATTGGAAAACCAGTAGGTAGCTTTGTCAGGTTGCAAACTAACAAGTATCAAGGACCCAAGAATTCTTTGGGTTCTAAGGTTCACTAATCTGTTTTGCAGGTGAGTCCAAGTTGCCATGCCCCAATATGGTACTTGGACAGTGGATGTTCCAGACATATGACTGGAACTAGGGGACTACTATGGGACTACATTCCAATCAAAGATGGTCCAAAAGTAACCTTTGGTGGTTCTAAAAAAGGAATCATCAAAGGGTTTGGTAACATTTCTAGTAACTTAGTTACCATTACTCAAGTGGCTTATGTTAAAGGGTTTAAACACAACCTAATAAGTATAAGTCAATTAAGTGATATAGGGTATGACATCTCATTTGTTAAGAATGGTTGTCATATCAAGAGGTCAACTGATCAAGAGATCATTTTGACTGGCTATAGAAAGAGGAATGTCTATTGCTTAGACATTATGGTTGAGAACAATTGTTCTCCAGTGTGTCTTGTAGCTGATGAGACAGTCTCTCATTGTGTCAAATGGCACAAGAGGCTTGCCCATCTTAATTACAAGACAATTGGCAAACTCTTTAGCAAAGAGTTAGTGAGGAATGGTCCTCAAGTTAAGTGTGTTAAAGATGGTATTTGCTCAGCTTGTCAAAAGGGCAAGCAGACTAGATCCACCTTTAGAAGCATAGAAAACAAAGATGCTGTGAGGTGTTTATACCTCTTGCATATGGATCTCTTTGGTCCAATGCCATTTCACAGCTTAGGTAGGAAGGTCTATACCCTTGTAGTTGTAGATGACTACTCAAGGTTTTCCTGGGTGTTCTTCTTAAGACAGAAATCTGAAACACCTAGTGTCTTCCATAGCTTTGTCAAGCAAATTCAGAATGAACTAAACAGTACAGTGGTCAAGATTAGAAGTGACCATGGTACTGAATTTCAGTCTGATAGCATGGCAAAACTATGTGAAGACTTTGGGATATTTCAAGAGTTCTCTTCACCAAGAACACCTCAGCAAAATGGCATTGCTGAGAGGAATAATAGAACCTTGATTGAGGCTGGTAGGACCCTATTAAGTGATACATCACTACCAGAATACTTCTGGGCTGAAGCAGTAAATACTGCATGCCATGTTATCAATAGGGCAACCATAACTAAAGGCCTCAACAAGACCCCCTATGAGGTTGTGAAAGGCAGGAAACCAAACCTATCCTACTTCAGGATCTTTGGTTGCAAATGCTTCATACTTAACAATGGAAAGTCTTACTTAACTAAGTTTGCTGCCAAGTCCCAATAGGGAATTTTTGTTGGGTACAACAATAACAGTAAGGCTTATAGAGTCTACAACTTGTCTACACAAGTTGTAGAAGAAACTGTACATGTAGTATTTGATGAGACTAAACTTATTAACAATGAGTTGTCTAGTAGTGTATGCAGCCCCACAGGTTTAACAAAGAAGATGGACAAGCTCACTCTAGAAGAAGAATCTACTGCAAGACAGCAAGTAGAAGACAGTGGCTGTTGTCCAGGGGGAGAACTACATGTACCAATTGCTGATAATGTTCAAGGAGTACAGCATGATGGAGATGCTGAAGAGGTTCAACCAGAAGTTAGGATGCGTCCAGCCAATAGGCATCTTAGAGATCATCCAGTAGAGCAGATTATTGGAGATCCTAGACAAGGAGTACAAACAGGGAGCAGAAACCTGAATGCAGCAGTCTACTCCAGTTTTCTATCTCAAGTTGAACCAAAGAAGTTTGAAGAAGCCATACTAGATCCACAATGGACTGAAGTAATGCAAGAAGAGCTTAATCAGTTCAAGAGGTGCAAGGTCTGGGAACTAGTTCCTAAACCTAAAGACCACAATATAATAGGAATCAAGTGGATCTACATGAATAAGATGGATGAACAAGGGGTCATCATTAAGAATAAAGCAAGACTGGTTGCTAAAGGATATATGCAAGAAGAAGGTATTGACTTTGATCAAACATTTGCTCCAGTAGCCAGACTAGAAGCCATAAGGATGTTTCTTGCCTATGCAACCTTTCAAGGATTCAAAGTTTACCAAATGGATGTCAAGTCAGCATTTCTAAATGGTAATCTTAAAGAAGAATTCTATGAGGAACAGCCATCAGGTTTTGTTGACTCAACTTTACCTAATCATGTCTATAGACTTAGGAAAGCTTTATATGGGTTAAAGCAAGCCCCTAGGGCTTGGTATGAAACCCTATCTAGTTTCCTCATTGAGAACAAGTTCTCAAGGGGGAAAATAGATAAGACTCTATTCCTTAGGGAATCTAGAGGCAAAGTTATACTAGTCCAAATATATGTAGATGACATCATATTTGGGTCTACTGAAAGCAGCCTTTGCAAAAAGTTTGCAAAACTTATGCAAGGACAATTTGAGATGAGTAGTATGGGAGAGCTGAAGTTTTTCTTGGGTCTCCAAGTTAAACAGACTGAGAGTGGTTTATCCATTTATCAGTCTAAGTTCACCCTAGAACTCATAAGGAAGTATGGTATGGATTCATCCAGCACTATGAAGACTCCTATGGAGTCAAGTATGTATCTTAGCAAGGATGATGCAGGGAAACCTGCAGATGAAACCTTGTATAGAGGGATAGTTGGCTCCCTATTATACTTGACTGTAAGTAGACCAGATATCATGTATGCTACATGTGTTTGTGCAAGGTATCAAGTCTGCCCTAAAGAGTCTCATTTGACAACAGTCAAAAGAATATTGAGATATCTAAAGGGCACTCCCTATCTAGGCCTCTGGTACCCTAGGAATGGGGATTTTGAACTAACAGGTTATTCAGATGCAGACTTTGCAGGATGCAAAGAAGATAGAAAAAGCACTACTGGAACCTGTCAATTCCTAGGTGGGAGACTAATTTCATGGAGTAGCAAAAAGCAAACAAGTGTGGCTATCTCCACTGCAGAGTCAGAGTATGTGGCCGCAGGAAGTTGCTGTGCTCAACTTCTTTGGATACAACATCAGCTAGAGGACTATGGATTTAAGGTAAGTAGAACTCCACTCTTCTGTGATTCTACTAGTGCTATTTCAATAGCAAATAATCCTGTATCCCATAGTAGAACAAAACATATTGAAATTAAATATCATTTTCTTAGGGAGCATGTAGAAAGAGAAGATATTTTATTGGAATATGTGAAAACTGATAATCAATTAGCTGATATGTATACTAATCCCCTAGAAGAAGCTAAGTTCAATAGATTTAAGATTGAACTAGGAATGATAAACTTAGAGTAAGTTTATAGTATTGAAATTGGCCAAGTAAAAAGGTGTCGACACATAGGGATTTCTGTGTCGACACAGATAGTAGGTGTCAACACTTCAGGAAAAAGGTGTCGACACATCTAGAAAGTTATTGTCGACACTTCAGAATATTAGTGTCGACACATGACTAGTTGGTGTCGACACAACCAAAGTGGTGTCGACACTTAAGTTTTACTCAGAATTTTCTAAGTAAAGTCTCGACTATGTGTCGAGTTGAGTGGTGTCGACACATAAACAAGTGTCGACACATAAAATCTGTTGACTAAACTTGTGTCGACACATATGTGTCGAGACATTATAAGTCAGTGTCGACACTTATTGTCAGTGTCGACACAATTTAAGTTAGCTGTCCCGCCTGTTCATCTTCAAAATTAGAAAGGTATAAATAGGGTTTTGCCTTAGTTTGTCGACACGCTTTCAAAGTTTCGAGACCAAACTTCTGTGTCGACACCTCTCTTCTCTCAAGACAAATTCTACAAACCCTAATGGCTCCAAAGCTTGAGGAGAATGTCAACGAAGGATACGAGCTGGTGCGCGGTGCTTTTGAGCATGCCGATCAAGAAATTAAGGCTGTCGTAACCCTAGTAGTCGATTCAGGATTAAAATATCTAGTGTCCGAACCTACTAAAATCTGGAAGAAAGAGGTACTAGAATTTCTCAGTGGAGCTAAGATAGACGAAACTGGATTCAAAATCAAATCCAGGGTTCATGGTGAGAAGGTGAAGGTGTCACCTAAAAGTCTGAGGAAGATTCTACAGCTACCAAGAATTAAAGAGGAAGATGAGGTTACAGCTACAAAGACCAGGGAAGCTCTAACCTGGTGTGGACTGGATCCTAAGATGAAGCTTGGATCTGTGTTTCTTAGAAAAGGCATGAACAATCAAGGGAAATTCCTCTCAGAGATTGTTGGCAAAGTCATACTCAGCAAGCCAGGAGGGCATGACAGAGTGTCTGCCCATATGTTTAGTATAATGACAAGGATAATCTTCACTCTACAAACTGACTGGTCTATGGTAGTTTATGAGAAGATTAAAGAAAGTCTGAAGAAGCCCAACCTGGGCAGAATCATAAGTCTTTATCTTGCTGGTGTTATACCTGAAGTTATGGGACAGGCTGTTGGAAGTAAAATAAACTACATGAGAAAAATGGATATGAGAATTTTCTCCAGGTGGGACAGGGTGTTGTCTAAAGAGCTGCCAACCCCTGAGAAGAAAGTTCCTGAGAAAGTATCACCCCCAAAGAAGAAGAGGAAAACTGCTCCAGTGGCACAGGTTTCCACTAGCAGTTCTGAGAGTGAAGAACAAGTGGTCTTCACCCCTGATGAAGAAGACACAGGAACTGCTTTGAAGTCTCCAGCACAACAAGTGGATGCTGAAATCCAGGGGGAGCTACCTCAAGCTAGCCCCATACATAAAGATCAAAGCTAGGGGGAGCTTCTAGTTGTAGATGAACCCACTACACTGGAAAGTGAACAAGCAACCAGCATTATCCTAGAGGTAATCACTGAACTCAATACTTTAGAATTTCCTAGGAAGATACTGATTTGTTTGATGTTCATCAGCAAATTCAGCTGGATACCCAAGTCCTAGATGTTGTCTTGGAAGACACATCTGCTGCAGCTCAGTATGTATCTGATCCAGTGGTTGAAGAGCCCAGAGTTTCTCCAGCTCATTCACCACAGGAATACACCATGGAAGATTTATTTCTCAATCTGGATCAAGAAGATTTTGATAAAGAAACTGCTGCTGAAAAGGAGAATGCTCCAGTTGAGGGGGAGCAAGTATTATTTGTTGAAGAGCCTGCAAGGCATGAGATTGAGAAGCCCCAAGCTGCTGAAGAACCACCAAAGTAAAGGGTAGATATAGCCAGCTCCTCAGCTTCTGAAGATGAGGAGGCTGCAAGGGCTAGGAAAAAGAAAATTTATGTCTTCAAAAGAAGGAGCCAAAGTTATAAGAAGGCTTTGCAAACTGTTGCTCCACAACCTTTAGTTCAACAAGCACCATCAGTTGATTATAGTGCACTGATGGTTGTTTTGCAGATTAAATTGGATGAACATAGGAAAGCCATTGAGAAGTATGTGGATGAAGGGCAGAAATCACTACAATTTGATCTGGCCCAAGATATCAAGTCAATAAGATTTGAAATGAATCTTAACAAGAAGGAAATGACTGACTGCTTCCACAAGGGTGGGAATGCAGTAGTCTATCTTACAACTCATCAGGAGAAGATAAAAGCCCAAGTGGATGACATAGCTGTGAAGCAAGGTTATGTACTTGAAAATCAACTCAGGATGAATGACAATCTGACAGCATCTCATAATGCAATTGTCACAGAATTAAAGAATATAGGTGCTGGACCTTCTACCTCTACTGCTACTGTTAAAGCTGAATTTGACAAGGTATTTCAAGAAGGAATCAATGCTGTTAAGACTGCTATTCAAGACTCCCAGAAGGCCATATCTGAAGAACTTAAAAAGCTCAAACCTTTATTTAAAGATGGAGTCAGATACTTGGATAATCAAATCAGATTCCAGAAGGATGATGTCAGAGATCACATGGCTAGAGAAGTCATAAAGAGGGAGAGAGTTTTAGTCAAAGCTAGCTCTGATCATGCCAAATGGATATCTAATTCCATCAGAGCTACACTGGGCTATCCTCCACTTTGTGATGATGACAATGTTGCTGAATCTGGAATTCAGCCTGCATATTTAGGAGGGGAGCAACCAGAAGTGGCTCAAGTTATCTATCCTCCTCCAGATTTTGAAATGGTGCAAGTTGATATTCATCACATGTATAGCCCAACTGAAGGGAAGTCTAATGTCATTTTGGAAAAAGTGGTTCAGCCTATATCTGAAGCTATACAAGCAGCTCTTCAGAAAGAAGAAGAAGCTCTACAGAAAGAAGAAGAGACTAGACTTTCTAAGAAGAGGTTTAGGGAACAAGCTGAACAAAGGCCAGACTTTGAGCAGTGGAGCCCTACCTCAAGGAATATCATTTTAACTGCCTGGAAAGCTGCCAAAGATAACATTCAAGACAAGAATAAGTGGTTTTCTGAAGCTGAATGGAGAAAACATGAAATAAGGCAGGAGGCCATAGTTCAACATAGAAGGAAGGCCAAGATGGGAAAACTACCTCCTACTGCTCTAGAGCCTAGCAAGTACTTTCCTAAGCCTTACCATTACTTTGAAAGGCAGAAGATTAAAGCAGAAGAGTGTTGATGCACGAAAACGGCACCGGGGGGATAGCTGTCACCGAGGGGGTGATTGGGCCTCACAGGCTAGGTGAGGATGAAGGAGAAGGTTGCGGAGGAAAGGGAGAGGCTTGAGAGGAGAGGCGAGCCTTGATCAACAGAGAGGGTTGATCAAGAAAGAAGGAAGAGGGAGACCAAGAGCGGTCGAGCAGACAGTAATTGCAACGGTTGTTCTTGCAGGTTGGATGCCGAGAGGAGCGGAGCTGAGCAGAGGAGCAAGGCTTGCTGAGCAGAGGAGAGGAGAGGGGGCCGCTGGCAGCGGCAACAACACACTTCGCCCGTCGCGGCCTAAATGCCACTCCTGCGACGGGCTTTCCTTTTATTAAAAGCTAGAGGTTACAAGCTTACAAGTACACCTTTACAACAAAATCACTTAAAGGGTACAAGGAGAAGCTGGCGGCTAAAGGAGGAGAAAGTGCCAGAAAGCAGAGAGGAAAAGCTGCCAGAGACTAAGTAAAATAGTCTGCTAGCTGATGGAGGACTGGGAAACTGAGTCTGCAGAGTCTGCAGAGTCTGCTGGCAAGCTGCTGAAGCTGTGGAGGACTACGCGGACAGGAAACTGAGTCCGCAGAACTGGCTGGAGAGGTGATGACGGACTGGAAAACGGAGACCGCAGGGTCTGCTCTCAAGACTTGTCTTCAGCTCCAGGATCCGGAACCCCCTCAATGAGAGGCACCATGGGCTATTTATAGGCCCAGGGAAGTTCTTCTAGAAGCGGGGCCCAGTGACATCAACATGACGACCTGCGCGGACTCCGCGGACTGAGATTTTGCGTCCGCCATTGTTGACTGAGGAAGCAAGCGGAAGGACCCACCTGCAGAGAACTGGAGGTCGCCCCCTAGCGGGCGACCTGGGCGGACTCCGGGAGGAGTCCGCCCGGCAGGCCGGAGGCCGCCCCCTAGCGGGCGGCCTGGGCGGACTCCAGGGGGAGTCCGCCCGGCAGGCCGGAGGCCGCCCCCTAGCGGGCGGCCTGGGCGGACTCCAGGGGGAGTCCGCCCGGCAGGGCCTGGCCGCCCCCTTGCGGGCGGCCTGGGCGGACTCCGGGGGGAGTCTGCCCGGCTCGGCGCCGGGGCCGCCCCCTAGCGGGCGGCCTGGGCGGACTCCAGGGGGAGTACGCCCGGCGGGCCAGGCCGCCCCCTTGCGGGCGGCCTGGGCGGACTCCGGGAGGAGTCCGCCCGGCTGGGCGCCGGGGCCGCCCCCTAGCGGGCGGCCTGGGCGGACTCCAGGGGGAGTCCGCCCGGCGGGCCAGGCCGCCCCCTTGCGGGCGGCCTGGGCGGACTCCGGGAGGAGTCCGCCCGGCTGGGCGCCGGGGCCTCCCCCTAGCGGGCGGCCTGGGCGGACTCCAGGGGGAGTCCGCCCGGCGGGCCAGGCCGCCCCCTTGCGGGCGGCCTGGGCGGACTCCGGGAGGAGTCCGCCCGGTTGGGCGCCGGGGCCGCCCCTAGCGGGCGGCCTGGGCGGACTCCAGGGGGAGTCCGCCCGGCGGGCCAGGCCGCCCCCTTGCGGGCGGCCTGGGCGGACTCCGGGAGGAGTCCGCCCGGCTGGGCGCCGGGGCCGCCCCCTAGCGGGCGGCCTGGGAGGACTCCAGGGGGAGTCCGCCCGGCGGGCCAGGCCGCCCCCTTGCGGGCGGCCTGGGCGGACTCCGGGAGGAGTCCGCCCGACTGGGCGCCGGGGCCGCCCCCTAGCGGGCGGCCTGGGCGGACTCCAGGGGGAGTCCGCCCGGCGGGCCAGGCCGCCCCCTTGCGGGCGGCCTGGGAGGACTCCAGGAGGAGTCCGCCCGGCTGGGCGCTGGGGCCGCCCCCTAGCGGGCGGCCTGGACGGACTCCAGGGGGAGTCCGCCCGGCGGGCCAGGCCGCCCCCTTGCGGGCGGCCTGGGCGGACCCCGGGAGGAGTCCGCCCGGCTGGCGGGCAGAGGCCGCCCCGGGTGGGCGGCCTCGACGGACGGCGGCAGGAGGCCGCCGCCTCTCGGGCAGCAGGGAGGTCGCCCCTGGTGGGCGACCCTGACGGATGGCGGCAGGTGATTGCCGCCCCTTGGGCTGACTAGGAGGTCGCTCCCGGTGGTGCTGTTGGCCGACTCCTGCAAGGGAAAGCACTGCACGATTAGCGGACCTAACTGCATGTCCCGCGAGGGTGAGCCATGGGAATAGCCCGCCGTCCCGCACGGCACGCGGTTGCTAGGAAACCTAGGCGGACAGGGAAAACTGCCGCCTACGCGGGGACTCGTCGCGATCGAAAGGGAGAACCTATGGGTCGCGACTGGCCAGCTGGCCACCTTGGGAAGGATCGCCGATTTCTGGGTTAACATAATCCCCGCACTTTTTTAAGTTCCGAAGGGAACTTCGAAAAAGTTGGAGACCCACGAAAATCGTGATCCACCCCAAAGGAAAGAGAGGGGGAAGTAAGGAGAGATAGAACCTGAAGCCTCTCCTTACAAGCTTGGTGTTTCCTGTTTTATTTTCCTGCAAGAGGAAAATTAAGGGTAAGCACGTATGAGTGGTACATCGAGTGTGTACCTGACTTTGATTTTGCAAAACGAAGAAGGCGCTTCTCCTGTAAAGTTCTGCAAAATAATAGTGAGGGAAAACATAAAGGCATAATAACTTGCAAGTACCTGATAGAGGCTTGCAAGCACCTGTCATTCTCTGCAAAAAGAGAAGGGAAAAGAGTATACAAGGACAGAAAAAATGAGTTACAAGTACCTGGAAGGAACTTGCAAATCTTTGGTGATCTCTGCGAGAGAAGAGTTAAGAGTATGCATAGTACATGGAAGTAACTTGCAAGTACCTGAATGGAGCTTGCAAGTGTTGGTGACTTCTGCAAGAAGAGAGTTAGAGGCAGATATTGTATATAGAGATAAGCTGCAAGTACCTGAATGACTTGCAGATGTCTGCTAACCACTGCAAAGTGAAGAGTAAGCAGCAGAGATAAAATAATGATTTAAACTGCAAGTACCTGGATGAGGTTTGCAGGTGTCTGTTGTTCTCTACAAAGAGAAAAGTTAGAAGCAGACAATTTGCATATGAATGGAGCTTGCAAGTACCTGTGGAGAAGGCTTGCAAGGGTTTGCTAACCTTTGTGAGGAGAGAGATTAGAAGCAAATAAGACGCGAGGATAACCGCACCCGAACCATACCAAAAATGTTGATATGACTCGATTAATGTTTGACGCCATTAGAATTTGGCAAGAATAATGAGTAGCTCTGTGAATCTCCGTATGATAGAGCTTGAGTAGGCAAAGTATATGAGGTGAGCTTAAGCAGTGATTGCTGAAAATCTTTTGGAGATAACCCATGAAGGTTGATGAGATAGGGTCGATATGACCAAGTAGCAAGAGAAATGCCCGATGAACATTATCACGAAGTACAGATTAATGAATCGAGCACTAGCTGTTGACATGGCTGGAAATCCTTTTGGTAGGTTGGATTAACCTGTCCACCTGTGAAAGGAGGGAAGAGAGAAAAGGAGGTCTGTACCTGGAATGACTAAAGAGGGTTGAATGCTGCCACAGGTGTTCCCCGTGGGCCTTATGCATCACTTGCCCGAAAAATCATCCCGAGTACAGTCCTACTCAAAGCGGGCTGGCCGCGCATCCTCAAGGAGGAGGGAAAAGGAAAAAGAGGTCCATGTTCGGAATGACTAAGGAGGGTTGAATGCTGCCACAGGTGTTCCCCGTGGGCCTTATGCATCACTTGCCCAAAAAACCATTCCGAGCATGATCCTGCTCAAAGCGGGCTGGCCGCGCATCCTCAAGGAGGGCACAAAAGAGGAAAGCAAGGGAAAGGTCCTGAGAAGGACCGCTAGAAGGACCGCTCTCTCGCCTTGGGTACAAGCATCACTGATCAATGAGACGGGTTGCGCCAAGAGGCCTATCTTGTCTGTGTATTGATCAGTGGAGTTGCGAACCCGAGAAGGCACAGATCGAGGATACCGGAGAGTGCTTCGACCACCACAGTTGAAGGATGAGCAAAGAGACAAGGCTACGCTTGATTGCCATTGCTTGTCCAGCGAAGATCATCCTAACCGTAGTGTATCCTATAGGGCGCACAACAGAGCTAACACATGGGGCTCCCCTAGCACACACTCTGTGTCAGATGTTGGCTAGGATCCTAAGTCTGAAGCCCATAATCGTAGAATGAATTGCTCCCACTACACACATGGGTATACTCCCGCCATGTGTGGTCGAAGCGGTAGTGCGAGAACAAACTACGGAGGGAATGTTTCAGGCTCGGCGAAATCTCATTAGCGTAACGATCCTAAGAGAGGGAGAAGAGAGGAAGGAGCAACACAAGAAGGAAACTGTGTCAGTACGGGATCCCTGAATAAAAGCTTTGCTGTAAAGCAAGTAAAGAACACTGAAAAGTGTTGTAATGAAAATGTTTGAAAAGGAGAGACAGTAAGGGTTGAGATAACCCCTGTAGGTTGCAAGGAGCTTCGGAGGACTGTGAAGTCCGTCGCTAGCTTAGAATAGCCTTCCCAGTATACCCTCGTCATTGGCATCGAAGCATTCGACGGTTGGGTGAACAACGAGGAGGGGAGGCTCTTCGACGTGGTTCACTCCTCTTGAGGAGCAAGGAGCGTCTGCAATTTCTTTGCCCTTTGAAGTTGATGGATCAGGGCGATCTTCTTTAGGAAGCAAGTCATGCATCTTGCCTTGCCGGAGCATCCTTTGCACAAGCTGGCGGAATGCTCGGCAGTCTTCTGTTCGATGGCCTGACTCTTTGTGGAATTCACAATAAGGCTCTGAGTTTCTAGACCTCTGATCGGTCGGCCGATAGGGCTTCTTGTAGTTTGCCCTATCTTTCATGATCTGAACTACTTCTTGCACGACGTCGTCGAGATCAGACTCATGCAAGTCATCGTCTTGCTCTTGTTGAACAGTTGCCGTTTGAGAACGGGCCAGCGGCAGCAATGAATCTTGAGCATTGTCCCGGCTTGGGAAGGAGTATCGCTGGCGATGAAGCCTTCTCTCCTTCCTTGAGTAAGTTGGGGCGTGATTGCGAGGAGACCTTGGAGGATGCTTGTGGGAGGGATCCTCCTCGGATAGAAGTTTGGAGACGAAACCCGGATTGCTCTTTTCGCCTCGGATGTACGAGTTGGCTAGAGCGATCAACTCTTGATATGTCCTTGGAGCACGGACGTTAGCTTCAAATTTGAGAGGCCCTTCACGAAGACCGTGGATAAGAGCCACTCGGTACATCTCTTGATCAGTAACTTCGATGTCCAAAATCTCTCTTTGGAATCGATCAACAAACTGAGACCAAGTCTCATTCCCGCGCTGCTTGATCTCAAAGAGGGCTTCAGGACCGCCCTTTCTCTTAGTTGACGTAGAGAATCTGAGAAGAAACTCCCTTCGAAGATCAAGGAAGGAAGCGATGGAGTGAGGACGGAGGCCATAGAACCAGTCCCTCACTTGCCCATCAAAAGAGGTAACAAGAAGCTTGCACTTGGTTGCATCTGAAAGAGTCTTGAGAGCAACGGCTGACTCAAAAGCTTGGAGGTGCTTTACTGGATCTGTCTCTCCAGTGTAGGTTGGTAGTCGAGGCTCTCTGAAGTTTGCTGGAGTTGGCTCATGGCGGACACTCTCCGCGAATGGTGAAGGTTCTTCTTGCTCTCCTACAGCATAGGGAAAGAAAGGAGCATAAGCTGCAGCTGCAAAAGGAGCATGAGGATAACAAGGAAAAGCTGCTGCAGGAGGAGCAGGGGCAGGAGCTGAAGGGTAGGGATGACTTCCCTGAAAGTTGAGAACTCTAGCTGGACTTCCCCGGGCTGCTTCCCGGAAGAAGTTATGGCGAGCAGCGAACTCTTCATCTTGAGTCCGCAAAGGAGCTGCAGGCCCTTGCGGAAAGGTTGGAGTGTACGGGGGATAGAATGACGGGCAAGCTTGAGAGTAAGCTTGCTGACGCTCTGCTGTTGGTGTTGGGTTGATTGAAGCGCTGCGTTATAGCAGCAAGAACTTTGTTGATAGCTTGGAACTGTTGAGCATTCTCTCGGCGCGACTGCTCAAAGGCTTCCCAGAGAGGATCTTCACTGGGACTTGGAGCATGGTTCTCAGCTGACTGATGGTCTGACATGATTAACTGTTGCTTTCACTGCCTGTTCTGATCTGAAGGTTTGCGCGTGAGCTGTTCGGTTCCACGCTCACCGCACCCTGTTGATGCACGAAAACGGCACCGGGGGGATAGCTGTCACCGAGGGGGTGATTGGGCCTCACAGGCTAGGTGAGGATGAAGGAGAAGGTTGCGGAGGAAAGGGAGAGGCTTGAGAGGAGAGGCGAGCCTTGATCAACAGAGAGGGTTGATCAAGAAAGAAGGAAGAGGGAGACCAAGAGCGGTCGAGCAGACAGTAATTGCAACGGTTGTTCTTGCAGGTTGGATGCCGAGAGGAGCTGAGCTGAGCAGAGGAGCAAGGCTTGCTGAGCAGAGGAGCAAGGCTTGCTGAGCAGAGGAGAGGAGAGGGGGCCGTTAGCAGCGGCAACAACACACTTCGCCCGTCGCGGCCTAAATGCCACTCCTGCGACGGGCTTTCCTTTTATTAAAAGCTAGAGGTTACAAGCTTACAAGTACACCTTTACAACAAAATCACTTAAAGGGTACAAGGAGAAGCTGGCGGCTAAAGGAGGAGAAAGTGCCAGAAAGCAGAGAGGAAAAGCTGCCAGAGACTAAGTAAAATAGTCTGCTAGCTGCTGGAGGACTGGGAAACTGATTCTGCAGAGTCTGCTGGCAAGCTGCTGAAGCTGTGGAGGACTGCGCGGACAGGAAACTGAGTCCGCAGAACTGGCTGGAGAGGTGATGACGGACTGGAAAATGGAGTCCGCAGGGTCTGCTCTCAAGACTTGTCTTCAGCTCCAGGATCCGGAACCCCCTCAATGAGAGGCACCATGGGCTATTTATAGGCCCAGGGAAGTTATTCTAGAAGCGGGGCCCAGTGACATCAGCATGACGACCTGCGCGGACTCCGCGGACTGAGATTTTGCGTCCGCCATTGTTGACTGAGGAAGCAAGCGAAAGGACCCACCTGCAGAGAACTGGAGGTCGCCCCCTAGCGGGCGACCTGGGCGGACTCCGGGAGGAGTCCGCCCGGCAGGCCGGAGGCCGCCCCCTAGCGGGCGGCCTGGGCGGACTCCAGGGGGAGTCCGCCCGGCAGGGCCTGGCCGCCCCCTTGCGGGCGGCCTGGGCGGACTCCGGGGGGAGTCCGCCCGGCTGGGCGCTGGGGCCGCCCCCTAGCGGGCGGCCTGGGCGGACTCCAGGGGGAGTCCGCCCGGCGGGCCAGGCCGCCCCCTTGCGGGCGGCCTGGGCGGACTCCGGGAGGAGTCCGCCCGGCTGGGCGCCGGGGCCGCCCCCTAGCGGGCGGCCTGGGCGGACTCCAGGGGGAGTCCGTCCGGCGGGCCAGGCCGCCCCCTTGCGGGCGGCCTGGGCGGACTCCAGGGGGAGTCCGCCCGGCAGGGCCTGGCCGCCCCCTTGCGGGCGGCCTGGGGGGACTCCGGGGGGAGTCCGCCCGGCTGGGCGCTGGGGCCGCCCCCTAGCGGGCGGCCTGGGCGGACTCCAGGGGGAGTCCGCCCGGCGGGCCAGGCCGCCCCCTTGCGGGCGGCCTGGGCGGACTCCGGGAGGAGTCCGCCCGGCTGGGCGCCGGGGCCGCCCCCTAGCGGGCGGCCTGGGCGGACTCCAGGGGGAGTCCGCCCGGCGGGCCAGGCCGCCCCCTTGCGGGCGGCCTGGGCGGACTCCGGGAGGAGTCTGCCCAGCTGGGCGCCGGGGCCGCCCCCTAGCGGGCGGCCTGGGCGGACTCCAGGGGGAGTCCGCCCGGCAGGCCAGGCCGCCCCCTTGCGGGCGGCCTAGGCGGACTCCGGGAGGAGTCCGCCCGGCTGGGCGCCGGGGCCGCCCCCTAGCGGGCGGCCTGGGCGGACTCCAGGGGGAGTCCGCCCGGCGGGCCAGGCCGCCCCCTTGCGGGCGGCCTGGGCGGACTCCGGGAGGAGTCCGCCCGGCTGGGCGCCGGGGCCGCCCCCTAGCGGGCGGCCTGGGCGGACTCCAGGGGGAGTCCGCCCGGCGGGCCAGGCCGCCCACTTGCGGGCGGCCTGGGCGGACTCCGGGAGGAGTCCGCCCGGCTGGGCGCCGGGGCCGCCCCCTAGCGGGCGGCCTGGGCGGACTCTAGGGGGAGTCCGCCCGGCGGGCCAGGCCGCCCCCTTGCGGGCGGCCTGGGCGGACCCCGGGAGGAGTCCGCCTGGCTGGCGGGCAGAGGCCGCCCCGGGTGGGCGGCCTCGACGGACGGCGGCAGGAGGCCGCCGCCTCTCGGGCAGCAGGGAGGTCGCCCCTGGTGGGCGACCCTGACGGATGGCGGCAGGGGATTGCCGCCCCTTGGGCTGACTAGGAGGTCGCTCCCGGTGGTGCTGTTGGCCGACTCCTGCAAGGGAAAGCACTGCACGATTAGCGGACCTAACCGCATGTCCCGCGAGGGTGAGCCATGGGAATAGCCCGCCGTCCCGCAGGGCACGCGGTTGCTAGGAAACCTAGGCGGACAGGGAAAACTGCCGCCTACGCGGGGACTCGTCGCGATCGAAAGGGAGAACCTAAGGGTCGCGACTGGACAGCTGGCCACCTTTGGAAGGATCGCCGATTTCTGGGTTAACAAAGAGCTTAAGAAGAAAGACTTGAAAGGCAAGAAGCATGCTGAAACTGAAGTTGCTGAAGCTCCTATTCAAGCTAAAGTTCAACCTGGAAAAGGAATAATGATTAAGGAACCAGAACAGAAATAGATTTAGAATTTTCTTGAAGTTTACTTTGTAATCTTGTTGATGTAAAACATTTTGTGAACTTCTGAAAAAGAATATGACAGATATTAGAACAATGTGTTATATGTTAAATCTATTTCATATTTGTTCTGTGATGATGTCTATGTCTATTTCATATTTGTTCTGTGATGATGTATTTGTATACATGTGTGATTAATACATGTTTATGTTTACCCTGCTGTATATAATCCTGCTTTACATCATTTTGTAATTTTATTTATGAATGGTGTATATCATTGACTAAGGGTTATGACTTCTCCAAATAGGGGGAGATTGTTGGGTACATTGGTCTAAATATACCTGATTTGAAGAAGCCTCACCCAACTCAATGATATACATCAAAATGTATTTGATGTATTTTGAGTTACATGTGAAGGTTAAGTATTTGCAGGAAATGATGAAAAAGTTTCTAAGTCCATGTGTCGACACCCAGAGGGAAAGTGTCGACACTTAAGAAGACTTGTGTCGACACCCAGACAAGCAGTGTCGACACTTGGAGTCATTGTGTCGACACCAGGGATGCTGAGTCGACACCAGACAGAAAGTGTCGACACAAGGAGCTGTGTCGACACTCAGTGAAGAAAAGCCAGTAAAGCTGTGTCGACACTTAGCAGTTGTGTCGACACCCAGTGAAGCTGTGTCTACATCAGAAAGTGTCGACACTTGGAGGCTGTGTCGACACTCGACAAAAGTCTGCAGAGACTAAGCACAAGTGTCGACACTCAGAACAATGTGTCGACACTCAACAGAAGAGTAAACACTTGAAGTAAGTGTCGACACCCAGAACAATGTGTCGACACTTAGCAGAAGGGTCAACACTGGAAGAAAGTGTCGACACAAGGAGCTGTGTCGACACTTAGTGAAGAACAGTAAGATCAACAAATTATTCTAAGTACAAGTGTCGACACTATGGGAATGTGTCGACACTCAGCTGAAGTCTCAACAAGAAGAAGAATGTGTCGACACAAGGAGCTGTGTCGACACTTAACAAGTATCAACACTGAAGACATGTGTCGACACCAAGAAGCAGTGTCGACACTTGACAGATACAACACATGAAGATGTGTCGACACAAAGGTGTTGTGTCGACACTTAGAAGAATTCAGCAAAATACTGAAGTACAAGTACTTGTGTCAACACTCAATCTCAGTGTCGACACATGAAGAAGAAGTAGTGTCGAAATAAAGAATCAACAACACAAGGAGTTGTGTCGACACCTTGTAGACTAGTGTCGACACTTAGACAACATGTGTCGACACTTGGTTTATAAGTGTTGACACTTAAAGACAGAAAGTCTCGACACTATCAGACAGTTAGAGAATTTTCAAGAACTGACTGGATGACTTGACAGCTGCCGTTCCAGCCGGTCTACAGCACCTGTCAGAGTTGTCAGAATTCAGTTATGGACCGGACCAGCCGGTTACCATGAAGAAGGCCTATAAATAGGCCTATGTTGTCTACAGAAATTTTTTGATAAAAAGGTTGTTGAAGTTGTCAAAGTTCAAATTATTCAACAAAGAAGATCTAGCTATTCCTTGAAGATTCAAGTGCAGATCTAAGAAGTTGCAGAGAGAGAGCTCCATCCAAGAAATCAGCCGTTGGAACTAGGCTGAGAAGAAGGATTCAGATTAGTCTGAATCTTAAGAAGCAGAGATCAAGGATCAACCGCAGAAGGAGTCAATCTCATTGAGTTCTACTTTCAAGAAGCTTTGAAGAAAGCTTAGTCAGATTGATTCCAGCTGAGTTCTTCCAAGAACTCATCAAGAAACTCACAACTCCCCTCTCTTATCTTTGGGTTGCTGAGTTAACAATTGTATAATCATTTTTATCTTGTAGGATCCTTTGGATCTGAGTTTTGTAAGCCTGTAATTATAAAGGCTGAGTGTAGGGCTTTGAGAGCCTGAGTGTAGGAGATTGAAATCTCTGAGTGTAGGCCTTGGTGGCTGAGTGTAGGCCTTTGTGGCTGAGTGCAGGCTTTGTGGAAAAGCTGAGTTATAGGGCTTTGGGCCTGAGGTGTAGGAACCAGTTTGGGTTCTGAGATAGTGGAGAAGTTTGGCCGAATCTAGTACACTGCTAGATAGGCGAAGGGGGAAAGTGGATGTACCCAAAGCTTGGGGAACCACTATAAAACTCTGTGTCTACTGTGATTGTGATTTGCTGTGTATGCTGTGTGATTGTGATTGCTGTGCAAAAGTAGATTAGATTCTGTGTTTAAAACTGATTGCTGCCATTAAAGTTTAAAAAGATTTTGGTCACCTATTCACCCCCCCTCTAGGTGTTTAGGTACTATATCTTTCACTGTGTGTCTGATTGACTGTGTGCATGATTACTTTTTCTTCTGTTTTTTGTGTATATTTTTGACTGAAGAATCCTTCTGAAATTTGAATGCTTGAGCAGTAATGGCAGTCGGCCTGGGAAGGAAGCGGTAATCAATGATTTCCCTAACTGTCCTAAGGAAAAATGACATGTAATAATCCAAGATTAATTGCACGTTCTAACGGTAACATTCCGAGAAGATCTGGCATTAATTACTCCGGAATCATCGCCAAGAAACGGGAAGGGAAACTGGAGAAGACCTAGTATGGAATCGTCGAACGAAGAACACAATTCGTCGAGCTGAGTTTGAGTTCGTCGAGCTGAGCTTGAGTTCGTCGAGCTGAGCTTGATGAGTTCGTCGACCAGACAATGACACTTAGTCTTCTAGGGAAACTTGTCAATTCTGCTTCAATCTTCGTCGAACTGACAATCTTCATTCGTCGACCAGAGATCCACATTCTTCGAGCGAAGAACAGTTCTGGACTTTGTCAAAATATTCTGCATCTACTGATATTTAGTGTCGACATAAGTTGGTGTTGACTGATATCCTGTGTGTCGACATAAGTTTTCTGGTGTCGACATAAATTGTCTGGTGTCGACACAAATTGTCTGGTGTCAACACAAACCCTAAGTGTCGACACAAATCCTCTGAATTCAGGAATCGTCGAGTAGAATACTGAAATCTTCGACCTGAGAAGTTGACTTTGTCGACCTGAGAAGTTGAGAACTTGAGTTCCAAGTTCGTCAAGCTCAGAAACTTGTTCGTCGACCAAAGCCTGAAGCTGGACATAGAAAAATTCTGAAGTTATCTTGACTTTAGCTTGATGAAGAATCTCAGTCTTCGTCAAACAGAGAACAAAGTTCGTCGAGCCCGGCACTAAGAATTGTCTCATGATCGTCGAGCGCCGAACACCTTTCGTCGAGCTGAGTTCGACGAACGTCGAACTCATTTGACTTAGTCTTGAAAACATCTAAATCTTGAGTCTCTGATGGTCTTGATGATAGCTGGTCCATCTGATGTTGGCTCTAAGTACTTGGCCTATACTCTAGGACACAAACTTGACCCTGGCTATACATGTTGGGTCATATCCTAAGCTAGTGAACCTAGCCCAAATCAACTAGGGATCCAACAGAACTCATGACTAAGGTATTCCTTAGCATTATCAGAGCGAAAAACTTTAATAGAAATGCCAAATTGAGTTTTAATCATATAATATAAAGATTGCCAGATAGAAAAGAGTTCAGAGCGATCTTTTAACAGATACACCCAGGTATATCTAGAAAAATCATCTATAAAAGTTACAAAGTAGGAACTACCCCGACCAACGTTGAGGGTAGGAGCAGGACCCCAGACACCAGAATGAATGAGATCAAATGGGCGAGAGGAGCCACAACCTTGCTTCGGCGGGAATGAGGAGCGATGATGTTTGCCAAGCTGACACGCATCACAGTTGAGCGGAGAACTGGTCGGAGGTAAGTGTGGCAGAAGCTGTCGAAGAATCCGAGGAGGAGGATGTCCAAGGCGAAGATGCCATTGAAGCAGATCTGTAGAGGAAGAGGAGTAGGTGGGCAGAGCGGAAACGTTGTCGAGGAAGTAGATGGCGCCTCTCTCAGTCCCAGTTGCAATCGTCCGCTGGGTCCTCGGGTCCTGAAAAAAACAAGAAGTGGGAGTGAATAAGACGGAGCACTGAAGTTGCCGGCATAAAGTAGTAACAGATAATAAATTGCACGGGAACTTCGGGACATAGAGAGTGTCCTCCATGCGAAGCAACGGGGTGACTTGAACCATGCCCGTCCCAAGAACCGGGGAAGGTGAACCATCCGCCACACGAACCGGGGGCAGCCGGTCATGCGTTTCAAGGAGAGAGAAGCAATGAGGGTTGTCAGTCATATGATTTGTAGCACCCGAGTCAATCAGCCATTTACCTTGGGTAACGACGTGGGCACTACCTGAAGTCGTGGCCATAGAGGCAGAGGGATGAGAGGAGGCGGAGGTCGAGGAAGGAGCATCACCGGAAGGGCAAAGATGAGGATATTTCTGCCAGCATCGGTCAACAGAATGGCCGGTACGACCACAGTGAGAGCAGAGGAACCTGGATGAACTACGCCCGCCTGAGTGGTTGCGGCCACTAGGCCCCCCCCCCCCCCCCCCCCCGCTGAGCCTGGTGAGTATAGGACTCCTGGGAAGGGGGGGAGGAGGTCAACAGAGGCCGCTGGAGCAGTGAAGTAACAGCAGCAATGCGAGCCGCGGTGGCATCCAAAGTACGAGATTCCGCCTCACCCAAGATCTGCTGGCGGATCATATCATAGGAATCGGGAAGACGAAGAAGATAACAAACAACCAGGAGTTCCTGGAAGTGTTTGTGTTGGTCGGCCAAGTCCGCGAAGAAGGGGCAATTATGGAGGATCTCTGCGCCAAGAGCCTGAACCTGCTGATAAGCCGCAGCGGGAGACATGGAAGGGCGGGCGAAGAGGTCCGCATAAAGAGTATAAATGCGGGACGTCTGCCCCCCCCCCCCTTCGAATAGAGAGCAGCTAAGTGAAGCCAAGCGGCCTTGACCGTCTCATCATGGAGAATGACGGGAAGGCACTCATCAGAGAGGCTGTTGGCCAGCCAAGTGCGGACAAGGGCATCACTCGCATCCTAGTCATCAAATTGAGGAGAGTTAAGAGGAGGAGGGTCATCGGTGAGGTGATGACGCTTGCGCTGAGAGCGAAGAAGAAAGGTGAAAGAAACGCTCCAATCGGGATAGTTGGAGTCAACAAGTTTAGAAAGCGTGCCAAGGTTGCCCGAAGGAGTAGGAGGAGGAGGAGCTGTAGGAGTGGTGGAGGTAGAGATAACGGGGGTGGAGAGACCGGAAGTAGTGGCCATAGAGTAGGCAGGAAACTGCATGAGAAGAAGAGAAGCAGCGGGGAGAGGAAAAAGGAGAGCAAGCCGAACGACCTAAGGAGGAGACCGGGACGCGAGAAAGAAACCGCAGCGAACAAGGACGAAACTGCAACGGGCTGAAGAGAAGAAGCTACAGCGGCACGGTGGCAAAACATCAGCGGCCAGGAAGCAGACCAAGACACATGGAAAGAGGTCGCGCGAACTGAAAGAGGCCGAGTGAATAGAAGAGAAGAGGAAGCAAGGGACCCAAGAGAACAGGCCGAAGAAAGTCGCGCGAATAGGGAGAAGCCGCGCGAACAGGGCAGCGGACAGAAGAGAAAACAAGCCGCGAGAATAGATAGAGCTCAGTCAGGAGGAAAGGACCGAGTGCTTTGATACCATGGAAAAGAAGAGAACACGCAGCAACAAACAGACAGAAATTTGAATAATTGAAAGTTTATTATCCAAAAAAGATATCATTTACAAAGGTATGACCTCCCTTTTATAGAATGGAGGAGATAAGAGAGAGTACAAACAAACAATGTGGGACTAAAAATGTACAGGGCTGAGCGGCTAGAAAATAAAGAGTCTGCACAGGCCGCGCGGTTAGACAGATGGGCTAACCGCTCAGCAACTCCAGCAGGAAGAGAACATGCCACAATAGGAGACCGATAGACTGCCCAGTCAACAACCCGCCAGACAAGACCGCAAGGCCGCCCGGTCTAATACTTCAACATGGGCTAAACCTAAATTATAGGCAAAACTGAAATGCAAGAGTAACTAGTAAATCTAGGGTTTCACCTTCACTCACCTCGACGTCTCGGGGTGGTAGGATGGGTCACTCGGGCTGTAGGCTCAGTGGTTTTGGTGGTGGGCAGGTTGGCCCGGTGAGCTTTGGCTCGGTTGTTGTTTATGATGGGCAGGTTGGTCCGGCGAGCTTTGTCTCGGTTGTGATGGGCTGGTTAGCCCGGCGAGCTTTGGCTCGGTAATGGTTTGTGGTGGGCAAGTTGTCCTGGCGGGCTTTGGCTTGGTTGTTATTTATGACGGACGGGATGGTCCGGGGAGCTTTGCCTCAGTAGCAGATACATAAGGTTGCATGTGCATAAAGGAAAAGGTGGTGGGTCTTCGGTGTTGGAGGGTCGATGCACCAACGCCAACACGTTGACTCGGCGAGTGTGGTTTAGCACTTGGCCAAATGAAGTCCGGTGCGCAAGCCGGCAAGTGTACGCAGGCGCTCTGCTTTGTGCACCAGCGTTGAGGCGTACGATAGGTCTGACTGGTAGTGCAATCACCGGTTTAGAGGTGGGCGAGGCCCAACCCACCACTTCCGTTTGCCACTACGGAGGTATCCTGGGAGGTTCGACTCCAGAAAGGGGGAACTAAAGGTTTGTGTACACAGAGTCGAGTGGGTGAGTTGCACTTGCATGTTCACACCATGGCATAATTGTATTTCATAGAATAATCATTGCATATAACCTGACACATATTGTATAAGTGGTATGGGACGCTCTATACAATAGGCCCTGCAAAACGACCCCTTAGTTTATAAGTTCGCGCAAGCGTGCTTATAAGTTAAAGGTTTTATTTGATATTACATATTTATGCTTGCTGGAAAAATCGACACCCTATCGTATAAATTAGTATGAGACTTTTTATACGATAGGAGCCATATAAAATATCCCTTAGCTTATGTGTCTTCATATAAGTTAAGATTACGTTCTTATTCAGTTTTTCATACCTATTTTGTTGCCATATATACTGTAGAACTGCTAGATTAGTTCCTCCGCCATCTGATACTTGTTATTCTCCACTTTCATGTCCTCTCTTTTCCTTCTCCCCGCTCGGTGCCTAGGAGCCATGGGGGAAGTGGCGGGGGATGATAGGACTTAGTTTTTTAGACTAACGGTTTTCGAACCACATCATTTTAGGGGACCGTGGAGCCCAGCATAGAGGAGCAGCCCCGGAGATCGGCACGCATGGAGATGGGTCAGTCTAGTACCGGAGTTCAGATGACAGGGATTGTGTGTCCTGATCATTATTAGTTATAGTATTTGCTTACGCGTTGAGAGATTTGTAGTGAGGATTTGATGTACCGGGCATGAGCCCAAGATTTAGTATGTTGTCATATCTGTGGATACTCCCTTTGTGGAGAATATTTATATATATGTGATTTTTGTGGACTTGCTTTACCATTGGCTACGGTTGTGATCGATTTGGCCGACAGGATTGGCGTTTTATAGTGATGACCTTCCCGGGTGCGAAGGTGTCACCGCAAAGCGGCGGTTCTGGGCCTAAGACCCCGGTGTTTTAAAAAGGAAAAAGGGGGGGGGGGGGTCTTACACGTGGGATCCCACAATTCTAATGATCAATCCACAGACAAGCAATAGGCCACTTGGCGCAACTGGTCTCATTGATCAGTGATGGTTGTACCCGAGGCAAGAGAGCAGTGCATCTGTCGCTTCCTTCTTAGGATTTTTGTGCGCATGTCTCCCTTTTGTGCTCTGTCAAGGGAGTATAGGTAGTCCTCTTTGTTATCAACTGCCTCTTTCACAGGTGAACAGGTTAATCCGACCTACCAAACGGATTTCCAGCATTCAGTTTGCTTGTGCTCATCTTATATGCCTTGTCTGCATAATCTCTACCAGATGATAACCTATACAAGCTCTCTTACTCTCATTTTTCATTTACTGCTTGCTTGAGCTCTATCAGATGATGATTCATAAAGCTATTCATTGCTCTTATTAAACGCTAATGACATCAAACATCGATCAAGGAATCCAACTCTCTTTGATCATCAAGCAATACTATTGGGATCAAGCAATACTATTGACATAATGCATCAAGCTTCTTCTCTGCTAATCTGATCCTATCCACCCTATCTTATCAACAGTCAACACTTGCAAGCCTTCTCCCAGGTACTTGCAAGCTCCTTTCATATATATATATCTACTCGTAACTCTTTTCTTGTAGAGACTAGCAGACACTTGCAAGCCTTCTCACAGGTACTTGCAAGCTTCTTTCGTATATTGTCTGCTTCTAACTCTTCTCTTTGCAGAGATCAGCAGGCACCTGCAAGCCTCATCCAGGTACTTGCAGCTTAGTCTTTATATGCAATATCTGCTTCTAACTCTCACTTTGCAGAACACAGCAGATCCTTGCAAGTTTCTTCACAGGTGCATGCAAGCTATTTTCATGTTTTGCCTACTCCTAACTCTCTTCTTTGAAGAAAACAGCAGAACCTTGCAAGTTTCTTCACAGGTACTTGCAAGCTATTTTCATGTTTTGCCTACTCCTAACTCTCTTCTTGCAGGGGTCAGCAGACCCTTGCAAGTTTCTTCACAGGTACTTGCAAGCTACCCTCATATATTTTGTCTGCTCCTAACTCTTTTCTTGCAGAGATCAGCAGACACTTGCAAGTTTTTTCATAGGTACTTGCAAGCTACTTTTATATATCCCATATTTGCTCCTAACATCTCTTTTGCAGAAAGCAACAAACGCTTGCAAGCCTCCATCAGGTACTTGCAAGTTATTATGCATCCATTTTTCCCCTCACCTTCATTTTGCGGAACTCAGTAGAAGACACATCTTCTTCGTTTTGCAAAGGCAAACTCAGGTACGCGTGAAGTGTACCTTTCATACATGCCTACACTAACTTTTCCTTTGCAGGAAAAAGACAGGCAGTAGCAGCCTTATTAGGAGAGACATCAGGTTCTATCTCCCCTTGTCTCCTCTTCCTTTGGGATGGATCACGATTTTCGTGGGTCTCCAACTTTTTCGAATTTCCCTTCGGAACTTAAAAAAGTGCGGGGATTATTTTAACCCCGAAATCGGCGATCCTTCCCAAGGCAGCCAGCTCGCTCGTCGCGGCCTGCCACAGGTTCCTCCTAGAGGCCGCAATGCCCTAGGGTGGGCGGACAAAATTCTCTGTCCGCTCAGGCCGCACGGCTTGTGCGGTCTCAGCGGTCTGACCGCCCAGGCCGCGTGCCTTCCCTTAGTCGGCAGGGGCCGCGGACTGCTTCCGTAGTCCGCCTCTACAAGCCGCCCCTTTTTCAGCTTAACCGCAAGGTTGTCACCGTAGGACTCTCCTTGTCGGACTCAACTCCCTATCTGCCCAGGTGGGCGACAAGTCGCATCCTTTGTAGGAACTAGCCGCTCTTTCATCCCGCTCCTACAAGTCGTTCTTCAAGAACACCAGACCGCTCCAAACCGCCAAGCATAGGTGGCGACCTGCCCCCAGGCCACCAGCCGGCTACCGCGGCTTCCACCTCGCCAACACGCGCGGCCTGCCTCGTCAAGCTCGGTAGATCGCTCAGCCCTTTCCATCGGCAACATGGGAAGCCGACTCCTCCAGCCCACCTATAAAGAGCGGACTCCAGCTCCGACTACCCGCTAAAACCAGCAGCAACGTCCCATTCAACGCAAGCTCGGCAGACTCGAAGTGTGTCCAAGACTTCCAGTCTGCTTTCATCGCTGAACCCTAGCAACCTCAACAGCCAGGCTCTCCATCTCCAACATAAACGGACTCAGCATAGCAGCAGGAGCAGACTCGGTGGACTCCGCGGGCTCTCAATGCAGTCCGCCTCTCAGCCAGCACCAGCTCTTCTCCAGCGGCAGGGTCAACCTCCCTCAGTCCGCGGTCTTGGCACGGACTCAGTCAGTAGTGGCGGACTCCTTCCAGCCCGCCAGGCAGCAGATCCTCCAGAAGGCAGTCCCAGTCCGCATAACCTTGTGCAGACTCGGCGGACCCCGCATGCACTCTTCAGCTCGCACCCCCTTATAGCTCCCTCAGCTCAATAGCAGCGGACTCTGCGGATTCTCCTTGCAGTCCGCCGCTTAGCCTCCAGCATCCTCCACCCCAGTAGCAGGCGGACAGTCCCAGTTTAGCAGTGGCGAACTCTGTGGACCCGCATCGCAGTCTGCCACTAAGTCTCTCAGTTCGCTGTCAGCAGCATCGGCTTTAGAAGAAAGCCCTAGTACGCGCGGCCTGTTGCAGACTCGGCGGACTTCGTCCTCTTCTTTCCCAGGTTACCGTCTCACCGAGGGTAACGTCACCGCAAGCCGTTACCCCCTCGGGCCTATAAATAGACCCCCATACCTCTTATATGGTGGAGATCCAGCGTCAGATCAAGACTCAGACACCCCAAGGTGCTCACGCTCGAAGACTGTCCGCAGCAAGCCCATTTCCTGCGGACTCCGTTTCTCAGTCTGCACCCCTCTCTGTGCCTTCAGTCGCGCGGCCTGCCGGCCTCTGGTTCTCCAGTCCGCGTGGTCTCCTGTTTCCCTTGACCGCGCAGCCTGCCGACTTCGTTTCTCCGTCCGCGCGGCCTCCTCTGACATTCCTTTTCCTTAGTCGCCAGCTTCACCCATTGTACCCTTTATTGCTTTCTTGAAAAGGCGTATTGTAAGCTGTAACTGTCAATATTAATCAGAGGAAAGCCCGTCGCAAGAGTGACATTTAAGCCGCGGCGGGCGAAGTCTGCTGTTGCCGCTGCTAGCGGCCCCCCTCTCTTCTTCTTAGCTCAGCTCAGCTCAGCTCCCTCGGCACCCAACCTGCAAGAACAACCGTCCAAGTAACCGTCTGCTCGACATCTCCTGATCAACCTCCTCTCCTGATCAACCTCCTCTCCTGATCAACCTCCTCCGCTTCTCTCAGCAAACCTCTCCTCTATCCCCGCAACCCATTTGACAAGCGCTTGCTCCACTCTCAAGCACTCAGAAGCTTCCTCTTTCCCCGCAACCTTCATCCTCTTCCTCTCCTAGACTGTGAGACCAAACACACCCCCTCCATGTTAACTAGGTGGTGCCGTTTTCGCGCATCAACAAACCCACTGTCAACCAGCACTTGATTCGCAGCAACCACTTGAGTAGGCTCTTGAATAGCCTTCCGCAGCACTGAGATGTGAAATACATCATGCAAACCGCTCAACTCCACCGAAAGAGCCAACTGATAGGCGGCTTCGCCAACCCGCTCCAAGATCTCAAAAGGGCCAACATACCTCAGACTAAGCTTCTTTAAGCATTGAATCCTTAATACGCCCTTAAACAGCTTTATCTTGAGGTGTACCCAATCGCCCACCGCAAACTCCACGTTCTGATGTTTGGCATTATGATACTTTGCCTGCCTATCTTGAGCAACAAGTAGCTATTCTCGAATCAACTGTATCGTTGATGAAGCATTTTCAACGTCCCTTTGCTTGTACAACTTCGATTCTCCCATTTCTACCCAAGCCAACGGCATACGACACCTCCTTCCATACAGAGCCTCAAAAGGTTCCATATGAATGCTAGCTTTGTAATTGTTATTATACGCGAACTCAATCATAAAAAGATGGTCCTCCCACCTTTTCCCAAAATCCAAAGCACACATACGAAGCATATCTTCCATCATCTTGTTCACCCTTTCAATCTGACCATCTGTCTATGGGTGAAAAGTCGTGCTGAAGTTCAAATTGGTACCCAACAACTGATGAATGAGCCTCCAATCGTTAGATGTGAAACAACCATCTCGGTCACTAACGATGCTCTGGGCTATGCCGTGTAAACGGACTATGCTGTCCACATAAAGCTTTGCCAGCTTTTCCACTGAATCATCCTTCCTATTGAGTATGAAATGTGACACATTCGTTAAACGATTAACAACCACCCAAATGGCATTGTTCCCCTTTTGCGATCTCGACAAGGCGTGCACGAAATCCATGCAGATGTCATCAAATTTCCATTCCGATATAGGCAAGGACTTTAGGAATTCGGTAAGCTTCTGGCATTCAGCCTTCACTAAGGCATAGGTCTGACACTTTGCCACATATAATGATGTCTTTCTTCAGACTTGACCACCAGAACAGTTTCTCCATGTCCTTGAACATCTTATTGCTCTTGGGGTGAATCGAGTACTTTGTAAAATACGTCTCATACATCAATTATTATCGCAACTTCCACACATTGGGGACGTACAGTCGGCTCCCTTTCCATAAAAGGACATCATAGACAAAGAACTGTTTGTTAGATCCATCAACGGCTTCCACCCAGTGACGTTTCAAGCTCACGTCTAACTCCAAGGCCCACCGAATCCTGTCTGCAAGGTCGTATTGAACCTCCTTCCAACTCAAACACGTGTTTGTTCTAGATCCCTTATCAACACAAGTGATCTCCAAGGTCTCCAAATCCCGAATAAGCCGCTCGTCATACATCTGTAACCAGTTGGCTTGTGCAGGAGTCCTACGGCTCAAAGCATATGCCATAACATTTCTCTTCCCAGGAAAATAATGAATCTTATAGGTGTAGTCCCCAAGGAACTCCATCCACCTACGCTTACGCATGTTCAGGTCCTTTTGATCTATCAGATACTTTAGGCTCTTATGATCTGAATAAATATCGACCTTAACCCTATACAGATAATGCTTCCAAAGTTCGAGAGCGAATACCACGGCCGCCAACTCCAAATCATGGACCGAGTAATTCCTCTCATGCACCTTCAACTGGTGCGATACATAGGATATCACCTTCCCGTGCTGAAGCAAAACACAACCTAATCCACTCCTAGAGGCTTCACTATAAATCTCAAAGCCCTCTGATCCACATGGTGAACATAAGACAGGTGTCGTGGTCAGACGACACTTTCTTTCTTTTAAAGCTTGTGCGCACTCCGGTGACCAAACAAACTTCTGATACTTTCTTGTTAGAGTGGTGAGGGGCAATGCTATCTGGGAGAAGTTCTCTACGAAGTGCCTATAATAGCCGGCAAGCCCCAGAAAACTCCGGACTTCCGACACAGTAGACAACACAGGCCACTCCCGTATCATAACGATCTTCATCGGATCTACGACAATTCCCTCTCCACTGAACACGTGACCAAGGAACGCTACCGAGGACAGCCAATACTCATATTTGGAGAATTTGGCGTACAGTTGGTTCCTCCTTAAGGTCTCTAATACCATATGTAGATGCTTGAAATGATCATCCTTGCACCATGAGTACACCAATATATCGTCGATCAAGACTATAACGAACCGGTCCAAGTACTCTCTAAACGTCTGGTTCATCAGATTCATAAACACGGATGGCTCATTCGTCGGCCCAAATGGCATGATAGTGAATTCATAATGCCCATAACATATGCTGAGATAATGTCACTTTCCCTAATTCTCAGCTGATAGTACCCGGATTTCAAATCTGGCTTCGAGTACACAGTCAACCCAGCCTGCTGATCAAACAAATCATCAATCCTCGGGATCGGATATTTATTCTTCTCAGTCAGCTTATTCAACTCTCGGTAATCAATGCACAGTCGTAAACTTCCATCCTTCTTCTTAACAAAAAGGACTGGCGCACTCCAAGGAGACGAACTTGGACACACGTACCCTTGATCTAACAGCTCGTGAATATGTACCTTCAATTCTGCCATCTTCTTAGGCGCTAAGAGGTACAGGGAGCGTGACACAGGCTTGGCACCTGAAACTAGCTCGATGTTGAAGTCGATCTCTCGCTGAGGTGGGGATCTAGGGAGATTTTCAGGAAAAATATTAGGAAACTCTGATACGACCGGGATACTATCCAGACCTGGCTTGGGCTACAAAGCCTCCACTAAAGTGAAGAATAGCTCTGCGCCACTATGAACTGCCTTAACTACCTGGATAGCAGACATCAAAGTCTTGATCGATCCCCTCATGCCAGAGAATGTCATCTCACGCTCTATATCCACTACCAGTCTGACCACCTTGCGATTGCAATCAATGTACGCAAGCTGTTCTGAGAGCCAGTCCATGTCAAAGATCACATCAAACTCCACTATCGGTAGTAGTGACGCTTGTAAGTCAAACTTTTGACTCTCAATCCGTACCTTCATGCAACAAACTCTATCTGCGTGTATAGAACACCTGTTAGGCATCAGAACATCCAATTTATCCATTTCCATCGAAGAAGGCACTCCGATGCGCGATACAAATTCCTCGGACAAAAAGGAGTGTGAAGCTCTCGTATCGAACAGTGATCTCGTCGGGCAATTAAAGATGAAAACAAAGACTAGCACAAGATGTCATACGCTAACGTGCATAAGGCAACAAGTATGTAAAGCTAAATGTGCTTTTGATTAAATCATACCTGACACCACATCAGCATGCTTTATGGCCTTCTGTTGGACAAGGTTGTAAACTCTAGGCTAGACTGGAGCATATTGGGATACGGTTGACTCCACCGTCTTTCCCTTCTTCGCATAAGTTGCTCCAGACTTCTTCTCTGACTTCGGATACCCACTCCAACAGTCTCGGGCAAATTGTCCCTGTTTGCCACAATTATAGGAAGTAACCAGACCTTGCCTTATAGTAACTTCAGACGCACCCGAAGGTGGAGCTGGACCCGAAGTCATAGCCTTCTTGTTCCACTTACAGAACCCAGATTTTGACGAGCTCGACACCTTAAACTCCGACTTCTTCAAGCTTGAGTCCTTCTTCTCTTGAACTCTCTTCATATCTTTCTCCAGAGATCGGGTGGTACAGACCAGAGTTAGAAAACCCTGCGTCATAGGCCTAGAGAGCAGAAGCCTTAGGTCATCACGCAGACCCTCATAGAACTGGTTGGTCTTACGCTCCTCGTCAGCAAAAGTAGCGCTAGCATAACGTCCCAACATCATGAACTCATGGAGATACTCATCCACGCTGCTATCTACCTACGTCAGTCTCTGAAACTGATTCTCCATGTCGATCCTATGCGCCGAGCGGAGGTATATAGCCAGGAATAACCTCGAGAACTCCTCCATCGAGACATTAGTGAGTTGTCATCCAACCAAGAGGTGCAGCTCCAACTCTTCCCACCACAGTCTCGCCTCTCCATCCAACAGGAAAGCGGCTATGGTTGAATTCTGCCATTCTTCCCTTTCAGTTGCCGTCATGACTCTCTTAACACGAGAGCCAATCCTTGGCCTGGGTTGGGGGGTTGGGGTTCCAGTCCCATTTAATGGAGGATTGAAGCTCATCACATGTTTAATCTGCTTTTCTGTCACTCTTCTTGACGCCAAAGGTTCTACAGCCACTCTTTCCACCACTCCAGGCTCCGCCGCACGAAGCGGCACCTACTCCACAATAGTGGCAGGAGGTTGTCATTGCCTCCCTGGCTGGGCATTTATCATTTCAAACACCGCCTCAGCCACGAGTCTTATCGGTTTTTCTAAGGGAGGTGTTGCAGGTGAATCATTAGGTGCACTGCTTTCTGCAGAGTGCGGACATTCTGACTGTTTTGCACCACTCCTGGTCACCTATATACGTAGGACTAAACATTAAGGGACCAAATTAAATCGCAAAACACAATCATAGGAACATGCAGGTTCCTCGAACATGTGTATTTTCATTCCTAAGTGCACATTCACGAGTTCTTTTCATGTTATAATGATGACGCACATACATGTGCTCACCACCCCTTAAAAGAATTCGCCCACGAATTCATATAAGAAAGACCGACAGTGTAGTCTGATATCAAATTATAATACCCTCATCCGTCACATGAGATATAACAGAAGGTCCGGCCAGGACCCCACACTCTATACCACAGATAGTCAGTGGAGTTACATATTAATACCAAAAAAACTATTATACAATATCAAACCCTAACACAGAGCATTCTAGTGGAAGCTTTTAAATCAGTTGGAAGAACTCATCACAAATCATGAATGTCCACTATAGCTCAAAGCAGGAATGAAAGAATCAATACACAAGGAGTTTTGGCCTTACAATTGTTTACTTAAAAAATAAGTGTTTTACATACTTCGGCACTTAAGCCGACCATACATGAAAATAGGAAAAGAAAACACCTCGCAATGGCCTTCAACGGCCAGCACTGCATCAAGGGCTTCAGCCTGGTAGTTGCCACTTGTATCACATGTTCCTGCATAAGAACAATCCACCGAATGGTGGCAAAACAAGGCAACGGTCAGCTAAAGCTGACCAAATTATAATGACCCCACCCCTTACTCGGGGCGGCGGTACTCTTTACCTGCAATATATTAGCAACACCAAACATAGCAATGAAAGTGCAGTTTAAGCACACGTCACCACTAGTGTAGGCACGAAAGGCCACACACCCCGTGCTCTCAGGGGACATTCTCGGTGTCCGGACAAAAACCAGGGACTCACCACCGTTCACAAGATGACAACAATCATGAGAATTTTGGTAGTCTTTACGGCCTGCGCAAGGACAAAGACCCGTAACTATGGCAGCGACAGGTAACACTACCAACGAACGCTCGACATAGCTACTAGGTAGGTTCTTCCCTTTCTGGTTACTCACATTGATAGGGCATATAGCCATGACGCGGGTCGACCTCCCCCTTCCCTTTTCTCCAGTCATTATATAACCCTGTTATGATATACGAATGGCTCTTAGACTGTAACACCTCCATCCGTTATATGACATATAATAGAGTGTCCAGTCGGGGCCCCACACCATATGCCACAAATAGGCGACGGGGTTATAGGTTAATATCAAAGACTAGTACACGCATCCTAACTCAGAGCATTCTAGCAGAAGCATTAGGGGTTATTACAGAACTCATCAACCATGAATGTCCACAATATATAAAAAAACATATTTATATATCTCACAGGAATGTATACAAAATATGCAAAAATATTTGGCCTTAAGGCTTTATAGTTATTCTTCACAAGTGAGGATTACATACATCGGCACGCAGGCCGGCCACACATGAAAATAGTAAAACTTTTCTTCATTCGGCCATCAAGGGACAGCATAGCAGCAGCAAGGGCTTCAACCCACTATTTCCTGCTCGGCTCTCCAACACATGCATGGGGATAATCCACCGCAATGGTTGTAAGCAAAGCAATGGTCAGCATTCAGCTGACCAATTTATAACGACCATACCCATTTACCGGGGCAGTGGTATTCCTTCCCTGCAGAAATAACATTTTCACAAGCAGATATATCACAAAATGTGCACTCACGCACAGTTCAATATATCACAAACGTCGACCGCACGACCCGACGCTCTGTGTACTCAGGGCATATTATCGGTGTACCGAAAAACCAGGGTCCCAACACCGTTCTCAGGTCCCAGACCCAACGGTAAACATTGAGCATTTATGATCCATGACCCACAGCTGAAGACTTTAGTCTTGATGGCGGACAGCCCAAGACTCTCATTATGTGATCCTAATGAAGCCAATAACTTAGGAACTCAAGTTAGACAACCATAATACAGATACAGTTCAGCCCTTGCCCGTTGCTCAAATCGCCAGTTCAATGTCTAGACAGACACAAGTCAGCTTACCCTTGTCCGTTAGGCTCAATGGCCTTTAAGAGCGCATAGCTCACAATAGCCACACTGTCCTCTGAGGACTGGCTTTCACAATCACAGGTTAGCTGGGAACTATCGCCAGCGACAACCACTATCTCCTGGCGTTAGCGACAGAACACTCTTTCTATACCCAGCCCCAACCATAACTGGACTAACTATCAAGAAAACCCTGCAGCCACCTGCAGTGCCAGAATAACTGGATTTTATAGCATACATCACATGAATTTCGAGGGTATTTTCCTGGAACTCCACTCCAGTACTTCATGTTACTCCACTTCACAGGCACAACCCACCGACTCCACAAAATACTCATTTATACGCGGAGTCTTCTCTGGTGCGCAAAATAAAGCATCACCAAGTCAGATTAACCTGTCTAGATGGGCTTCACACAACATACATATTCCGTACTACACATTTTAGGATCTATATGCAAGACTGTCTGGGGATTTCATGAATCAACCCAACAGAAACCCCTTGACACTCCACCTTTCGGTGGGGGATTCCATGTATATGGCAAAATAAAATGAATTTGTCGAAAGCACTATGTTCGTCGAAACCACATTCATCAAAAGTAGTTCGACTCTTGTCGAACGTACTGGAAGACGTTCGACGTCCACCGAAAGAAGCCAAGCCTGTTCGACGTCCGTCGAACGCCGGTTCGACGTCCGTCGAACGCCGGTTCGACGTCCGTCGAACGCCGGTTCGACGTCCGTCGAACGCCGGTTCGACGTCCGTCGAACGCCGGTTCGACGTCCGTCGAACGCCGGTTCGACGTCCGTCGAACGCCGGTTCGACGTCCGTCGAACGCCGGTTCGACGTCCGTCGAACGCCGGTTCGACGTCCGTCGAACGCCGGTTCGACGTCCGTCGAACGCCGGTTCGACGTCCGTCGAACGCCGGTTCGACGTCCGTCGAACGCCGGTTCGACGTCCGTCGAACGCCGGTTCGACGTCCGTCGAACGCCGGTTCGACGTCCGTCGAACGCCGGTTCGACGTCCGTCGAACGCCGGTTCGACGTCCGTCGAACGCCGGTTCGACGTCCGTCGAACGCCGGTTCGACGTCCGTCGAACGCCGGTTCGACGTCCCTCGAACGCCGGTTCGACGTCCCTCGAACGCCGGTTCGACGTCCCTCGAACGCCGGTTCGACGTCCCTCGAACGCCGGTTCGACGTCCCTCGAAAGAAGCCAAGCCCGTTCGTCGAACGCCGGTTAGACGTTCGTCGAACGCCGGTTCGACGTTCGTCGAACGCCGGTTCGACGTTCGTCGAACGCCGGTTCGACGTTCGTCGAACGACGGTTCGACGTTCGTCGAACGACGGTCGACGGTTTTGCCTTCTTACTCTTTTTTGGGGTGTTATAATCCTCCCCTCCTTACAGAAATTTCGTCCCAAAATTTAATACAGCTATCAAAAACCAGCAACAAATATGGTACAACATATATTTTTTTCACAAAATTACTGTTACAACATTTTATACAAATAACTCGGGAAATTCAGCATGCAAGGTTTGCTCCTGCTCCCATGTTAGCTCTTCACGACCACAGTTGTCCCACCAGACCTTGACCATCTGATTGTCTTGTTCCACGGCTTCTTAACTGATTTATCCTTGATTCGAATGAGCCTAACCTTCGTCGTTAGCCCAGATTCTACCGGTACGCGATCATTCGCAATCACATGAGCTGAATCTTCCACGGCTTTTCGAAGCACTAATATGTGGAATACATCATGCAATCCACTTAATTTTGTCGAAAGAGCTAGCTGACAGGCAGCTTCTCCAACTCACTCCATTACTTCGAACGGACCATGATACCTCAGACTTAACTTTTTCAAGCGCCGAATCCTGGACACGCCCTTGAATGGTTTGATTTTCAAGTATACCCACTGGCCAACCGCAAACTCTACGTTTCGGTGCTTGGCATTGTAATATTTTTCCTGCCTATCTTGGGCTATCTATAGCCTCTCCTGGATAGCGCGTAGTTTCGAATGAGGCTCTTCGACTTCCTTACTCTTACACAATTTAGATTCGCCTGTTTCCGCCCATGCTAATGGTGTACGACACTTCCTACCATACGAAGCTTCAAAAGGCGTCATATTTATACTAGCTTGATAGCAATTATTTTAGGTGAACTCTACCATATAGAGATGGTCTTCCCACCTCTTCCCGAAATTCAAGGCGCACATTCGGAGCATGCCCTCCATCGTTCTGTTGGTCCTCTCAGTCTGGCCATCCATTTGTGGATTAAAGGCCGCACTGAACGTTAATTTTGTCCCCAACAATTGATGGATTAGCCTCCAATCATTCGAAGTGAAGCGCCCATCTCGATCACTTACGATGCTACGGGGCACACCGTGCAATCGTACTATTTGCTCGATGTAAAGCTTAGCCAAGATTTCCATTAGATCGTCTCTCTTGTTCGGAATGAAGTGCGCCACTTTAGTCAATCGGTCCACGATCACCCAAACAGAATCGTTTTTGCGTTGAGATCTCAGCAAACCTTATACGAAATCCATTGAAATGTCATCAAATTTCCATTCTGGAATGGGTAGCGACTTTAGTAAACCTCCAGGCTTCTGATATTCTGCTTTCACTAAGGCACGGGTCTGACATTTAGCCATATAATGTGCTATGTCTTTCTTCATGCCCGGCCACCAGAACAACTTCTTCATGTTTTTATACATCTTTGTGCTCCATAGGTGAATAGAATACTTCATGAAGTGAGCTTCATACATCAATTCTTCTTTTAGCTTACCCATATTCGGGACACACAAACGCCCATCTTTTCGCAAAAGGTCGTCATCCCAAGAGAATTGGCCATTTGAACCATCCACTGCATAGCGTTGTAAACTTTCATCAAGTTTGGTTGCTCGCTGAACCCTGTCCGCAAGGTCATACTGTACCTCCTTCCAGTTCAGGCATGCATTTGTTGTGGAGTTATTGTCAACACAAGAAATCTCTAAAGCATCCAGCTCCTGGATCAGACGCTCATCATGCATCTGCAACCAAGTTACCCTTGCCAGAGTTCTACGACTCAAGGCATCTGCGACGACATTTCCCTTCCATGGAGTATAATGAATCTGGAAGGTGTAGTCCCTGAGGAACTCCATCCACCTACTTTGTCGCATGTTAAGATCCTTCTAATCCAATAAATACTTTAGGCTCTTATGGTCCGCGAATATTTCCACATTCACGCCATATAAATAATGATGCCACAGTTTAAGTGCAAAAATCACCATCGTTAACTCCAAGTCGTGTACGATATAGTTCCGCTCATGCACTTTCAACTGGCATGAGCCATAAGTGACCACCTTTCCAAACTGAAGAAGAACGCAGCCCAAGCCGCTCCCGGATGCATCATTGTAGATTTCAAAGCCGTCCGAACCACATGACGACGTCAAGATTGGCGATGTAGTCATGCAACTCTTTAGATCTTCAAAAGCTCGCGCGCACTCCGGCATTCAAATGAACTTTTGATACTTCATCGTTAGTGTGGTAAGAGGAAAAGCGATCCGTGAGAAGTTTTCTACGAAATGTCTGTAGTAGCCTGCCAGTCCAAGGAAACCCCTAACTTCGGCCATAGAAGACAACACCGGTCACTCCCGTATGGCTATTATCTTTGACGGATCCACTGCAATGCTCTCTCCAGTCACCACATGGCCAAGAAAAGCCACTGACAACAGCCAGAACTCACACTTTGAGAACTTGGCGTAGAGCTTGTTTCTCCTCAGGTTATGTAACAGCATCCGTAAATGGTTCGCATGATCTTCTTCTGACTGAGAGTATACTAGAATGTCGTCAATAAAGACAATTATAAATAAGTCCAAGTACTTGCGAAATGTTTGGTGCATTAGGTCCATGAACATCGATGGCTCATTTGTTAGCCCAAACGGCATTACTGTGAACTCATAATGACCTTAGCGTGTTCCAAACGCAGTCTTGGGAATGTCACTTTCTCGAATCCTCAACTGGTAATAACCAGACTTTAAGTCCAATTTAGAATAGACGGTTGATCCCACTAGCTGATCAAACAAGTCATCAATTCGAGGTATCAGATACTTGTTCTTCTTCGTCAGCTTATTCAATTCTCGATAGCCGATGCACAAACGCAGACTACCGTCCTTATTTTTCAGAAAGAGAACATGTGCGCTTCAAGGTGACATACTTGGGCGTATATATCCCTGTTTCATCAATTCTTGTAGCTAAAGTTTCAGTTCCGCCATTTCCTTTGGCGCTACATGATATAGCAAGCGGGCCACAGGTTTTGCACCTAGCACCAACTCAATAGAGAAGTCAATCTCCAGCTGGGGTGGTAACCCTGAAAGCTCATTCAGAAACACATCAGCATACTTCGAAACAATCAGAACATCACTCACACTAGCTTTTAGCTTAACAGCCAGTATAAGCATGAAGAATAACTTCGCGCCCTTCCAAATAGCTTTGACTACATGCAGAGCAGACATCAACAATTTGCTCGATCCTCGCATATCAATGAATTTCGTCTCTAGCTCAGTATTCTGTCCCAGTGTGATCTCCTTTGAATTTCAATTGATTAAGGCACGCTGCTCAGAGATCCAGTCCATACCATAAGATCACATCAAATTCCGATATCGGCAGCACCGATGTTTCCAGTCCGAAATCCCGACTTCCTATCTATACCTCCACATAACAATTCCTATTCGCATGCATCACACATCCATTCGGTAATAACACCTTCACACTATCTTCCATCATACGAATCGACACTCTGATCTGTGACACGAAGTCCACATATAGAAACGAATGTGAAGCACCCGTATCAAATATTGCTCTCATCGGACAGTCCTGAATCAGGACAAAGTCTAAGACAAACACAACATACACAAGCTACACATAAGGTATGAAGTATCAAAAGCAGTAACACAGTATCTTAACTCATACATGTGACGACGTCACTTTGATTTATGGCCTCCTGTAGGCGAAGATTATACACTAAGAGCTTAGCCTGGGATGCAGAGGACTCTACCAGTGTCTTTCCCTTTTCAGCATATGACGCTCCTGTCTTCTTCTCACCCTTTGGCGGACCAACCCGACAGTCATGGGCTAGATGACCTACCTTACCACAAGTATAACATGAACGAGGATCTTGCCTAGAAGTTGCTCCAAATGCAATAGTAGAGGGAGCCTATGTAGAAGACTTGGATCTCTTACCATATTTCCTTCGATAGTTCGATTTTCCCGAGCGCGGCACTTTGAACTCAGGTTTTGTCATAGCCAAGTCCCTCTTGCCCTATACCCGCGTCATAACTTTCTCCAACGCATGAGCCGTATCAACCAACACTTGAAACCCCTAGTTCACCGAACTCGAGAGCAAGAATCTCAACTCATCCAGCAATACTTCGTAGAACATATTGGTTTTACGCTCTTCGTCAACAAAGATAGATCCAGCATAATGTCCCAACCTTGTAAACTCATGTAAGTAGGCATCAACGCTACTTTCTCCATGAGTTAGATACTGGAATTCATTTTTCATGGCTATGCGTTGCGCCGATGGCAAGTTCTTTGCCAAGAACAGTCTCGAAAACTCCTCTATCGAGACTTCTGTTCGGTATCTGCACGCTAAGTGCTACAGCTCCATTTCGTCCCACCAAATCTGAGCCTCTCCTTTCAACAGGAAAGTGGCTAAGGTGACTTTCTGTTCCTCCTCAGTTCTTATCGTCGTCAAAATCATTTTGATGCGCGCAAGCCAATCCTCTACATGCGTCGGGGTTCTTGCCCCTGCGAACGTAGGAGGATTGAAGCTCATAAATTATTTCAGTTGTCGTTCCGCTACTCATGGATCTACAACAACTACATCAGGTACGAGCCTCACACCAACCTGTCCTGGCATCACCACAGGCTGTGCCTGCCTAGTAGGCTATGCCTGGATCATTGAAAACAACGCCTCAGCAACTAAGCATACTGTCTTTGCAGACGAAGGAGGTGTAGGCACCTCAACTGGTGTCGTACTCTCATCAGAACGCTGGGGCGCAGACTGCCTCGCACCACTTTGAGTCACCAATACGTGTAAAAGACACACTTTAGCGTCTTTGCAAAAGCAACAACATTGTAGAAACGCGCAGGTACCTCAAACAGGTGTATTTGCATTCCTTAGTGGACATTCTTGAGTTCGTTTGTGTTATAACGGGTCACACGTACACGTGCTCGCCACCCCTCAAAATAATTCGACCACGAATTCAAAGGAGGAAGACCAAGACAAGTTGATACCCAATTGTAACACCTCTATCTGTTACATGACATATAATAGAGGTCCCGGCCGGGGCCCCGCACCATATGCCACAAACAGGCGGCGGGGTTACAGGTTAATATCAAAGACTATTACACTCATCTTAACTTAGAGTATTCTAGCGGAAGCATTAGGGGTTATTACTGAACTCATCGGCCATGAATGTCCACTATATATAAACAACCACATTTATATATCTCACAGGAATGTATACAAAATACACAAAAATGTTTGGTCTTAAGGCCTTACAGTTATTCACAACTGTGGATTACATACATCGGCACGCAGGACAGACACACATAAAAACAGTAAAACTTTTCTTTATTTGGCCTTCGAGGGCCAGCATAGTAGAAGCAAGGGCTTCAGCCCACTATTTCCCGCTCGACTCTCCAACACCTGTATGGGGACAATCCACCGCAATGGTGGTAAACAAAGCAACGATCAGCATTCAGTTGACCAATTTATAACGACTCAACCCCTTTCCCGGGGCAGTGGTATTCCTTCCCTTTAGGCATAACATTTTCACAAGCAGAAATATCACAAAACGTGCACTCACGCACAGTTCAATATATCAAAACCATCGACCGTATGGCCCGACGCTCCGTGCACTCATGGCACATTATCGGTGTACCGGAAAATTAGGGTCCCACCACCGTTCTCAGGTCCTAGACCCAATAGTAAACATTGAGTATTCATGATCCACGACCCACGGCCAGAGACTTTAGTCTTGATGACAGACAGCCCAAGACTCTCATTATGTGATCCTAACGAAGCCAATAACTTAGGCACTCAAGTTAGACAACCAAAACGCAGATACAGTTCAGCCCTTGACCGTTGCTCAAATCGCCGGTTCAATATCTAGACTGACGCGGGTCGGCTTCCCCTTGTCCGTTCAGCTCACTGGCCTTTAAGAGCGCATAGCTCAAAATAGCCACACTGTCCTCTGAGGACTGGCTTTCACAATCATAGCTTAGCTGGGAGTTATCGCCAGCATGAACCAATATCGTCTGATGTTAGCGACAGAACACTCTTTGTGTACCCAGCCCCAACCATAATTGGACCAGCTATCCAGAAAACCCTGCAGCCACCTACAGTGCCAGAAACACTGGACTTTCATAGTATACATCACATGAATTTCGAGGGTATTTTCTTGGAACTCCACTTCAGTACTTCCTATTACTCCACTTCACAGGCACAACCCACCGACTTCACAAAATACTCGTTTATATGCGGTGTCTTCTCTGGTGCGCAAAATAAAACATCACCAATCCAGACCAAGCTGTCCAGATGTGCTTCACACAGCATGTCTATTCCGTACAACACATTTTTGGATTTATATGCAAGACTGATTGGGGATTTCATGAATCAACCCAACTGAAATCCCTTGACACTCCACCTTTTGGTGGGGGATTCCATGTATATGCCAAAATAAGGACTTCACATGTCCAAGGAGGATGATCGTTACCCTTGGAGTTCTCTTCGGAGCTATAGCAAAGCTTAATTTCACGGATGGAAAGGAGCGCCTCACTTTCCCCTTCGTGATTCTAGCTTCGGATCTTGATTCCAGCCATAAGATCTTCTCCAACAACTTCAACAAGTTCCACCCAAACCCTAGCTCTAGCCGTGAGTTCTCTGCTCCAGAACTGAGATGAAATGAAGAGATAGAGAAAAAAAGGAAATAATGATTTCCTCATTCCAAGCCCTCTGCATATGTGGCCTCGAGTTTCACCCCAGCCACAGGATCTCTTCTCATCTTACCGCAACAGTCACGATTTGAGTTGAAAAGTCAACTCACCGCTTTGACCAGGCATCCAGCACCGCTAGTACTTAGAAATGAACTTGTTGAAAGCACTATGTTCGTCGAAACCACATTCGTCGAATGCAGTTCGACGCTCATCGAACGCTGGTCGACACTCATCGAACACACTGGAAGCCGTTCGACGTCCACCGACAGAAGCCACGCCCATTCAACGTCGGTTCGGCGTTCGTCGAACGCCCGTTCGGCGATCGTCGAACGCCCGTTCGGCGATCGTCGAACGCCCGTTCGGCGATCGTCGAACGCCCGTTCGGCGATCGTCGAACGCCCGTTCGGCGATCGTCGAACGCCCGTTCGGCGATCGTCGAACGCCCGTTCGGTGATCGTCGAACGCCCGTTCGGTGATCTTGCCTTCTTACTCCTTTTTGGGGTGTTACACAGACCACCAAGCTGTGCTCTCAAAGCTCTCAGCCCCATATCACAGGCCCCTGGTGTAATGCCCTAGCCGATCCAACGTGATGATGTCACAGCTCAGCTCTAGGCGAGGATACCGGGCTGCAGCCCAAGCACCCCAACCCGTCTCCCTCCACAGGCGGGTTGTTGGTGGCCACAGCCTCCCTTTGATGAGCGAACTCGAAAGTTAAGCGTGCTCGGGTTGTAGTAGTACTGGGATGGGTGACCTCCTGGTAAGTCCCTGTACGACCCAACTTAACTGTCGAGTTCGCTCATCAAAGGGAGGTTGTGGCCACCAACAACCTGCCTGTGGAGGGAGAGCGGTTGGGGTGCTTGGGCTGCAGCCCGGTAGCATCGCCTTGAGCAAAGTCGTGACATCGTCACGTTGGATCGACTAGGGGCATTACACCAGGTCTCCATGACACAGGACTCAAATAGTAGCCCTAGGTGTCCACGACACAGGCCTCAAACAATGGCCCCAGGTCTCCACGACATGGGCCTCAAACAAAGCTCTCAAGGAGCTACCGCCGGGGGTAGCACTACCGCCACGCGGTACCCGACAGAAATGTGTTTCTATCCAGTTTTCTAGGTTCCCCTTGGATTTAGTCCCCAAGGTTGCCTGTTGCAATCTACCGTGTAGAAACCTGAAAAACAAACATCACGGAGTCTTCTCCGACCATTAACAAACATAATGAAAAACATCATCAATCCAGAACAACCCGTCTGGATGGGCTTCACACACCATGCATATGATCATACTTCCATTCCAAACTCTAAATGCAAAAATACTAGGATACACCATAACTACCCGAAGGAAGACCTCACGCTCACCGCGCACGTGCGGGAGAGAGTTTCATATGCAAAAGGAAGAGAACTTCACATGTCCAAGTTGAGAATCGTTACCCTTTGCGCACTCTTCGGTGACATGCCAAAGATCTAAATGGATGAGTGTGATTGTAATGATCGTGTCTCAATAGATCCGGACTCGTCTTGCGAATCAGAGCTTCGGAACTCCAACGATGGTGAGATCTCTCTTCCGGCGCTGCTGCTCCTCCTCCAAGAAATCCTGGCCAACTACTCAACTCCAAAATAATGAAGTGAAAACGGCTGAACCAGACTTTTATATAAAGCTACTGCCACGCGGTAACTAGCTATCGCCGTGCAGTAACTTAATTCAATGCCTCGTTTCGAGCGCAACCACACAAACCTTCCAATCACAGGCCGCCATGTGTCCACTGTTGAAACCGGAATCCGGCCTCTTGTGGAGTTCTACCCTTGGGGAAGGGGTGGTCTCGCGCCTACTTTGCTCCTGCAAGAAAAACAACGAGAGAGACAAGAGAAAACAGACCCAAGGGCTCGGCAGGGAGGTCCCACCACAAACCCGGAAGATCTCTGAGCGCTTCCCCTCCTTAGCCAAGAGCCGAGCAAAAGTACCCTCAGAGAACACTTGAGAATGAGAGCAAGGAGGCACTGAAAGCGTGTCCTCTGAGGTACCCCTTGGGTCTTATTTATAGATTTTCAGAATCTGAACTGCCAATAACCAAAAGGACTGACCTGGAAGTACCAAAAGGCCCCTGGTTGGGTCTGCCAACAGCCAAACTCCGCTGTTCTGAACAGCTATGCGCAGTCCAACCTGGTCTGCCAACAGCGAGGCTCCGCTGTTCTGAGTAGCTATTCGCACCCCCGGGCGGTCAGCTCGCCTTCAGTTCTCCCACAGGAGGCGGGCGCGGTCTGGCTTCGTGGCTCGCCTATCCTCCCTGGGCGAGCGCGAGCCGATAGGGGCGAGCTGCCTGTCTTCTGCCGGGCGGATCGGCAGCCAGGTCGCGTACAGGGGGTTGGCCGGCGGGTCGACAATCGCGGGTCCGGCTCGCTTGCTGCGGGTCGCCAGCTCGCTCGCCTGAGATGGGCGGGAGCGGGCCAGCCCTTCAGTCGCTCAGCCCGTTCTGTCGCTCGGGTGCGGGTTGCGGGGACAGGCCTGCTCAACCTTCCTGGCGGGGCCCGCTCGCCGGACATAGGGTTGTACACAATCCCCGCTCTTTTTGAGCTTGAATCAAGCTCGGAAAGAATCATCCAACCCGCGTGTTCGGCGAGCTCTGTGCTGAGCTGGCAGGGAATCTTCTGGTAGGGGCCCACTGTCCTGCTATAAATACGCACCGCTAACCCCTGAAGGAGGCTCCCCAGATCCCTTCATTTCCTTTGAGCAGACCTTAATTTCTCGATGCCGGTCAGCGAGGAGGTGCGAGCTTGCCTGGCGGCAGCGAGCCTGAAGACTCAGGAGGAGGCCCTCGAGGCTGCCCCTTGGTTATCACGCGGGTCTCCCGGCCCTGTCTTCAGGCCGGCGAAGGGGAAGTTTGTCAGGCGGTCTCTGGCGGGCGACTGTCCGGGCTCCAGCTCGGCCGCGGGTGTCGAGGTAACCCCCGGTGGACGTGACCTTCCGCGAGTTATTGCTGTACCTTTGACCCTTTGTTTTGCAGGCGATCCCCTGTGAGGGGGAGGGGAATGGGGGAGAGGATCGCCCCTCTCGCGAGTCGCCCGAGAAGGTCGCTGGTTCCTCGGTGCTGGATCGTCCACCTCCGGAAACTCCCTGTCCGGCGGTCTCCCACGGGCTGGGGAAATCTCTTGAGACCCTTGAGGGAGGGAACTTTCAGGGTCGGCCGGGCTCTTCTCGCCCATCTGTTGGTGCGGGCGACGTGCCAACCCCTGGTGAGCTGGTTTTTATCGTTGGCTTTGTCTCTTGCTCGCTCATTCTGACCCCTCCCCGCTTGCAGGCTTTCACAGGGCCTCTCCTGAGACCGAGATGAGCGAAGGGTACTCGCCTCCGCCGGACGTGGACAGTGTTTCTGACTATCTGGGCGACCCGACCGATGCGGCGGGGATGAAGAGGCAGGTGACGCGGCTATTCCAGAAACACACACTGCTGCTGCAGGAGATCATGAAGAGAATCGATGACGACAAGGCCGAGACCGAGGCCCGGCTCGCGGCCTTGGAGGGCCCTCCGCGCGAAGCGGAAGACGACGATGTCACCTCGCCGGGCGTGCATATAACGCGAGCCGAGGGGCATCTTAAGAGCGCCGTGGAGCAGGTCGGCCTGGCTCAGCGGGAGCTGGTGGCGGTTCGCGATTACCACGATCCCCGTGTGCCGCCTCGGTCGGGAACGAAGAGGCGGCACAGGTGGAAGTGGGTCGAGTACTGACCCAGTTGTTTGCCCCTCGCTCGCGGGATACCGCGGGGTTATCGTCATTTCGTAGTTATCTTGTATTTGTAATTGCTTGCGACTCTTTCAGCCCGCCTATGGGCCTAACTATTTTGTTGCTGAGATGTATTGAAATTATCGTGCTGCTTTTCTTTTGTTTTCTATGGGCGGGTTAAGGGAAAGGTCCATTCTTCCTTTTGCGCTGATCGGGGCGAGGGCGAGCCGAGGAGCTCGCCAGACGGGAGTCTCCCGTCTTGCGCGGAACGGCGTGCGGGTGCGGGTTAGGGTTGGTTCGCCCGCGCTGGTCTCCCGCGGTTGCAGCCGGGCGAGAACCGTGCCGGCTCGACCTTTGAGGTGCGGTCGCGCGCGGGAAGTCGAACCGTCGGGCTGATTTTTGGCTATCCGCACCCCGCCTTTCGGCGGGAAGTTTCCCGCCCTTTCTCTTTCCCTATAAATAGGCCTTGCAGACCCTAATCTCTCCACCGATTCCAAACTTTCTTGCTTCCCGTTCCCGCGGAGTATCGTCTGTGTTCGCCTTCTGGCTTTTTCTCGCGCGTTCGGCGGCGACTCGACGGGGATGGGCGGAGGCGGCGGCGACGTGGACGGCCGAAGCAAGTGCGCTTGGACCTTCTCCGAGCATGATTTCCCTCGCGCCGTTATCACAGAGCGCGAATACTTGGAAGCTCTAGGCGACCATATCCCAGCCAGGTTCTCTGCGAGGCGACCCGAAGAGGGGGAGAAAATCAACGACCTGTCTAGGGATGAGCTCGCCATCCCTCTCGCCCACTTTGAGGTAGGCCTGCGACTCCCCCTGTGGCCCGAGGTGCGCCAGGTGCTAAAATACTTCGGGGTCGTCCTGGGCCAGATGACCCCGAACTCCATCGCCGTCATGATGGGGTTCGCCTGCTTCCTGCGAGAGGAGCGGGTGGAGTTCAGCCTCGCAGTGTTCCGGAAGCTGTTCTCCTTCAGGGCGAATCGAGACGGGACGGCCTACTTCTCCAGCGCCCACCTCAAGGTGCGGGAGACAGTTAACAAGAGCCACAACTGGCTGAAGAAGTTCCTGTTCATCAAAGGGGACTTCGGCAACGTTCCCTTCTCGCCGGTGCAGCTCAGCGAGGCGAGCTACCGACCACCCAGCCTAGGCGGCCACGAAGCTGATCTGTGCGCGTTCTTCACTGGGAAGAACTTTGAGGTCGCGTTCCTGCGCCGCCACCTTGACGATCTCGCGGCTGTCCCGCCGGGGGGAGGTTTGCCACTCATCTTCGTTAGGCCTTACTTTCCCATTCTTCTTTCATCTCACCTTCCCTTCTTCGCAGGTGAACGCGACATCCCTCTTCACCCCCCTTACGAGAGCGCTCGGATTCCCCCCGGGGTTCTCGCCCGCGCCCAGGCTGCGGATGCCGCCCAGCCCGACATCCCATCGGTCCCGGCCAAGAAGCGACCGGGCGGCGGACAGTCAGCGCCTCCGCCGAAGTCGGCGAAGACCGCGGATCAACAACCCTCCGCGAGCCAAATAAAGGGCAAGGCCCCCGCGATCTTGCCGACTGAGGCCCCCTCGCCCCTGCTGGTTGCTTCGACCAGCGACTCCCCGGTCGGGGCGGCGGGCGCCTCCGCGCCGCCGGGTGGGTCTGAAGCCGCTGCGGAGCCGGTGCCGAGAGGGCATCGTAACTTCGGCTACGGCGAGAAGTACTTGGACGAGCTCGGCGTCCCGCTCCTGGCGTGGGACAAGGGGTCGAACTGTGCAACGATCTCGACCCTGCTGCCGAGCTGGATGGAGCAGGATACTATCGGCGGGGAGGCGTACAGCTTCTCCTTTGGTCTGTACTCGCGCGAAGACGCCGCCATTTATGACAAGGAGGAGACGCGAGTGCTGATTCATGAGAGCGCGCGGGCCCAGCTGCGCGGTTTGGAGCTGGCTCATATGGTGGGGAGACGCTGCACCCAGGTGGAGCGGAACGCCGCGTCCATCCAAAAGATGGCGGATGAGAAGGAAGAGGCCCGAAAGCTCGCTCGGGCGGACGCGGACCTTTAGAGAGGGCGGGCCGCCGCTGCCGAGGAGACCCTCGCGCAGTACCTGGGCGGGGTGGTACGCGCTCAACCTGAGTTATCCTCTCCCTCTCGCGAACACAGCTCACGATTATTCCCATTCCTTTTTTCAGGATGCGGCGACGGCGAGTCGAATGGGTGCCGAGATCGCCACCCTTGGCCAGGAGAAGGCGGCGCTGGAGGCCCGGGTACGCGAGCTGGAGGCCGCCGCCGCTGCTCCTCCTCCAGACAGCAGGGTCTGCCCGCGCGAGCACCTCTCTGACCATGACCTGGAAGTGCTAATGCAAAAGAACGCGGCCAGCACGGCGAAATACACAATGCAAATGCTGCGGCGCGCGGATCTGCTTACGGGCGAGGCGGCAGAGCTTTCGGCGGAAGACGTTGTGCCGGCGCTATTTCTCCCCGTGCCGGACCCTGGAGACAAGGCCTTCCAGCCCCTTTAGGGTTTCTAGATCTCGCGCCCCCCCTTACTTTTTGTAATTTACTTTTTAGATGAACATTATTATGTGTAACAATCTGTTCTGAGATGTAGGTACGAGTTGCGCTTATGCTTCATATTTTTAGCTATTGTTCCTTTTATGAATGTCTTTTTCGCCTGCCTTATTTTTCCAACGCTGTCATTGCCGGATGGCGCGACCTGCCCCTGCGGCCCGGCTCTGACGAGGCGGCTGCCCGTCCGCCGAGCGAGGTGAGCTGGCTCGTCCGCCGAGCGAGGCGAGCTGGCTCGTCCCTCGGCCGCATGCTTAATTCTCTGCGGACTCTCGCCAGGCCTTTGCGTTTACTCGACCACCTTTCCTGGGGTCTGAGGATGGGGCTATGCTAGACCCTTTTCCTCTTTTTTGACTAACTCTTGTGATTCCGTCTTGCTGCGCACGCTTTTCGAGTAGTTCCCGGCCTTGACGGCTAGGTGGGAGTCCGACAACGCGATTTGTTCTGGGTCGCAGGTCGTTGCTTTCGGAGTCATTCCATCGAGTGACATCCGGCCCTGCCAGCTAGGTGGGAGCCTGGCAGCGGGATCTTCTCGAGGCTATGGATGACACCGAGTGACTTCCGGCCCTGCCAGCTAGGTGGGAGCCTGGCAGCGGGATCTTCTCGGGGTCCAAGTTCATTCCATCGAGTGACTTCCGGCCCTGCCAGCTAGGTGGGAGCCTGGCAGCGGGATCTTCTCGAGGCTAGGGATGACACCGAGTGACTTCCGGCCCTGCCAGCTAGGTGGGAGCCTGGCAGCGGGATCTTCTCGGGGTCCAAGTTCATTCCACCGAGTGACTTCCGGCCCTGCCAGCTAGGTGGGAGCCTGGCAGCGGGATCTTCTCGAGGCTAGGGATGACACCGAGTGACTTCCGGCCCTGCCAGCTAGGTGGGAGCCTGGCAGCGGGATCTTCTCGGGGTCCAAGTTCATTCCATCGAGTGACTTCCGGCCCTGCCAGCTAGGTGGGAGCCTGGCAGCGGGATCTTCTCGAGGCTAGGGATGACACCGAGTGACTTCCGGCCCTGCCAGCTAGGTGGGAGCCTAGCAGCGGGATCTTCTCGGGGTCCAAGTTCATTCCATCGAGTGACTTCCGGCCCTGCCAGCTAGGTGGGAGCCTGGCAGCGGGATCTTCTCGAGGCTAGGGATGACACCGAGTGACTTCCGGCCCTGCCAGCTAGGTGGGAGCCTGGCAGCGGGATCTTCTCGGGGTCCAAGTTCATTCCATCGAGTGACTTCCGGCCCTGCCAGCTAGGTGGGAGCCTGACAGCGGGATCTTCTCGAGGCTAGGGATGACACCGAGTGACTTCCGGCCCTGCCAGCTAGGTGGGAGCCTGGCAGCGGGATCTTCTCGGGGTCCAAGTTCACTCCAACTCTCTGAGCAAGCTTAGGTATGACAATCCTGGGGGGAGAGAAGAAAAGCTTCATTGTAATAAATCGTGTTGCTTACAGGAAATTAGGGAAAAATCTCTTCAAGTCGTCTCCACTCCAGGTGAGACTCAGGGCCTCGCCCTCTACATTTTGGAGTCGATAGCCCCCCGACTTCAAAGCTTCCTTCACAATGAATGGCCCTTCCCAGCTGGGGTTGAGTTTCCCTACGGATGCTGACCTTCCTGCCGCGTCCGCCTTCTTCAGTACCAGGTCCCCTTCCGTGAACTGCTTGACCCTGACGTGTTTGTCAAAGTATTTTGCCATCCTCCTTTTGACCTCCTCCTGTCGGATGGCCGAAAGATCCCTCAACTCTTCCACCATGTCAAGGGAGAGTCTCAGTTCCTCCCAGTTCTCGGCTTGCCATTCCTCTCTGCCCTCCTTGGCCATTCCGACTCGCGGTGTTTGAACTTCAAATTCTATGGGGAGCATCGCCTCGCATCCATGGGAGAGCTTGAAGGGGGTCTCCCCCGTGGCCGTGTTAGGAGTGGTTCTAAGGGCCCAAAGAACGGCGGGGAGCTGCTCCACCCAGCTCCCCCTCAAGTTTTCCACCTTCTTCTTGAGGAGATTGACGATGATTTTGTTTGCCGCCTCCACCTGCCCGTTGCTCCTGGGGTGGTGGACCGAGGCGAATCTGAGGTCGATCCCAAGCTGCTCGCAGAAACTGGTGAACTCGGCACTGGCGAACTGAGGTCCGTTGTCTGTGACGATGGCCTGGGGCAGCCCATGGCGACAGATGATCTCCCCCCAAACGAAGTTCCTGATTACCTGGGAGGTCACCTTGGCCAACGCCTTCACCTCCATCCACTTTGAGAAGTAGTCGATCATCACTAGGAGGAATCTTCTCTGGCCGCTGGCCTGGGGGAACGGTCCAACCAGATCCATTCCCCAGATTGCAAAGGGCCAGGGGGCCGTGATGCTCTTGAGTTGTTGGGCCGGCTGTAGCTGGAGGGGGGCGAACAGCTGGCACTTATGGCATCTTCTTGCGAACCCCGCGGCGTCCCGGCCCAGGGTGGGCCAGAAATACCCCTGTCTTACTATCCTCCCCTCCAGGGTCCGACTCCCGGAATGACTCCCGCACTCCCCGGAGTGGACTTCTTCCTAGATCATCTGCGCCTCGCCCTCGGACACGCAGCGGGCCAGCATCCCAGAGAGGGTCTTTCTGTATAGCTGCCCGTCTTTAAGGAGGTAGTAGGCGGACTTGTGCCTCAGCTTCTTCCTGTCTACTCCCTCCGGATACTCTCCCGTGGAGAGGAAAACTACTACTGGGTCCATCCACGAGGGCTGCTGATCGATCTCCATGAGCTCTCCTTCTTCGATGGAGGGGCGGAACAGGTCGGTGATGGTGCCCCCTGCCCGAGAGCCGTGCTTCGCCAGTTGGTCGGCCTGCTCATTCTCCCCCCTTGGCACGTGCCGGATGGAGAAGGTCTGGAAGGTCCCTATGACCCCCTTTACTTTGGCCAAGTATAACTTCAAAGCGGGCTCCCTTGCTTCGAACTCCCCGTTGATCTGGGAAGTCACCACCATGGAGTCGGTCAGGACCTCCACATCCAGCACCCCCAACTCCCTGGCCAGGCGTAGTCCCGCTATCACTGCTTCGTACTCAGCCTGGTTGTTGGTAATGGGAAAATGCACCACCACCGTCTGCTCGATCCGAGTCCCTTGAGGGTTTTCCAGAATCACTCCTACTCCGAGAGAATGCCTTCTTGAGGCTCCATCCACCCTCACCTTCCAAGGAGTCGGGCGGGTGAGCTCCTCCTCCGCTACTTCCACCACGTAGTCGGCCAGGAAATCGTCCATCGCCTGAGCTTTGATCGAGAGCCGCGGAACGAAGGAGACATCGAACTCGCTTAGCTCCACCGACCACTTGGCCAGCCGGCCTGAATGCTCCACCCCCTCGAAGACGTTGCAGAGAGGATGGTCGGTCACCACTCGGATTGAGTGTGCCTGGAAGTAGGGTCGTAGCCTTCGAGCCGAGATGATTAATGCGAATGCAAGCTTCTCCAGGATTGGATACCGGAGCTCGGCCTTCCTCAGGACCTGGCTGACATAGTAAATGGGGAGCTGCCTCTTCCCCTCTTCACGTACTAAGACGGAGCTCAAGGCCTCTGCCCCAACCCCGAGATATAAGAACAAATCCTCACCCTCCTTCGGCCCCTGGAGCAGCGGAGCTTGTGTCAACTGCTCCTTGAGGGCCTGGAAGGCCTCTTCACATTCCTTGCTCCATTCGAACCTCTGGCATCCCCTCAGCGTTTTGAAGAAGGGGGAGTACTTCTCCCCTACCCGAGAAAGGAAGCGGCTCAGTCCTGCTAGCTTCCCTGTCAGCCGCTGGACCTCCTTCGCATTCCGCGGGGACCCCAACTCCAGGATAGCCTTGACCTTGTCCGGGTTCGGCTCGACCCCCGCGGGGGTGAGGAGGTGCCCCAAGAACTTCCCTCGGCTAGCCCCAAAAACGCACTTAAGGGGATTCAGACGCATCTTGTATCTGCGCAGGGTGGCGAACGTCTCCTCCAGGTCCCGGAGGTGGGAGTCCACGTCCCGGCTCTTGATCATGAGGTTGTCCACGTATACCTCCAAGTTCCTCCCCCTCTGTTCCTTGAAGACCCTATCCATCATTTTTTGGTAGGTGGCTCCAGCGTTCTTCAGCCCGAACGACATCATCTTGTAGCAATAGCAGCCGTCCCCTGTGATGAATGAGACATCCTTGATGTCCGGGGGGTGCATCCTGATCTGGTGGTAACCTGAAAAGGCATCTAAAAAACTCATTACAGAAAAGCCGACGGCGGAATCAACCAGCGCGTCGATCCGAGGCAAAGGGTAACAGTCCTTAGGACAAGCTTTATTAAGAAGAGAGAAATCGATACACAACCGCCAGCGGCCGTCTCCTTTTTTAACCATCACTACGTTTGAGACCCAGCCGGGGTACTGAATTTCGGACACGAAGCCGGCTTTGAGAAGCTTCGCCACTTCCTCCCTGATGGGTTCCGCCAGCCTGTCCGCCGTGGACCTCTTCTTTTGCTGGACGGGGCGTGTTCCCGGGTCCAGGTTGAGGCGGTGGCAAGCCACATCCACGTCAACCCCCGGCATCTCCGCGGCGCTCCAGGCGAAGATGTCCACGTTCTTCTGGATACACTCCAGCATCCTACCCTGGTCCTCCGGGGTCAGCCCCCCGCTGACGCGGATCCTCTCCACCCTGCCTCCGCGGGTGAGCACTTCCAGTTCCACCACCTCCTCTGCGGCCTCCAGCCTGGACTGCTCCCCCCATCCTTCGGCGTCCCCTTCCTCCGGAACGGGGACCTCTACCTCCATCTCCCCTCCTACGGCCCTCACTTCGGCGACTTCCTCCATATCTCCTCCTTCCGCCTTCTCTGCGCAGTCCTCCTCCATCCTCCGCCCCATCTCCTCGGCCCCTTCCTGCCAAGAGATGGTGTTTACCGCGGTGACGTAGCATTCCCGCGCCACCTTCGGGTCTCCCCTAACCCTGACCTGCACCCCCTCAGCGTTGAACTTCAGGCACTGATGGAAAGACGAGGGGACGCAGCGGAAGGCGCTGATCAGGGGCCTCCCGAAGATTGCGCTGTAGCTGCTGGGGGCGTCCACAATGACGAACTTGTAGTTTCGGGACTGCCCCCCCAGGGTGACATGGAGGCCGACTCCTCCCTCTACCTCCTTCCTTTCTCCTGAGAACCCGAATAAGGGCCCGTCCGAGGCCAGCACCCTCTTAGCTTCCACCTGCATCGCGTCAAACGCCTTTTTGAAGACGACGTTCACGGAGCTCCCATTGTCCACGAGGATCCGAGAGACAGTGAAGTTCTCGATGGCGGCCTTGATGACCAGCGCATCACAGAACGGATCCTCGTGGTCCGGCATATCACTTCTGGAGAAGGTGATCCTCTCCTCTGGCGGCGGGGTTTGGGACGTAGAGGCGACGCTCCGCCGATACATGGTGTGGAGACTTGCCTTGCGGGAAGCCTCGACTCCCACTCCCCCGTGGATCACTCCGATCCCTCCTCGGGTCCCCACATCCACCCGGTCTTCACAGCGATCCTCCTCCGCCCGAGGCAGGACCTCCTCGATCCTCACTTCCTGCCGCACCTCCTCCTGCTGCTGCTGCCGACCCCTGTTCCCTCTCATCTCCAAGAACTCCGGGCATGTGGCTGTTGCGTGCCCCTCTTCCTGATGGAAGTCGCAGTAGGGCATCTCCACCCTGAACTCTCTTCTCCTCCTTCTCATGACCCCTCTCCTGGCTCCCAGAGCTATGGCCATGGCCTCCTCCTGATCGGGGAGCCGCGGCCTCTGACCCTGCCTCCAGCCTGGTGGGTGGAACTGGTCCTGCCTCCCCTGATAGTGACCTCTCCCGTAGTATCCCCTCTGTGGCCCCTGCCCCTGCCACTCTGGTCTCCAGCCCAGCCTACGGTCGGGCTCCTGACGCCCCCACCCCGGCTGCTGTCCTTGGAGCTGCCTCTGCTCCCTCTGCTCCCTCTGCCTGGGCTCCCCCCTCCTCTCTTCATGTCCTCTTCCTCCCTTCGACTCCTTTTCCTCCTCAGTCGCCCACCTGGCCAACTTCCTTGCAAATTCTGGGTTCGACGCCTCCTCGTCGACCTCTCTCGCCGCCCTCTCCATCAGCTCCTCGTAGGAGAGGGGGGGAATTCTCTTCAGCTCCATGCGGAAGAAACCCTGCTGCAGGCCCAGTGTGAAGGCCATCATCAGACTGTGGTCCGGCATCTCCTGGACTTGGGTAACCTCCTCCTGGAACCGATCGACGTAGCTCCCCAACGTCTCGTTCACCCCCTGCTTTATGTGGAACAGGGACTCAGACTCCTTCTTCCTCTTCTTTGAGGTAGTGAACCTCAACATGAAACCCCGGCGCAAGTCTTCGAAGCAATAAATGGAACTAGCCGGCAGCTGGTGGAACCACTCCCTTTCCTTCTCTCGGAGGGTGATGGCGAAGAGACGGCACTTGAATCTGTCCGACATCTGACGGATGGAGACTACGTCCTCGAACCACCGGACGTGCTGAACCGGGTCTCCCTTCCCGGTGTAGTAGGTCATCTCGGGCTCCCTGAACCCTTCTGGCACTGGTGCTAAGGAGACCAGCTCGCTGAATGGACTACTTCCAACCACCGGGCGAGCCGGCGAGTCCCGCGAGCCCAACTCGCCGAATCGACCTCGGCCTGCCGAGCCGGGGAAGAGCTCGCGCCCCGAGAGCTCGCTCCCCCGGCCCTCCTCAGCCACTTCCTTCCCGGCTCGCCTGCCAGGAGCGTCTTCGCCTAAAGAGGGGGCGGCCGTGATCTGGGCTGCCGGAGTCGAGCACTCGGCCCGCACGCCGAGTGCGATCTTGACGAGGTCCAGCACCTCGTTCCTGAAGTCTTCAAACATTCCCACTATTGCGAGAGGCGGAGGGGGCGGCGAGTTCTGCCTGTCGGATCCTTGACCTCCCGTCATTGAGCTCGTCGAAGCTTTTCTGCACTGACCACTTTCCACGCTCACCGCACCAAAATGTTGAAACCGGAATCCGGCCTCTTGTGGAGTTCTACCCTTGGGGAAGGGGTGGTCTCGCGCCTACTTTGCTCCTGCAAGAAAAACAACGAGAGAGACAAGAGAAAACAGACCCAAGGGCTCGGCAGGGAGGTCCCACCACAAACCCGGAAGATCTCTGAGCGCTTCCCCTCCTTAGCCAAGAGCCGAGCTAAAGTACCCTCAGAGAACACTTGAGAATGAGAGCAAGGAGGCACTGAAAGCGTGTCCTCTGAGGTACCCCTTGGGTCTTATTTATAGATTTTCAGAATCTGAACTGCCAATAACCAAAAAGACTGACCTGGAAGTACCAAAAGGCCCCTGGTTGGGTCTGCCAACAGCCAAACTCCGCTGTTCTGAACAGCTATGCGCAGTCTAACCTGGTCTGCCAACAGCGAGGCTCCGCTGTTCTGAGTAGCTATTCGCACCCCCGGGCGGTCAGCTCGCCTTCAGTTCTCCCGCAGGAGGCGGGCGCGGTCTGGCTTCGTGGCTCGCCTATCCTCCCTGGGCGAGCGCGAGCCGATAGGGGCGAGCTGCCTGTCTTCTGCCGGGCGGATCGGCAGCCAGGTCGCGTACGGGGGGTTGGCCGGCGGGTCGCCAATCGCGGGTCCGGCTCGCTTGCTGCGGGTCGCCAGCTCGCTCGCCTGAGATGGGCGGGAGCGGGCCAGCCCTTCAGTCGCTCAACCCGTTCTGCCGCTCGGGTGCGGGTTGCGGGGACAGGCCTGCTCAACCTTCCTGGCGGGGCCCGCTCGCCGGACACAGGGTTGTACAATATTTTAATGAAGTGAAAACGGCTGAACCAGACTTTTATATAAAGCTACTGCCACGCGGTAACTAGCTATCGCCGTGCAGTAACTTAATTCAATGCCTCGTTTCGAGCGCAACCACACAAACCTTCCAATCACAGGCCGCCATGTGTCCACGCCATTATGGATTTGCTATTGTCGCGCGATAGGGTGCAAACGCCGTGCGGTAGCCGACGTCGATTACGACTCGACACCTACTCTTTCGCTGCTTGCTAACTTCTACCGCCGCACGGTAGAGTCCCGAGACCTCCATCAATTAAATTGACCCCACTATCGCCAATGGTAACACTATCGCCAAGCGATAGCTTCCCGAGAACATTGCTAGAATACTTCCCGGCTACCGCCGTGCGGTAACAAGTTTCCCTCGCGCGGTAACATCTTTCTCAAGAACTCAACGCTTTCTCGAGAACTCAACGCTCTCGACGCAAACCCTGGAGCTACCGATACGCGGTAATTATCTACCACTGAGCGATAACCCCAGAGAAGCATCTCCCGCCTTATGAAATTTGGGGTGTGATAGAGAGCCCCCTCTCCCCAACCTATTTAAGGGCCCCCGCCCACTACCTCAACCCCCAAGCTCTGAGAGCACACCCCACCCTTTCTCCCTCTCTATCGGAGCTCAGGTCGCTGGAAAAGGACCAACCCGAGCTCCACCACCCCGCCACCTTGCATGGTTGACCAAGACGGCCCCTCCCGAGCTCCACCAGTAAAGGTCGATATTCTCCCCTTCCTTATCCCCCTGATGTGCTGCAAGCATCCCCTGGTGGCTGGAGCTCCGCCGGCACCACCCGAGCCAAGCTCTAGGTCGGAAGATGGTCGCAACAAGCTAGCCCCTCCTAAAAGTGTCTAATTGTCTACCTAAATCACTTAGAGGGGGGTTGAATATGTGAGTTCTGCCTCTTTTGCAGAATAAAAATTGTACAAGAGATTAACAGAAAATAAACAAGCAATCCACAGATGACACCGAAGATTATATTGGTTCCCCAATATTTGGTACATCCACTCTCCACCTCACCGATCTAGCACCACGCTAGACTTGGCTACTTCACTATTATCTCGGATAGGAAAACAATCCTACAACTCGGAACAATGTTCCTACAACTCGGAGTAAAACCACTCCTACAACAACTCGGAGAACAACTTCTACAAACTCGGAGAATTACTCATACAATCTCGGAGAATAACTCCTACAAGAATAAAATGGATTTACAATAAAATACACAAACTTGTCTTCGCAGATCTGACTGAATCTCGTCCTATTCCTTCTTGAAAATTTGAAAATCTCTGTCAGAAATGTTGAGGAAGAAATCAGATAACACTTCGATCTGAGAACATAGGATCACCACGATCAAGGAGAAGATTTGCAGATGTTGAAAAGCTTGATCGGTTGACTCCTTCTTATCTAAATTTCGGAATCAAGAAGTTTGACGATGAAGAACACGTATTATCGGTGGCGGTGCTTCCCGATTTAGAAACTTGAAAACGATTCAGAAATCTGTAAAATTATTCTTCGAGTTTGTCGATTCTGACATGACCTTTTATAGGACTTACGTAACGGTCTGATTTCATTAATTACAATTCACGTGGACCAATCAAGAGTTAATTACATTTGAAATCAAATTCGTCTGACACTTAACGAAATTCAGATTCAGAACTCTGTTTCTCGAGAGAAATAAAGATTACTCAAGTACGAGTTCTCTTTCTTGAGAAAAGATATAAAATTCTTGAGAAGAAACACTTAAGGAAAATATAGAAGATGAGTTCTGGTTTCTCGAGAATGGATAGACTTAACTCGAGAAAAAAAATTTTGTTACTCAAGAACAAGAAAGCACCTCGAGAAATGTTTTCTGTTTCTCGAGTAAGAACATTTGGTTCTCGAGAACTAACCTTGACCTTCTCTAGAAATGTCTTTGGCTTTCTTGAGAAAAAGACTTTGAAAAATTCTGAGCTTAATTTTAAGGTTACTCGAGAAAGAGTCAAGACCTACTCGAGTAATGCATGGCTTTCTTGAGAACTACACTCGGCTTTCTCGAGAACAGCTTCTGCTACTTGAGTACCTGACTAAGCTAACTCGAGTAATAAATTTAATATTACTCAAGTAATAACTAATCTTTCTCGAGTAAAATACTTAGAAAAAAATTTGTTAACTGAAAAATGATTTTCTTCTAAGAAACCAGCAACCAGCCTTTCTCTCATAACATTAGTACTTAAAAATGAAGTGTGTCCCAATAGAGAGGTTACACATGAGCCAATACCATGGATCACAAAATGAGGGATTACATTGTATGTTCCTGTGTTTTGTGACCCATTGTAAACTGAAATTGGTCTACACTTGGCAATTATAACCTGCAAGCACTCAACTTGAAAAGGGCATCAAATACAAACTTAATTCATCTTAGTTCAAGAGTGACTTCATACAAATCTAGGTTATTATGGATACAATACCCAACACCTCCCAGCACCGGTGGTGGCGTTGGAGAAGGGCTAAACCATCGGGGATGAGTTTCCCCAGTGGTGGAAAGTCGGGGTGCCGCCGGAAAACTCCGCTCCGGCGGTACCCGAGAAATAGAGAACTTCTCTGTTTTAGCTCTAGCAGTGGACGACGGTGGTTGGTCACCGGGCCACCATCGGAGAGGAGCCCTGCCCTTAGCTCCCCGGCCGGGGGTGGTTTCGTGGTTAGATTCATCGCTGGAGGGCAGGGTGGCGTGGTGGAGCTGGGAGCAGATCCACCGCCACCCTGCTCTCGGGATGATCATTTAAGGCGATGGCCGGTGGCGGCAGGCCACCGGGCCACCACCCAAAGACTCATCGGCCCCCGACAAACCAGCCTGGCGCGGCGCCGATATCCAGTAGCGGCCGTCCGGCGGTGGTAGAGGGCCACTGTCTTCTTCATCAGCGGGATGAATCGCCGTCGTACAATCTCTATCATGAGATGGATGACGGAGATTACCTAAATTCCTGCACCCCGCCTCATCTTTTATGCCCCCACAGCAGATCCGCGGTTAATCTGATGTGGGGAGAGGTTGGCATTTTCCTCGGTATAGCGCATTCCTAACCCAAGGATGGGTGTTGATCTGCTATATGCAGACCAATTTTTAATCAGTGGGGGAACAGAAAACAAACATGCCGAAAATTTGGAGTAACAAATTTTATTATCCAAAAAAGGTGTGTATTATAAAGGTATAGCCTCCATATTATAGAATGGAGGAAATGAGAGAGATTACAAATAAGCAATGTAGGACTAAAACATTACAAGTATATGCAGATTTATAAATAAACAAACCGAACAGGTCGCGCGGTTAGACGAGTAGGCTAACCGCTCGACATCCGCCAGAAGGTGAGAATAAGCGCCACAGAGAACAAGCTGCCACATGAGACAGCTAGACTGTCGGTCTCAAAGTCGCCAGAGACAAGCTGCTGAGACAAACCGCTAGACCACCCAGCCTCCGAACTACAGCAGGCCGCCCGGCCTCCATACCGCAACACTCCCCCTCAAGCTGAAGCATAGATATCAATCATGCCCAGCTTGTCGCAAAAGTGGAAAAAGGAAGCGGACACCGGCTTGGTGAAGATATCTACCAACTCGTTGTTAGAAGTGACGAACGGAGTACGAATCTGTTTCTTCAAGATCTCTTCCCGAATAAAATGACAGTCGACTTCTATGTGTTTTGTTCTCTCATGAAAGACCGGATTTTTGGATATGCCTATCGCGGACTTGTTGTCACATAACATATGAAGAGGATAGTTGTAGACCTCTCATAAGTCAAGCATGAGAGCTTGTAACCACTTCAACTCACATGTGGTCGATGTCATACTACGATATTCTGCTTCTGCAATGGACCTGGAGAACACAGACTATTTCTTGCTCTTCCAACTCACAAGATTTCCTCCAACAAATGTGCAAAAACCTGATGTTGACTTGTGGTCACCTTTGTCATCAGCATAGCTCAAATTTGAGTACGCTTCAACCCTCAAGTGACCATTCTTCTGAAAAAGAAGTCCTTTCCCTGGCGTATACTTTCGTTGGGAAAAGGACCATGGAATAGGGCTTCCTAGAGATTTCAATCCCTAGAAAGTATTTTGGGGAGCCCATATCTTTTGTGACCCGGTGTTGATGGAGGTGTTTCTTTGACAAAGCTACTCCAGCCTAGTCATAGCCAGTAAGAAGAATGTCATCCACATATACCACACGAACCACCAGACCCGAGGAGGTTTTGCAAATGATCAAGGAGTGATCGGCTGAACTTCTAGAAAAATCAATGGCCTCAACAATGCCCCTATACTTGTCAAACCAAGCCCGAGGGCTTTGCTTTAAGCCATAGATGGCCTTCTTCAGCTGACATACTAGTGTCTCCCCCTGAGTAACATAACCAGAAGGTTGCTCCATGTAAACATATTCCTGAAGATCACCATAGAGAAAGGCATTCTTAACATCCAGCTGTGAAATGGGCCAATCCCTGTTGACAGTAACAGAGAGAAGGACACGAATGGTGCTGAGACGAGCAACGGGAGATAAGGTGTCAAATTAATCAACACCATAGGTCTGAGTGAAGCCTTTGGAAACCAGGCGGGCCTTGTAGCGATCCACGCTGCCATCCGAAAGGAACTTTACAACAAAGATCCAACGACAGCCAACCACATCAGTGCCCAAAGGGGGAGGAATAAGGGTCCAGGTACCCCGTTCAGTGAGGGTATCAATTACCTCATCCATGAAGACCTTCCAATGAGGAATAACAAGAGCTTCCTAGTAGGTGTGGGGAGTGGCAGTCGCAGAGATAGCAAATGCAAACACCCTGCGAGAAGGAGTGAGACGATCATATGAAACAACAGCAGCCAGCGGGTGCTGGGTACACATCCGCACCCCTTTGCGAAGAGCAATTGGAAGATCCAGGTCGGCGTGTCCTCAGTGACTAGAGCATCCATGTCGGAGAGAGCTGGCTCGGGAGAGGAGAGAGATGGCTGCGGAGAGAAGGGAGAGAGCAGCGGTGGAGAGGGAGAGCGAGAAGGAGGAGACAGTGGAGACAACGGTGGAGAAAGCTCGATGGGAGTAGACGTGGTGGTGGGGACGGTAGGAGTAGCAGAAATATCTAGAGAGGGAGAGGAATCAGAAGAGAAATGAGACGCATTCTCAAAGAAGGTCACATCTACGGATATGTATTGTTTACGAAGAACGAGGTCAAAGCAACAATAGCCTTTTTGAGTAGTAGAGTAACCCAAAAAGACACACTTGGTGGCACATGGGCGAATTTGTCATGAGTGGAGGAAGGAGCGTGCACAAAAGCCATGCACTCAAAGATACGCAGAGGGAGAGGAAACGGATCCTTGCCCAGATAGAGAATGAAGAATGGGTTTTGACCATGGAGAATGGTAGAAGGAATTCGATTAATGAGATAGCAGGAGATGAGGATGGCGTAGCCCCAATAGGAGCGAGGAACCCGCATCTGTGTCATCAGAGTGCTAGCGACATCGAGGAGGTGATGGTTTTTACGTTCCGCTATCCCATTTTGCTGTGAGTTATAGACACAGCTAGTTTGATGAATAACACCATGTTGTAGACATAAAGAAGAGAAATCATTACTAAGATATTCCTTAGCATTGTCAGAGCGAAAGATTTTAATAGATTGATCAAACTTATTCTTAATCATATTATAGCATGATGTCCATACAGAAAATAATTTGGATAGATCCTTTAAAAGATACACCTGTATATCGAGAGAAATCATCAATAAAGGTTTCAAAATATGAACTACCCCGACCGATGGTGAGGGTAGGAGCAGGACCCCATATATTGGAGTGCAGTAGATCAAACGGTTGGGAAGATCCATGACCTTGCTTTGGAGGGAAGGAGGAGTGGTGATGCTTGCCAAGCTGACATGCATCACCGTTGAGAGGAGGACTCTGCGAAGGAAGGTGGGGCAGAAGCTGACGAATAAGTCTTGGAGGAGCATGACCAAGACGAAGGTGCCATTGTAGAAGATTAGTAGAAGAGGTGGAGGAGGAGGATAGTGCAGAAACATTGTCGAGGAAGTAGAGGTTGTCGATCTCAGTCCCAGTAGAAATCGTCCGTTTGGAGCCCGGATCCTGAAAAGAACAAGTAGTAGAAGTGAATGTGACGAAACATTGTAGTTGCTTGCAAAGAGAAGTAACAGATAACAAGTTGCAAGAGAACTTGGGCACATAGAGGGTATCCGTCAAGCGAAGAGACGGAGTGACTTGAACAACTCCCGTTTCATTGACCGGTGAGGGAGAGTCGTCCGTAATAAGGACCGGGGGCAACCGATCATGCTGTTCTAGGAGAGAAAACATTGCGGATTGCCGGTCATATGATTGGTAGCACCAGAGTCGATCATTCATTTACCTTGAGTAGCGATGTGGACACTACCTGAAGACGTGACCACGGAGGCGGACATCGTCGAAGAGGAAGTGGAAGCGTCTCCAGATGGTCGAAGATTAGGATGCTTCTTCCAACAACGATCAACTGTGTGGTCGGTGTTGTCACAGTGAGAGCAGAGAAAGCGGGAAGCACCACATTCACTGGATGGGAGATGACAGCCACTAGTGCCACTTTACTGAGTATGGTGAGCGGAGTTGTCCGGTTGAGGAGGGGAGGATAACAGCGGACGTTGTAGCAGAGAGGTGACATCGGCAATGAGGGTAATAGTGGAATTCAGGGTGGGAGACTTCGCCTCGCCAAGGATTTGTTGAAGGATCTTGTCATATGACTCAAGAAGTCATAGAAGATAACACACAATCAGAAGTTCCTGGAAGTGTTTGTGTTGCTCAGCAAGATCTGCAGAGAAGGGGCGATTTTGGAGAATTTCGGCTCCGAGAGCCTGAACTTGTTGGTAAGCAGTAGGAGTCATGGAGGGGCGGGCAAAGAGGTTCGCATACAAAGTATATATGTGTGACGTCTGAGCCCCCTTGGAGTAGAGAGCGGTGAGATAAAGCCAAGCAGCCTTGATGGTTTCATCATGACGGACGACGGGTAGACATTCATTAGAGAGGCTATTAGCCAGCCATGAGCGGAGAAGAGCATCACTGGCATCCCAATCATCAAAGAGAGGGGAATCATACGGAGGAGGGTCATCGGTGAGATGATGACGTTTGCGTTGAGAGCGGAGGAGGAAGGTGAAGGAGACACTCCAATCCGGGTAGTTGGGACCAATGAGTTTGGAAACGGTGTCAAGGTTGCCCGAAGGAGTGGGAGGAGTAGGAGGAGGACCGGCAACGGGAGTGGTGGTGGTAGAGATATCAGAGGGTGCCATAGAAGAGAGCAGCAAGAAGAACAAGTCGCTGCTAGAAGGAGAGGTCGCGGCGACAAAGAGTAGGTCGCAACTAGAAAAGGAGGGCGCGATGACTAGGCACAAGTCGCGGCAAGAAGAACAGGTTGCAATGACTTAAGAACTAGTCGCAGCTAGAAAAGAAGGGTATGGTGACTAGGCACGGGTCGCAGCAAGAAGAACAAGTCGCGATGACTTAAGAACTAGTCACGACGACGTAGGAAGAGGAGCGGCTAGAAAAGTAGGGTACGTCGACTAGGCAAAGGTCATGGCAAGAAGAACAGGTCGTGGCGACTTAATAACAGGTCGTGGCGAGAAGAAAGAGGAATCAAAGAGGTCGCACACACAAAGGGCAATGACAAGGAGCGAAAGAAACCACTCGAACAGGGTGATAGCAGGTGGAAGAAACAAGTCGCGAAGACAGGTCGCGAGAAGAAGAAACAAGCCGCGCGGACAGAGAGGGCTCACAGAATCAGGCGGAAAAGATCGAGTCCTCTGATAACATATGCGAATAAAAAACAAACAGGCCGAAAATTTGGAGTAACAAATTTTATTATGCAAAAGAGGTGTGTATTACAAAGGTATAGCATCCGTTTTATAGAATGGAGGAGATAAGAGAGATTACAAATAAGCAATGTGGGACTAAAAAATTACAAGTATATGTGGCTTTACAAATAAACAAACCGAACAGGTCGCACGGTTAGACAAGTAGGCTAACCGTTTGACATCCACCAGAAGGAGAGAATAAGCGCCACAGAGAACAAGCCTCCACAGGAGACTGCTGGACCGTCAGACCGCCTGACCTTCAAACATCAACGAGCTGGCAGACAAGCTACTGAGACAAACCGCCAGACCGCCCGACCTCCGAACTGCAACAGGCCGCCCGGCCTCCATACCGCAACAATCAGAACTTTGTATTTTTTTATAAAAATATAGGCTCTTAGGAAAAAAGTGTTGGACATGAAAGTTATTCCCCATGATAAAGGCTACCTCCACAAAACTTTTGAGAAATTTTGAAAGTGTTTTAGTATTTTTAAAAGCCTAAATAAAGTTTGATTGGTCAAATTAAAAGCCCAAAACTTATGGCAAAATTATGAAAAAATTTCTAGGATCATTTTAGGCTCTTTTAGAAGTTGTATCAAAATTTGGGGTCATAGGGATAAGAAATGAAATTTTTCACAAATTCTAGAGCCTAGGGTCACACTAGGAATTCATTACACTCATTTCCCTTGGAAACGAAAATTGGAGCGTGCGATCACCATCCATAAGTTGAATAGTAAATTCAAATTGCAATAAGAGTGGTCGAGGCAAGTGGCCAAGCTCCGAGTGTTTCGAGATTTCGTGAAACAGCAGAGCGCCTCGACCCTCGGGTATTTTGGGCAGACTCAGAAAGTAGAGTACGAGCCGCAAGTTGCTAATTATTCTCGACAGATAATAAAAGGGTAACTAAATTTTCAGATCTTAATAATGGGTGTAAGCCAAGAAAATCATGAAAACTGAGATGGAACTGATAATCCTCCTGAGAATGAAGATGCAACTAAAGCCTCCTGAATGGAGTGAACAGACTACTAACCATTTTATTTATGATTATTCCAGTCTTGTACTGGTCAAGTCCAATTCAGTATTTTTAATTCAACTTCAGTCTCGTACTTATCAAGTTCAATTCAATACTTTTAATTCAACTCAGTCTCATACTGGTCATGTTCAATTCAGTACTTTCAATTCAACTCTAATCTCCTACTGGTCAAGTTTAATTCAGTACATTCAATTCAACTCCAGTCTCATATTGGTCAAGTTCAATTCAGTACTTTCAATTCAACTCCAGTCTCGTGCCGGTCAAGTTCAATTCAGTACTCTCAATTCAACTCCAGTCTTGTACTGGTCAAGTTC